>JALJCO010004158.1:0-1200000 GCA_023101725.1 Atherinomorus stipes
TTTTATGCAAATATTAAGAATGCATACAGCTCCTCTGCCCTGCCTCCTTTAGGAAGATCAGATCATAATCTGGTTCTTCTCACCTCCACCTACAAGCCCATCGTTCAGCAGCAACCAGTCATTAGGAAGACTAGTAAAACCTGGTCTACTGAGGCTGAAGATGCTCTGAGAGGGTGCTTTGAGGCCAGACTGGAATGTCCTCTGTGAACCTCATGGAGGTGACATCAACACCATGACTGAGTGTGTGACAGATTACATAAACTTCTGTGTGGACAACATCGTTCCAACAAGAACAGTGAGGTGCTTCCCAATAACAAACCCTGGATCACCAGTGATGTGAAAAAGCTGCTGAACATCAAAAAGAAAGCTTTCAGGGATGGAGACAGGGAGTTATTGAAGACTATACAAAACGACTGACAACAAACTAAGAAGTGCAAGGAGGACTACAGGAAGAAGTTGGAGAGCCAGCTCCAGCAGAACAACGGGAGGGATGTGTGGTCACTTGTGATGCTGATAGAACACAATGTCCTCAAAATATCTGAAGAACAATCACAAGAACTTTGCCAGAAACAGATTTCTGTTATTGAGTAACTAGTTTCAAAGCAACTCTACATACCTTTCCAACCTCAAAACTCCATATCTGTGATGTTTTGACATTACACTGACATTCAATTTGCACATTAGGGCTGGGAATCACTAGGTACCTTGCGATACGATACTATCACGATATTTTGCCTACGATAACGATAATATCACGATACAGTAATTCTGCAAAAATCAATATATTGCAATAAATTTATCCACGATAGACCACAGTATTTGTCCCTGAAGACATTCCAAATTTATCGACCAAAGTGAATCCATGTAAAAGGAAATACAAAATATTATCAATCAGTAGCACATACGTGACATCAGTTCATATAAAATGAGCAAAACAATAAAACAAAGTGCACAGTGGTTCTTCTTAAGAAAGCATATAAAAAATAAACATTTCAGTCATTATTTCTTCATAATCTCAAACAACTGGGTGGTCTATGACAACCTGGACACACATTTTAATTTGTACTTTACACCATGTTTAAAGTTTAACCTGAACCTGCAGCCTGCACATAGATATCAGTGCTAATGCAGGGACTTTTCTACATGCTGAACCACTGCAGAAAGAACGAAATCTCGCGAGATCTCACTGGTCTCTTACAAAATCTTGCGAGATTTCGTAAAAATATCGATACAGCTTTTTTAAATATCGATATGATATCGCAACACAAAATATCGCGATATTTCAGTGTATCGATATTTTGGCACACCCCTATTGCACATTGATGGGGTATGCAGTATTTTGAGGCTGACAAACAGCACCATGCAGCAGCTGCTGTTTGCTTTATGGCACCTCACCACACACCAGTAGCTAAATATCAACACACTGGCCATTTTGGATCTGCACCTTGGCTGATTCAGCAAAGAAACCCCGGTATGTGAGGATGAGAAAGGGGGAAAGCGACCAAGTGTGGGACGACATAGAACTGACTTTTACTGGCTGAAAAAAGCTCAGAGAAGAGACAAGATACAAGACTGATGCCAAATTAGCCTGGCATCAATGTGCAAAAATCTGTCAAAGTTCAGTAATATCACTTCAAAGATTTCATACTGGAAGAAGAACTCATGATGACATGAGACAGAAACAAAGAAAATGAAATAAAATGAGGATTATTCCGCCAGTGAAGTCATTTTTGCAATGTTCCACTTCTGTGTGCACGGATAACTTCATGCTGCTGCAAAGCACATTATGCTGTTTGAAACTAAAGGAAGTTCTTGTTTTTTTCCCATCCAACTGTCCTTTCTAAGTCCATCTCCGCACACACACATTCTCCTGCAGATACCTTACAGTACGAGTGTATAATCAGCATGTCCTCATTGTGCCTCTTGTTTACCCATTCACAGTCATTTCCTCTGCTCTCATCCTCACCATGACAAACCTCTTGTTCCTGGAAAGAAAACAAGTTCACATTTAAAAGGAAGAGGATGTGGGAGGTGTAGGATGTTTTACCCTGTTTGTGTAGCTTACTAAACGCTATGCTTTGTAAAATGTTTAATTTGGATTTGTCTTTTTATACCAATATTATATGATGCCACTTTGCTGTTTGTAAGCATATATACTGTACCAAGGACAATTCTTATGCTATAAACTCAGCTTTTAAGGATGTCACATCTCTTTTCTAAGCTGTTTTTATCATGGATTTCTATTTAATGTCAGTCATTTAGCCATTTTTTTTTCTCTGTTCCAGACGCTGCTGTATGTAGCTTTGCCTTGTGTGTATGAATGTTCTTGCTTTCTGAGGAGACACACTCACTGATGTAGTGTACTGTTGCATATCCTCAGTGATGTGCTGCATAATCCTATTAAGGGTAATAAGTTTGGATTGCATTGCAAGAAAAACACTCCCCGGTTGTAGATCCGTCAAATTAGTGTAGACTTTGTAAATAAATCCATTTTAGAAGCCTCGTCACATTTCTGATCACACTGTTGAAACTTGACAAACTTTAGGCTTAATAGTCTTAAATATATACTGGAATAAGCTAAACCCATTAAGCTCTCCTCTCCCACTCAGTTTGGGGGGCAATTACTGCAAATCTGTTTTTCCTGCTTCACAGTGATTTTATACAATATTGTCTGATTGCATGTAAAGAAAGTAATTGCTTCACTTTTTAATCTATTGCACATGTTTAGCGAATATTCAGACCTCATCTTGTATGCTGGACAGATGAATATGCAGGTCTAAAATGAAGAAAATGATACAACAAGATGACATGTTACACTGTGGTGTTGAAGGAAAAACTGAGCCAAAATGCAGAAGCAGTGTGTGGAAAACAAATTGCACCCTTTTTGCTTTTCAAGTAGCAGCCAGGTGCTGCTAATCAAATGCACTTGCTGATAATCAGTAAGTATGAGCACCTCTATAAAAGCAGGCATTTTGAAGGTGTGCTGGTTTGGAGTATTCCGGTGTGTGTGCTAAAGGACTAAAAACTGCAGGAGTTATTTTTATATAACAAATTGTTGAAGCCCATTAATGTGGAATGGGTTTTAAAGTTATTTCCAAACTATTTGAGTGCTTTATGCTGCAGTTAGACAGATTATTGACAAGTAGAAAATGTTCAAGGTAGTTGAAGATCTTCCCAAGTGGATATTCAAGCTAGACCATACCTACGTCATACTGAGACAAAATGCAAAAAGTCCAAGAGCTACATTTCAGACTCTACAGGTCTCTGTTTGCATGCTGAGTGTTAGTTTATGACGGTAAAGTTACAGAAAGACTGAACAAGTGTGCATGTATGGAAGAGTTACAAGGAGAAAGCCTCATGTCCCTAAAAAGAACATCAAAGGTCAGGTTTTTGAAACCGGCTCATTCAACAGGATGATGATTCCAAACACAACAACAGATTTACTAAAGAACGCCTGTAAAAGAACAATGTGAGACATTGATAACACCATATAGATAACAATTTTTTTGAAGTTTGTTGTAAGATGTTGAATAGTTTTTACAATTTGGCTTCATTTGTTAAAAATGACCCGGCATAATATCATATCAGGTTGTTGTTCATTTGAGATTATAGTTGCCTATTTTCAATTCCTGTAAGGCTCCAGAGTTCACATTATCTGTTAATTTGAATGCTGATTGGCTGAAAGTTAGCTCCAGCAATGAGGGACTGATTATGTAACAAAGACGCAAAGGCACCAAAAAAGATAAATGACAAAGAAACACAGGTAGCATCTACACTGGGAACCTTTCCTTATTTAACTCTTTACTTGACTCCTCCATTCCTCCTTTATTGACTTTCACGTCTTTCTTTTCCACAAAGTAAAGCTACAGGAACAACGACTGCACCAACGCAGCCACGAGCAGCCCATAACTCGAATCTTTCTGAGGCTGCTCCCAAGTGGCAGCTTCAGACAACTGACATGTAGCCTTGTATCTGTGATGCCCCAGCAAGGAGGACGGGTTGTAGTATGTTTGAAGCTCGAGTCTTCTTTTTCTGTTTTTAAATAGTTTTTGTCTTTTTTTTTTTTTTTTTTTTGTTCAGGGCATGTCTTCAACTGATCACAGACTGTCCTCCAGCCATTCAGGAAGAGCTAGACCTCATCAGTGCCCTCAGCCAGCTGGAAGACTTCAGTGTTCGTATCCTACCACTGCAAGGTAAAACTCAACGTTTGTGTGCTGTAGGAAGTGTTCATTCAAATGTGCTTAAAGGTAGACATGCATATATCACGGTGATGCACATGCATCATCCAACCCGTCTTTCTTTGGCTGTCATCCCTCCATATGTCACTGCCTCTTGCCACTATATCCAAATATATGGTTATTTATGGATCAACTGTTGAGCAAACAACATCTGCCTGATGGCCTAATTAGGACTGAAATGTTAGGTTTGCATGTGCGTGCTCTTCTCGACACAAATTCACACATGCACACACTTCAAAATTTATGCTCCAGCTGTAAACCTGATCCATCTGTATTCACCTCCATCTCTTTTCCTGCGTACTTCTCTGGTCCCACTCGGTTTGCTAACAGAGCGGTTTCCAGTCATTCCATTCAGTTGAAGGAAACAGCGAAGCTAGATATACCGGTTCAGCCCCTCATCACCTAACCTCTGCGCTGAGGTGTTGTTTGCCCCTGTGACCTCTGCTCTCCCCCACCTCCTTTGCCCTCATCAAACTGAGCTGCTTGCACCAAGAGAGAGCCAGAGCTCATCATCTCTCACTTCTTTCCCACTCCTTTTTTCCTCCTTGCCCCCTCCACTACAGAGTAAGAACAAGGGAGAGCTTTAAAAGAAATTGATAAAAAGGAAGGAAACAAAGGTGGAGGAAAGATGCCTTATAAGTGAAAATGTAAGAAGCAGAGTTCTTTTGAAGAGAAAACTAAAGTTATTGCTTTTTTATGACATATGGACCAATGATTACTGCCTAATGTCCAATTTTAGCGCTCAGGGCCAAACTGGCTCCACAGTTCTGTATCCTTCATGGTGTTCTTGTACCATTTATTTAAACCTACTTATGGACATGCAGGTACTGCACTCTCCCAAAAAAGGCACATAATTTATCTTACAAAAGCTCTTGTCTCGCATGTTTGCACTCACAGATAAATGCACTCAAGTATAAAGCGGGAGGGTTTGAACATAGGTAATTCATCTTTAGTTTTTTCCTGCAGTCTTCGTGCAGAGCCTGGGGCGATGCTTCGTACACAGCACCCTCCCTAGTGTTCCCTCTAGGCCTCGCCCAAAGTGATGCCAAGACTGAAAGATTCTTCAGGAGGGTGCCGAGAATTCCAAGTCTCTTGACACGCCATTTTTCAAGTTTTAGCACAATTGTAATTGAAAAATAAATAAATAAAATGAAATGATTTTTTTTTTCTTCAATTTTTGCCTTTCAAAATTAAAGTATCAATCATGTCTGGAAAAAAATCGCGGCTATCCTGCTAAAGATAAATGAATAAGAGCGAATATGTTATAAGGTATAATCATTATACACTATTAAACTGTGGTTTATTGATGTAATGGGTTGGAGGAACAAACGCAAAGAACAGCATTTATGAAAACAAAAACAGAATTCCTAGAAAAAAATCTGCAAAATAGTATATTTGCATTAGTATGAAATATATTAGCTCACCAATTATGAAGTATGCATTGCATACATAACATATTCACCCCCCCCCACACACACACATGTATACTATGTATGTGTATATATATATATATATATATATATATATATTAAACAAATTCTTTGCAGAATCCCTCCAGTTTTAAACAACCTGAAATTTAATTTCCCATTGACGTTATTAGATATACCAAAAGCAGCTGCAGTGAAGTGGTGATTTAAAGACTTTATCTTTTCTGTACATTCATTTTTTTAATAGTTATAGGTATTGTATCTCTTCAAAGGGCCAACCAACAGTTATTGGCATTTTCTGGTTGAGCTGCTGAGTATTTTTGACGTCATCTTCTAGTTCCAGATCTGTAATCACTTTGCTCCTCATGGGGAAAAACAACAACAAAAAACCTGTTAACGTTTTAAAGCTACTGTTGCTATTTTTAACTCTGTCCAGTGGTAAGTTTTTGGAAAGGCCGGTGTTTAAATGATTTATCAAATGCTTATGCTTAAGTGCTCATTGTGCTAAGGTTTACTTTGCTGGGGGATAAAAAGCATAACAAAAATGAGGAAGGAAAAGGAAGAAAAAGTGGATCTTTAGTTGCAACAAATGTGAGTGGAGGAGGAACAGATGTTGCACAGCAACAGAAGAACGAGTGTGTGACAGATGAAAACTTTCTTTTTTGTTTGTTTTGATGTGATTGAAGAATGAGTTGAAGCTTATCAAATGCTAAGCCTTGTTGTTGTTCAATATTTGATGGAAATTTAAGATTTTCCTTTTCCCTTTGGTAGCAGTAACAATACTACCAAACAATGAGGAGGTTTTTATTGTCATTCCCTAACTTTTTTTTTGGAAGACAACCTCCATAATATCTCAGAAAAAGAAGATGAGTTGTCTAAAGCCCAAAAGCTTTTCTTTATTGTTGCTTTTTGGGTGGTTTTAATGAGTTTCGTTTTGTTTATTCACATGCATATAGAAACATGCAACAGTAGAAGTGAGCATTTTTTTTTTACAGTGGTAGGAGTGTGAATGGGACACAGCATGGTCTGTGCTGTAACAAGAAACAAGCTGCATCCATGTCTTACGTTTGCAGATCGGCACAGCTTGATACCTCAACCTCAGAAGAAGAGACTCCTGTTGGCTTTGCTCATGACTGGAACCCACATGCTCATGTTTCTACTTCAGTAAATCTCTGCTCTGATGACACAGTTTAGTAAAAAAATCACCATGAGACCCAGAGCAGGTGTCATATTTTTATCTGATCAACATTTCTATTCCTAAAACTGCCTCATGATCAGAAAACTTCACATCAATAATAGAAGAGATTTATCCTTTTTTTCTTTTTTTTCTTTTTTTTCTTTTCAATTAATCTTTTTAATGACCTGAATCATTAATGTGTCAAAGATAATCAGATTATTGCATCAGTCAATTAACCTTTTTTTAACATCAATAACTTGAACAATGTGTGCTCTGTTTTTTAAATAGTCGCTTTAAATATTTGCTTGATAACCTGGATTTATTTTTATCCTTAAAGCATAGAGTTAGTGTAACGTATAATATAAACCGTGACATCATAGCGTTAGATGATGGTTGGGCTGTGCTGGTGTGAATTATACAGCCATTCATTACTTTCCTGACATCATGACAGCAGCTGCTTCATCATTCACTCTACATGAATTCCTTTCACTTCATCATCTGCTGAAACTTGTTCCAGATTGAATATTGTAATTAGCCAAACAAGTCTGACACCCTCCCCTCTTCCTTTTCTTGTTTTCCCTCCAGTTCGACTGCGTTCAAACCGTCTATCGCTCATAGAGGAGTGCATCGCCCTCTGTTCCACCGCCTACAAGCAGTCAGCCACTCTGCTCAATCTGGCTTCACTTCTCCGGGTGTCAGGTATATGAACAGTCTCGCATCACCACATGCCTGCAACCTCTGTTGTTGTTTGAATGTAAATTTAAATATGAAAATTTAAATGCCCTCCTGGCAGTTTCACGACATGACTTGTGAGATTAATTGAGTACATAGATGTACATAGATGCATGCGTAGATGCTTCCAGCAAGTGTACTGGCAGTTCTTACTGGGAAATTCATCTTTGTGACTTCACTCACACACTGAAGAAGCATAGAAATTTCAGTCCACAAAAACATTACTTTGAGGACTCTCCAAACCTTTTTTTTTTTGCACTCAAAGGCTGTGCAGTTTTCACTGTCAGAGACCAATTCAGAACACAGCCATTACACTCATTTACCAGATATTTTTGCTCTCTAAAGGGGGCGGTTGTTTGATGACAGCCATTTACACCATTCACAGTTTACTTGACTGGGATATTTTTGTGTCCTTCTTTTCTATAACCCTGTTTCAGTCCATTCATGCAGTCAGTTTTCTTGTTAGCTGATGAAATTTGAGAGAGATCGGTACTTTTTCTGTGTTGGAAAAGAAGGTGTAGTTGTGTGTTGTACCTGGTATCTAGGCACCCACTAGTCTTCCTCTTTGAAGCTCTGTTTATTGCCTCATGCTGCTTTAAAATCTCACAGATAAAAGTGCTGCTCCATCTTTAAAGCTGAGTAAAGCTGGTTAGGGGGGAATTCAGCTTTAATATGACAGATTTTAATTAGGAGTTTTGGTTACTTTATTATTAGCATTTTATTTGTAACCTGTTATATGTAACAGACTCTTGCTTAAAGCTACTTACTACCTCTTGCTAAGTTGTATTTGTTCAGCAATACATTATTTAAAATGAGGATTGAACCACAGAAGACTTTGATGTATTTACTTTGCATAATTTGGGAAGTATGTGCAGGCGTACAGTATACAGTACCCAAACTTCAACTCAATACGTTGTGTGACACACTGACAAACCTTCCCACATAAGCCTTACGCAAACCTGATCTACTGTAACTTCAGGAAACAGATTTCATCTAAAGATTCTAGCAGCTTTAAGTTTCTCTTCTATCTACCCCCTCTGCATTTCCCCCTCGTCTCATTGACTTTCTCTGGGTTTTACTGTATTTACACTCTCTCCACTGCAGAGATGTTTACATCAGGGTTCTTCTTGTAATTCCAGAAGGGCTTTTCTCTCTTTTGAATTTAATTTCTCATGGTTTGATGTGAGTTTTCATTTCTCTCACTTGGCAAGACAAGCTGCAGAACTGTGTACACTGCAACACATCTACTAGTAATGCAATCGGTTCTGTACGTGGAAAGTGAGAAATGCTTGCTGGCTGCAGGTTTCCCGAGTGGATTTGATTACCTTGAAGAATCTTAATTCAACACTAGGACCTTTTCTGCCTTGACACCCCTTTTCTTTAGGCTGAAAAAGTAAACTTTAACTTGAGAGAAAGTCAAAGATGTCACCTGCTTCCTTTTTTTAAAAAAATAACATTTCTGCCTCCCTGCTTATAGTTTTTCCTTTCAAAAACAAAAGCTTTGCTCCTCTGTCTTTCTATCTTGCTGTGTCTGTCTCCTTTCTGTTGTCTCATGTCTCTTAAGTTATCATTCTGTCTTCTCGCTCTGGGGACCGTCAGCAGCTAAAGGAAACCTGCTAACCGGCCTTGTGGCATTTCTGTGTCTGTGCCGCTCACATTCTGTCAGCAGGAAGCTCTCACTGTGTGGCTTCAGAGAAAAAGAAGCAAAGGGAGATGAGAGGAGGAATAAACATTTTTTTAAATAAATAAATGCAGGAGGGAGCCTTTTGAAGGGTGCATAGCTCTGGGGCTTTGTGGTGAATTTTTAATGCAGGTATCACCAGCAACACCGGTTGAAAAACCCTTAGGGTCGGGTTCCTGCTTCCACAGAACTGCTCTGTGAATCATTTAGTACATGGAATGAGGAAAAAAATTGTTTTTGTCCAACTGAATCTGTAATTATGATTCGCTAAATGTTAAAGCTTCTGTTGTGAGGGATCCTTGAAATAATCTGAAGTGTTTTAGGAGGTTGTGAGTCTAAATTCATTAAGTTGCATGTTTTCTGTTTGTTTCCCTGGCATTTCTCACCTTTTCATCCCAGCTGTTGATTGGCCCATCAGGGGTTGGTAAAGATTTCAACTCAATTTGGAAAATGTCTGATTTAGATCAGCTGGGAATAAATACAGAGGAATGTTTTGATTTAAAAATAACACAGATTGAACGAAGGCTTTCAGACACACGCACACATGCATCCTCTATATTGAGGTCTTGACAGCTTTTGAAGACACCCTTTCACCAGTCACCCTGAAAATATTTAACAAAGACCTCTTCCTGCCTCTTCGTAAACACAGCATTTTTAGCCGTCAGTCATTCCACACACACATCCACACACACACACACTGCAGCTGCAGACCAGACCCATCACATTTCTTCATCGTGGTGTTTCCATTTGATCCTCGGTGGACAAGTTTGTTCAGAAGCTTCCTCTTTTGATCGTTCTGTCCTCTCCCCTTTTGTTTATTGAGCTTACACAGAGATCAAAGGTTGTCATGAGTCGCCACATGAATGTTAAAGACCACACCTGCTTCCACAAATACTGAGATCAATCTGTGATTTATTCCTGCATGGTGAGATGGCAGCATTTTAATATTTCATCCTCGCTCTTTGAGATGAAAAGACATGACAAAAACCTCATTTAATGTGGACATTTATTACCATATAGTCTCCAACCCTGAGTAAGGTGCAGGTAATGTTCATGGACATCCATGGACTCAAACGTTGAGTCTGTGTTAGCTCAGTCAGATGAGTCTGTGTTAGCTCAGTCAGATGAGTCTGTGTTAGCTCAGTGATGAGCAGCACTTAACTTTTCCAAGATTAAAAAAGAATATATTTAAACAAAAAACAAAGGGGTCTAATTTGGAAGTATTCCAGTCTGGGTTTAAAATGTACAACAGCACTGAATAAACTACTTTTGGCGATGGATTCTGGAGACTGCGTTTAGATTCAACTGCTGCTTCTGACGCAGTTGTCCACCACACTGTCTCCTCCCACCCTATGTATGCACATTTATCTTAAATGTTTATAGCTCCTATGTGGTAACTGTTGCTGTTTTATTTTTCTATGTCATCTTTATTTACATTTTCATTCTTGTTTTTCATTAATGCTGATTTTAGGCTTTATTTTATGTTTATTTTATTTTATTTTTATTTATTTGTTTATATATTGTCATTTTTTTTTTTTTTTTTGTATTGTACTGCACTTTCAGCTGTTACAGTATGTTATTTTTAAAAGCAAGTACGTAAATAAATTTTATATATATAGCACCTTTCAAGATAAAAATCACAAAGCGTTTCCCAGTAAAACACAAAACATACCCCCCAAACTGATAAAAGATAAAACTAAACTAAATCAAGTCATAAAAGATGTTTTAGCTGCTTTTTAAAAGCGATCACAGGGTCAGCGTCAAGTGCTTTAGAAATAAAATGGTATGGTATGTTAAATTTACTTTCCTGTTAGTGTGTTGCATCTCTCAGTGCTCATTTAAATGGTTGTTTGTGTATTTATATATCCAGGAAATGATGAGGCCATGCGAAAAGGCCAAGTGCTGTCCCTGCTGGCAGAGCAAGCTCTCCAGTGTTTGGACTTCAAGGCCTCTTACATCCACTGCCAGGACCTCATGGCTGCAGGTTTGTACTCGACAGAGAATGCACAGACATGAAGCACTTCAGTGTTTACTTGACAAGTAAGAACTTCAATCTTGAAAAAGAGTTTTTATATGGATTTTTTATGAATTTCTTTTACAAACAGGGTTGTTTAACCAGGTGATCTTGAAGACAACTCTTCATAAAGAAATGGTTTCCACAGTTTCAGGCCAGTTCTGGTTCTTGAGCAGTACAATGAGGAGGAAAGAGTTTTTATGATGATGGAAGTGCAATTTCTTTCAAGACTAGTGGCAGCCACTGACAGCTCAGACAAATTTATCTAGGAAAGTGACACTTGGTCAAAATAATAGAATGAAAAGGAGATTTGCTAAAAAACATCTGATGAACAACAAACAGGTATTCTGGCTTTTGTTCCTTTGTAGAAAAAAAGAAAAATCACATCCCTCTGAATCAAATTATTTTCAAACAGGACAATACTGCAGGGATGGAAAATCAAGTTGTCTTTAAAAATTTCACATTGCATGTTTTACATGTGCATTGAAGTTGTTTTATTATCTTGCCCGGTGAATATATACAGTTTTAAAAGTATTGTATTAAATGTCTGCATCTGGCAGCTGACCGGCGCGACAACTGTCAGCAAAATAATATGTTAATTCCACTAGTGGACAAACTGAATGCTCTCTGCATTGAAATGGAAAAATATGTGCATATTTTGGTGTTAGCCTCGGCAATATTGGAAAATAAGAAATGGGGAATGTCTGATCTGTACTTTGGCAGAAATACAATATTGTGCATCCCGGTAATGCACCAGCGTCTGATTGCGATGACGGTTTAATAAAATGCCAGCGTGGCTGCTCTTGCCCTCTTGACCTCACGCCTACTGATGTCAAGGCTGAGTACCTCAAAACACCAGTTCTCAGAGAACATACTTTCTAAGAGAGGTGCAGAAAAAAAGATCCCATGGATGGGAGAGTTCTTTAACCTTTAAAAAAAAATAGAGCTAAAAACAAAAAGACGAATCTGATCCATTTTTTAAACGGTGTATTTGTTTTTCTCTTGAAATATTGAAAAATCATTTAATATCAGTGATTTTTGGTTTTAATTATTGTTGGATTTTGAAACACAGTGATTGCAGAGGACAAAAAAATAACCCGTAATTATGCTGTCTCTTTAGAAAAAATCCATTTCATTTGCATTGTAATTTGGACCACAGTGTAATGTGTGATTTTGCACAAAGGCAGTTATCGGGCCTAAAACATCACAAATGGTCAAATCCAGATTGGGCGGAGGGGATGGGGTGGTATAAGCAGTCATTTTAACAGAGATATTTCATGTGGCTCGGTTTCATGTAGCAGTATGTCATTGAGAAATTAGAGTATTGTAAGCTAAATTTCTTAGTCTTCCCTTTTTCCTGAGTAACACGGAGGTGATGCAAATGAGAAAAGAAATGTCTCGGAGTCAGACAAGATTTAATCTGATAAGAAACATTGTTCTTTGTCTTTAACCACAAAAGAAATAATATCATCTTTTGCAAGAACAAAGTCAAGGCAACGTGTTCATGTCAAAATGTGATGAAGCCAGAGCAAATATAACACTATTACTATGATGTTCCAGGCTGATATTTTTGTCAAAGTGAAATCTGTTTTAGACGTTAGAATATATTAATATACTCTGGGCTGGGAAAGTTGTACTTGATCGTATTGTCTCATATCTTCATTATGTCTTTGGTATATCTGCTTTGGGGTTTCTGGGTTGCTTTGTGTGCTCTGCTGCGTGTGCTAACATGACTCAACGGTTATCTGAATGGATTCAGGCTAGATTAAAGATGGGAGGACACTTTGATTTCAAACCCTTTTCTCATGAACTGACCTCACTTGACCGTACTTCTCTTCTTGTTTTCCTCCATCTGTTCTTTCCTCAGGTTACAGTCCAGCGTGGGAGGTGTGCAGTTTACTTGGTCAGTGTGAGGGTTATGAAGACCTTCAGGCACGACAAGAGCTGTTAGCCTTTTCTCTCACGCACTGTCCCCCTGATAACATCCACGGCCTCTTGGTTGCCTCCAGTGACCTTCAAACTCAGGTTAGACCAGCCAGACTTGTTTTACATATGTATTAACAAGCTGCACGTTGAGTTGCTGCAAGATTTTGCACCAGTGGTCACTATATATAGAAATATAAATATGTAGATAGTGAGCTCTTAGGCTTGCAGAAGCATAGTAAAAACAATGCAAACTCATGAGAGACGAGATACGTTCATGTTTGAAACTGAGTTGTTTACTTGTTAGAGACACTTAAAAAGCGTGTGACAGCAGCTAAATATCAAATCAGTTTCACATTTCAGGGATTAGGATTGACAAAATAGGGAAACAAGAAATTAAATCTGACCATCACGCAGGAGAATAAAGGTGACCCCACTGGACTTAAGAGACCTGCTACAGTACTTGGAAAATGGCAGTATCTTCATTTAAGACTCAAGTTTTCCATATTTACCGACAGTATCATACTTTACAGGACAGAGTATGTTACTGTAGTGCTGAAGACATTATAGATACAGCTACATTTTGCATTGCGTTCATTAAAGGTACAAAAATATAGTTGTGTGTTTATAGTTTTGCCATATGCTTTTTTTTTTTTAATTTTTTTTTTAAATAATTGACTTCAAAGTCTCAAAGTCTTCAAAGTCCTGAGTTACAAATGTAGAAATATTGTCTGTTACAAAGGATTTATAAACCTGTGACATCAGGTTGTTTAAGTGTTGACTCTTTGTTCCATTTAGGAACGTCAGCCAGTTTAAGTTCACTAACATAAATAAGGAAGTTCATTTTAAAGGCAGAGTCCAGAGTTTTCTCCCTGAAAATAAACGACAGACTTGTGTGAGTGAAATCCGGCTTAATCTGCACTTTTAGGCCTCTACTCTTGTGTTGCAACTCCCCTCCCCCTGACTGTGTTTCGGTTTTTCCCTTTGTTTTAGTGTTCGGGACCTTTCTGGGCGGAGATTTGTGTGTTGTCTCCAGCCAATGACAGAGCTAAGGGTGTAATGCTCTGTGGGGATAAACTCATCGATTTGAGCAAAGTTTTTTTATTTTTTTATTTAAACATCGACTGGAGCCAACACCAGATTCACTTGAATTCTTGATTTTAAAAAAAGGCAGATTCAGCGAAGAAAAGGAAGTATTTTGTGTGTAATGCGTGCTCAAAAATCAGGGTTAATGTTGTTTTGGCTGTCACCGTTACTGAGCTTTGAAGGAGGTGCTTGGGGCTGAAGAGCAATGCGGCCATTAGCCCGAGGGGACAGGCTCTTAGTTTGAATAGTGTTTACAAACAGAAACGGGGGGGGGGACGACGACTCCGAAGTCTACCTTTTAATATGTAAATGCAAAACTTTTGGAGCAGATGCCTACAAAGGATTAACCTGTGCAGACCTTACTGGGGCTGTACAGGAAATCGATTCGTCAGATGTCATTGCATCATAATCATTTCCTATCTTAAAATCATCTTTGAAAAAAATTTCCTTCATCCTGCTGTCTCGTGTTTTTTTTTTTTTTTTTTCTTTTTATGGGTCTCTGTCTTCAGTAAGTCAAGAACAAGCTCAGTTGGGTCGAGGTCAGGCAGCTGTCTCTGCTATTTAAGAGCATCCGATTTCTTTGCCTTAAGAAGCTGTTTGGCTACTGAATGTGAACCGAGTGCAGATCTGTACACTTCAGAACTCATCCTTATTGCTCATATCAGCAGCCGCATCAACACGCACCGCTGACTTGGCTCCATCGGCAGCCATACATTCTCTACCATCACAGAGCCTTCACCGTGTTTGACAGATGATGTGATATGATTTAGAACATGAGCTTTTCTTTTCTTTCTCTATAATCTTCTCTTGCCATCATCCGGCTAGAAGTTAATCTAGGTGTCAGCTGTCCAAAGAATCTTCGTCCAAAGCCGGGCGGGCTTTGTGGTCGATGTGTTCTGGTTAAGTCTTATCTGGCATTTCTGTTTCTGAGAGTTATTTGTGCTGTGCATCCTGCGGGAGGACCCTCTGTGGCTCAGCGGGTAGAGGGATTGCCTTCCAATCAGAGATTGGCATTTCCCAGATCCTCCTTGTGCAGTTTTAGCATTTGGAGCATTTTTCAATTTGAGGGTTGATGGATCTATTCTCAGCTATTCAAGTTCAATTTTCTCTAGTGTTGGGAAAGATACTTAAAAAGAATGTAATTTAATGCAATTAACAATGTGTTTGCTTTCATAGCAGACTCTGACAATTATACACCCTCTTTCTTTGAGAGCCTGCTTTGCTTGGATATCAAGTATAGCAAGTCTCTCTCATGCTCTCTGTCTTCCCTCATCTGTCCTGCAGGTGTTGTACCAGGCTGTTAACTACCAAATGGAGCCTGGCCTTACTGGGACTGGGCAGGATGTCGATGAGTCAGACTCTCCAAAGGTTTGTGCCTGTTGTAACTTTCCATCTTTAAAAGTCTGTTTATTTTCTGTACATTGATGTTGTTGCTTTACGTGATCTTTGCCTGAGCCGTTTTGCTTGACTGCTCCCATGTGTGTGTGTTTCTGCCCTCGTCTTCAGTCTGTTTCCCTGCTGCTCCATATTTGATGAGGTGTAAATCTAATGTTAAGGTTGCTCAGTTCCCTTTGTTAATTTATGCCCTTTCTTCTCCTCCTTCAGCACTGCCAGCTTTATGATGACTTGAGTGGGCGTTAATGTTTCATGACTTGCATTGCATCCCCTTTTTGTGCTTCATTTGAAGCTATCAGTTGTCATTTTATTGTTATATTGATGTCCCTACTTCTCACTCGTGTATATTTAAGCCCTCTAGATGTGTGTGTGCATGATGGATTTGCATTTATGTGTCTGCCTTTGAGCGTTCCTGTGTTTTATTCTTTTAATTCTGTGACCCTCCACAACCTGCCAAATAAAGTATTGATGAAAAGCTCTAAACAAATTGGACCCGGCTTACAGGCCTTAAACTGTGGAATATTCTTCATTTGGGCAGTAATCGGCATTACATGCTGTGTTTTTGTGTGCTTTAGAAAGCAATCTGAAGTACCATTCATTTGCACTGGAAGGTTTTTTTTTTTTTGTCTTATTGGTCATCTTTTAAAATGCCTGAATAAAATTTGCATTAGAGTTGTGCCATGTTAGTCACATGAGTGCTAGAAACCACAGAAATGCTCTTTTATGAATGCCTGATTGACATATTGCCCCCTTTTTGTGAGATCTTTCTCATATTTTTGTGCAAATGTACCCAAGTCTCTTTTAAATGACGTGTTCTGTTCTATATAAAAAGACTGACACAACAAACGTAACATTAACACAGATTTCATAATAATCCATCTGTCCGTTTTCTGTACTGATTCATACTCAGACATGCTCAAACCCACTCCTAGTTTAAATTGTGATTCTAAATTCACCCTAACATTTATGTTTTTGGGCTGTGAGAAGAGGTCATGCATCCATGGAGAGAACATTTAAACTCCAAACTGAAAGGCCTCAGCAGTGAAACACTTCAAGAATGGTCTTGTTGTGAGCCGTCAATTCTACCCGAATAAAATCTGTCATTTAGTCTTATGTAACAGTACAGTTGTAGCAATTCTCAAAAATTTTTTGTGCAGGATAATCTTTTAAAACAACATTTTGTCTGTTATGGCATTCAGCTTTTTTGTCTTTCCTGTCTTGCTTGGCTCCAGACCTCCACATCTTCTGTGGGCTTCCCTGTGAGAACAGCGGGAGACCTTCTGCATAAAACTACAGCCAAGACCATGGAGGTGCTGACAACCACAGGACTGACTACTAAGGCTGTGCTGAATGCAGTCAGTGACCACCGCTGGTGGAAGGAATCACTCAGCTACCTTCGTCCACTGCATGTAAGAACACGCTGCCTCTCTTGTGATGGATTAATAAACTATATAAGTAAACTGCATAATCTTGCAGCAACTATGGCAAAGCAATCAGCCACACTTTATGTTTGACTTTTAGGTATGCACAGTGCAAGTGCACATGAAAAGATGCAGACAGCATCTTTCACGCTCATGCTCACAGACTTCATGAGCTTCATCCCAAAAAGCCAATCAAGAGCTTTTCTCTTGCATAATTTATCGACTCTCCTGCTGAATATTTCAGTATTTTGTGCTTGCCAGCATCTGGACTGGCTAGGTGGTTGCTAGGGGGAAGCATGATGCTGTCTCTGTTGTTGGCGGCTAGTGAAGGGAGGGATCTCACGGTCGCAGGTTTGTAAAGAAAGAAAAAAACCTGCGGATGTGAGCTGTGGGACGGGGCGAAATGACTGAGCTTTGAGCATACCATGAAAGTTTAATGATGTTTTGATGGTTCTTCAGGGTCAAGACGCAGGAGCCACCAGCCGGGAAGGAGCGTGTGAGAACTTTAACCTGGAGCGCCAAGGCTGCAGCCCCATTTATCAGGATCTCATTGAGGATCCCCATGTAGACCCAGTAAGTTTCACCAGTGCAGTGTGTGTCACGGCTTATTATTTTGTACCCTAAGCCATCATCTTAAATTGCTGCAAAAATGCCTGAGTAGGCTCACAACTTGAGGCACTTAATTAGATTTTTCCCCCTTGACTTATAAATTCCTTCAAAAACAGCATTTAGACAAAATGAATATTGATTTCAGAGTAAGTCATTTTAAGCCCAAAAGCATTTTGGAAGGACTAACATTACAGGAAAAGAAAGATAACCTCGAGACTAATGGCATACTAGTCAGCAAAATCTGTGATGGGTAGAAAATAAAAAAAAAGTAACAGATGCTGCCTGTTTTTATAAAGAGGAGAGGAAAATATATATAAAAAAGATCCATAGCAAAAGAATGTTGACAGAAATAGTTATGGGAGTAGAAAAGAGCAGAAGTTAGAAAAGAAGTTGATTGACCTTTTATACATAGAAAGCGGTCGCTCTGGGCTATGACTGGGCTTTTTACACAGAGACACAAATCATATGGATAGCTAAAAGAGTGGACACGAGGGGGAAACGGAGAAGGCCGATACATCTCTGCTCATGACATTTTAATAGGCCTCTCCAAATCCCTTCCTTCACTTCATCTGCAGCGTTGATCCACCTTCCATCATCCATCTAACAATAATTGCTCTCCACGTCTATCTGTCTATGAGCAGGCTGATCAATGGGATTAGTTTTTTTTTCTTTACAAGTTGCAAAGTAGAAAGAAGGAGGGGACAAGGGGCTGCCAGAGAGAGACACAGAGACAAATGCACCGAGATGTAAAGATGAATAGAGAGACAGGAAACGCTGAGTGTTAAACTGATGGCTGTGAGGCCAGCGAGAGGAGAAACTTCATTGTTCACTGCGCAGACACTTGAGAAATAACTTGGTGTAAAAAAAATCCTGTAAAGCCATCATAATGGCCTGATGCTGAAAAGCTTTGTTTAGCTCTGGAATTCATTTGTTTACTGTGTCTCTCATCTGTCAGAATCCATGAGGATGAAGATGCTCAGTCATCATAATCACATCTTTGTAGGGGTTTTTTCCCGTCTGATTTGCTCTCACTTCTGCAGGGATTTTCTTACTGTAATGATAAGTACTTTATCACTCTTTTCCGTTCTGTCTTTTAGAGTCAAGACGTGTACTCACTCTACAAAGAAATGCCTCAGGAAAACTTTGCAGAAGTTCTGCTGAGGACGGGCAAACTGGCTGAGGCCAAAACCGAAGGAAAAACCGTCTTTCCTGCTACAGAGGGTAAGTGTGCACGAGTGGCTGAAATGAGGGGGATAGATTTGCTTGATCTTCTGCATTAAATGGCACACAAACAATAAATCTCAAAGCACCATCTAGGAGCATTGTGAAACTTTTTTAAAACCATTTTCTAAATGGAACAACACATCATCATGTCTCAAAATGAACTTGTAAACAGATATTGAGTTCCAACCTTTGATATGCTGCATGAATTGGATTCCAGCTTCAAGTGTAAACTTGCTCATTTTTTGCTGTTGTTGTTGTGAGGGACTAACATGGATCTTTGGGCAGAAGTACAATATAGTATCCTACAATTTTATTCGTCTAAAAGCATGCAGAAATATTTGATAGTTTTCTTACCCCAATATGAGCTGTTTATTTTTGACGTACAGTTTAGCATGCAGTTGTGTGTTTACATATCTTTCAATCGTGGTTATTGGTTGGGTGAAGCCATTTATTGTGAGTGAAAGAAAACAAATTATCACCAATTCTGCTAGAGTTTGTAAACTCATGAACAAAACTGTATCTGTGTTGTACTGCAATCCAGACAAAACACTGACCTCAAGATGAATACTAGGGGTGTAAATCACTGGTTTGATCACAATACGATATCATATCGATACAGTGGATAGCAATTCGATGTCTGCCGATATTTATTTCAAATTCAGTCATGATATCGATTCACTTTGATTTAGGCTTTACTGATAAATATGCGAATGATGATAAACAATATAAAACAATATTACAAGTAATAAACAAGGTTATTATTTCTTAACATAACTGTAAGCTTTGCAGTACAATCTTCCTGTGTCACATCTATCCACTGCACAACTGTAAACATGTATTTTGTTGTGAAATTGTTGTCAGAGGACCTTCAAAATGAAGCCATTTTCAAAATAAGTGGGTTTGATATCGATTTTTAGTCGATATTGGGTTTTTGGATTGATTCCAGATCGATACGTCAATCAATATCAATGTATCGATATAGATCCATGTATTGTTACACCTCTAATAAATAAAAACATAACAATGTATGTATAATGTATGTAGGCCTATGTTATGTATAATAATACACAAAATGACATGTATGATCTATGTAAAGGTGTCAAAATAATGATATAGTTGTCACAAACTTCTATAATTTTATGTAAGCACTTTAAGTTATTTTTTTCTCAGTTTTAAAATGCTTTCATTGTTTTTATATTATTGTTTGTGGAGCTGAGATTTGCTGCATGTTTTGTTGAAAGCAGAGAGAATCTTGTTAAGCCAAAACTGTTTTTTAGTTCACCATCTTATCAGTGAAGCTGTGGCACTTGCGGAGAGCGCAGCGTGGTTGACCCCTCCTCTCCTCATCCATCTTAGACTGGAGAGTTCATGTGTGGTGGACTCTGAGACAACATGAGAAGAATAGCCTCATATTGATTAATTAATGTATCCTCACGCAGCCCACGGCAACAGTAAATAATGAAGCATCACTACAGTGATACCGAAGAGATAGCATCAAGTCAAAACATCAAGGCATCGCTGCGTGATGGATCACAGCTTCTCGCCGAAATCGATGCCACTACAAAAATAAAACGTGTGTAGGAATGCGAGGCACAGGCTGTGGCCTAAGCATGCCAGTGCTCAGTATGCATACACATTTCTCCTTTAAACACATATAAACGCATTCACACCCCCTGCACCAAACCCAGGGCGTCGCTGTCATTCAAGTGAATATCTCCCCTCTTAAAAGTCACCTTCCCTTTGGAGCTGCTTGCGGAGTGCGACGTGTTGAGAAAGAGAAAAGCTGCTCTGCGCGGCATCACGTCTGATAACAAGCTTCGATTAATGACTGGCCTATCGTCCTGCCGCACTCCCTGTCCTCAAAAACAAACCAGGAGATGGCCTTTAAGAAAATAAATATATTGATTTTTCACCTGGCCCTGATAAGATGGAGGTAATTAATGATGACAGAAGTGGAAAGTGACTCGATGGGATTGAGCTGTATAAGGTGCAGACTGGATGTGAAGAGAAGCAGACACACACACACGCACATATTACTCCACACCACACTAGCATGCAGCATGAAGCGTGGCCATTGGCTGCATTTTGACCAGGCCATAATCAGTTGTTTTCCACACTCCCATCTCAGGTGAAACAGCAATAAGTCAGTGTCTCACCATCCAGCTAACAATGTGCTTGATTCAGCTGATACGGGCGCAAGCATGTGCGTGCATTTGTGGACGCACGCACACATAAACACCCCATTCCGTGCACCCTCTCCTCTCTTTATCACTTTTCCACTCTGTCTCTCTCTCAAGCAGAAATATTGTATGCTTTAAAGTCAGGGTTATCTACTCTGTGTGTGTGTGCGTGTGTGTGTTTACCCCTCTGGTAATTCCTGTCCCGATGGTATCAGTAACTTTAGAGAGGCGTGTAATCAGCTCATTCTGAGGTGTAGCTCATTGAAACCCGGGGGGTAGGAGAGGAGGAAAGGGAAAACGGAGGAGGGTGGGCTCACTGTTTAAGAGAGCTGTTATGGCTCTTTAGACTCTCTCCACCCCTACTCATAAATGTGCACAGAAAACGGGACATTTCAGGTACTGGCCACTGTGTGTGTGTCTGTGCATGCATAAGTATATTAATGTGCATTTAGTTCGACAGTGTATTCCTTCCTTTGCCCCCGCCTCTGTTTCTGTGCCAGTGTCCATGCTCTACTTTTTTTCTGTTTGTATCATTTTGTCTGCCGCTCTTATCACACACATGGGCTTCTGTTCTCCGTGGGTCTGAGACTACAAAGTGATTCTGTCTGCGTCTCTCTGCTCCCTCCCACTGTTCCCTGAGTATGTGAGTTAGCTGGAGATTAATTAAGTGCATCTGTGAGCTTAGAACGGTTGGGATTCATCTAGTAAACCTGTATATTTTTAGTTGTCATGGCCTGCTCGTATTTTTGTGCATCCTTCTGTTGTAGCTTTGAGGCAAACGGCTAAGGGGAAAAAGTCCATCTTTGTGGCCAAATCCCATCAGCCAAGGAGACACTGCTAAAATCTGGTCTGTTTTCCTCCTCTAACTTTCATTCGAAAGCAAAATCTACAACAGTTATCATGTATACTATATGATGGAAAAATACAATTTTGGTTTTAATGTACCCCCATTTTTCACAATGTGGTGCACAATAAGCTACAGAGCTGCAAATGTTGAATGCATGTGGTGATGAAGCAGCAAGTGTTGGAATGTTGGAAAACACACATTTCCTTTTTCTTTACAAGCTCTGAAGCTCCGTTCTTGCAGAATAAAAAGAACAGGCCTCTCTGTAGTGTTAATGGATTATAATGGCTTTGCATTAACTAATTGTGTTGTGTCAGTTATGTGCTTTGCTTTGTACGCGTCTGTGTTGAGCACTGTAATGATTGTTGGCATCACTGATTGGTCTTGTTTTGTCAGCCAGGTCATTGTTTGGATTTTAGAGGGAAGCATATAATAAAAGGATGCATTCAAATGTTTTAAATGATTTAGTTTATCTATGAGGTGTTAAAAGCTAAAACAGATTAGATTTACCATCATAAAAGACTGAAGAAAAACTGGGACTTGTCCCATAAAAGATGTTGGAATTGCTTGCTCTTTTTTTTTTTTTCTATTTTTTGCCTAAAGAAATTGTCAAAAGTAAATCTAAATTGAAATAATGAGTAGATTAGATTATGATATGGCTATATTAAACAATAAATAAAGGTAAATTGAAGACAGAGTCTGTTCGTTACTACTTTGTTAATTTCCCCCTGGGATTATCGTAATAAAGTATTTATTCATTTTCATAAATTTTCAGTTTACTTGTCAGTACATTTTTAAGCAGAGTGAAACCTGTAGACAGAAATGACTTATTTCCAACCAGCATCACCATCCTGCCTTGTTAGGTGGTTGTTACCTGAATGAATGTCTGAAAAACAGCTGCACAGATTATTGTGGGATCTTGATGGTGAAACTCCTCTTGTTTTGGCTCTTGTAGCCTAATTTGGGATTCAGGAGCTTCAATTCTAGAGAGCCCTTTAAATTAATTTGTGCTCATTTGCAGAGTACTTATTATAAGTGGGCATCTACTTAATCTATGAATGCAAATCTCACACAGTTGTTTGCAACACGTGTATACAGCTGTAAACAATTCTCTTGTTAAATTTAGGTGAGAATCCAGAATTTTGGCAGATTAATAATTCTCTGTTTTTAAAATTTCTCCTACTCACTTTCTATTTTTTTCATTTTGCCTCTGTGCTATGAGGGGAACTCCTTCCTATATTCAACAAACATGAGATGAGACTCATTTAAGAGCGAATGGTTGGATGTTGATCCTCAGTTAAAATGTTTTCTTCTCTCCCTTCTCCCCATCACTCCATCCGTTTTCAGTTTTGCTGCAGCTGGCCAACGATGCATTTCCGAGGGACATGATGCTGGCTCTGTCATACTTACTCGCCTTGCCTCAGGTAGGTTTACACACATACAAAAATGTCAGTAACAATAGAAGTGTAATGGTATGTTGGTGAGTTACAGAGGCTCCTTCATTTTTAATTGAGCTTATGAGGCTCTTGATGAAATATTTCCATACAGAATGGATGGTGTTGTGTGTGAAATTCTTAAAATAAATGCATTCATGAAGGGAATTCGTATTTTTTGTGAATTTAGAACTGATCATGATGGTCACTGATAAAATAGATGCAGGTTCTTCCTGGTGCTCCATGCGGTCTTCTTTGCATGCAGGTGTTGGATGCCAACAGGTGTTTCGAGAAGCAGTGCCACTCTGCTCTGTCCCTCCAGCTGGCTGCTTACTACTACTCCCTGAAGATCTACTCCCGCCTCATGCCCTGCTTCAAGGACAAGAACCACACTCTTTACCAGGTTAGCATTGAATACCTGAGTCTCTGTCTTAATGCTTTTGCTGTGCTGCAAAAGCTACAAAAAGCAGATGTGTTTAAAAATGGATGAAATAAAGAAGGTCAGAGAGCAAAAAGTAACACATGAATGGTAGGGATGAAATCTACAAAAGCCAAACATTCATCAGATGAAACAATCTGGAGTTTAAAGCCATAAGCGCATAAGAAACTGTTCCCTTTATAGCTTTTTGAAGGAATGTCTTGACACCTGAGAGATTCTGTTCAGGCTTTAGCTTTTAGGCAGTACATTTTACAGGTGGTGTTAAGGTGAAATGCTTTGTCACCCATAGTTGGAATCTATTTCAGGTTCACAAGAGAATCTGACTTGACAGGCTCTAAACTATGCTTTTTGACCAGGTTCAACTGTTTTCTAGCATTTGAAAAAAAGCTTTTAAGGTTGCAACAATGGCGGTTTCCATAAGGTGTTAAAGTACATGGACTTCAGGCATCATATTTATGACAATTTTAGCTTAAGTAAGAGTCTTGATTTTGCTTCTGGCTCCACTCTACTTGGGGTCACCCATCGTAGGCTGTGTTAGGCAGATGTTTCATGCAGTGATTGCGCTGATAGCTTCCCAAAGTACCTGCACTTTTCCAATCAGTTTCTAGTGACGACTTCTCACATTGGTTTGCATTAAAAACACTCTTCTCACATTACGAGTTAGAACCAGACATCCTTCAGAATTTAAAAGTAAGTGCGGCAGTGAACAGGAATGGGGTAGATGAATGATTCATCAACCCAGCCGTCCTATCGAGAATGCCTTACCACAGACACACCTTACACAAATTTGGAACATCTCTTCATCTGATTAGAAGTTGATGTTAAAAAGGTCACAGAAATGAAAAATCTACCTGCTAATTATAGAAAGTTTCTGTCATTGATGAAGTGATGACATTTTATAGACCGCCAGTGGCCAAAGTTCAAGTCTGGACAGATAACTACTGCAGCTTGGCTGGCTGGTAGAGGACGACGAGTAGGTTCGATTTGATTTGGCATCAATTTTTAAACACAGGATTGTTGTAAATGTTGGAGTTTGTAGTATTTGACAGGCAACATGACGCCAACAGTGATTAAAAAAGATAAAAACATTAGTTAATAAGTATATTTCAAAGGGTAGATAATTATCCTGCAGTCAGATGCAGATGTTAGAGGACGCATGTCAGAATCTTGGGAAAGAAAAATTAGCATTTCCCCTGCAAAGTCTTAACACTTTTTGTAAATTAGTACATTTAAGTAATACATACGTATTAGTGCATCACAATTATTACATGTTATGAGACAAGAACAGTGATAATTATATTCATTAACTAGCTTATTTCAGCTTAGCTTACATTACTAATGACCTGTATATGTCCACATGCATATTTTTACCTCCTTGATTTTTTTTTTGCCTCTTTCAGTTGTGACTTTTCGAAATCCTTATGATATAGATATTCCTCCTCATCATCACGGTGTGACTTTCAGTTCATTCCCACTTTTAAAAGTAATTTTAAACGCATCAACTCCTTTCATTCAGGAGAAAGTTGTCAAGGTTCCTCACATTGAAAGTATGGAAGGTTATTTATCTTTAAAGATGCAGTTTGTGTACTTCCTGGGCAGCACTTCAGGCATGACAGTAGTTTTGGTAGAGGACATTTTTCCTCAGCAAGCATGAGAGTATGAAAGATTTATTGTGATACAGCAAGGATGTCCAACTATGGGTCTAAATGATCACTCTCCTGCAGGTTGCAGATTCCTCGCTGCTCTAATATACCTGGTTCAAATGAACGCTTCTGCAGATTAGCCATGCTTACACGTGTAAAATTTCTTCTTGTCACACCTGTACTGTTTGCATGTGCCTAAAGTTATTCTGATCATGACCTGCCTTTACAAGCAGCACATTTAAAAGTTATACGATGTTTCTACTTGCACAAAGTTGTCTGACTTTACAGCAACAGTAGCAGAAGAAGTGATGTCAACACCCCTGCATATGCATGCTTTTTTCCTCCTTTAATTAATGGGAATTCTTTTAAAATTAACTGTATTTGCACTGATTTGTTAATTTTTTGTTTTGACCTATCTTCAGCTAGATTCAAGTTTGTTTGTTTTTCAATAAACTTTGAGTTAGATAAGAAATACAGTACAAGCCATAAGGTCAAGTGTGAGATTGTTATATTGATTGCTAACAGGCATGCACGCAATTTGGATAATTTATATCCACATTTGGATTATGTGTTTTTCATGCTTGCTGAATGTATCAACAATTAACTCACCCGTCTGGATAGGACTTAAATTTTGATCTGAATGAGTGTGATCAGTTCAGATTCTTCCCATTGGTATGTTTCCATGAAACATTTTTATTCTGATCAGGCTTTTAATGAGAATGCTTCTCCACATAAACATGGATGTTGTGTTGAGTCAGACATGTCGGAACAGGGTCCAAAACCTGCAGGATAGAAGACCAGAACTGAACCATCCCTGTGATACAGGAAGTAAATAAAACCCACAACCCCCCCCCCAAAATTACCATTATTAGTTATTAAAATAGAATAGAGCTGTATGTGTTTATGCTTTATTCTAAAATCATCAAGGGGATTTGTGTATGATATAGATATTTGATTTATTCAATGGGTCAAAAATATTTTTTTTCTCATTCAGACGTGGGAATTTAAACAGACGTGCAGTGGTATGTGCAAATTAATATAAGAATATTACTATGAGCTCTTTGAAAACCTTTTTTCTTACAAAGTAATACAAAGACAGCAAGAACAAGAGAGAGAGAGGGATACAAATTTGAGTGTGAAGGAAAGATGAAGCTGCAGATGAGTGGCAGCAGAAGAGCTGGGGACAGAATATGAGAAGAAATGGCTCTGACCTTTTACTTGAGTGGACTGTAGCTCTCATGGGTTTTAGTCCAGGTAGAAGGAAGGAGGTAAAACGGTGAAATAAGGGAACAGAAGAAAGAAATAGGCCAGCAGAAGAAGTGGATAAGTGTCTCCCAGTTGACATTCAAGGTCATGACTGTGCACAGAAACACACTTTTGCATCCAACAAGTGCACTAACAAGTTACACTCAACGTTACACACACACGTTTTCAACCCCAAACGCTGAAGCACACACGCTTCCTGTTTCCTAATGGTAGTAATCACTCTCCAACCTCCTGCCTCAAGTGAAGTTCAAGTCCATTAACTTAAAATATATACAGCCTTTCCTCCTCTGCTCTGTACTTTAGCAGTTGCACTTTCATTTTTAGCTCATTTCTTCATTTTTTTTATTTGCCATTTCCTTTCATTTCCTTTTTTTCTTTTTTTAGTTGGCTGAACTAGCGTGAGTGCTTATCATTTTGTTTCAGGTTTCACTGTCACTCAGAGCTTATGGAATAGGAAGTGCCAACTTTTACTTTTATCCATAGTTAAAGCAGAAAGGAAGAAAATCTTTCAACTTTTTCAACTCACATTTCTCCACATTCACTTGTCTCTGTTTCTGTCAAGTTCTCAAAATGTCTAAAAGCCAGTTAAATATTTAAGGAATGACCAAAACTTATAAAAAACATCCAAATTCAATGACAGCGTTAAAGACATTTTTATATTAAGTTGCAGATTTATGCTGACAAGTTAACGCCCAGCCTGCTCAGCTTTGAGATGAGGCAGACAAACATAAGATGATTCCAACCTCTTGTCAGTCATATTGATGGACAAGCTGATGACTGCAGAGGTAAATGCAATTAAGGCAAAAAAAATGAAGCTTTTTAGGCATATTGCACATCGAATAAGCTAAACTTTCCTGTCCAAATTTGCTTTTGAGTGCACAATGAAATAGAATTAAAAATCAGTGCAGATGTGGTTTATTCGGCTATTTACCCCTTAAACTTACTGTCGCTGTGATCATTTGTTCAAAAAGTTTCTTTCTGGCATTTTTGGCACAAATATTCATCCAGTCAAAACTAATATAAATACTCAACTTATCATGTTGATGGCTTAGTGGCTGATTGTCCCAGTATACCTTCTTCCCTGGGTTAAACTTGTGATTCCAGCCTTAATACGAAACCTTGAATAAAGCTGTTGTAAAAAGACCAGAGGAAAGCAAGATTTATGGGAGAGCTGACACAACACTCTCCACAGCACACAGAGGTCTTTTGTTTATGTTTATTATGTAGTTTATTGATTTATATTTTCTAAGTTCTTCTAATTTTTTACTTTTTACCTGCAATGTTGGTCAAACAAAACTCAGTTGCCATGATGTATGTAAGTCAAGCTAAGAAACACAAATGATATCAGACAGAAGTATTTTCAATGTTCTGTCTGGTTCTGCAGCATACTACTACTGTATTTATCGGACTATTAAATTTGGTTGGTCCTGTGACTTATAGTTGGGTGCGATTTGTATATTTTAATATATATTAATCTGCATTATAATGTTAATTCATACGTCACATGAACTAAGGAGTAAACATTACCGTCTACAGCCACCAGAGGGCGCTCTAGATTTGTGACAACCTGTTGCTCTGTGAATGAAAATCCAAAAATGGCCTTATTTCAGTGAGAGGGGTTCATTTCAGATATTTGGCTGCACTGTCTGTGTGGAGGAACAGATCCTCAAAAAAACATGTTTATTCTTCTAATTTATGATTTACAGGAAAAAAAACAACAATATGTGGACATTGTGTAAGTTCTTGATGCATTAATAACCCGTGGCCACAAGTTAGTTTTCCCGTTCCCGTGTGTTAGTAATCCATGGTCAAGATTTAAGAATGCATGGCCACGGGATACCATCTTGTGGCCATGCATGAGTGACGTATGTACACAAGTTTTTTTTGTCCCCCCCCTCCTATATCATCAAACCAGCTCATCGGATTGAGATCAGGAGCTTGGTGAGCACACTTACTGGTATCTTTCTTGTTGGACTCGCTGCTTTTTATGGCAACTTACCCTCTTTAGCCTCCCAAGTCTGTTCTTTATGCTGTTGTGTTGCTAAATAACAGTTAATGTATTACATTAACTTACCAGAAAACCATTTAGCCTGTTGTTCTGTGTCCTAGTTTGTAACTGATTAACTTGCCTTTCCATATTAGTCTGTTCCATAAAGTCCAGTGCGAGTTGTATACGTTTCTTGTTTTATTTCTTCATGAAACATTTTTTGCCTGATGCGACGTACAGTAGGCTCCAGAGCAACTGATAGTCAGAAAATACAGTATTTTTTATTTATTTATTTTTTTATGAAGATTTGCACCATAAATTATTTTCTTGAACTGTATAACTATTCTGGTATATGTGTTTCCATGATGCTTCATTCTCTCTCCATAACGCTCAGCTCGCTATCATTTCTCATTCATTTTGTCATTTTGCACTCTGTTTGGTGTCGTCCCGTCCCCCCCGGCCCGTCTGTTCTTGTCAATTCTCATGCTTCTCTGTTAACAATATTATCTTGACTGTGCACGCTTTATACTTTTTTTTCTTTTTCTTTTTTTTGCTCTCTCCAGCTCCCCGGCTTTGTTATCTAAAGCACATACATTTTACACATTGTGATATTTAATTTCAGATAAGTCTGACAGGGAGTGTCTATGTTTTATACACACGCTTGCTCTGCATTGCAAATGAGGTTTGGAGAAGAAAAATGTGTCACATACTTGAGCATGTTTCAGATCCATGTATGTGCAAGAAGCATTTGTCTGCTGCCAGTGTGTGTGCAGTTTAAGTGACACTGCAGGCTAACATGTTTATGTGCATTTTAGCAAAAGATCTGTTTTCCAGTGACAACGGCTGTTGTGTGTTTGTGTATGTCAACTTGTCGCCAAGTGTTTCCCACTCTTTACTTGAAGAGCAGTAACACTGTCTCAATAACTCTCACGCTCTTTCAATTCTCTAGTCGCTATCACATAATTTCATACCCAGGCAATAAGACCCAAACACTCAAACCACTGAAGTTATCCAGTTGCAAATAGAAATGAAACCCTCTGAGGATTTACTCAAGGTGTTTGATGTGTTTTTAAAGCCTCAGCAAGCAGCCTGTTGTCTTAGCATTCTGCAGATGCAGTGCAATGGCTTTTAGACTGAAGCAGCCTGAAAAACAAAGATTAAAAGTTAATGGAGATGCTCAATTGAAATCAACTTATTTTGTGTTCAAACTACAGTATGTTGGTTAGTTGCAAAAGATGATTTAGGCATTCACCATAACAATCATATTAAATCCATGATGTATTAAAAAACACTTTAACCTCTTCATGACAAGGCTTCCTTTTTTTCTGCCTCCTGACTGAAATACACCTAAATAAATTAAGTGTATCTTCACAACTACAATGGCTGTGTGTCTAATCTTGGTCTCAAAAGAAAGCTGAGACCTGGGAGATTACCATACAAGTGTTGGAATAAAAAGAAAATTGTTACTGTGTTAGAGTAAATTCACTTGGGAAGGACACAGCAGAAAATTGGAATGGTTATATCCTCCTAAAAGGAAATTTGCAGGAAAAATCAGAGGTCAGCTGCCTGATTAATCTAGAAATTGGTAAAATAATGTCTGATGAGTAGCTGTGTAAAAGTAAAAGCTATGAAAGTGTGCCTGAGTTTACTTATTCAGGTGTTCTGCAGGTAAATATACCTTGATCAACAGTTCCCAAATTAATTTTAGAAATGTCACAAGGATCCAGGAAAAGTGACCTCCGAGATAGTATGTCATTGAAAGATTGAATATTTCACTTTAAAACCACCTTTATTTTAAAGTAAACTATCAAGACTTTCCTTTTGCAAATAATGTGAAGCAATGATTTTCATAGTGAAATATATCATCTAACCACAAAATAGCAAAGTAACTTTTTGAAACATTTTCCCACTTTTTTGCTGTTCTTTGGCTACTAGCTCAGAGTTTGTCCGATAGCGAGGAGCCAAACATCGTCATTAGCAGCAGAGTCTCTGCTTTCACATGACTCCATGTTTGTGTTGTTTTACTTGAAGTGAAGAAATTAGCTGAAGAACTGAAATGGATAGTATTGGTCTCATGTTTTTGCCACATACCCTTATAATTGTTTGATTTGTGTTTTGTTTTGGTGACGATGCTTGATAGTCTTTTAGCTGAGTGTCTTCCTGTGACTTTGGATGCTGGATATTGGGATCAATGCTTCCCTGCATGTGCAAGACCCTCTGTACAGGAGACATCTGTATGCAGGGCTCTCTTGATAAGGAGGTAAAATATGTTTTCAGCACTTTTAAATGTTGGTGTTGTAAAGCTGTTGTCAGTACGTGCACCTCGTTATGGCAGCCTTCACTGCTGTGGCTGGGGATTTCTACAAAACCTCATCCTGTAATCTCAGGATGGCAAGGTCAGACAGCCTGAATGTAATGTTGGAAAAAGTAATTCTGACAACTTGGGGATGGAGATTTTTGTGTGGGGACCTGATTAAGTGAGTGTATGCACACATCTATCCTACAGTATGTTAATGAGAGACAGTAAAGTTAAGGCACCCTGTCTCATTGTCCCCGGGTGGGGACGACGAACGACTCTTCAAAATGTGGCATATTTTTTTAAAAAGAAACAAACTTGTAACATGATAGTTTTAAATTTAATGACAGGGATAAGATTTAAATCCACCAGGAAAATACAGGTCTCTTACATGAAATGATTAGAGTGAGGACCAGCTTGGACCATGATAACCCACCATACAATCTATTAATCCTGCAGTTTGCCTTAATGAAACATCTCATGTACACTATATTGACAAAAGTATTGGGACCATCCCCCCAAATCTCCAAGTGTCATCCATAAAGACATGGATAAGCAAGCTTGGTGTGGAGGAACTTGACTGGCCTTCAAAGAGTCTTGACCTCAACTTGATTGAACAGCTTTGCGAGTAGTTAAATCAGAGACTGAATTAGCCCAATATTCTGGAAGAATGGTCAGAAATTCCCATAAAACACCCCAAAACCTCATGGAAAGGCTTCCCAGAAGAGTCTAAGCTGTTACTGCTGCAAAAGGTGGGCCATGTCCATCTGAGAAAAGGTGGACATCCCAATGCTTTTGGTAATGTACTATAGTGTTCATGTTGGAGTTTTCTTGCATTACGAGTTTAAGAGATCTGTTTACAACATTGAGCCTTCTGCTTCCGCAACATTCACTTGCTCACAATTGACTTTCAAGGTCTTCAGCTGTTACTTTCCCATCTGATTATGGCTCGGAGGCATGACGGAGTAACTTATGGTGCAGCGACACAGAGGCTGGGTTTCCATTACTCCCCAAGGCATAATGAGCTGTTTTCCACTTGCTTGCACTGGAAGTTTTCATTATGCTGGGTAAAGTGCTCATTTGCAAAGTAGAGGTGCTCTTTGCCATAATTGTTCATTTGATGGTGTTTACACAATGCTGCAAAATAAAAACAATTATACTCAAACAGAGCATGATTCTAGAGGATGTGCCAACCCCCCCCCCCCCCCCCCCCCCCAAACTGTTCAGCTCTTTGCATATGTCATTTTAACATTTGATTTTTAGAATGAAAGCACACAGATCATTGCTGGGTGCTTTGCTTTTAGTTCATATTTTCAGATGAAGGCAGTAAATTGGTGAGGATGTTTCTACAGCTATTAAGTTTATAAATGCCTTTTCAATTCAGGCTAAATACAACAGTGGAAAAAGTATTAAGCTTTTGCTGCTCACCAAACAAATCAATATACAGGAATGGTTTTCTTTGCACTCAGAGGTTCCTTAATGGCATGTAGAGACATTTTGCATTGCTCACAGTCATTGTAGGCACTCTTTAATTCAAGGCTACAACAGGACTCAAAGTGCTAGATGCAGGGGCTGACCTTGGACGTGCTGGGCCATTTAGCCAACTCCATGTCGTTGCATGGACTAGAATAATGAGGTAGACAGAGTGACCTCCCAATCACAGAGAAGCTCTACGACTCCAGTAACTTTTCTTTCCATTTTTGTACAAATTGCGCACTTGTACAAATTGCAGTCTTGTACTGCAATCATTAGCAGTCAATATTTTACTCATGGGAGCCCTGTAAAGCAGACTCACTGCTGAGAGGGCCCTATTAGACAAATATGCACTCTAAATGCACTGTTGCAGCTGACTGAGAATGTTTGAGACCAAGCAGTTTCAAAAGCTTTGATTAAATCCATGGCTTTGACTTAGCTAACTCACTCCTGCTCCTCTCACTTGTGTCTTACTTGTGATCACTCCCCTTCATGGTTTATTATGACCCACAGTGCAGCCAGGCCTGTTTATGGAGTGATTATTTCTTTACAACCCATGCCTGGTTTCTTTCCCTCCTCGCTTTCCTACTAATTATGTGCACATACTGTATACTCCATTACAGTATTAGTGCTAATGAGGCCACTGACTGTAGAGCTAAGTGTAAGGCATGACATAAATACAACTCATTAAGATCATTACTAGAGGAAAGGCATGGCTATTTCTTAACAACTTCCATGTGATGTTTTCTGCAGGCACCACACCATAAATATCAGGTGCAATTTGTTTATATATAATACATTTGTAGATGTGTATATGCAAGTGGGTTAATGTACATTTCTATATTGTGCTGGATCACAGCACAATACATACTAAATACATACTGTGCTCCCTTTTTGTTTGCCAAATGCTTTTTAGAGAGTATTAACAAACTATTTTACCCTCGTGATGTGAGTGGTTATGTTATTTGTTCTTTGCGCTTTGTTATAGTGGAATTCGCTGTTTTCCCCTGAAATTAAATACCGTATTGAGTTCCAGTCTTTTTTCATGCTATTAATTCTCATGCTTCACGCTGCTGTGCAATGCAGACTGAAAATATGGAAAATCCAAATTTGAGCATATGTCTGTATTAAAATGTTAATTCAGAAAAGAAAATTCTGCTTCATGGGGGGCCTGGAGCCACGCACGAACACTCTTGCCTACTTATTTACTGTAGGACATTAGCTAAGTCTCACAGTTGGAAATTGTAAAATCAGAGGTCAGAAGGAAAGTTGTTCAAGCTCACCGCGCCTGATGAAGAAAATGAGGGGAGGAACCACTTGATCCTCCTTATTTATGATGTATTATCATTTTTATTTTCCAACACAAGTTCAAAACAAAAAGGCATGTTAGAATAAAAGCCTCACAAATACAATTCATAATGGCACAAAACAGCCTGATAGTGCGGTTAAAAATTTTTCTAATCTACTGTAAACAAAATAACAATATAGCACAAAGATACTATCGTCACTACAGATTTCAACTGAAGGCAGTCGGGTACATCTTACGCTTTTGATTTTCATCATCTGCTGCCCACAAAGATAAAACTGCCTTTATCTGAAAAATGCGGTAAAAAAGCTTCTGTGTGGATGCTTTTGGCCTGCTGTTGTGGTCATTTTTCCCAAATAAAATGTTTCTCCCCCCCCCCCCCCCCTACATTCATGTGCATATTTCTGTATTTGAAGGTTGCCAGCATGTCTAACATGTTTGCATCAATTTACATGGTTCCACCATTCTGACAGTTAATGCTCTAACATTTGCAGTGGGTGACGAAAGGGGAAAAAAAAAACAGCACTGTGTAATTAAAAAGTTAATATTCACTCACAGTAATGAAATAGACGAGCTCAAAGAGTTACTACAAAAACTTTTTTTATTTCAGAATTTACCCAGGCGTCTTTGTAAACAGGCAAAATGATTTTTAATGGTTGGAAAATTGTGACTGAAGTATAATAACATGGAAAATTAAAACTGAAAATGAGAGCACAGTGTGGAAGACGTGATTTGAAACTGTGACAGACTTTTTATTTTTACATTTGTTACTTCTTAAGAAGCATCATAGTAAGGAGGGAAGACAGAGGGAAAGAGCCTGTGGCACTAGTGGAATAGCTGAAGGGAAGACGGAGAGCTGGCTTCCTCCCAGCTACTGTATGCAACATCACATATTACCTTATGCAATTCTATTTCCTTTATACAGTTTGTGCTTTATTCTTCTTTAAGACTACATGTGGATTTTAAGACATTTTGAAGTGAAATAGAAAATGGGGGAAAAAAAGGGAAAAGATTTTATTTGCTCACTTTGAAGTCAACTGGGAGTGAAAGGCACTTATTAGAAAGAAAAGGGGTTTTATAGATACTTAATGATGGTGGTGGGGGGTTCCAGAAATGCAGAGAGAAGTAGTGTTCAGACACGTAGGGGGTATAATCCACACGAGATGGATGGATGAAAGAGAGCGGGACAGAAAATACACAGTATTTCATCATAAAAAGCCTGATTTCAGTCATGTTCTTCAAAGATTGGCTTGTCTATCAGTTTCAGCAGACTTTCGTCTCACATGAGCTGCTGTCCCTTTGCCGTTCTTCATATTTGGGAACTGGCTGTTGCTCAGGAAGAAAAGCAGTCAGCTCTGTTGAACGTTTGGTAGTTTCATCCCTGACTTCCTTAGCCAACCTGCTAAAGTGTCCTTATCGGGCAAGACTTTTAACCCTATTTTGATGCTTATGATGTGTTCATTGATGTGCGAGTGTGCGCACCATATGAAGATGCACTGCTTGGCCTGTGGGATGCTCTACACCAGGATTCCCCAATTCGGTCCGATGAGGGCTCCAATCCTGCAGGTTTTCCATGTGTCCCTGCTCAAAAACACCTGACTCAAATTAAAGGGATCCAACAGCCAATGATTTTGTTCAGGCTCATTAATTTGACTTAGGTGTGTTTGATCTAGACCATGATGCATTGTATGTGTGTGTTTCTGAATTGGTGAACTTTGATTGAATGGTCAACAAGAAATTTACTGTAAGGTGCTTCTTACTATACACGATATCTATGGAATGAATAATCATAACACAGAATACCTCATCTGGATAAATTTAACTTGTGTCTTTAGTATAAAACTGCTCATTTAAAGGACATTTTTCACTTGTAGCACTGCTGGTCCTGCTGTTAGGATCTTAAGGACCAGCACAAACTATGAGTTTAGATTGACTTTATTTCAGATTTATCTTTTGCATATTGAAATAATCACTGTAAGATAAATGTGGTTATAAAGAGATATATATATTTTTTTTTTCACAAACTGTCTAATTCATTTTAAAACAAAATGTCTCAGAGCTAAGTAGAACTTTACAGTGAGGTCTGTTAAGCATCTTTTAAAATGAGTTTAATTTGTCTTTTATTTGACACAAATGCTATAAATTGATTTCCTTGTATTTAATTTCTTCCTTTTAATATCAAGAGTTGTTTTGTACCTGTAAGTTGGATTCATTGTCTGTTTAAACCACCTATGGTGCAAAAATGGACTCAATATTCTGTCAAGTTGCATGGCAACTAATTAAGACTCAATGGTTGATAATCAATATGGCTTTCCAACAAGTTACTATTTTGTTTAATCAGATTTACTTAGTCTTTATTTTTAAACAATTAGATTTTACTCATTAATGCAACGATTGGCCGTTCTTCCTTAACAACATAGTTGAATGTGCCTAATTTTATTGATTAGTTGATTTTCTCTTTTTGTTGTCATGAATGTGGGAATGAAGAGCAGTGATCTAGATGATCTTTTAAAGAAAAAGAAAATATCAACCAAAGTTAAAAGAGCTCGGTAAAGTGAGCAACAGTCGGCTACAGTACATAAACTCTGGCAGGTTTGACCCGATCCACTGGTGACGCCAGACTTGCATTAACTCTCCAGCCTCGTGCACAGAAGACACGCATGTGCACAGCGCACACACACACACACGCACACACACACCAGTTCTCACTCCCTTTCAGCTATTTATAAGATTTAAAATGCTAATGCAAATCGGGGACAGGTTTTGACGTTGTTCGGGTGTGTCTTGCTGTAAAACTGGGTTGTTCCATCATGAAAAATGGTCCCAAAATTTGACCAAGTGTTTGCAGTCTGTGGGCCTCATAGATATCACCAATTCCACTTTAAACTGGAGAAGGACTCAGAGTGGAACGCTGGTGATTACATTACCTCCGCCACAGAGGAAATTGTGGGTGTCTAAGTCCTTAAGGAAAATCTGCACATGGAAATGTTGGTGAAAAAGGTGCAACACTCATTGGATGACAATCAGAATCATTTTCCTGGGTCCAGCAGAATTTTGTAATGCAAGTTAAAATCTGTTTTCAAGTTCACCAGGTAAAATCTCTGAACTTGACAAGCAATCAATATTTCTCGTGTCCTATGTGGCTGACCTCAAAGAGCTTGATGTGTATCTGTCTCTGCAGCATTCTGTTGTTGCTGCAGATGCAGTCATAGAATGATTGACATTAAATTGTCTGGTTATATTTCTTTTGCTGAGGCCAACTTTTGGCAGATGAATGGTTCCGTTTGTCTTTGGTTCTCTGAGCTGTGGCGTTACACAGACATGATGTTATGGTCTTTTTTAAAACATTTTTTTCAGGATTTGCTAGAGGGTTTGCTTCCTCGTGATTGTTTCTCAATGCAGGGCACTGAAGCTGAGCAAGATCATTTAATTCATCAGACTTTTTCCCCACCAAACAAAGATGAAAAATAGGACTAGTCTATTTTTAAATTATATGAGCAGATGTGCAGACTTCTTTCTGTATAGCTAAGTGAAAAATAGAATCAGATATGTTGGAAGCATTTATAAACGCCATAGATATATGCTCCTCCAGCCCTTCCCTCCCTCCCTCCTATTGCTCTCCCTCTCTCATCTCCTGACTTACCCCTCTGATGGTCTATCTACACTGGCTACACTTTTAATATTCTTCTTTAACTCTGCTTCTCACTCTCTTCCCTTGCCTGCTTTTGAACCAAGCACATATGCAAAGAAAAACAAACACACACAGCAATGCTGTGAGCAGAAAGAGGCACTCAGAGACAGACATAACCCTCTGTTTTCCCACTCATACATTTCCAGCAGCTGTAATTACCTTATGCAAATAAGATCAACAAATAAACCATCTTATCCTGCTGGGCGACAACATATGAGATGCCAAAAACCCAAATTCAGGAGCTTATTTAATTAGAATGGAGGTGATGGGAGAGAAAAAGAGAACACTCACCTACATTGCCCACTGCACGACACTTTCAATCCTAAATGTGTAGCTAATATATTATTTCCCACAGGCCTCAAACACAGCACTAATGTTCCAAGCTGCTACACTTGCTCATAATCTCCTGAGATGCTGAAGAAGCTGGGTGTTTATTTGCCTGATTGAACTTAAGTCAATGTCATTCCAGGAGCAAAATGATAGGAGAGTTACCCTGCTTTAGCCTTTTTCCTTGGATTTTTCAAAAACTGCTATCGTTCTCTGAAAATATTCCTATTAGTGGGCTGCACAGAGACCTCTGAAGCTTTAGAAACCAGACACCAGGGGTGTTTGAGGCTCCATGTTTGACATAGTTTAAAGCGAATCCCAAAGGGAAGTTTGTATTTGGTCTGACATGGAAATAACATTGCACCTCCTGTTTCTGTACAGGAAAGACTTGCTTTTGAAAGCACAGCTGGTTACTTGTGTCTGACTGTTAAGATCCTGTTTCTCTCTATGGATTTTTTTATTTATTTATTTATTTTTTACTTATACTAAATAAGTTTAGATTTATACCTGTGTACCACAAGGAAGTTTAAAATATAGTCATGCTAATGTTTTATATAGTATAAGTGTTTTGCTATATACTTAATACTTTTTATATTTTATATTATATGGTGACTTTATCCATTTTAGGGGAGTTGTAGCCTTGGTTTCAGACCGTGTAACCTGGGTTCATCTCCCTCACAATCGCCCTACTGACTCTACAGTATAAACACTTGAGATTTTCACTTCATGCGTCCCGTCATCATTTCAAAAACTGATGGATGTGTTTATTCCCATACAGCAAAGCTTCAGTTTTGTTTAGTCTGTAATCATGAGATGTATTTGAATTTTTCCAGGCTGACCCAAAGGAGCTGATTCGATCGGTCACCCAGCATGTGTCCTCCTACTCTGATTGGCCGGAGGAGCTGCAGAAGTTGATCAGCCAACTGCATGTGTACAACGAGCGCCTGACGGACTTCACCCAGGCTCAGGTGTTGCAGGGTTTGGGTCGGGGTGTTGATGTTCAGCGTTTCAGCTCTGACGCTGATTACAAGAAGGAGACTATCCTTGGACTCACGGAGTAAGTATTTGTTTTGGAGCTTAAGAATTCGGTGCCTTTCTTTCTTCTTCTTTTTTATTTTTTTTTTTTGATAGTTGAATTAAACATCTGCATATGTCTGTAATTATGGTAACAAGTGAGAAGTTCTGCAGTGGATGAGTGCTGCAGTGTGAAAGGTGTGCTTCAGTTTTGCAGCACATATGCATATGAGTGGGAGTAATTGTCCTTTCTACTTTAACAGGATGAAATCTGATGATTTCCTTCCTCTCTGCTCGTGTGTGTGTGTTTGTGTTCAGGACACTGGATGACGGTGTGTACAGAATCGCCCTGTCACTGGCGAAGCGCTACAATGTTCCTCTGTGGGAGGTCTACATGACTCACCTCGAGTTCCTCTTTACAGATAGCGGGTACACTCACACTCACACACATAAACATTGTCACGTCAGCTCTCTCAGGGCATTTTTTATCTTTTATTTTTTCCTTTTTTCCATCACTTTTGTTACCTCATTCAGTTTAAAACTGCTAACCTGCTCGTATGTCCTGATAAGACATTTTTGTTTTGATGGAAAAAAAAAAGAAGAAATGTTTCTGGTGTCCATTTGTTCAGTTAAATCTTTTAGATGCCCCCCCCTTATTTTAGTTGTGTAATAATTTTATTTAATAGTCTTACTCGCAGCACTTCCAGCTGAAAGTTTCCATAGGATAAATGAAGCATGTTGCAAATGTGTGCGTTTGTGTATTGGTGAGTAAGAGGATGTGAGTGTGTCAGAGGCTATTTCCATAATTTATTTCCTCTCTGACTTCATAGCTTGGATATCTGACTAGCTCTGCACCTTTCCTTGTTTTAATAGAATGCTTTTTCAGCAGAGTTGAGGGGTGCGTGTGTGCATTTGCAGGCACACATGTACATCTGTGATAAATATCCCCTGTCGCATTCTGATATAAGGAAATGGTTTATGGACTCCACTTAACGATAAATTACAACCTATACCTTCCTCAAACCCTCCCACAGCTACTTTGTGTGTGTGTTTCCACCAAAATCTCAAGATCATGACAAATGTGTGAAGGATATTCATAGTATAATCTGGACTAGAAGCATCTGCGATATGCGTATTGATTTAACGGATGGATGGACGCAGGAAATGATATAAATAGAGTGGGGGGGGGGGGGTCGTTTAAAGGGAAAAGACGTATACTGTTGGAAGCACGGGTGCGAAATGGAATTTTGACTTTTATTGATCCCTGCAGGGAAATAAATTCTTTGCATTTCACTCTTGCCATTTGTTTAGTTGCAGCAACCAGTTATAGCTCAGTGCATTGGAGTCGAGTCCAGCTCTGAGGTTAGAATTTGGAATGCCTCCATCTCTCCCAGTCAAACTTTAGCTTCTTATCTACAGGACCACCGGTTGATCTGTTGTTATATTAGTGAACATTAATTTTAGTGTTTTAATGAGAAATGATGATGCAGTCTTCTAACTCCTTTTTAAGTGTTATTTTAGCTTTCACACAGACAGGTGCAATAAAATGTTACGTGAGTGTAATGGGGCTGCAGAAACATCCATTAGTGTTGGTTAATGTACAAAGTGGATGGTGAACATGTTTCTGATTGCTGAAAAAAGCTTTGTTGCATTATTTTTGCCTTTTGCATCGATCAAATCATGAAACTGGTTGAGGTTTGTCATGAAGTCGTATAAAAGTCGAGAGCAACCCAAGGACTTACCTGAAAAGGTGTTGGGGAAAGTGACTCGCAAACCTTTTACTGAGTCAAAGCATGACAGAGTTTGCTGTGGGGTTTGTAAATCCCTTTTCTTCAGTTTGCTAGGATCCTTCTCTGTCAGCTTCTGCTATATTGTGGACAAATAAAAGCTCAAGCCACGTCTACATTCCCATTTCACTTAACAAGATTGCAGTTAGTAAGCATGAATCCAACAAGAACTCTTGAATTAAGCTGATTTTGACATGAGCCAAGATTTTTTGCCTCATTCACCCAAATGACAAAAGAATCTTTATAAAAAGGAAAAATAGACTGGGCTGCAAAAAGTCCAGGCCATGTTGGAGGGAAACAGCCAAACACACATAGAAACACCAAAATGCATACTTACGTAAGCAGAAATAATGCATGATTTGTCTTGAAAGGTATTATTCCCAACTACTCTCACCAACACACACACACAGACGTTACAGGTTTTCCATACTTTCATCTACTTTGCTGCTTTTAAGCTTGTCTAAAACGGGTGGTTTAAAACATCAGAAAACTGAACTGACGAGTATTCCTGAGGATCTATGCTCACACGTAGCTCAATTTTTTTTATTCTTCATAAATATTACTGGATTCAGATTAATGGCTCGTTAACAGGCTTGTGCAGATCTCGAGAGCAAGCTGTTGGAGGTCCAGTTCATTTGAATCAAGCATGTCGCTGCAGGGAAACATCTAAAACCTGCAGGACAGTGAACCTCAAGAATCAGATCTACTGGCAGGGGAATATTAAGTCCTGTTAAATATCTGACAGAAATTTCTAATGAACAAGAGCTGGAACTTTGCCTCTTGCAAAAAAAAAAGAATCATCATTCATTAATTTTCTGCCTGATAAAACATTAATAGACTCACAGTAGCAGAAGTTCTTCTTTTACTTGCTTTCATATAAAAGTAATATTAGGTGGTAATATGCAGGTTTACTCTGTTATTTATTGATGCTTTGAAGCTATAGATATGTAAATTTTGAACAGCTGAACATATGTTTGTGGCATCGAGGGTAGCAAACATGAAAATGCTCCAATATATAACGTGTAGAGAAAGTAATTATTGCTCATGCATAGAAAGAAAAACAGGATGGTTATCTGGTTGAGAAGTACTCGGAGAAGCAGTGAGGGAATGAGGGGATGCAAATAGATGGAGGAAGAGATGGCCGATAGAGCCAGTGTGTCCCTGAGACAGTCCTATTAACATAAAACAAACACTTCAGAAGAATCAATAAACTGCTTAACACTCCCTCCATCAGCTGCTCTCTCCACTCTGTAGATGTACACAGGGGCCCTGAAGAAGTACAAATTTCAGCCACTTCTATTGACATTTTAACAACAGCTGTAAAGCAATCCAAATGACTTTGCCCAAAACAAAAAGTGTTGACATGTTACTTAGAAATTACCTCATAAGTTATTTTAACCTAAACCTTTATTTTTTTTAGTGCTGTTTGATGAAAAACTATTCAAATATGCCCTCTGAAATTAGTCTGCCTTAGAAGAACTGAACATTGCCTTCTCTTTTGCTTAATCTTTTAAAAGTTTCCATCAATAAATGAAAGTTGTCCAACATTCCTCATACAACATGACTGTTCTATTAGACAAGTTATTGGATTAATATTCAGCTGATATATTAACATGAGATGAAAGAAGTGACCCCAGCCAGACTCTAAAACATTTCCGACAGCAGAGCCTTGAGCTTGTCATGCCAGCTTCTACCTGCGGAGAGGGTTGGCTGACCTTTTGTGCAGCTATTTCTTCAAATATGAGAAATAAGTAGGATTTAGAGACACCTTTCCTTCTGGGTAACCTCAAGCCAAGATACGTTTTGCTTTGAACTTGATTTGGAGTCATCAGACAGTAAGGAGACCTTTTAAATTCTGTACCAGCTCTCTCCAGCTACACTATTGGCATCATTTGGCAAATGAAATCATGCATTCTAATTTATATGATCTTGGGTTTAACACTGTATAGTTATGTACAGCTTTAAAGGCACTAGAGTGATAATTCTTTTCTCCTCATTCAGTTTTTTTTTCTCTCCTATTGCTAAATCAATGGTTTATGTAATCAATGGTTTATGCAATCCACTTAATTTGAATCCAACTCCAACTATTTTGGTCTGCTACCATTTGACCATGTGACATGCAAATTGTATTATAACATCATTACATAAAAACTAAATGGCTATATTTCATGACATTTAAGTGGAACTTGAGGTGATGGAAATGTACATTAAGTATTGGCGCAGTTACGGCATACTGTGCTCCTCCAGTGCCTTCTTTGTTTTTAATAGGAAGTGTAATTGTTGATTTTCAAGGTTAAACCCAAATAATATTTGGAAGTTTCGACAGAAAGACTGTTTCTTACATGTAAGAGAGGTTTTTATCTTATCTGATATTTGCATTAGAGATGCATAATATTATTGGCCAGATGTTGATAACAGCTGATATCCTATATACAGGTACTACCCAAAAAATTGAATATCCTGAAAAAGTTCATGTATTTTTGTAATTCAACTTAAAAGGTGCAATTTACATATCGTTTAGGCAAATAATATGTGAATCAATATAATAGGCTTTATGCACAGCTCCACTACTTCCTGAACTTAGTACTGCAACTTTGTTTCCTGTCTTTCAAGATTGGATGAACTGATTAATCCAGCTGTGTCTAATCTCAGCAAATGGTCAGACACACCTGGATAAATCAGTTCATCCAATCTTGAAAGACAGGAAACAAAAGTGCGGTATTAAGTTCAGGAAGTAGTGGAGCTGTGCATAAAGCCCATTCAAGCTTTTGTTTGTTTGGATGTTGCTGATTAGGACTTGCAGCTTTAGAAAACCTCAAATTCTAAAACTCAGAAAATTTGAATACTGTGAAAAGCTCCAGTATTGTAGGCTCAGTGTCGCATCCAAACCACCTCCATAAGTGCCCCAAGTCTTTAAGGGGGCATTCACAAAGCCTTTTTGATTCGAATCGGAGTCCGTTTGCTCGGAAAGTCCGCTTTGTTTAGGGGAGTTTTGAATGCGCAAACAGACTCTGATCCGGAACAAACAACCGGACTCGGTCCGGAAGACCACCCCCACCCCCAAGTGAACAGAGTCCGCAAACGGACCGAGACTCGCAGACTATGCTTTCTGAATGCACCCTAAAAAAAGTCCCTGTCTTTGTTTAGAAGAATTCACAATCATGGGGAAGACTGCTGATCTGACAGTTGTGCAGAAAACCATCACTGACTCCCTGCACAAGGTGAGAAAGACACAAAAAGTTAATGGACATTTAATTGGAAAGAAGAAATGTGGAAGAAAACGGTGTACAAGCTGGAGGGCTGACAGCAGCCTGGAGAAGATGGTCAGGAAAGGGCCTTTCAAAAGTGTGGAGGACTTCATAAGGAATGGATCTGTGAGCTTCATTAAGTCCAGCATAAAAGCGCCGTCTACCAGGACATTTTGGAGCACTTATTGTTTGCTTCAGCAGACCAGCTGTATGGGGATGCAGATTTCATCTTCCAGCAAGACTTGGCTGCTGCCCACATTGCCAAAAGTACAAAATCTTGGTTCAACAACCATGCTTGATTGGCCTGCAAACTCACCTGACCTGAACCCCATCGGGCATTGTCAAGAGAAAGCTGAACGGGAAGAGACCAAACAGTAAAGAAGAGCTCAGGGCTGTGATTGAAGCATGTTTTTTGTTCCATAACACCTGAGATATGCCAGAAGCTGGTAGCATCCATGCCAAGCCGAGTTAAGGCAGTCATTCAAGCAAAAGGGGCCCCAACCAAATACTTAGTACAGATGCAAGATTTTACTTTAGGAGGCCCGACTTTTTTGTATTTAAAGTTCTGTTTAAATTTATTTCATGCAATATTCTAATTTTTTGAGTTTTAGAATTTGAGGTTTTCTTAAGCTGCAAGTCCTAATCAGCAACATTCAAACAAATAAAAGCTTGAAATATATTTATTTGCACATTATTTGTCTATACAGTATGTAAATTGCACCTTTTAAGTTGGTTTATAGAAATACATGAACTTTTTCACACTATTCTAATTTTTATTTCGGTAGTACCTGTAATTAACTATTATACAGGTACTCTTTGGTGACAAACCTGAGGAATCCTGTCTTTTTTTTTTTGTTTGTTTGTTTGCTTCTCTATTTTCTCTTTTTTCTTAATCCGTGGGGCAAGGGAACAATACAAGGCTGCACCCACCGTGCAACATTATGACGTCTCTGGCAACTACTGGATCTGCAGCAGAAGTATTTTTCTAATTTTGCATTAAGAATGAATGTTACATAATTTTTAGCCTCAGAATCGGTATCAGCATTGGTATCAACCATGAAAAGCGGAAAACTATCAGTTGCCAGTATCTGTTGAAATTTTTCATATTGTGCATCACTAGTTTGCATCACTTTTGTACACCTACAGCATTCAGTTATGTTACAGTACATAGTCAGACTTAATACACAGTTTCTTCCTTTATTAAGTTACTATACACTGCTGGTCAAACATTTTAGAACACCTTTATTTTACCATTTTTTATGGCAAGTTAGATGGGGTTGTACAGTAAGTGACCAAGAAAAGTTGGGAGAGCGCTGGGAAAGGATGGCACCACTTTTCAAGGCGTCATCAACGTCTATTGTTGCAGAACAAAGTTCAACTGTTGAGTCGTCTTTTGCTGCCTGAAAAAGGCCTGTTGTTTAATTCTAACGTGCATTATTTTTCAGCATAGGAAGGGCTTTTCCTTGGCAGCTTATCATTCACCTTTGTATCATTTGGCTGATCTGCTTAAATACCAACAACAAAATGACCGGTAGTGAACACTCCATGAGTATCTTCCCTTTGTTTGTAAAGTGGACTTTGTGGGATGCGTTTAATGTAAAGAGATCATTGTGTAGCCCATTCCCTCTTATAAGTATGTTGCACACAGTTTGCACAGAGCTAAATTATATGCATTTCTATTTATCATTTCCCATCTGGCTGACTTATGGAACTGTGTAACTTTGGTTATGACACTTTATTGAGACTGGGCCCCATTTTAAATGCTACCTTTAGAGCTTGTGGCATGTATGTACCATGGGGATATTTTGAAGGGAGTGTTCCAGTGATGCAATAACTTATTTTGGTAAAACATAGTGAATATTGTTCAGTCTTGACTAATTTTATGAGTCGATTTATTTACACATTCATGTTTTGGGGTTAGTAATGTTATATTTATCAAAATAATTGTCAATTAACAATGGTTTAGTATTGTAGGAGGGACTTCTGGTATAAAGTTGAGGGAAGCGCCAGGCTCGAGACTTTTATATTTCAGCTTGGGCCTGGAAAGGCTGCAAGAATTAGTTTTTTAGTTGTTAGAGTTTTAACCCTTTTTTTTCTACAAATTTTTAGGACTTCTGTACTTATGCACTCAACACTTTACTGGTGACAAGTAAAGGAAAATACCAGGATGAAGAGCCGAGCTTCTGTCTGTCCTCCCCTCAGCCCTGCTCAAATCTTACAGGATGTTTTTTTCTTGATCATCATGAGGTTCTGAACTGAATATTTTTTTCAGTTGATTCTTCTGTGTAGTTGTTGTCAGCATTCCTGGAGCATAACACAAGGCAGTCACAATGGGAGAACTGGAAAGAGGAAGTCCTGTTTTGGGGAGTAAAGTTCAAGTCTAAGATTAGGAGCATTTTTTTTTCTTGTTGTTGCGTTGGACAGAATTGAAAGTGTTTATTTTGCTGCTTAACAAAGGAACTTGTCACAAGCATTAACTTAAACGTCTGTCACCTCAAGCAAAGCATTAGCTTTGTTCATATGTTCACATTTATCTGACACAAACCACAGTAAACAGTCCCTCTACCAGTCTATTGTGACCACTGCTGTGATGGAACAGTATGAACTGATTTTGTCATTTTACCTTCCCTCCTCTCTAAAACGAGAAAAAAAAATCTTTTATTTTCTCCTAAAAAGAGATTCTGCAAGTCATTTTAAGTCATGCCTGCAGCAGCACTAAAGGGTATGCCGCTTCAGGATACACCCCCCGGTTTAGACTTTTCAATTTGTTTATTAATGTTGTTTATACAAAATACCTAAAAAAAAACTCACAGCTTTCCCATCACCTAACTTTCAGATGTTGCTTAACATACAGACAAGCTTAAGTTAAGAAAATTGGATTTAGTCAAGGGGAAGTTCATCCAGGAAGACTTCCTTGTGTCCCTTTCATGTAGAGGTGCCTAGATTCTTTTAGCATTATTGCATCTAATGATGGTGTTGTTTTAGATTTTATAGCACATAGTATATGTTTATGGGGTTTATAGTTTGGAAAAACTACGGCATATTTTCACTATTATGCATTGGGATATTTAGATGGCAATAATAATATGTTCAATATTAAGCCCTAAAATGAGCTAAATGCAACCTCATTATGAGACACTACACTTGGTAAGTAATGTTTGACTAAACGTGTACAAAAATGTATGAAAAGTTGGGAAAAACTACATTCACTCATTGCTTCAGTATGAATTAAGAAGTCAAGAGTCAAGTTTCAGGTATGTGTTAACACAGTGCCAAGGAGGAAAGACATCAGCAATGATCTCAGAGAAGCAACTCTCTACCTGCCCAGTGGAGATAAAGAAGGTGGTTTTAAGTATTTCCGGTCAACAGTTTGGAAAGATGTGTGAGAGATGTACAAGCAGGTAGGAACAGGTGGAGAAAGTGTCAGGTGATGCTGTATGGACTGGAGACAGCAGCCAGGAAAAAGACAGGACGCAAAACTGGAGGTGGTAAAAATTCAAATGTTCACGTTCTCTGTGGGAGTGACATGGATGGATCAGATCAGGAATCGGTGCATCATAGCAAAGGCACATGCTAGCTGTTTGGGAGAAAACTCAGAGAGGTGAGGCTGAGATGGTTTGAGCATTACAGGAGGGTTAGTAAATATGGCGGATGAAACTGGATCCACCGTGTCACCACAAAGGGGACATAAAGTTAGAGGAGGGTTAGATGGAGGCAGAGGATTTGCTGTGGTGACCCCTGAAAGAAACTGATGAACAGGAATTATGCACAAGTGGAAAACACTCAAAATCAGCTATTAATTACTGTAGTTAATGCTAAAGACAGTTCCACAAGATACTTAATCATTAGGTGTATTTTGCTTTTCATGCCACTACTGCATTTTGATTTAGTTCTTGTTAAGCGAATAATGTTGCAGTATAATATGCCAGTATGCCCTCTGTTGTTGTTTATCTGAGGCTGTTTGTATCTCATCTTAAAACCTGGTAAGGACCAGATGATTTTTCTGTTATCTTGATGCATAATATGCATAATACCAATAGATTTATGACTCCTTAAATGTGATGTAACATGACTCTTAAGAACCATGTTGTTGTTATTTGCAGTTGCTCTGGGTAGAAACAATTTTGCTACATGTTTCTGTAATTGTGAGAGGAGCAGGAACAAATTGACTTTGGTTTTTGCATTAAGAAATCATTAATCAGCTTTAGATTTTGAAAAGATTGTTTTGTGTATCTGTGTCCCATGCACAACTTCACAGTGCAAAACCAGTCTAACGACCTCCTGCTGGATTGAAATTTGTAAACAAATTAGCAGCGCAGACAGCGCAAATAAGATGCAACTAGATTCAGTTCTAACAACAAAGATGTGCTGAATAATCATCAGTGCGCTGCCAAAATTTCCTGCGTTTTAATCCTGGCTGTCTGATTGAATATGCTTTAGCATCCAAGATTATTAGTGAGCTATTTCTGTTAGTCATCGCATCCTTCAAATCTAAACAGAGTATGCTGATGTGGGACAGGGAAGATCTAAGGGACAAGAGGAACAGTGCAGGGATGAAAACCAGATTAATCTGGTTCCTTGCTCTGGCTGGCTTTTGAAGTGAACAAGAGGAGATTGTGATGACAAGCTTCTGATATTACAGCCACATGAACGGCATGAAGACAGTGGGAATTCTTTTGTTTTCTCAAAGAGCTACAACCAAAGGAAGAGCAGCAGCTGAGCCAATGTGCAGCAGAGTAATAAAGCTATCAGGGAGAAATATGCTCACCAAAGAGATGCTGAGAGTCATGGAGAAAAAAGGGAAGAAAACCTCCCAACTTGAGCAAAAAAGAAGTATTTTTCACATGAAGGAGATGAGTGACAGAAAGTACATGATAAAATAGGTTAAAAAAAATCTCACCGAGCAGGTTTTCAAACTGTCTAAACTCAGAATTTCTTTCCTCACATCCATGACTTAATTTCCTGCCTCTCTTTTACTTTCCATTTGTCTTTATCTTCTCCCCGTTTTCTTTTTTCTTGTTTTTTCATGTCAGTGCCGATCAAATTCTTACATGTTTTTGTCAATACTAACCTATGAAATCCTCATATTTTTTCCTTCTTGAAGGGCTGCATCTTTGGTGATAAGCCCGCATCGCCGCGCTGTTTTTACACCGCTGTTTTCAGAAATTACTTTGCAGCAAAACAGTCTCTAGTGCTGTTGTCCTCCTCCTTTGATTTGTTGTTGATGAAATGTGGGCTTTGGTCAGCACTGCTATTGCGTTTTTATCTTTCTCAGACGTGATTTCTATTGCTGCCTGTGTGGACAGCTCCTATCTGAATTTCTTTTCTTTTCTCTTTCTGAGCAAACTGTTGGCTCTGTTGCCAGAACCTTCAGGTATTCACATCTTGTCTACCAATGTAGGTTTTTTTGTAGAAAAAGCTCAAAAAAAGCTATGCTTTTACTTCGGTTTATGCAAAAGCTCAGAATGTCTAATGCACTGGATAATTATTAATTGTGAATTCATTTACTGATGGTGTTTTCTGCTCTTTTTCCTCTCCTTCCCTCTTTTTTCACCCCTTTTCCCCTTTTATATTTAGCCTTTCCACCAAGGATATTGAATCTCGCAGTCATTCCCTCAGCCTCTTTGACACTTTGAAGTGCGACCCAGAGGCCTTTCACAGCCATATGGCCAAATATGTTCTTCCCACTGTGGAAGGAACGGACTTGGGTCGCCTGCTCTACTACTACACCTTACTAGATGCTGCAGGGTGTGAGCCTTACATCCCCACCGCCATCAAGCCAGATTCGCACGTCAAGCTTTTGAAGAAGCTTCGAGCTGTTGCTAACGGTAAGTTTTTTTTCATTTGCTTCTGAAGCTCACAGCTGTTTTTGCTTTAAACATTTGTAAAACTAGCCAGTGTTGGTATTTCTAATGGCTAAGTGTTAAAAATTTTGTTTTTCTTATGAATTATGGACCAAAAAGGCTTGAATTCAAAGGGTGAATATTCCTCTGTTATTAGGAGAAACTCGGCCTCCAGTTTTAAATGTTGAGAAATCAAGTCCAGAGTTGAAGACTTGAACATAATCCTTCACAACATGATTGATGGACCGTGTAGAGTTGCTGACATCCCCTTTGCCCGGCAGATAACCTTTGAGTCAATGTTAGATCATACAAAACACAACAACTCCTCGTCTAAATAAGAGTAACATCACTAATGTTGCCCTGTGAAGTACAGATAAAACAAACTGGATGACATCTTTACATTTCCAAAATGACACATTTTTATCTTTTATCTCATCATGTCCTTTGATCTTATTCTGTTCTTTTCTCCACCAGCTCATGTAACAAACTAAAAAGAAAGGCTGTGACAAACAGCTGCTGCACACATTTGTCTGTAAATACAAAGGACACCAATCCCCCTCTGAGTTAGCACGTCAGGTGAAGTGACTACTAAGCACTTTATCAGCGACATATGACAGTCTGGGATGGGCGCCCTCTGAGGACGTCGTGACCAGCATGTCACTGGTTCAGCGCTCTGGTCGGAGTGCTCAAACTTTGCTGTGTATAGGTGATGTTGTCACTTCTTGGGAAAGTTCAGTAAAGGTCAGTCGGGCGTCAGCTGTGTTTTCACGCCTCGCTTCCTCCTTCTGCTCCTGCTGGCGCCACAGCTTTTACCATTGACATGTATCTCTGTTTAACACACGTCTGCGAATCATACACACACTTTTAAAGAGATATGCACCAAGACTTACGTGCCCTTTTTTTAAATGTAAAATTACCAGAATGTTCCTGACTTGACACTGGGTGCCAGAGGATTCGAGAAAACTAATGAGCCAAAATGCCAAAGAAACTATTTTTTAAATTTTTTTTTATTTTGGTGTTTTGTTGAAATTGCCTCCACCTAAGTGAATGAGTTAACCTGACAAAACAAGATATAGTAGGGTCTTAGATGTGTCACAATCATGCACTTGATGGTTGTTCCACAAACAGAAAAACCCAAAGGTGCATATCTCACTTCAAAAGTTGCATTCAGAGGTTAATTATCTGTGCACAAGGTGAACATATGATGCATTTGATGGAAACAGACACAAAGGTTTGAGTTTCCAGTTGATCGGTTGGATGAGGTCTCTTGGCACTGTTTTACATTTTAAGTAACTTCATAAAAGCTGCAAAGTAAATACAAAACTCTTACTCTTTTGCAGCTTTAACTCATCTGTTTTTGTAAAAAAAAAATCTATCTTGAGTATTTATAGAAAAAAAAACACCTAAAAGCAAATCTGTAGGATGCCCTTTCCCCCTGCCTTTGTGCATTCTGTGTACAGTGAAAAATAACTTTTTAGGACTTTCTGCTTCCAAGCTACACAAAATGTGGCAATAAATAGTTTTCATGTATGTTGTTAGATGCAGTGTAAGCTTTCATAATTTCAGTTAAAGACAGATCAGCTCTGCTAATACTGCCTTGGATGTAGTAAATATCAAAGGGTGATGGACATGCTTCTGCATCTTTGGTTAAATAAACAGAAAAGTTTACCCATTCCTTGATAGTCAGTTGTGGTTTTTAACCAATAACAATCTGATCGACCTTTATGTATATCAATATATATTAGGCTATGTTAACTATTATTTATTTAATATTTGTGTCTATTTATATCATATATTTTTAAGATACATTAAAGCTTTAATCCTTATCCTTTATACAAAGCAAAACAGAAAAACATTTAAATTGACTTTGTCTGTTTACTACAGCATGTAGCGGTGATGAATAATGTATAGATCTGTTTCATCCCAGTTTGATTTAAGTAAACGCATCATCCCCACCAAGCTGTGAGCTGTACTTTATCGTTCCTGGAAATTGGATTTCCTTGAATTCATGTTCCTTGTTAATTTAAGTCCCAGTCTCGTCAGTACAGTACATCAGCAGTTTTCCTCTCAAATGTTGAGGCATACTGAAAGCAGTGTACACATTACAGAGCATTTCTTTGCACCATCTTGGTCGCGCAGACTTCAGAAGCTTCTCCTGTCAGAAAGGGCAGTTTTTTTTCACAATCACCTGCTGATTTCTTGCTAGTCTTTATCAGATCTTTGGGACAATAAATGCTGAGAAAATAAGCCTAGATATGAGAACAAAAGGCTAAGAAAAAAAAAGGAACTTTTTGCTTTTGATTTAAAAATGTTGTAGCATTGATTTCATACATAGTTCCAAAACATGTCTGAAATGGTAAAAGGCTGAACGTACAAATTTTTAAAAAGCTGAGTATCTCATGCGCAGCCATTACTCAAAGCTGTACCTTGTTCCGGTGGGGAAGCTGCAATTAGATATGCACTGTTCTAGTGAGGGATTTACTAATCGATCAGTTGCACAGCTGCTGCAACATGAACTCTAACAGATGCACATCAATACACACATACACATCCACTAAATCAAATGGATTTGTACTTATGCACTCGAACATCAGATGACTTTTTGGCATTAACACTTACAAGCTCGGACCTTCTGTACTGCATGACTTACACACACATTCACCTTTTAAACATAATCCTCATATTCTCAGTCTGTGTTAAGATTGACACACAGGCTGTTGCAGTGTCTCCAGGGCCACTAACTCTGTTAACATTATCCAACTCTGAACACACACACACACACGATCAAAATGACTCATTGATCAGGCACATGCAAAAGCACGAACCCAGACATACTTAGAGAGATTTTCAGACAGTTTAGAGGCAGGTGGTGTGTGTCCAACATTCATCACAATTTCAGACACTACCTGGTGGCTGTCTGAGTGGACTCTCCTGAGGAAATGGATGAGGTGCAGCTTGGGAGAGATGGAAACAGAGAGGAGTAGGTGGGGCAGGGGCGAGATGGGGAGGATATGCATACACATGTAAGTGCATGCAACTCTCGTCTGTGGTTTAAGTGTCCGTCTGGAAACATTGTGGGTGATTGTGTGCTCAAAATGTGGAGTTTTATGTGTGAGGGATCCTAAGCAGCGCTGACAGAGCCCTCCACACAGACGGACCAGTGTTAAATATTTAAAACCCAGACAGACTGTGGTGTTGCCACAGTAATGTGTCTGTCTGATGGCAGTGGAGACAAAGAGCGCACACACACACAAATACGTGCTCAAAGAGTGCTGCAGTGGGAGATATGATGCACACGGACAGATCCCAAACTGCACATGTTTGCATGCAGACACAGACAACAGCGCTTTCATACACAGGTCACACACAATCTTTGCTGTTCGCATCAGGTCTTACCATCTCCTGAGAATTTCTCTGTATGCACTTCTGACATGTGATGGATTATTGAATATCCTCTGCATTTCCGATTGGCACATCACATGGCTTCCTCATGTCATATGTAAATACGTCAGTGTAGCATGGGCTGTTCACATAGTATAAAATGCCTTTGGTTATAATGCCACTTTCTGAGCAGTGAAGCGCGTGATATGCTTCTGGGAGCACAGTTGTAAGGCAAACAGAGATACTGAACTTTTGTCTTTATTTCCATGCACATTTTCCAACTTCAAGCCATATAAACTGAATACTTATTGAATTTAATGGGTTTCAGCTCATATTTATTTATATTTGCATGAGGTTGCGGCCTAAATGATCAATACTTATCTAAGATTAATAATTATCTAGGACAGTCAAATGTGCCAAGAACATAAGAATACTAAAAATGAGATGCAAATTAACTGCAGGAAAGAAACATGTTAACAAAAGGCTGCAAGATCTTCTTATCCCCCGCTCACACCATGTTCAACAAGTCTATCTTGAGGATCCAGAGGTTAAAGGTATCATGTGAGGGAGGTGTAGTCCAGGTAAAGAGGGCTGAAATTGAATTGCTAATAGTACTGTAATAATTGACCATAAGATTTTGTGTACATATGAAAAACTGCTGCCAGTTTGTGAAAGACAAGCGGTGGTGCAGAAAGACGTTTAAAACATTCAAGAAGCTGATGATGTTTATGTAGGACGATGTTTCATGACTTGCATCCAAGAGCCCCCAATCTTAGCGAGTCAGCAAAAGACAAATTCTGAGCTGGGTCCCTTTTTACCTAAACCCTGATCTAGATCCTTCTGAGAATTCGTGGATCCTTCTTAAACATGGGACTTAAAATGTTTGAAGATGATACGTCTCTTTGAACAGCGCATAGAGACTGTGGCTGCTATTTCAGAGAGATGATCAACAGAACAAACAGAAAATCTTAATAACTAAATTATCATATTTACTTTAAAGCCCAACTGCTGAATTTTGGCATTATTTAACAGTGTGAAAAGTTTCGGCTAATTCAGCATCTATTTTGCATCTTGTCCCTCCAACCAGTCACAGCCAATCCGGTGCTGACTCCTGCATTATTTCTTGCTTTTTTACATTCTCTGTATGATTTCCTTACTTCCACTGATAATGCCCTCCTGTGTTTCTTTGCTGAATCTGGGCTGAAAGAAAAAGTTTTGCAGTGCAGTGTCAGCCTCAGGAGGCTGCAGGGCACAGACAGCTTGACGAATGTACATGATTAATGTCAGTGTGTCATCAAGATGAGTCAAAGTTGGAAAGTTGTGTAGTTTTTCTTTAAAATTAAATAAGATTAAATAAGCTGGGAAAAAAGTAGCTGTTCTTAATTAGTTGCTTAATAATTCTGCAAACCTTATGGTCTCATAATAACTTCTAATAGTTGCATATTTTCCTAAGAGCTGAAACCAGAATTCACTTTTTTTTTGTTAAAGGTAAATAACATTTTTAGACTGAAAATTGCAAGTTTATTATGCGAATGATTGTATATGCTGATTTGGTTAGTACATCACTTATATGCTTTAGTAATATTTGCCTCCTTGTTTTAAAAAAGTAGCTGTACTGAAAATTCTAGTGAAGCTTTTGGTTCTTTTTGTTCAGAATCACTGAATCTATGCCAGCAGCTATAAAAAATAAGGTTGAACTTGTGTGCACATGGACAAATGTGAGGCCTTCAAGCGTTGTTTATCTTGTGTTTGGTAAACAAAAAGATTTATCATCCTTTTTTATCTTTAATGGTTGCAGGCGTGGACTACCGAAAGCTGACTGATGAGTCTTCTGACCCGCTGGCTATTTTACAGCCAGTTCTGACCAGTCAGAACGTGCTGTCCATCTCCAAACTTGCCAATCGTCTGCCGTTGCCTGGTGGTGGAGGGGCGACGGTCTCCCCCAGCGCAGTCCACGCAGCATGGCTGCAGAAATTGTTTTGGAAAGGAGACGTGCAGCTGCTAAAGAAACCTCCACAGAGCGACCAGGACTACCTGCATGCTTATGACACCTGCGCCAAATATTTTGACAGGCTGGTCCCTGTGGATGCCATCCACTTTCTGGACAGCATCACTTTCTCTCCTGATGCGGCAAAAAATGTAAGCAAGATCAACACAACTCATACCATCTTTTTCACAGGTACTGCTGTATGCCATACAGAAGAGAGAAAAACACTATGACACAGTGTAGTGTGAAAGAGGCTGTTTTTTTTTTTCCAGTTGCCCTCTCAGGCAGGAACTGGTGGGAGTTGGGCAGACAGACAATTTGTAACTGCAGCACAGACGGTAGTTGGTTCCAGGCAGCCACCCAGGCAGCATTCATACTGTGCAAAAGAAAGGATTGAGGGGATTTTCAGTCACTACATCAAACTGTCATATTCCTCGCTCCCTCCTCTTCATCGTGTTGCTGGTCTTCTCATCTGCCTCTGGCTCAATTTTTGGAACGTCAAAAGCCCCTTCCTAATTTCAGATATATTATTCTGCTCTCATCCAAACTCTGTGGCCTCAAAACACATACCAGTTATGAATTATAAAAGAAATTATGAAATTTTACTGGAAATGTCAGCTACGTAATTACAGCACTGTGAAAAATGGTCCTGCAGTAGAATTAAAGTGCCTCAGTGCACCTTATCAATAGTAGCCCACTGTTCTTTTGCTATTTTTTCATACTGGCACCCTGCCAACATCCCTCTCTAGACCTTTACTTTTTCCCCCCATTTTTGTCTTATGTTCTCTCTCTTTCCCTGCCACTCTGAGGCTTAATTGATCCCTCTCCACTTCAGTGCCTATTAAACTCCAATTCCCACCAGGCACTGTTTCTCCTCTGTGTCTTTAACATGCAAATTACCCCTCAGGAACAGAGCCTTCCCCTGCACCCATCCTCTCTTCCCTTCATTCCATCCCCTTTAAACCCACATTGGGAAGATCTTGACCCCCCCCCTCACTGTCAGGACTCCCCCTGACCTTTCAGTCCGTCATTGCCCACTGCGATGACGCTCGATCGATTTCTTACTGTACAAGGTGAAGAGGTGAGATGGATAACTGGGACTATCATACCTCTGGATATATTTTATGAAGGGAAACACTGAGGATTGGACATCCCCCACCCTCCCCACCCCTCCCAATCTATTGATTTTTAGATAACCTCTACGCTGGAAAAACTCTCCCTCTTAACTTATGACACTCACTGACGTTTCTTGCAAATACCTGGATGTTGCCCTTTTGGCTGCACACTTTTACACAACTGCAATAACACAATTAACATTGTGCAATATTTACACGCCCGTCAAGACTTCCAGTTTAAGTGATCGTTGCGTAAAGGGGAAGACATGTCTGACATTTTGAAGGATGATATCAAACAAATACAGAGGGCTGTAAGGGTGGTGTTTGATGGAGGTTCGAGGCCAGATGATTTTTAAGCGCCCCTCTTGGTGTGTGTGCAGAGCTTGTCAGTGCCTGCTTTCATGTAAGATGGTGAAACCTCCTGCAGCTCTCTCTCTTCTCCATGAATGGTAAACCTTCTCTCACTGAATAACGAGTCAGACTGGCAGCGATGATTTCTCTTTCACATACACACTTAACATACGTTACTCAAGATCCTGATGCTATTTTGGTCTGGATGGAATGGGTGATATTCAACATACTACAGTAAATTTGAAATGAATGATAACCCGTGAACCTTTTTCTTCTTCTCTTTGCACAATTTGACCCCAATCCTCCCCCTAATTTGCTGTCTTTTTCATCTCTCGTCTCCTCATTCTTTTCCCCTCCATCCATCCAGCTGAGCATCCAAGCAAGGTTGGAGGTGATAAAGCGAGCCACCAAAGCCATGCGCCAGCTGGGTGAAAAGAGCAGGAAGAAGGGAGGCGATCGTTGTGAGGAGCAGGATAGGATGGACCCAGTAGGAATTACTTTTGATGAGGCGCTTGCACACCTGCAGCAGTCGCAGGCCCACCTGGACACCCTGAGTCATGCCTTCATTTTGTCACTCAGAGACAGCCAGCAGGTACATCCCATCTGCTGAACGCTTCAGCAATTAAGTTTCCAAGAGTTAGAAGTTCTCTTTTTCTGAATTTAACATTGTGTATAGTTTCTTAAATGCTGCTTTACAATATTCATACATAGAATAGTGCAGTAAAATGAGCAACAAACCAAACTTCTATACTTTAAAACCTTTTAATTATCTTTCCAATGTTCTTTTGAGCACACACACCTGATCATTATCCACCGAATCTTTATTCCCTCTCCACGAGGTCACCCTTTATCGGACCCACAGATGGTGTGTGAGGCTACATGCCGTATATGTGTGGGCGTATATTGTTGGGGTGGTTCTGCTCTGCTAAGCTCTTCCAGCCTCACTGGGACCAGTCAAGGGTATATTAATGTAAATCTTTGGGCTGCTGTTTCAAATGAGCCCCGGTGTATGGACGTATATGCGGCACATGCACCGTGCTGTATCTCATTAAGCAAAGTCACGCCGACTTACTCCGCTGTCGCCTCGCTGCATCTGTGCATGTGTGTAAACACAAAATGAATATAGGGCTACAGAAAGCGGACATCATGATTTGAGTGTTGCTATGCGACCACGAGACCACAGTGAAAGCTGGTGACCACCACACTGAGCAAGTTAATGATATTTAGCCCCTGTTTTATATCTGTTTAAAAGCACATACTCTCCATAACAGGGATAAGAATACAAACACTACAAGAAGAGTCAAAGGTGCATGTGCCCATGCTCTCATTAATGCTGCATCCTCTGTAATAAAAGCTTCCTTCTTCTAGGAAAGAAAACAATTGCATCCTTAGAGGTAGATTTTTAAAAAAAAAGGTGGGAGAAGTAGAAAAAAGGAAAGATGGGTAAAGAAAGATGGATAGAGGGAGCTCTGTGAGCTTTCTTCAGCTATACTGGGGTCATTTATCAAGTATACATGGCCGGTTGCTACCTCAGGTGCACTGACCTGCCATGGGGCAGCAAATTGCATACTGTAGAAGTTGTATACAGAGCTACTGTAGTTTTCTAAATAATGGATTGTGTAATAACAATAAAAAAATAGCAGTTTATTGGGTGAAAAAAAAAACGATAAAACTGATCAGATTAACAAACACCTATAAATTTGAGGCTTAAGGCTGGCGATGTTTGCATTCCACTACATTTTTGTGTAGTTTAAACTTCCTTCCCTTTTGAGATGCTGGCTGAGCTGTACATACAGTAACCTCATCATTCAGTGTTATAGAAAAAAGTGGTGAGCTGACATCCTTATTCCATGCCTACATCACTGAGTCGTTGCAGTGAAACCAGCAGGCAGAAAAACCTGCTGCTTCTCCTCCTTCCTTAATCTTATGAGGATTGGAGCAGAGAATGATAAATCGAGAGCTTAGTTTTATAGCGCACTGTTTCGTCTTCAAGTTCATTCCAACTAATTGGCGCATTACGGAAATCGCTACATTTTTTCATCAGTCAGTCTCCAAATCTTCCAAGCTCCCCCTTCTCCTGATGCTACACTGATCACAGAGATCACAGAAGCTAGCACATAAAGATATAACCAAAATGTTACGCAATAAGACACTAATCAGTCTTTAGCTGATATTCTGCAGCAAAATGTGATATTAGAATCAAATAGCCTGACTAAATTATATCTATATATCTTTAATATTTGATCCATGTGTGGGATGTCATGAATGCCAATATCCTGTTCTAGTTCCAATCTTTACAATCTCCTATTAAGACTTTAGCCTTTGCACACTTCTCTGTTGTGATGGTCTTGGTGCATGTTTTTCCAACAAGCCTTTGAAATGTTTGTATTTTTGATTTTGCTGCGTCGCACCACATTTTTCCTTTGTTTCTTTTCCAGGAACAGCTGCAGGGCTACAGTCAAATTTATGACTTGTCGCGTTCTGAGAGGTCAAAAGTTTGCGAGTTAGCAGTAACCATGGCAACCGACGGACAGCCTTTGGAGCAGATTAGAGAGCTTCTGCATGTGGCTGTTGGACCCCTTGACCTGTCGGTGAAAACTGTGCTTCAAGAGGCAGTGAAGAGAGTCGTGGCTGCACTCAGGTAGTGTCTCACTTCTTCTGTTTTCCAAAACATGCACTTGTGTAAAGGAAGAAAACACATTAAAACTCAATAAATATGTACAGAAAATCTTCCTTTTGAAGAATGCAGACTGCAATAGTTTCTTCTAGATTGCTGTTATTAAATGTCTTTCCTCGTGGTTTAGCATACTTGAACAAAGACACAATCAATCCTGGATGTGCACTCAAGGTAGCTATGCTTTCTTTAAAGAGAATACTTTACACTTTTATGCCAGAACCTCAAAGCTAGTACCTTAACTTAGACTTATGACTTAAGGTGGTGGGAAAATGGTATCTTGGCTTTTTAAGTTTAGAAGTACACCTACAGGGGTCCTCTAAAGCTTAGTAATTCACACATTTCATATGTAAATGTAGAGTTTACATAAACAAGTTGGACCTCTGGGCTCAAAACAAGAAACTTTGTCTTTGAAGCAACCTCTGACCAAAATGCAGCTGAAAAATAAAAATGATTGTTTCAATAATTCAAAAGGATTTTAGTGAGTTAATAAATGATGACTCAAGATTGGGCTCCGTTTTCACATGAGACACAAGTCCTGGTCTGCCAATATCACCACATACAGACTCGCAATTTTTTTTTCCTTCTCTGACGATATGTTTGATAAATGCTAGTTATTTCAGTGTAAATTCTTTTGGTTTTGCCCCCCTCCTACTGGCAGTGTGGTTTTTATGATGGTTCCTCAGAGGGGAATGCCAAATTGCTGCAGACATGGCTGAGTCTCAACACCAAATGCGTACAACTGACAAAAAAACCCTGAGAATAACTTGAAACAAACACAAATAATCTGTTGTTTGCTGTGCAATTTAATTTATGTAAACCTGCGTGATCGCAATGTCCATTGCATCCATTTGGTAAACTGGAGCCCATCCCAGCAGCTCTACGGCAAGAGGCAGGGTACATGTCTTGACAGATAACCAGTCACTGTCATTAAAATGTGTTTTGTTCTTCATGTAAAAACCTTAACTCACTAATTCATAATCAGGTTCTGCTTATGCATACTATGTTATACGTCATTTGACATAATTTTCAAATACAACAGAACTCATTTAACAAACGTAACTTTTTTGTTTTAATGTAAACGTGTAAAACAGACTAAATTTTCTCATGAAAAGAGGCTGCAGCTTTTCATTTTCTGATGAATACAAAAAACTTTCCTCAGAAGTATTTATATCCTTCACCTCCCTCTGCAGCTACACATAAGTAATCCAGATTTCCCCTTTTGTTTTTGCAAGCAGAAAGAAAATTAAATTGTCCAGTGTTTCTCCTTTTTCTTTATCTACTTTTCATTTTTCACTTCTTGGTAAACTTTGTCTTCTGCATGCACCTTTCTCCTACTTCTCTTATCAGATTATATACCTTGATGCAAAAATGTTTTTTGCAACAGCCCAGATTAGATTATTAGTATTGTTTATGTGTGGCTAAACAGCAGGCTTACAACGGGGCCACTGAAACACCCCACCTACACCTTGACCTTTGTTGGTGGTTATCAGAAAGAATCCAGTATATTTCTCCATGTTGGGCTCCACATGTTGGTGGGGGACACTGTCAAAACAAACACCTAAAGTGTTGAATTCATTGTACAGAAGCTGCCTGTGGGAGTTGAGCTCCCACAAGGAAGTCGAGAGGAAGGGACTGATGATTCATGCCGACGTGTCTGCAGAGCCACTAGTTTTAGGAGAAATGACACAAATATCATGTGAGGCAGCGTGCAAAAACTACACATCATCATTAGGTTTGTGAAAAACAATGAAATAAACAGATTTTGGGTAAATTGCCGTTGCTTATTATACCCAGTCTGCTGTTTCATCATTGCCTTTTGCTCTGAGGACCCTGTGTGCCACTGCTAAGTGGAGTTTTACTGGCAGAACCAGATATCATCAAGCCATCTGATTGGCTTGATAAATGAGAACCAATCACATTGATTATATTCCTGCCTCATTTCCTGCTTTTTTTATGGCTGCTCAATCGTGTATAGTGCCGATAAATGGCACCTACATTTACGCATCACCAGGAAATGCTTGAGCACGTGTGCAGACTCGCTCATTTGTATTCAGTCAGACTTGCAAGCACTATTTGTTTTAAACATGCATGCACACATTCTCCCTTTCTTCTCTGATTCATTATCTTCTTATGATTAATGTAGCCTGATACAGCTGTTCCTCACCAGATCTCATTCACACAGATGCACACTCGTTGCATGCATGTGTCTATGCACACACAGCTCTGCTGTATGCATTCAACAGATGTTTTCAATCTCTTGAACCTGTCAGTCAGTATCTTTGTATAGAACAGACCTCCATGTGCTGACTGTGTGTGTGTCTATTGTTGCAGAGTCTTGAAGCATTGTCTATTGCAGATATGAATGCGTCTGAATTGTTTTTGGCTCTCACAAAGAGCCTTCTGTGTGCTGCAGCAGTCACCTGTGCCTCACACCAACGGCTGTCTTTTCTCTGTGTTTGTGTTTATTCTAAGTAGAAAAAGAAAACGGTAAAATGCATTAAAGAATATGCTGCATCCCTCCATTTTGCAAGATCATTTGTATGTTGTGTGTAAGGACAGTGCATGTGATGTGCAATTGTTTACATGGGCCAGGGTGTGTGTTGCTTAGTAGCAAAGTGGAGTCGAGTCGGGGGAAATCACCGGTTGTTTTATTTATTTAATTATTTTCTGTCTTTGTGAAAAATTGTACTCCAAAATACAGGATGCACACACACCCACAGACACACACAAGAGCAGCCGCAAAAGCTGCAGCCACATTGAACAAACACTAATGATGTTCCAGGTACCTTTTTAAGCTGCTGTGTGCATTTTAAATCTCTCATTTACAGCTTATTTGAAAAGAAAGACCTCTTTTATCAACCTTAAATGATTAAATGATTAGTTCCTTTGAAATTTCGTCATGCTCGGCTTGTGGGGATTGTAACATTGGAGACGGATTAAGTGTTTTTTTTTTGTTTTTTTGTTTTTCGGTTGCATGCTGTTTGCAGGACTTCATCTCATTATTCTCATATGATTATTTTTCTTTTACAAAACTGTGTTTGAATCAAACATTTTAATGACTCCCAGAAAAAAAAGAAAAAACAACAAAAAAAAAACTAATCAGTGTTGTCTCTGTACAGAGAGCCTTTGATCCCCCCCCCTTCTCCCTCAGTTGTTGTCCCTTGACATTGTGGTGATTTGAAAATCTTATCTTAATTAGTAATTGAGTAAGATGAGTTTTTTGATGTGATTTGTTTTTCAGTGGAGACCCAGGCGTCCTGACAAATTTCCCACAACCCCTCAGGGTCCTGGAAGCAGTGGTGACCGCTGTGCACAACAGTGTTCAGAATGGGTAGGCTGCCTCTAAGCACTCCCACACCCATGCAAACCAAACAGATTTTTTCCCCCACACTTAGTCGGAGACAGATTTTTTTATTCCTTTGTTGCTGTCCTCATAAAGATACTGTCAGGTAACTTTTAAAGCGCTCCTCTGCCCTTTTCAGCTCAGTTTGAGGTCCACAAACGAACACCTGCTGGGTGTCAAATGCTAACAAATTTCTGGGAAAGAATTTTGATTATTAAACAAGAGGCACCTGCTTTTCTCCCCTTGATGACAACATTTAACAGCTTAGATTTAATAAAGCAGGAAACCCTGACTTAAGTCACCTTAATTTGCTTAGTGACAGAATAATACCACAGTAAGGACAAGAAAAGCTTCTTTTTATATACATATTTTAAGTGCTCTACTGTAGTAAAAATTGCAACATCATCCCTGTATTAATGTATTTTTTTTTCCTTTTTTTTAAAGACAGAAGCCAAATTGCTTGATAATGTCTTCGTTGAATAACCTCCCCCACCTCCTCTGTCAGTCTCTGTCTCTTTATCTCTCTTCGCCTGCCTGACTGGTGCCCTTCTCACGCTCCCCCCTCAGTGACAGCTCAGTGACTTCAGATGACCTGCTGGCTTGGCTGCGTCCATTCTGCGGTGACGCATCTCTGCCTGTGCGGCCTCGCATCGACGTGCTCCAGATCCTGGAGAGCAACTTCAGTCTCCGAGACAGTGACGTCCGTCTTCTGCTGCTTTACAGAACTCAGGCTGTCCTCAAAGACAGAGAGGTAGCTGCACTGATGCGCACACACACACACACACACACAAGCTTTCCAGCCATGACGACTTACCAACCACACACCAAGTGTAAATTATGCAGTACTTGAGACATAACTTTAATTCTAAGCACTTCTTTAAAAAGATCAGAGCTGATTAGGCTGGAGGTTTATAGAGATTTCTATATTTGTTCATGGTTATGCATTTAGAGAAGATGAAAACATGACTGAAGCCTTGAAAACTAAGTTAGAATCATAACAGGATGGATGGAGAAAACCTTCATGACAAAATAGAATACTGTTTGTAAACGTTAGCATTTGCTCCAGCTCAGAAGATAATAAGCTTTTTGTTATTAAACAGTCAGTGTATGGTGGAAACAGTAAGCACGATGTCACCGTTGTCTCATTAAATGCCTCACCTTATAAAATCATTCAACATGTCATGCTGTTTAAAAAGCTCTGCAATCCAGTTGCTTTTTATTTATAGAGGAAGTTAATAGTAAACAACTAGAAAAGCACAGACCTCTGCCAAGCAGCTCAGTTGGCCCGATCTTACAGTCATACAGAATCCTTCAAAATACTGCCTTTGCCTGTCTGTTCATCAGCAAAACAGCTCATGAAGTTGTGCTGGCCAACGTTGTGTGTTGCACTCCTGATGTAAAATCACAGGTTACACGCATTGCATACTCAAATTTAATGACATGTCCCACAGTGAAATTTTTTTGTCCCGACCTGCAGGTGACCAGTAAGACTCACTGGTTGTGGGCTGGGCTGGGCATAATTAATCCAGGGATTCTGTCCAGTTGGCTGGAGATTTCAAAAAACTTCAAACCTTTCTTTGGTCTGGTTCACATTCAGACTGCAGTAACTGAAGCAGACCAAACTGCCTGGTTAAACCGCTGTAGGTACAACAACTACTTCCCAAAACAATCAATGATGAAAACGATTGAAGAAAAAAAAAAACAGGGTCTGTGATTGGTCAGGAGTGAAAGTTGAAATCTTTCTGCTTCTCAACATTATTCCATGTTCGTCCACCAGACATTTTTCCAGCTTTTTGTAGTCGGTTTGACCTCGGCTTCGTCAAACATGCACTGTTTGCTTGTTTTTCCTTCAACCCAAACGATGCTCTACGCCACTTCCTGCTACTTCTTCTTGTTGCTTTATCATGGTTGGGATACGTCACATCTTTCTTTGTCTGCTGGATAGTCAGTTTGCTACTGTAGCAAACTGAGACCCCCAGCTTTCAGGCGGACCAGAGTCCACTTCTTTGGTGCGCACCAGGATGCTGTTGGTGTTTACACTGCACCAAATAAAGCGGACTATCCATGGAAGCAGACCATGGTCCTTTTAAGGCGGACCAAACAGCCGCAGTGGAAATGCACCCCTAGTTTTATGTGGAGAGCACAGTTTTCCGACAAGCGGCCCATCACATTACCTCCTTACCCCAGATAGAAATGGATTTCAGTCACGCTATGAACAGTCTCATACTGACATCAGAAAAGACCAACAGATGACGCTGGATGAGGATGGATCTGAATCATGTCTGTGCTTCGACACAGCTGACCCAAAAAGTAGTACGTTTAAGACCACAGGTCAGTCCTGGTCCACAAGTACATAAAAAATATAAGTTTCCCTAAAGGCTGTTGGCCACAGATGCATAACTACTGTGCACATCCTATAACTGAACCATTCCTTTAATGAATCAAGTGTCCAGATGTGATTTATTAGTGTTATAGCCAGTTTTATCGTGTCTGCTTTATATCATTTATCTTGTTATGAGGCCATTTTATCCAACTAATGGATTAGTTTGTTTTCATTTTAAAGCCACTCTTTAGTATCTGCAATAACCCCAAAATCTTTTTTATTTGCAGTCCTGTACACTACAGGTGCTGGATCATGCTGTATGTTTGCATGTTTACATGTTTGCATATGCAGCTCTGCCTCCACTCTGCACCTCCCTGGTGTAACCAAAAACTGAGTGGGTAGTCATTGAGTTATCTCACTGACTAATTCATAGCCCAAGATGGATAATTAATGTGTAAATGTATGCGTGCAGCCGTAGGCCATTGTCAGCACAGGTAGACAGGTGTGTGGGCCCAGACTCTTTAACTAATTGGGTGAACTCCTGACATTTGGCATGCTCTGATGAAATACTCACACAGAGGCAAGCACACACGTGCGCTCTTTAAAAAAAAAAAAAGAGGGAATCCAAGGAATCTGTTAATTAATCTTGTAAAAGAAGTCTTGCTGTAAGAGCGAGGCTCGTTTTAGATGAAGAGCCACTTTCTCTTGTCTCTCCCCACGGCTACCAAGTGTGTGAGCAGGGTTCTTGTTGTAGGGTCTCATTTAACTTTGATTAATCTAAATTTTTGTTAGTTGGAAATATTTTTCATGTTCACATCTGCACCGACACACAATTCCAACCCATGCATGAGCACACTCACTCTTTTATTCATTACATTTCGCCTTTTAATTGGAGCGACTTCTCATGGTGTCAACTGCTCAGCTCAAAGCGGTTGCACATTAATCATACTGGCTGGTGCCACCCATAAGCAGAGCTGGCACTGATGGCTGCAAGTTGCCCCAAGGCCATGTCAGAGATTCAGTAACTACTCACCTCATCATGTTGGCTTGCAGCCAGAAGACAAAGAGGAACAGGAGGAGAAAGAAATTGTGCTCCAGGAAGAAAAGAAAGTCAGATGCAAAGAGGGAGGACAGAGGAAAAGAGGACAGGGGTTGGTTTAGTTCCCCTTCTGTCCCCTTGGGCTTTTTACTAATCAGCCCAACTCCCCCTAATAATGTCCCAGGGGTTACCTAAGAAAAAACACCTTTACTGTGTTTGTTTTTAATGCTTCTGCATGCTCATCTCCCTTGTGCACTGCTCATCTATGTCAAGTGAAAACAAACACAGGCTGCCAGCTGCATTTTCCGTGACAGTCATGCTGTCAGGCCACCGTTTCTGAGTTGATCAGATACCAGCAGTATCTTAAAATTAGTTTTCCTCCCATCTTTCCTTTTCAGCTGCTGTCTGCTTTCCTTTTAAAGAGTTCAGATTAACACTGTTGTCTGTGATCAAAGCCAGTTGCAAAGTAACTACATGTGCTCACACACAGAGGAGCTGACAGGCTTTCACTCCTGATGCGCTGAAATGTAAAGTTCCTGCACATTAAAATGCATGTGCACACATGCTTGCTGTCTGTATGTCTCAATTCAGAGAAGAAAAATGTGACAGCAGAATAATGCTGGAAAAAAAAGAATTAATGCCTTGTCTCTGTCCTCTCTCTCACCACTGAAAAGCCGTCAGCTGATCAAAAGAGACCCCCAACATTTCAATTCTATCACATTTTTTTAAACAATTAATTTCTATTGTAATAATTCCACGAATGAGCAGAAAATGAAAAATATTTCATTTTTATGATGATAGTTGGTGTTATTTGTTCCATATGCTGGTCTACAAATTGCTTTTTGTAAATTGCTGTTGATAAATTACAGATTTACAAAGATGAAGGTCTTAATTATCTTTATTTTCTTTTAAGCAAAGAAAATGTTGAAAAATTGATGTAACTTTACTTGAAACAGTAAGAATCCAATCAAGCTTCAGAGCCTTCTCAGCCTCTCTGAGTTTAAAACTCTTGTCACAAACATGTTGATGGGAGATTTGGGATCATGCAGGTGCTTTGCTGCATGATGCTTTGAACTGGTGGTTAGCTTTATTTTAATATTGTTTTAGTGTCTTAATGTCTGTGTTATTATTTTTTGGTATTTTTAAAGTATTGTCCTGTGCAACCCCCCTCGTGTTGCACAGGACATGTTCCACATGTTATCTCATCTGTTTGGCAAAATAAGTCAGATAAAAATATATAGTTGCTTGCACAGTATGTGCTGCATGTAAATAAAACGCAAAATATCTTTTTAAACTCTGTGTTAACTTGCTAGTTAGCTCTCTGATTTCTTATTCACAAGGTTCAAGGCTTGAACAAGTGCATATGTGCTTCTGCATCATTGGTAACTAATCTAAAATGCTCCAAAAATGGCTCAAAACGTTATCATGTAATGAAATTTTTTGTTGACAAGCTTGAGTTAAATTCTATATAAAAAGATTCAGATTATTTTCTGCATTTCTTTTATCTTTTTATAAAGATATTTTTTTCATAAAACCAGTGCCTCACATTAAAACCTCTAGTTTAATCCAACTCCTCATTTTGAGGGTGCACAGGTTTGTGGGCAACATTGGAAAGAAGAGCTCTCGTATAACAATGAAGAGACCTTCATCAGAAAATAGCTTTTCAATCCTGGAAAAAGATTGTGAATTTCTGTGGAGCTGACAAGTGTGATAACATTTCTAAATCTGTGTATTGTGCGCTAGAGCCCAATATTAGTCAAAGGATGGGCCGTTTTCTGCTAAATTTAATCACAACTGATGTCTGCTTCCAAAGTGACGAAACTCCACAATTACATATAATTTTCTGATTATATGACTCAATAAAATGGTTGAAAGGTAGAGTTTTTTGACCACGGTCACAGATTGCATGTTTGGAGTATGTAAACATGGCTGTAGGAGTGTGAGAAGAAAATGTGAGGCTACATTTCAGACCATTCAAGTGGATAATGATTGTCAGCATAATCACAGCCCCAACTGAAAGAAGAAGAGGAGGGTTATGGAACGGCCAATTTAAAGCCCAAGTTTGAATCCTACTAAAATTATGTGGGAGGTTTCAAAACGGATAAATGTATGCAATAAAGCCCCCAAACAATTTGCAGCTAAAAGAATTGTGCATGGAAGAGTGGTCATAGAAGAGACGAGCACACAATTATGCAAAACACCTGCAGCTCTAATATAACACCTTCATCTGTTTCAGAGAGGATCAAATTCTTTCCCAAATATCATAAATGGCCCATATACGGGATATTTTCCTGAACTTTATATTGAAGTCAGATTTGAATTGTGAGTATATGTGACCATCGCAGCTGATGCAACTCAAAGGTTATTGTCACTGCAGCTTTGGGGGCTATTTTTCTTTTTCTTGCCTCTTGACGGTTGGACCTGTTTGTGTGTCTGTGCCGCATTGTGTATTCCATAACTGATTCAGTTTCTGTGTATTCCTCTACCCTTGCCTCATATTTTTTTTCTTTGACATTACATCAGGAAATCTTCAGATCCTCACAGTCTGGTAGGATCTGAAAAATCTTGTAGTCGGTTTTTCAATGGCTGTCTGAGCTTCATCCTTACTGGTTGTTGCAGCCTGTTTCTGTGTCTTCTCACTTGCTCTTTTTTTATTCATTTGTTTGTTTTTTTGTTTGTTTTTTTTTCCCATTATCCACCCATCCAGACATGCTCGCATTCCATCGAATGCTAATAAGATGATTTGGGTTTAGCTCAGTGGTGTCCGAGCCGGGTCAGGCTTGGCTGTGTGAGTGGAAAGGCCATTGCATGAATCACAGCCACTGCCTCACAGACACCCTGGGATGATTTATCAGAAGGAAATAGAAAGAGAGGATAGCAATAATGATGGGTAGGAGATATAAAGAGAGAAAGAGCTAATATTGCAATAGAAAAAGAGAACCACTCTTCATTCCGATCCATCATCCTTTTCTCCCTCCTTTAGCATCACAACACACTACCTCATCAGAGACACCCAAAAAGGAAGGTATTAATGAGCCCAACTGCAATGCTGACATTTAGGTAGTGTGGAGAGGGAGGGGATGATATGGGAGAAGAGGCATGGAGGGTGTGAGAAGTGACACTGGGAATAGATTTTGTGACTTAATTTTGAATGATTAGTCATAACAGCAGGGCGTCCAAATGTCACCACTGTCAAGATTGGAGGGTCTGTTTTGTCTGTGAGCACCTCTTTGTGTATATTGTGCATTTGGCCTTTACGTCACTAACACCAGTACACTTAGGGTTATTTCTCTCTGACATTTCAAAGACAAAGTAATAACACCAGAAAGCAAATGTGTGTGTAATCTGCATGGTTGTATATGCTTCCTGAGGTAATGCCATCCATGCTGCTGCCCTGGGTTTCTATGGTGAATATAATCACTGTGCTAAATCCCATGAAGGTGTTATCATTAAAGGCCACATCAGGCTGATCACACACACATAGAAACACAGTCACACACAGACAGAGTGCAGTGATTAGGGTGAGCAGGGTCACTGCATCAAGGGCTTCACACCTGTGTTCACTCTGTTTTGCTCAGCATAGAGGATGGCTGCAAGGAAAATCACCTGGAATTGTGAATGTGTGTGCACAGAATGTCATCATCTAAGCTCATCAGCTGCAATCATTGATTCATGCTACAAGCCCTTTTCGCCCCATCAGTGTCATGGATCATTTGCTGCGACACACCGTTTTGGTGCTGTGCTGTTTGGCCTTGCAGTGCATGGTCTATCTAATATGGATGAACTGAGCCTAGCAGAACAGGCTGTGTAGTTGCACTCTGTCTCCTGCTCGTCTGCAGGTAAACAGCCTCTGGATCTCGCTTATTAAACCCAATCTAGCACATGTTTGGCTTTTTTTTTTTTATTTTTTTTTTTTTTAGAAGTAGCTCTGACTCTTTTTAAGTAAAGCTGCCATTTTTTTTTGTAAAAAATAAAATTTGATTTGATTCAATTAGGGTGCAGCTTGTTTATTCTCACACAGATGCATCCCTTTAATCATGTATTTGGGTTTTTATTGATCATTTTTAGTAATTTAAAATTAACTGACATGCACGTTTAACATTGAATGACTGAACTTTTTTCACTGTGTGTGATTTCTTGCATGGTTGCCTGTATTCCTTGTCATGCAGTCGCACATAAACCTAAGGTATACTCGAACCTTTTCTTTTTTTTTCCCTCATGAAGGTTTCTGAGTGAATTGACACAGAAGTATCTTAGTGGCAGCCGTTATAAGAGCTGGCTGAACAATTTAAATAAAGGAAATGAGCTTTAGTGCTTCCCTTGTCATCTCCTGTAGCATAGGAAACACTGGGCCATTCATTATGAGTAGAAAGGAGGTGATTCAGGACCACAATCTGTTGCTTTCAAACCATTAAAAGTGATACTCAGCAAAGCCAACTTCTTTATTTATAAAGTGATTCTCTTTACAAACATCATGTACAAACCAGAATTCTTAAAATTGGTAATAAAACACCATTTCAATGCAGTTAAATGCAGTGGGAACCATGTATATAGATATAAAAATTGGTGGGTAGATGAGCCTGTGACATTATCTTTTACTTTTTTTTTTTACTTTCTCTTTTTTTATTGTAAACATTGATAATCAAGCAAGACTTATTAAAATGTATTCTTATACAATAATTATTTATATAATAATGTTTGTGGAACAGTGAGATAAGACTGCATTTTTTATCTTTCAGTTGGAACCTTTAGGTTGGCTTTACATTGGCATTATTTGTGTGAAGCATATTAGTTTTTGTATAAGCTCAAGTGTTAAATGATCAGAATGTCCACTCTGCCTGTGTGAGACTCTCATTTCAGGCATGAGTCAAGCTGTGCTGCAAGTGCTTGGTGCTGTTTTTCACAGTGTGAAGTAAATGTCAAAGAAGTGGTTCGCAGAAAAATGCATAGAAACATTTGCTGTCTATTATATACACTTCATATAAGCAACTATACTCTCTTCATGTAGTGTGAAGGCTGTACACATTATGATGATAATAAATGGTTTCTAGGTATTTTTGCAAGTGAAAGTGACTTTTGAGTGCAGTTAGACCCAGGTAGCTTTCATGTCTTCCTTTTTTAAGTGATGTCAGCAATGGATTGCACATTACAGAGACATTGCTGTGTAAGAAACAACTGTATAGGTAGGTGTTGTGCTGTAGCAATGAAATGAGAAAAAAAAAAAAAAAACCTTATTAATCCCTGAAGGGAAATTCAATATCAATGCCACAGCAGAAAGGTTGTTATGAATGGAAACGTTCAGTAGTTCAGCGAGGCACACACAACATGCAACATTCCTGTTGTCATTCATTTTGGCAGGAATATTAAGTCCTCTCAAACTAATGGATTTTATTGGAATGTGTAATGAAGCGTAGTTGAAAGGCCCAAATGACAAAATCAGAAAGATGTCAGAACTCAGGGCTTTATTTAAAATAAGTAAAAGCGCTGCAGCAGCAAGATGAATAAAGTATTAAACCCAAAGCAAGTAAACAAAAATCAGGAGAAAGTGCATGACACTGAAACTGACAGAGGAGGGCAAGGATGATGGCAACATACCTGGACATGACGAGCATAGATCTGGCGATAAACAAAGGGAATTAAGGATATTTACAATGAAACTAAATGGTAAAATGTCAAATGGGTATATGGCAAGTTAAACAAAGATGATAAAGCTGGTTAGAATAGAGTACTGAATGTTAAAATAAATAAATAAAGAAAGAAAAGACATAAGCCCAAAGCTAAAGACTAAGAGGCACTAACAAAACGTTATGTTCATCCAAGAAACAAGAAGACAAAATCCCAAACAAACAAAACCCCACAGACTGTGACAGGCATGCAGAACACACTCAGGGTTGTTTGGTAGTTTCTTAATCTGTTTGAGGTATTTAAAGCCTTAAAGTCAATTTCCATTTTTTCTGTACCTGGATTGGACCCACAGTGAGTCTCTACACAATGATAGGCAATCTATAAACTGTTACACTAAATAAAGCTGTAATTTAACTGTGCACATGTCTGCAGCAAACAACTGACTCAGATTATTATGAGTGTCCAACAACATTAAATACAGGATGTATACATATAAGGACAAGGAAGACTGATATCACAACATGTCGAACTGTGGTTGTTTGCTCAGTGTAAACTGATTCTAATCAGATCCAACTATTTATAGAGGTACCATCAGTATTACTTTAATCCCACAAGTCATGTCCAGATATTTAACTGATCTTTGACTGGTTGCATTCGGCATTTGAAGTTGATGCTCATCTGTTTTATTAGAGCCAAGGAATATAGAGGAAGAGTTCCCCAAAATGAAAGAAAACAAAGAGAAAGAGCTAATATGTTAGCAGCTAGCAGCTACCGGCTTTGACGTCAATGTTGGCAGCAAATTCAAATCGTGTACTGTGGAGAGCGTACTCTTGTGGCTGATTCTGGTGTGAAGAGAGAGCCCGCTCCCAAAAACGAAGCCACTTTCACTCTCCGGAGTCTCTGGCATGTTTTAACTGAGGTCCTTTTCCAATACACATGTTTTAACATGGAAAAGTGGGATTTCCAGGTGATGACTCCTTTAAAAACTTACAACTATAAGCCAGGAATCTGTGAGTAGTCAGGACCAAGGCCTTAATTTCAGCAGTCATGTTAAGATAGTTGTGAAGTCAGCTTTTTATCTCTTAGAAATACATACAGGACTGTCTCAGAAAATTAGAATGTTGTGATAAAGTTCTTTATTTTCTGTAATACAGTGTAAAAAACATGAAAATGTCATACATTCTGGATTCATTACAAATCAACTGAAATATTGCAAGCCTTTTATTGTTTTAATATTGCTGATTATGGCATACAGCTTAAGAAAACTCAAATATCCTATCTCAGAATATTAGAATATCATGCATTCTAATTTTCTGAGACAGTCCTGTATATTGAGGATTCAAGGATTTATGTCTCAACATGATTTACAAAAACTTGTCCATGCATTTATCTTAACAGACTAGACGACTGTGACACTGTCCTTATAGGTCTCCCTTAAAAGTTTATCAGACAGCTGCAGTTAGTCCAGAAAACTGCAGCTGCAGTCCTCACTAGGACCAAGAAAGTAAGATTTTAGAACTCCAGTCTTCAGATCTTTACACTGGCTTCCTGTTTGTCAAAGAATTGACTTCAAAATCCTGCAGTTAGTTTACAAAGCACTGACTGGTTTAGGACCAAAATACATTCAGGATCTTCTGGTTAGTTATGAACTAAGCAGATCCCTCAGGTCATCAGGGTCAAGTGTACTTCCGGTTCCCAGGGTCAAAACTAAAGCTAGAGAGCAGCCTTCAGTTTTCAAACCTCACATGTTGAACAAACTCCCAGAAAACTGCAGATCTGCTGAAACTGCTGGTTTCAGCGTGAGACTTTCTTTGGCGAGAGTTGTGTGGAAACCCCATTTATTAATGTAGATAAGCTGTTACTGTATTATATGTGCCTGTCAGTTGCTAAGACTTATATTTTTGGCTTTTTGGCTTTGAGGTTGTTTGCCTCTTTGTTTCACTTTGCAGCTGTTCGGTGATTCCAAAGGAAGTCAGATTGCAAAGATCTTTATGCTTATCAATATTTTACACCGTTACAAAGAAGTAAATGGCCCAGACTGGGAAAATCACAGGATTTTGGGGGTATTTTCAAGAGTTAGTGACATGTGTCACCATATACTCTTTGTTCTTTCTGTTTTCTTCTTCCCAATCCTACTTTATTATGACACCACACTATCTGCTGTATATTTAAATATTAAGGGTATATTTAAATATTAAGGCCAGTATTTGAAGTATGCCACACTAGAGTGCTAAGATAAGCCATTTTTTGACATTTAAGATAGGAAAACAAGTCAGAAAACGACACAGATGCATGGCACGCTATTTTGTTGTAATGTGCGTATGATATGACAGGAACAAAGCATGAACATAAGACCATTTCTTATTTGTTGATCTACACACAACTCCCTTGTCAGGTGCTGTCAAATAGGAGGAATTAACTCTCTTTGCAGTGTTATAAAAGCTGATAACGATGTGTAAAAGGGACGGTGCTTTCGAAAGGTGAAGCTACCTGGAAAGGAGCAACTGGACAGGAAAACTGAGAGAGCTTTGTATGATGAAAGTGAATGAGCCAGCACTGGAGGGAGAGGATTATACAAGAGCACAGAGAGAGGAGTATCTTTCCAAGTGGATAAATAATAAATGTGATGGGTTGAGAAAGCTATCTTATGGCCTCAGTCTAATGCAACAGATCAGGGGTCATTGTCGTGATAGCCAAGTCTCAGCTGTAATTCCACGTATTTTGGCAGCTTTTATCTATCCCCTGCGGCTCCTTGAGAAAACTTTATTTATGTTCTGTTTTTAACTTGGAGCCCAGAGAGGGGAGCACAACACTTTGTCATCTCGGTGGGATCACTAATGATTCAGTCAAGAAAAACAGCAGAGAGGAGGCAGTGCAATAAAATAAACAAGAACAGAGGGTATATGGAGAGGGAAGCAGACTGCGGGAGAAATGAGGAGAAAAGAGCCCGAGGATAGTTGAAGTTATAGGAGTGGGCAGCACAGTGCCAGATGAGGAAGAGGGGAGAAAGACGGTGAAATCTGAGATGAAGGGGAGAGACAGGTGCGTTATCTTTTACTTTTTTTTTGGGGGGGGGGGGGGGGGGGGGGCTACACTGCTTTGTAGCACCAGGTAAATCTGCTCCTTTATGATTCAGTCTAAGCTTATCTATAAGTAAATGTGTGCTTTCAAGCTTCCCACGCTAACCTAATGTAAATTTTACAGTCGAAACACTAACTCAGGCTACAGTACGTCTTAAGTAAATGCATCCATTCTTGTGTCTGATCTTGTGACTGTTTTATTTGTAACAAATTATGTGTTGTGGGTATTCCTCACACTTTGAATATTTAATAACACGGTAATGCGCAAAATTTTTCAAGTTTCCCCTCACTTTTTAAGCATTTGTTGGCAGTAATTTGGTTTAAAAGGCAAAAACTGATTCTATTACTTCAGCACAATCTGAACCCTGTTAAACAAGCTTTCTTGTTATATACAGGAATAATCCTGCAGATGTCTTTAAAGCCTTTCCAAGGCCCTTCTTTGGATGTTGGTGCCGTTTGTTCTGTTCTTTGTCAAGATGATCTCACACTGCTCCAGTAACATCGCAATCTGGACTCTATGGCGGATTCATGCCTCCATAAGACCTGTTCCCACTGACTTTTAGTCCGGTTATGGTGTAATTTGGCACACCACAGCTTTTTCTCCCCATTTCTTTTCAAATAGAACTGCTTCTTGATAATCGTCCTTTCATGGACACCTTTTTTTCCATCTTAGGTGTAACTAAAGAAATGAAAACAAAGTCCCTTTGTGAGAGGATCACACAGGGTTGATCTTTGCTAAGCTGTCTGTGACATCTGGAGACATCATTGGTTCATATTTTGAATCATAGTAGGTGCCACTAGTATGCATGAATGATTCAGAGATTGTTTTAGCAAACAAGAAAATGGTTAGATGCAAGGACTAGAGTTGAAATTAATAAAATGAAGCAGCCAATGTTCACATGAAAACTTTCAAAAACCTTCAGAAAGCCGGGAGAATTATTGCTTGAGGCCAATTTAAAAGACTAGATGAAATTCTGGCTCCTTGGAAGCAAAATATACAGAAATGGAAGTGGCTCAGGACTTTTGCACAGTGTTGGATAAGCATTGGTGTTCGTAGAGAAGCCGAACTCTCAACAGAGATGGATTTATTATTAAAATATACTGTTAAAAGGCAGCCTGTGTGTCTGTGATTCATATTTGTCTGTCATCATATCAAGCAGTTGTATGTTGTGATGATTTTACAAGCTTGTTCTTCCCCTGTTACACTGATCTCCTCCTTTCTATCCACTCCCTTTCTATGTACTGTCTTCTGAGCTTCCCCTGACTCTTATCTTTCTCTTCTTCCTCTCTCGAGGCATGTGCCATTATGTATACTCTTGTGTCATGTTATACAGCGTGGAAGCTCCGCAGACGACGGGGAGAGCAAGAAAAGGCATAATGAATCAAGAGAGAGGCTAGAAAAGCTGCATTTGTTTGTCATTGCACTTATCTTTTCATGTCTTACCTCGCATACACAAGGGTGTGTGCGCATTTGTTTGTTCGCCACAGGTGCATGTGTCTTTATCTTTGCACTTGTTTCCTTTGCATGTTTTATGCCTTTCCCTTTTACCTCATAATAAACTCCCTAACCCCCTGCAGGCCCTGAGGCTTTGCCCTTTTGGTGTTCGCTCCTCTTTGCTCTCATTTTGTCTAAAAATCACTCACTTCCTCTGCATCTCTCATTTTCTTTCTCTCTTTATCTCTCTCTCTCTCTCTCTACCCTTGTGAAGTGTGCGACCTCTGCAACTTTATTCTGCCTGTCGCTGGGGACATTAGCCCGAGCAGGTCAATGAATATTGATGAGCTCACTCAGACCCCACTCAGTAAAGGCCAGACGCAGAGATCTCAGCATCCCCCGGCTCCGCTGCCGCTCCAAGTCCGATACACTGACAAGCCCATATCCTGTCTTCTCCCCCTCTCCCTCCACTTCCTCTCCTTTGTCACTCAGGTCAAGGACTGAGATAATTGCCTAAGAAGTCCCCGAGAAGATTATCGGGCAGTTTTGTTGACAGAGGCAAATGTTCACCTGTGTTATTCCATGAGCTCATAAAAATTCAAGAAACTGTTTGTCTTTGATTTGAGTTTGATTCTGAAGACAAGCGGTTTCATCAGTCGTATTACCTTTCCTGGGTTGCCAAGAGCAGTGTTGGCTGTGATTCCCATAAATAAATGTATTTTCTCAAGATTAAGAATTTCACTGCACAATTTGAAGCCTGACTTCTGAATGTTGTTTATGAGCTCAAAGAGCAACTGACTGAATCTAACATCTGCTAACGATGTTCGCAATTTCTCAATAAATGTTTATTTTCACAAGCTTTAAGCAGTTCTTTAAAGCTTTTCGTATTAGAAATTGCACCTTTGAACCACATAACCTGAAAACTTTAAAGATCCAATATTATATTATATTTCAATATGAATAATATTAACAATAAGGCCCCCAGAACATGTTTTTGCCCTTTGTGCAGAAAAATTCCTCTCAAATTAGGCTGGCAGCCTGTACCAGAAACCTCCTTATTCAGCCCTCTTCTGGCCAAGCTGTTTCGAGGCCTTATTTAAATATGCAATGAGCTGCTGATTTCCACGCCCCCTCCTTCACGAAGGCCGCGCCCCCACCAACCCGCAACCATGACAACCAGCCAGCGTCTGTTAAAGATGGCGGCTGTAAGGAGCGCGTCGCTGATTATCTGAACTTGAAGAGTGAGAGAAGAGCATTAAAAAAGAACAAGAGGAAGCAGTGCGGATGCAACAAGTTTCTAAACGGTAAGGTTTGATATTTTATAACGTTTATTCCTCGGTGAATAGTAATCTTTTATCATGCCCACTGAAAGTTTGAAATTTCGATACCCCAATACAACGCAATATTGCCTCCTTTCCCCCCCAACTTTATACTAAATACGGCTCTTTCCTATACGCATTAAAAAGTACAAATCCTGAAAACACCAAGTGTTTCTCAGAGAAACAACAATGCTGGAGAACCAGACACAAAATATTTGATTAATTAACCTAAGTTACACTCCATTACCCACAGGCCTATTATACGCTAGAGAAATGTCACTATCATTTAACATTGCTAAGTTAAAAAAAAAAAAAAAAAAATATATATATATATATATATATAATCTAGATATAATAATTCACTTTTACTTAAGTTAATATAGTGAGCTCTACTGATAAAAGGGTTGTTTTTGTGTCACGTGTGTTCACGTCACTGTCGGGGAGAGGATACGGCTTTCGCTGGTGTCAGCTGTTTATGGAGGGGTGATGGCTGCTGGTGGTAGAAACCCTGTTGTTCGACCTTACCAGTTCGAACCCGAATCTGACCCAGAAGGAGAGGTTCCCGAAGAGGCTCCAGCTCAGCGGTTGCAGCAGGACGTTTCTGAATGGTTAGTTGAAAATATCATGTCTATATGTTTGTTTGTTATGTGTTGTGGTTGTAACAAAGTAGCTAAGGCCAGTTCCTGCTAACTGAGTATAATTATGTTTAGAACCAGAATTTATTATTTTTAATATGTAATAACTTTTCTGTATTCACACTTTTTGTTTTATGGATAGGTGCTCTTGTGGTAACTGTGCAACCATGCCCACAGAAGATGAGTGTATTTGCTGTATGGATATACCACAGGTACTAATTCCCTTGTTAAACAGACCACAAAAGAGTACAGTGATAAGGCTACTGACTACATTTACAAATTACTTTAACAAAGTCTGTTTACTGTAGGTCACCAGACGGCTTAGGGAGGTTGATGGAGACCTGTCATGTATGGTTGATCATCCTGGGTTGGAGCCTGTTTGCCTGAACGTCTACTCCCTGCAGAATGCCAGCCAAATATACAGAGCTGACTATGGGCCTTTGCAGATGAGAGGAATACACCGGTATGTTGTACTTTCTAAAATGTCCTTGTCTGAATAAAGACTAAAACATATCATTCATTCATGTACGTGTGTGTGTATATATGTATGTATATATATAAATCTTGCTTTTACTTTGCAGACATAAATATGAATTACAACAAATACAGGAACACAACATTACAATATGGAATTTTATTTTTCATAAACAGATGACTGACTTAGTACTTCATTCATTTTAAAGTATTTTATTTACATAAGTCATGGCCAATCTAGTAGGCAACAGGCAATAAAAAAGGTGTAATAAACATCAACTATAAATCTATGTCTAATTATTTATCTATAATAAATAATTATCCAATCTGTTTAGGCATTACAGGTATCTGGCCTATAGAAGTTTTGTGAGCTGGTGCTGGGGCTTCTTGGGCCGCAGAATCCGGGTCGTCATTCCAGCTTGTGTGGTTCTACGCATCCACACAGAGTTCCCTGATGCCGAAGGCCACTACGTGGGATTCAAACTGGCCCTCGGTTGAACCTGGAGACGTAGCTGGCGATGACCTCCTCCTTGTCAGGCCGCTCATACTGTGCAGTCAAGTCCTCTGGGACGGGGATGGCCAACAGCGCAGTTGTGTAGGGTGTAGGGTCCACAAAGACTTTTTCAAATATGAGGTCCATCATGTCAGCAACATACCCTGTTTGATAATACACAAGCACAAAGATTTTGTTTACTTGTATTATTATTTCTCAATTTATTCATTTATACAAAACACTAAAATATGCATAATACATTTGAGTATTTTGCTCTAATTTAGTTATTCATTTATTCAATTAATACTTTTTTTTACATTTAAGTTATACTGTTATTTTTCATTGTTTTTTTGTTTTTTTTAAAAAGTGAAAGAAATACTTAGAACTGTAAGTTCAAACATGTTCAGGTAAAAAATTTTAAAAAGCGAACACATACTGAATGTTGGTTTTGTCTTCTGTGGTTTGGCTCTACATTCCCCCTTCATAGCCTTTGGAAAGTGGACCTTGAAGAGAGGAACACCTTCCTGTGTTGTGGCTTGTGGTCGGTTAGTGTTTTCGTTGAAATACATGGCAGCCAGGTAGAGTCTGAGAGTGCAAGAAAGACAAAAAATACAGATGGTCAATCAAAAAAAGTTTAGACTACAACTCATGAATTCTAAGTAACCCAATTTTGATTTACCTGCACAGCATTCCAATGAATGGAAAAACAACATTCTTTGGAGCAAATCGTAGTATGACGCTGTGGAAAGCCTCCAAAGATGAAGTCTGGTGGTGAGGGCTCAGTTTGGCAACATCCTTCAGAGTTCTTTTGTTTGTCAGAACCTTCTCTAACTTGTAGAATGCCGGAGTTGCTACAAACAGGGGGGCAGAAGGACATTTTTAAATGCCACAGAGAAGAATGACTGATATTACTTGAAATGAATTTGTAAAAGCTACTAAAGGAGGACATATGTAAAAACTTCTTTTTTGCAAGTTAAGCACCTGCTTGGAGCCATTTATTCTTGTCCCGGGTCTGATGGATGTCATGCAGGCACTTGGGGTAAAGAGGATCCTCATGGATGTGAATGTCTTGTACATGGTTTAGGATCGATGTCCACTTTGCCACTCTCTCAGGACCGGTGGTTGAGGTAGCTGCAGTCCAGTAAATGTGGTTGTTTATGCTTCGTTTCCACTTCTGGAGTTTTTCAAAGCCTTTCTGCTTACTGAGCTTCTCCAGTTTTTTTGAAATTCCTACAGTGCATATAAGATACAAAAGTTTGATTAAGAACTGCGATAACTGAAGTACAGCATATGATAATCACTTTCGAAAGCATATAATACTAATTGACTCCAAGCTTATGTTACTGTTAGGACACGATTTGTCTTTCATGATCCTCTTATGTAACATGAAATCATACAGACAAATGCTTTGTTCATGATGCCCTTTTAGTAGCAGCCAATATGAGGACTAGAGCATGACTGATATTGGATTTTGAGGCAGATACCAATAATGGGAGCTTTAAAAAATTATATCCAATATATTGGCCGATCTTTAATATCAGCCGATACAAATTAGCCAGGATATTAAAAAATGAACATGGACATGTATGCAGGATTTGTACAGTCCAGCTGCAGTACAACTTAAATTCTTATAATGACCAAAGTATGATTCAAGACTAAGAATCAGAACACTCCAGGATTTGTGATGATGTTTTAGGTGCTGACACAAATTTCTTGTGTTCTTTGCCTTCCTGGTGCTTACACACCTTAATGTTCCCTTCTGCCTAGGAAATGAATCTATCTTATCATAGATAGATAGATAGATAGATAGATAGATAGATAGATAGATAGATAGATAGATAGATAGATAGATACTGTAGATAGAGTTTTTGGTAATTAGATTTCAATATTATAGAATCACCTGATCCAACGCGCCCTGGTTACAGACAACAACTCACCCACGGAAAATTAAAAACTCTCGCCTTTGCGTTTTGGGGGGGGGGGAGAGAAATCCGCACAGCAGCAGGATATAAACTACCTCCATGGAGGAAAACACAAACATTACCAAAAACGGAATTTTCACATCGGCTGCATTTAATGATTTTGGCTGCGATTAGTGATCCAGATGCCAAAATCGGCCCGATGTATCAGTCTGGCTCATGAATGAGGACATGGATACAGAAGAAAAGAGGATGAGAGGATGAGAGGTAATGAGATGTACCTTTTGCCATGTGCCAAACATCGTAGTAGTGGGTGATGTTGTTGTCCCTGAGAAACTTCTGAATTTGTGGGTGACGATCGGTAACAATGCAGTCAAGAGTCACACCACGTGCTTCCACTAATGCCAGACTCCTCTTCAGGCCCTCTTTCTCCATGTTACAGCTACCACCAACCTCATTGCTCTGTTGTCCAGTCACAAAACCCCCCCAAAAACACAGCATTAGAAAATGCCTAATGAAAAATCATTTTAAAATTACACTGAATGAGCCATTTCAAATATTAATTTCAAACATTCACCTGAACCAACTGGATGTCCACAACCGTATCTGTATTCAGGTCCATCATGGTGTAACTTCCAAATTTTGCAGAGTGCCCTGTTTAGAATATGTTCACATCAGAACGTCATTCACCACATTGAAACTTTTAAATTATATGTAGCATGTAATTTATGTAAATTATTTGAACTTCACAAAATATCAAACACCTGTATGTAAACAACTATAATATATCAGTGAATTATAAATACCTGGAGAGTCAGCCCTCATGTCTCCACCAAGTATTACTTTCCCCTCCTGACTGAGCCGCTGCAGCATCGCATCCTGTGATGTTTTCCAGTGGTGAACGACTGCAGGTTCAATGAAGGTTCTGGCATGTCGGCGAAACGTGTCATACTGAAATGACTGCAGCTGCATTGCATCAAAGACCTTTTTAAAGAAAAAAAAAACTAAATAAGTGTTTTACATAAGGCATGCCATTTATTCAGAGTTGATTATATATTCAGAGCCATACTCAGAATCTATACAGTTGCACATGATTACCCTTGCAATTTTTAAGTAAGATGCACCACTCAGGTACACTGCTGCAGAAAGGTGGAGGTTCCCGGCTGGTGTGCTTCCAAGGAGAGGCTGGCTATTCCAGTGTCTGTGGAACTCACAATGGGGGCACAGCTGCTCGACAGACAGGAATGTCCCCCGTTTATGGGTCCTCACATCACTTGCTCGCGTGCAGACCGGACACACTGCAAAAAGCTCCACAATGCAGCTCTCATACACGATGTATTTTTTGATGTTGTGGATGGGAGTGGATGAATCTTCCCTATATAGAAAAATAACAGAAGAACTATTGTAAGCAATCAAAGAGCTCGAGCTGCCTCAGTGTTGTCTTTCTAATTTTACACATGTTCCATTTTGTCTTTTTTTTTTATCTTAATTTTTTTAAACAGCTAAAAATTGTGCTGTAAACAACAATAGTCATGCAATGAAAACTACAGCCAGAGGTAATAGGACATTTCTAGAGTTTTTTAAGTTTACTCAAGTATCCACAGAGACTGACTTACGACAACAATGTTGGCTCAGTCAATGCTGTAACAGAATCAGCAGGATCATAGGTAGAATCCAGACCCTTTGAAGCTGCCATTGAAGAGCTGCTCTCCATTGGATCATCGTCCTGCTCCAGCTCTTCTTCAAAGTCCAGACGAGGTCTTTTGGAAAGTCTCTTCACAGGTGTTGATGAAAAATACAGAGTGTCTGCAGGGGTGGTTCCAACACCAAAATCTCTGCACGAGACAGTAGCTTGTATACCTGTAAACAAATATAATTCAAATGACCCAAATACAACAGAAAACTTACATAATAAGTATTTAAACAGTTAAATTACTAACTTTATCATAACTAACTGTTCTAACAGTGACAAGTACATACCAACACTTCTGAAGTGGGGCTGAAGGGTCCTGAGGGACAGCTGTGTGCCAACAGTTCGCGTGTCCAGTGGGTCAGTCTGGCATGCAGCTGATGAAGGTAACTGAATGGATGGAGTTGATGTGCTGGCCTGTACAGAGAAAACCTAGTTTATACAAACATCTTTTCAAACTGCTTGTTACATCAAATGCAGAGAGTGTATAATCTGTGACAGCAAATGCACCCAATAATATAACTTACAAAAAATATTTCACTTCCACTGCTAATTTGAAAAACTGTCATTTACATCTAACAACATAGAAAACGTGCAGTCTGTCCAGGTTTTATCTTGCAACAATATACTTGACTAATTCATACATGAAACTGACAGCATAGTGGCTTTAAATCAAATTAAAAAACACATCTGAAGCTCTGCAAAGCCGAAATGTAATCTTACTGCAGTCTTTATCAGCGCTACTTTTCAGCCATGTGTAAGGTTGCAAATTCCCGTTAAAAAAAAGAAATAAAAAAAAAATGAAAGAAGGGAACTCCAGAGTAAAGTCTGTCTCAGCCTACAGCAACACACCCTCTTTTTTCCCTCACATCACCTCATTCTCATCTCTGCCTCTGTGATCTGGTCCACAATCCACAAATCATAATTGGGCGTTTTTACCGTTTGTGGAGCTGAAATATCATCACATATTTCATCATTTGGGACCGATGAGGATAAAACTGATCAGCTGTTGCGACACTACGCTGCGGCTTATTGTGCTTATGACACTTTTGAACGGACTAAGTTCGCCTTAATGATGTTACAACAACATTTAGCCTTTTAAATCCAGTATTTAGGATCATCTTGGCCGGAATTTTTTTTTCCGGGAAAACATAAGAAAGGCACGACATTGACCGGCGGGCTGACAGAGACATTTTTCCCCCTCGCAGAAATACGGGACAAATACCGTTCTATTCAGTTCATTACGGAGCACGGAACATTTATTTTAAATACGATTAATTACGTATTTTCAGAGACAGTTGGCAAATAACTCTTCATTAAACTAACAAGGTAGACCCGCAGCACACATTTAGCCTGAGCTGCTGCAGCATATCTGCTGTGATAAACTGAACAGGCTGTTATCAACTAAAGTAACGTAACATAACACCATCAAGCACACAATCAGAATTACCGTATATATCCTGCTAAGAAAATACTGTTCATAAAGAAAACCACTCGCTTCTCAAAACAGCAGAGGCCAGCGTTACCTTGCACTGCAGGGACAGCGACACCAGCAGCCATCACAACCATGTAAATAGCAGAGAAGTTTCTTCCGCGAGTTTATGAAGCTTTGGCTAAAACTGATGCTAAATGTGTCTGTGAGGACACGAGACACAAACGCTCGCAGCAGTGACCGAGCTGCGTTAGCTGCCGTGCTAACGTGTGTACACTTATCAGGCTAAGCAGGCTAACAGGTAAATCAATTCAAGCTCCTACCTGTTCAGCTCTGGAGCGGAGAGTTGGTGCAGATCCTTGCTTCAACTTGAGGTGGGAGGCGAAGCCAGCTTTGAATGCGCCCATGTTGTGAAAGCACTCCACTTCAAAATGATGGGCGCACACATGCAAAACCTTTGGAAGTTTTGTGGGTATATTTCCATTATATATAAATTCCAACCACGTAGTTCTTGTCGGCTCAGACGAAGGGAGTAGGAGCAGACTTTTGTGCTCGTCGATACAGCCGTTCACAGAGCAACTGCCGTGCTTAGCTCTTAGCTTAGCCATGTTCGCTTCGCTCGGCTTCAGGGAGGCTTCTGGCTTCTTGGAGAATTTGAAGGGGCGGGGTTGGGAGGGGTAGCCTAGGGCGTGTCAACGGCAGCATCCACAACTGCGGGGAGTGGTTTTGCTGTTTTTGCACGTCATGAGGGGTTAGGTTTCAGAATCGTTGGTTTGAGGACACATTTGCCAAGAGGCGGAGCTAGACAGTGACAGAGGTTAAAGTTTTTTTTTTATTATTTTTGGGTCTCTGCACATGCTCACAGACTCATATGATGTTAGAAACCCATTAAAAAGTGAATTTTTCACAATATGGGACCTTTAAGTCCTTTTCTTCTAGTTACTATATTATTCTCTTTTGGGTGCATTTTGCATGCAGAAAAGATGCTAGTTGATTTGAAAGGTTGAATTGATGATGCTCAGCATTATGATTGACAGTGGTAATAAGAGGTGATGAGTGAGAGGAAGAAAGCTGCCAAGACAGACAGACGATGATAGCAGTGCTGATCATTAACCTCTCCACCACATATGGAGGTGATGATTTGTTCAGCACATACTTCAACAAATGAGTCACAGGGTCAGCTCGTTGTCAAGAAGAGACATGATGTGTTTTCTGTCTGTGCAGGTGGTGATATACTGTAATATGAGTACAGTATATCTGGACCTTTGCTTTCATTAGATGTTGTGCTAGTAGCATAAATGTTGCTATTTGTATACTGTAATGGTTGTCATTTCTTTCTCAAGAAGAGGGGATACAAGTCCCTTCTCTATTGCACTTGTTTTATATCAACTTTGTTCCATGACTGGATCATTTAGAAACAAATTATACTGAAAACTTGACTAAATCTCAGTTTCTATATTAGGCTTTTTACTTTACATTTAAATGATATTGCTGAAAGGTTTTTTAATTACCTGGCTTGCCAGAGGGAAACAGAATGTAGTTGAAGCTTAATGTCTTCTTGCATGATCGATCGATAATTGGCTCTATGTCTGTCAATCTGTCATCTTTGTGCCAACTAAAATAAATACTGTTTAAAATGTCATTAAATTACTGGCAGATATTACTTTATTAACGCTGTTGTGCCTCTTACTTTTCTTGAGTAACACCATAAAGTTGAATTTTGATGTTTTAATGAAATCTTCCAACAATTAAGCAAAATGTCCCAATCATTCCCTTTCTTACTATACTGTGTAGTACTTCATAGTGCTATATAGTTCATAATAAAGGCAATATAATAGTTGTTTTGTAGTAGTGATTGACATTTTAACAGAATCTTTTCATTTATAATACATGACAAACTTATGATACCCCAAAAGTACTGAACAGAAGCTATACATACTATATATTCTAGATAGGTAGAAATAGATCGGCATGCCTTGCTCCTTGAAGCTATAGGAACTAATGCTATCTAATGTTTTTTAGCTAGCTAATTCTAGTTAATATTAGTGTCTGCTGGTTCTGATGCTAGCTTATCCATTGAAAATACCTGATATGCAAATAATGCTTCTCAGATGCATCAACAGTAATGAGCCTCATCATGATGAACACTGACTCTAGAAACATTTTTTATTCACCCCATTATTTCACTATTAATTTCATGTAAACTTTGTATAATGGGCTCTATGCACAACTCCATTACTTCCTGACCTTGTTACTGCTCCTTTGCTTCCTGTCTTTCATTATTGGACAAATTGATTAATCCAGGTGTGTCTGGCTACTGTTTTCATGGTAACTGAGGTCAGGCACACCTGGATTAATCAGGAAGGTTGGGGGAGTGTGTAGCATAGTGGTTTATGTCGCGGGCTTTGGCGCAGCAGACTCTGACTCGAGTCCCCGACACGGCACACAGGTGAACCACCGTGGGCCCCTGAGCAAGGTCCCCAACCCCCACCAACTGCTCCCCAGGTGTCCCAAACAGCAGCCAAAATGGGTAAAATGCAGAGAACAAATTTACCTAATTGGGATTAGTAAAGTATATATTTTCTTTTTGTCCAATAATGAAATACAGGAAAAAAGGAGCAGTATTAAGTTCAGGAAGTAGTGGAGCTGTGCATATACCCCATTTTCTGATGTTCGCGTGATTAGCCAGCAGATCTTTTGTCCTAGAGGCACTGTTTCCCCAATGATGAATCAGTTCAGTACATATATCCTTGCACATTCATGTAAGTGCTGACTGACAAGTCTTTGGGCCATTTGTGTAACTTAGATCATTTTCCTGCTCCCACATATTTAGATGAGAAAGATTACACAGTGGAAAGTGATACAGTATGACTTTGTCGTGCTCTCAGCAAATATTAATCTGATTAATGGTATCTTTGTGATATGTTGTCTTTGGTTAGGGCAGAGTCATGGAGGATGTGGTAGCACAAGTCAACAGTGTGAAAGTTTCCCGCCCTGGCAGGTATACCCTCCTTACTTTTTGAATAGCTCTGACCTGATTTATTATCAAAGATGGTTTCTAATGCGAAAAAAAATCAAGATTTTTTCTCAACCTCCATTTGAAGTTTTAATCTTTAATAGATTGCACAATATTTCATAAGGTCCATACATTTTGTCTGTCAAAGTCCTACTGTATGTTGAAAAACTGATAATCCGATGGGAGGACAATAACTTCCTCTGTAAAACAGGAGTTTAAAGCGACAGTGTTTAGGATTTACTGACAGTGAACTAGAAAAGACTTCAAATGCCAAGCACAGTTGTGAATGGACGGTGGCTGTTGGTGGCCAAAAATCTTTCAGACAAACAAGTTTTCACTTGGGACTGGATCCAGTGGCTTCAGGTGTGGTTAACATTGCCAACCATCCCTTAAAAAACATAATCGTCCCATATTTAGAAAAAAATGTTGCACATTCTGTATTGAGCTGATAAGGAACGCGGTTTGTCCTGTATTTTTGTGAGATGGAAAAAAAAAAAAAAAAGTCAGCAGTGTACATGAATAACATACAGTTGATGGTAATCTTGTCAACCTGCTCCTGTTGTGTTTTGAGCTCCACTTACAGGAGGTCAATGCACTCTCAGTCTCAGCTCATTGCAAGGTAGGGCCTACCTCTAACTCCATTTCAGCTTCTCTCGCTGAGATAAAGCCAAATTGGGTTTCTGAAACGGCAACACTGGCAACCTTGTTTGCCTGATGGTAAAATTTAAACGCAAAGCTCCTAACTATCTGAAAATGAAGAAATAAGGACATGCTGTTGCTACCACTGAGGACACTGAGGTCTGGATATAATAAGATTAATCAAATAACCACAAATCTCAAAAACATTTACCTAAGAAGACTAGTAGTTACAGTATGTGTGGATTGATCTTGAAATACTGATTCTTTCCATACTATTTATATTCTATAACTGATTCTGAAGCTAAATATAATTTCAATATTTATTATTATCATTAACATGAGAACAGTGGAAAGTATAAATTATACAAATAGGTTGGAGCTACTACTTCTGCCTGCCAGTGTTATATGTGAAATTCACAGCAGCACACTGCAGCACGCCGTTCACTCACTGATCAGTAATCAATCACTCCAAAGTGCTGAAATGAGGTGGAGATATTTCAGCTCCACAAACAGCAAAGATTCCCAGTTCTAACACACCTAACTTCCTGACATACACCACAGAAGCAAAGGTGATGAGGTGATGATGAGGTGAGCTGAAGAAGAGGAGGAGGTGCTGCTGTAGGGCAAGGCAGACGTCACTCTAGAGTCCCTTGATGCTGTACACAGGTACTATCAGGTAGACCTAGGTCAGGGTGTCCAAAGTGGGTCCTCGTGGGCTGCAGTCCTGCAGGTTTTCACTCCAAATCACCTTGCTCAAATTAAATAAATATCCCTGGCTGTTCTCTTCTCATTGGCTGCTCTCAGATGCCAAAAATTTGTCATTACATTTGACATCTAGCTGTATGAAATATATATCTACACATGGCACAGATCTGTTTGTCAGGCACACAGAGGCTGAGGTACGACGCTGTTCTGGTTCCTAACAATGAACCTTTTGATTGAACTCATTGATGCTAAAAGTTCAAACGGTATTTTAATCTTTAAAGAAACTACAATTTTGAGCTTAACCAGAAACACTTATTGTTTGCTTTATTGCAAGTGTTATTCCCCTGCTGTTATTTCCTGCTGAGTGAGTGATTGAGCTATTCACCATCAACATTTGCCGTCTTAGAATAACTAAAATTTTCTGTTTTTCAACCAGTTTGTGATTAATTACAACAAAGAATAGATGTGATGTGGATGTCTGATTGATCACTCTAATCTTCTGCTCTGTGTTTGATAGATTATGACAAGTTCAAACTTTGACCAGAGTTCATTTAATCACAACAGTAAATGACTACATAATCAATCCCAATCGTGCCATGAATATATGCTCTTTGGCTGCGTAGCCGCTATTTCCCTGAAGGTGCAGTGGGGAGAGAGGTTCCCAGGTAGACAGCAGCTCAGCGGTTTACATTGCATGAAGCAACAAATCAGTTATTTTAAGCAACATTTGAATACTGGTGGAAATGATTGAAGTATTTATACAAAACTAATAATTTGAATAAATTAGTCTAATTGATAGTTTCTCTGGAAGCATTGGGGTGTTATTGCAGGTTTGATTGTGCTTTAACTGGAATGTAGATGTAGATTCATTTGCATGTGAAGTTGTCTGATTTAATGCAGACTGAAAGAAATTATTCAAATACACAGCCATTGTTTATTTTTTCTTTTATCTTCATATGCAATGTGTTTACACCTTCTGTTGGATATCAAGCAGATTTTGGGTACTTTGTGAGTTGATGATGAAAAGAACACACAAATGGCCGCTTTTGCTAAGTAATTGCCTTGATTTATGTTCAGGTTATTAATTGTGACATAAAATTAGTTTGTTTTTTTTCTCTTTTGTCTAACAAATTAGTAATTTATTTTTTTATTTAATCTATTGTTCACATCCTGTCTCAGAAGCTGAAATCATATCAATTTAAACAATGCTTGTCATTAAGCATTGCTGGTCTTTAACTGACTGACACTTAAGAAAAAAAAAAAAAACTTTTATCAAAGTAACTTTCTTTTACTTGAGGCAGGTAATAAATACATTTTTAATCAGAGAAATAATTTATCAGCAGTACATTTTTAGTTGATAAGCCAGAAACAGAGGTATCAGTAATTTCTACATCATGGATTTTTAGACATTTCTTTCCTTTGAGATTTACTTGAGGCTTAGGTATCACCAAGTGATTATGCTATGCTGCATGTTAAAGGGAAATGAGCTATTTTACAAGATAATTAGTAGTTATTTAAATTCCTCTTGATGGAGTATTTCCTTAATATGGCATGGGTGAAGAAAGATGACCTTGCAGAACATGTGCAGAGTGACAGGTTTGACATTCATGCCGTCTTCTCCTCAGCAAAGTTTCTGCATGAAAAACTGAGTAATGCATCTGATCCTTCCTGAGCTTTGCTTAAGTCAGCTTAAGAAAAGCTTTCCATGAAAGTTTTAAATGCTTTTGGGGGCAATTTTCAAACACGGCCTAAGTTTCTAAAAGTATCTTAGGTTTGAAGGAGTTAAAATAAGTGGTCAGAAGCCAGAACATCTTCAAAACTCCACAGATATTTAGGAAAGCAAAGGACAGTGTGCCGAATGATTTTTAAATCTGTTTTGTTGCAGGTAATTCTACCATAGTGAGCTTTATATTTCTGATACATATGCATGTAAAAGAGCCAATGACATTCTAAGCATATCCTCAGCTTCTAACCAGACAAATCTACAAACCTTGGTTTTTACTATACACCAACATAGAGCTTATTTGACCAAATATTCCTCCAAGATGAGAAGAAAGAATGCTTTCAGACATTCTTGGCTTCACTCATTTAACAAATGACAGCACTTTATGTCCTCCGAAGGATGGCCTTAAAACACCTGCTGTATGTTGACAAACTGTAATGAATGTCAGTCAGCGCTTGCCACAAGAACAGTAATTACTGAGTACTTATGTGTGGGAGCTTAACCTCAAATGTTCACTTTCCTTTATTTCACCTACGCTGCTTCTGAGAAAATGTCTAAATAAAATATTTAATGAAATCTTCTGCACGAGGAAATGCATGTTTGTTCATGGACTGAAGGGAACTATGATTTCTTTTACTGTCTCTGGTTTAGCTTTTATTCCTCTAAGGAATCCTTTATTGTCATCTTTTGTATGCTAGCATACAGGAGCAAGTTGCTGAGCTAAAGGTAACTGATTGGACACTATACAGGTACTACCAAAAAAATTTGAATATTGTGAAAAAGTTCATGTATTTCTATAAATCAACTTAAATGGTGCAATTTACATATTGTATGGACAAATAATATGCAAATCAATATATTTCAAGCATTTATTTGTTTGAATGTTGCTGATTAGGACTTGCAGCTTAAGAAAACCTCAAATTCTAAAACTCAAAAAAATTGAATATTACATGAAATCAATTTTAAAAGGACTTTAAATACAAAAAAGTCAGACCTCCTAAAGTAAAATCTTGCATCTGTACCAAGTACTTGGTTGGGGCCCCTTATGCTTGAATGACTGCCTTAAGTCGGCGTGGCATGGATGCAACCAGCTTCTGGCATATCTCAGGTGTTATGGAACAAAAAACATGCCTCAATCACAGCCCTGAGCTCTTCTTTACTGTTTGGTCTCTTCTCGTTCAGCTTTCTCTTGACAATGCCCCATGTTTTCAATGGGGTTCAGGTCAGGTGAGTTTGCGGGCCAATCAAGCATGGTGATCATGGTTGTTGAACCAAGATTTTGTACTTTTGGCAATGTGGGCAGCCGCCAAGTCTTGCTGGAAGATGAAGTCTGCATCCTCATATAGCTGGTCTGCTGAAGTAAGCATGAAGCTCTCCAAAATGTCCTGGTAGACGGCTGCTTTTATGCTGGACTTAATGAAGCTCACAGGTCCATTCCTTATGAAGTTCCTCCACACTTCTGAAAGGCCCTTTCCTGACCATCTTCTTCAGGCTGCGATCAGCCCTCCAGCTTGTACACCGTTTTCTTCCACACTTTTTCTTTCCACTTAACTGTCCATTAATGTGCTTTGAGACAGCACTCTGAGAACATCCAACTTCTTTTACTATCACTTTTTGTGTCTTTCTCACCTTGTGCAGGGAGTCAATAATGGTTTTCTGCACAGTCTTCCCCATGATTGTTAATTCTTCAAAACCAAGACAGGGACTTGTTTAAAGGCTTGGGGCACTTATGGAGGTGTTTTGGATTACTTACCTGATTAGAATGTGACACTGAGTCTACAATACTGGAGCTTTTCACAGTATTCAAATTTTTTGAGTTTTTGAATTTGAGGTTTTCTAAAGCTGCAAGTCCTAATCAGCAACATCCAAACAAACAAAAGCTTGAAATATATTGATTCACATATTATATGTCTAAACAATATGTAAATTGAACCTTGTTGAATTATAGAAATACATTAACTTTTTCAGGATATTCTAATTTTTTAGGTAGTACCTGTAGATGAGACTGACTGAGGGAGAGTTGAACAAAAAGCACAATGTGCTTGTTTGAGAACATGGAAACAGCAATGCTATTTTTGTCTTTTGTTATGGGGGTTCGGAACGGAAAGTAGAAAGTAGGATTTGAGTAGAAACAACACCATCTATGAAGTGATTAATAGAAACCAAGTTAGTTTGTACTAGTCTTTTTGTGGGTCAACTGTTGTATCCACACAGAATTGATTCATTATATTTATGTGTGAATACAACATGCAGCCCCTGTCTCTGCCTCAATTTCAAGCTATTTTATTATTCCCTCCTATGAATTTATGGCATGCCATCAATGATAAGTTAAAAGAAAATTATGAGACATTAGCAGGAACTATCCCCATTGGTTATATCTATATGCATATGTTACATCTTTATTGTTGGCTCGCATGCAGGCGCTGGTTTCTCACTCATATTCCCTGATGAAGATTTAGATTTATAATATAACAGGACATTCTTCCTCCCCCCCGTGAGTGTCAAAGATTATCTACAGTGTTACCTCCAAGTGTCACCTGTGTGTTGAAAGCAGTTCAGATTTAAAACGACTTCATCTGAGTACTTTGATGTTGGAATATTTATTCAGTGAAAGCTTATTCCTTAAGGAAAGACTGTGACATATGGAGGAAATTATTTCACAGAAGTTTATTGAAATTGTTTCAGAGCCATCAGTGGATTGTTTCCAAATTGTGTGTGCACCTCCTTGCCTGTTTGTGTGATCCCTACTAGGTTTTGATGTGGATGTGTGTGTGTGCGTCCCCTCCTCTAAATAAAGTGAAAGCACGCTCATGCCAGTAACTCTCAGGGGGATAGATGACTCCACTTTCATCTGTCTATCCTTTTCTTTTACTCACATCCACACATCCCCATTGTTTTTCTTTATGAAAAAAACCCATCATCTGGTCCTGCCTGCTGCTGTCTTTTACACATCATCTCCATTTCGGTCTTTGTGAGCTGTGCGTGTGTGTTCAGCCACATGCCTTCTGACAATTTTCTGCTTTGCTTATCAATTGTTCCCATTTCTCTCACACACCCCTGCATTTCCTCTCATTTTTCCGTTTTTTATGCTAAAAGCTGAATTTGCTTTGCAGCTTTTAATCAAAGAGTTGCCCCACCTGACTCCTTAAGCAGTTTGGGGCAAAACTCAACACCTCTACTCACCATTTTTGGTTTTAGTCCGATTCCAACATGTAAGGTATCTTGCACATTTTTAGAATAACTTTGTTTTCACTGCTTGATTAGTATTGATGATATAGTAAAAAGCACATGTGCACTTTAAATGTATCTGCAAAAAGGTAAGAAATGTTGTCAAAGGGCCCCGCACTAACCGTACTGTTTCCTAAAGCAATGTGTGTCTTGAAATTTCATTGCACTCAACAATTCATGAACAAACAGGAGCAGTTTAGAAATGGCCATTTTACAGTATCCCATTTTACACCCAGCCCCCTGCGTCCAGTTTTTCACTTTTCTCTATGCTGAAAAAGTAAAAGGTTGTCAAAGAGCAATAAAGCGGCTGCTGGTAACTACCAGTTGTCATGTTTCATTTGCTTCAGCTTCCCTGTCTGCTTACATCATTTCCATGCTTACCTCTCACTCTCTCTGTCCCTTTGTACCATTTTGCTAAAAGCATGGCTACTTCCCGTCACAGTGGGCGAGCATGTGGCATGAGTTTGGGATAATTTAACAACACAGTTGGCTTCAAGTGCCAGCAAAGGAGAAGAAAAATTACTTTGAGGCTCTTTTTTTGGGGGATGCCTGCTTACATGGCAAAGTTGCATGTTCTTGATCCTGTGGTCAGCATTGTTTTTATAGAGGGAGGTTTATTTCTACAGCCCATTTCATACGTGAAACAATTCACTGTGCTTAACATGAAAGAACATAAAGAAAACTATTGTATTGAGACACAATTATAAGAGTTTGTAAAAATCATGATAAAATCATATAAAAGAATATAACTAATCTAAAATTATTAAAAGCAAAGAACACTACAGATACTTTGCAGATTTCATGCATGGGCACATGAGTACAGTAAATAGTTTTAAATGTGGATTTTAAAGTGTCTACAGACAAAAAATGTGTCTACATTTTGTGAAAGTTTAATCTCCGCTGGCAGTTTGTTCCACATGTTTGCAGCATAACAGCTAAATGCTGCTTCTCCGTGTTAAGTCTGGACTAGCTGACCAGAGTCCTTGGATATACAGTAAGAGCCCTGGTACTGTAGGTTTATATTCCTTAAACATATCACATTCTGGGCCTGAACTGTTCTGGGATTTGTTAAAGGGATACCTTGAACCTTTTGACCCAAACATTAGCCTAATGTAAATAGTAATAGATGATTTCTCGGGGCAATATACAGCACTTGATGCATGTCGGTGCTCAAAGAGAGCTGCCCTCTTCAAAATCCAGACATTGTAACTTTGCAGGATCATTGGATCATGTGACCTGGAGCACTTTGCTTTATGGCTCGATGACCTCGCTATCAGCTGATGAAAGTGGTCCGCAAACACAATTCCAAAACACAGACTGTTAAATTATGCGACAGCTGTGTGGCCTGTGGGAAGTTAGAGGTTTAGTGCCCCTTGTGGTCAAAAGTTACATGGTATCCCTTTAAGTAATAACAGAGGTTTGAAATCCACTCTGTTACTGACTGGAAGCCAGTGTAAAGATTTTAACACTAGTGTGATGTGTTCAGATCTCTTAGCTGTGGCAAGAACTCTTGCAGCAGTGTTACAGATGAGCTGCAGCTGTTTTAAAAGAGCATTGCAGTAATCCAGTCTACTGGAGATGAACACATGGATGAATTTCTCCTGATATTTCTGGAAGCAAAGCAAGTTTATTTTTGTTGCACATTTCATGTACAAGTCTATTCAAAGTGCTACATTAGATTTCCAGTGGGGTTCAGAAAAAGCAATTAAAAGGATATGAAAATATAAAAGAGAAAAAAAAGAATAAAGAGAAACAAAACTTGTAGAGTAACCTTTTAATTCTGCTGTTTCTGACCTGGTAAAAAGTTGCCTTGGTGACAGTTTTAATTTGGCTTGTTGAAAGTTGGATCCAAATCTATTAACAGTCCAAGGTTACAAACTTGACTCTGTGATTTTTAAGAGCCTGAGTCTTAAAAAGCAGTATTGACTAAGTTCTCCTGTTATCTATTCACAAAAATTATTTCATTCAAAAGTGTTTTTCCATTAATCAGTAATCACTCCCATCAACAAACTGAAGTGCTCCTGTAAGCTCAGAATTTGCCGTTCGTATCATTCATATATTCTTGATCGGGTTGGCTCGGTGGTGGCTACCATGTCGTGTCGCCATGTTTCTACGTTCATTAGAAGCGTGACAGTAGGAAACCACAGAAACTCACCGGAGACACCAGAGCTGTCAGCTCAGTTCAAGGTAATGTCACCGCGGTGCAATGAGGAGGAACCCAGCGTTACACTGATGCTGGGTTGACGTGCAGTCGGGCAGACGGCCATCAGTACCAAACCACATGTCATTTTAATCACAGAAGCCGAGAGAAAGACTGCAAAACATGGGTCATGGAAAACTATACAACATCGCCATGACAACATATCAGATGCGGACTGAAGTCACCGTAACTGACAGACCACATCTTCACATAGAGGCTTGTTTATTCCTTTACATGCAGCGGCTGTCGTCCGTCTGCCAGGTTTCATGCGAATGCAGCATGAAAAGTACAAGGGAGCTGCTCGCAATATACAGTTGTTACACAATGTCCCTTTAAGGTGTTTACTAATATCGACCTTCTGCTCTTTCTTACCAAACAGAATTATCTCAGTTTTGTCCTTTATTTAGTTTTCTGTCTCTCATCCAGGTGTTTTTTTTGCTTCAGATAACGATACAGTAGGTCTACTGGGCCACAGTTGTCTGTGGATAGACATATAAATTGTGTATTGTCTGTGTGAATTGATGTTGAAGTTGTGTTATGTTTTGTCCAAAGAGAGCATATACATTAAACAGAGGAGGTCCAAGAACTAACCCTTGGTGGACTCCAAGTCAGAGACTTCGCTCAGATTAATGGAGAAACCATTTGTTGACTTGTCAGTTTCAAGTTGGTTCACATGAAATGTTGTTGAAAAATACAGTATATACAATTATTTGCCTCATTTTTGTAAAATTGAGTATTTTCAGTTTTTGGAACTGCGTGTATTCATACTGTAATCGTCTACCTGTAGTATAAACTGTTGTCTGCAACTGCTGGTGTCAATCACCGTTGGTGGTGAATTGGCCTCCATGTTTCTGTCAGTGTGGCTACAAGCACATTACCAAGTGTGAATGTGTTCATGTACTGTACATTTGTACAGATAGAATATATGGTCCGTATTTTCTTATGCTATTTAAAATTTTATAACAGCTATCCAAGTTCTGATTTTTAATCAGTCTTCAGTTTGTTAATAAAACATATAAGATTGCTGTTTTTATAAAGGACTCAATGTTACAACCTCCTACTAGCCCAAGGGAAAAAGGGGAGTGGCAACACAAACGGTCAGGGACAACCAGGTACAGTAACAGTGATTTATTTACAATTAGGGCAGGGATAGTTGAGGCCACAACATGTAACTGTTTAGGCAGGTTTGACAACCTCCTCTATAGCACCAATCCAACCTGGCCAAATTACAATCAGTCTCTGAATTAGGACTTGTCACCAGGCCAAGGTGACAACAAACAAAAAGGAATATTACAAAAAAGAACTTCCTACGACACGAGCAGATACCAACGCCAACACTGGCAGTTAACAAAAACACAGATTTCAAAAGGTTCTGTAAATCTACAGGAAACTAAAAGATAACAAAAGTAAGACAACCAAAGGCTTCTGTAAATCTAGAACAAATTACAAAAGGTCAACAACCAAAGATAATCAGCACGGCAATCACAACAACTCAGTCCCAAATGGCAAACTGTGCACCAATCTGACACATCTGCTCAGAATGATGGCTTCCAGGTCTTTAAGTAGGGCTGAGTCATCAAAAGTGGCCAATCACAGGGGAGATGGAACAGCAGGCAACCAATCCCAGAGGAACACCATCAGGAGGGCGATGCAGCAGGAGCAGGTTGAGCCAGCCAATCACCTGCAAGCAATGGCACAGCTGCATTTGCATATGGGCCCTGCAGGCCAACAGGCCCTGGGCCGTAACAAATAGTTATTTCAATAGTTGTTGTCAAAACTGAAGATTTGAAATAAGCCATAAAATCCTAATTTTCTCTCATATTCCTCCATAAGGATGCAAATTGCAATCCTAAACTAGATGAGTGAGGAGGAACAAGAAACGGAAAGAGGCTGTAAGGTTCTTAAAAAATCTTCTTGTTTCCTACATACTGTATAGTATATTATATGGGGAAAAATAAGTAGAGCGTTGACACAGATAGATGATGCTTACAAGTTTTTTATATACCTGTATGCACTACAGTCTTTTACATTCTGGTAAACACAGATTCTTAATTATTTTAAGTTTCATGTGTGTATGTCCTTATCTATTTATGAGTACAATTTTCCATAATAACAAACCAAAACTGTTTACCTGTTTTCTTATTTTAATTTTTAATGAAATACTAAAATTGTTTAACAACTAAGATATATTTTTCAAAGGTTAGAGAAAGGAAGAAAAAGAATGCATTTGTCAGAATTTAAAATAGGCCATTTGTTAAACAGACTAATCTGCAGACCTGTTAGAGAGGATGAGTAAATTGTGGACAGATAGGTGCATTGTGTTTGGATGCAAATCTAAAGTGGCTGTATAATTAAACCACCATGTGGCCGATCTAATTTGTCAACACTCCTCTGCTAATTGTCATGGTATTTCCTGACAGTCTCACCCTCCCTCCTGTGTTTGCCCTCCTGCACTGTGTTCTTTGTACACCACAGAGAAAATGTTGATTTTAATCACTAGGTATAATTAATTGCCATCCTTCCTTGTTAAGAAAATATAAGCCTCAAAGCCACATCGTAATTGGCAGTGATTTAATTTACAGTTGAAGGTAGGTGAGTTTTGATCTCTGTGTGAGTCTGTGTCTCTGTTCGCAGGTAGGTATGAGGATATGCTATGTAGCTTTGTTGGGTTTTTTGGTTTGCGATTTAAAATGAGTTTTCTAGGGTGTGCCTGTAATCAAAGTATTATCTGGTAGTCTCAAGGTTTTAAATGCCCTTGTATTTTTAAAGATGATGAATAAAAGTGCATGTAAAAACTTATAAAATGCTTCAGTAGTTAAAAAAAATGTTCTGTATTCATAATGCAGAAAAAAAGTAATGATGATGAACAGGCTCTGGGTTTTAGTTTTCGTACAGTGATGGATTGGAGAGCTTTAGATTACAGAGGGAGCTTTTTACAGGTAGTTAAGATTCCATTTCTGTTCCTCAAATGACCTCCATTTTCAGTGGGGTCCTGAGTTTGAGCTTTGCTCATTTATTCCTCCACCTCCCATCATAAGGCAGTTGACTACAGCACCAGGCATGGATGAGTTGTGCCGTCACTCTTTTTTTAGGTTGGGCTGCAGAGCAGAAGCGCATCTGATATCAGAAGCATCAGATGCAAAATAACCTGGCTCTCCATCATGGCATTGATATAGGTTAAAATTTTTCACAGCATGGATTTTTAGTCTAAACAATTATTAGTGCATACAGGAACAAGAGCTTATCTCAGCTGTACATTTTGTAATTCAACCTGGTGTCATCAAACAGTTTCTAACAGTATTCATTTGGATATAAATAAAAAGTTTCAATGTAATTTTTTTTCATTAAAAATGAAAAAAAGTCAGTGGAAACACTTTTCCACAGACTTTAGGTTACATTTTACAGTTTAAAGGTGGATTTGTAACTTTTGTCTTTAAAAATTGTCACCACTAGGGGTCAGAGTTTTACCATCTAAGGGTTATGTTTCCAGGACTATTTACCGCAAGTTCAGGGCTACAAGCCGCTACTTTTTTCACGCACTTTGAGCACTGGGGCTTGAACAACAATGCAGCTAAATGATGGATTGTCTCGGGCAAATGGGCTTCATAAGGAAAATTGGAGGGAGGGACAAGCAGCGTTAAAACTGTTTCTGTATCAGGGATCTGGATCTGGCATTTATTTGGCAGAAAACGCTAATAATGGATGAGACTCCTGCTTCAGGAAGTTGTCCTGGAGCAGCACAAAAACACTCCCATCTTCATCGACATGAGCTAAGCCCTACTGTTGGAATTTTGAAGATCAGATGTCTAGAAGGAAAGATATGAGCCCTTTGTCTGGAGGGTTTGGATAGCTCAGTGGGTAGAGCATCGGAGTTTTACTCCAAGGGTCCTGTCTTCAAGTACCTTTTAGGTGAACAATATTCTTTTTTTTTTTCTACGATGTTTTTGAGAAGATAGATGGATAGATATGAGCTCGTGGGGGAGTGATTTCAGATTCTCAACAAGATCATGGAGAAAAAAAAAAAAAGACAACATTGTTCGCCTAAAAAAGGGACTTGAATCCAGGACCCTCAGTTTAAAAGTTCTCTACTAAATGCTCTACTAAATGAGCTAACTGAATTCTGAAGTCTCGCCCGCTTCTCCCATGTCCCTTCTCCTCGTCTTCTTCCTTATGTTGTTGTTTTTACTGGTGGCTGGAAAACAATTTATGAGGTGCGTTACCGCCCCCTACTGGTAGGGAGTATGAACTGTTGCTGCTGTCGTTTGCGTTGCACAATCTAGTACGTCGCAGCAGCCTCACTCCTTCCCCGCCCACTTTTGATCGGGGTAATGGATTGTACTGTAATTGAAAAGCTATTAAGCCAAGTTGAATTGAGTTGAGCTGACCTGTGCTAGTGGAAAAGGGCCTATGGTAACTTTATTAATGTTTTTTTCTTCTTCTTCTTTTCACCTAGTGACTGATAAGGGGAAAAAAAATCCAAATCTGTTGCCTGCTAATTTACTACTGACTTGTTTTTAAAATCCCTCCTTAATGACAGGAAGGTAGCTTATAAAAAACTAAGTATAGACAAGCAAATCCTAATTCTTATCTAATTTCTGTATGTGCAAAGGCTGGCCATAGCTAACTTTACACATTTATACTTAACATTACATTTCCTCAGTTTTTAGTACAACTACAGCAACCAATGTTGGGACTGTATAAATTATTGAGCCTTATCGTGCAGAAACTTGTAACATTGTTTACCCACCACAATTCCTCTGTGGTAACTCACACATACCAAACTGGGAAGCTTGCATGGCATAAATAGACACAACAAGCCAGCATTGTGGTTTCAGCTGAGAAATGTTATAGATACACCACCATCCACAACATTAACAGCACCAGCTTTTCACCTGGGGAAATGCTGCAAGTTCTGCATCAGATTTTACTTCTTCACTGGCCGAACTCCCCCAAAGAAAAGCAAAACACCAGTATTTACTCCTGTAAATACTTCTGTTGTGCATTCTATTTCGTCATTTCATTTCTTTTTTTTTTTTTTTTTTGCTGCTGAATGTATGTCTTTGTGGGAAGGGGTAGTAATAAATGTAATGTTTGCTCACCATGAGCTTAGACCATTCTTGGTATTATGCTTTTCATTAGCTTATACTCATTGTTTTCTGATTGCCACTTATTTGTTTGTTTACTATGTCCAGCCCTGGGATAGCCGGTTGTCATCTTTTTCTTCTGTTGGCTTAATGTCAGACGGTGACTTATATCCTGTGTAGTAGTCGAAAGCAGTTTTACAGAGAAATATAAACAATGTTTCCCCAGTTAAATAATTTGGCTACATGGGTATTTTACTGTAACAAGATTGGTAATGCTTTTATCAATTTAATTGTGACATTTTTCTTCTAGAAAGAGCACCTTAAAAACTTTATACTGACAGATATCACCAGACTCTGTATTCATATCCAGTCCCTAAAAATATGAGTACAGCACTGAGGCAGATTTTTATTTTTTTTTTTTTTTTATTATTAGTCTGACTGCAAGTAGTCTTTCTGTTTCCTGTATGCGTGTGTGTGTGTGTGTGTGTGTGTGTACACATGCATGCCTGCTACTGTGACAAAGCCTGTCTCTACAGCAGCCATGCTTTGGCAGGTTGTAGTTTTCCCTTCAGAAATCAGCCGCTCTCTGAACTGTTAAATCACACTAGAAGCCAACCTTGGAGAGAACATTAATTACTTTCCTTTCCCTCCATCACCAGCACCTCATTTTTTTCCCAGTTTAACCCTTTCTTGTTTGCTTTTGATTTTCTTTTCTTACACTCCTATCTCCAATCACTTTCTTTCTCATAGCAGTATGCTCCCCCCCCCCCCCCCCCCCAATAATTATGAATTATGCGGTTAAATAGGAGTCCTTGCTTCCATTCAGTACCATATTTGAAGGTTTGATAGTTGTTTAGATTGGCTCTATGTGATCGTGCTGTTCATTTGGATTCCCCTCTGGCAGGAATGTCCTACCCACCAACTCTGCTTTAATCATTAAGTTGTCAAGTTTGTTGAGATCGTCGCATAAAGCTGCTCTCACAATTTTATGTTTGTGTGTACTGGTAGAAGCTGACAAAATAGATCACTGGGACAAACTTCTCAGAGGATGATGCTGCTATTCATTGTGTTTATCCAAGATGGTTCCTCTTACGTGTTGCTCTTCATTCACCTAATTTTCATTTGCCATGCTCCATGATGGATACATTTGATAATCTTCAGGCACCTTTTTCTTTTTGCCCTCAGGCTGATTTGCCTCTCTCTCTTCCTCTTCTTATTTCACCAGGTCCAAATAGAGGATGTGGAGAGCGAGGACAAAAGATATGCCCTTTTCCAGGAGATGCTGGATGCAGCGCAGAAGTGGGAGGACTTTCAGTTGATCATGCTTCTTCTACAGGCATGGCCACCGATGATGAGAGAGGAAGTGTAAGATAAGAGTCCTTATTTTTTATTTCAAGAAATGCTTCTTTTTTTTATTACAAAGACTGAGAGAAAATTTTGTGGAATTATATATTTTGTTGCAGTAGCTCGAGCATCAACACCACTTTAAAATACAACAGACAATCATGTCAATCACTTTTATATCATATCTATACTTCATGTCATTGTTGCCTAGCAGTGTACTCTTGAAAACAAATGTTTTTTTCATACCTGAGAGTTTGAGGCAATATGTCATGAAATGTCAAAATATTTCTTAAAGTGCTTTTGCTTGAATCATTACTCTCTTAGTTTTTCATTCGGTTAGCCTTTTGTTTGTGGCTCATTACACACTTTGTTATTCATGATTCATAGAGGATTTAAAGAAAAAAAAGAAAAAAAAATCTCATATTTTTTACATGGTTTGTTTTTAGTAGTAATATTTTGTATATCAATATTCAAATTTAATAATTATGACTGTTTTGTAGTCTTGTAGTGGGATGATTGTCTCTCAGCATCTTCAGTGAATGGCAGTTTGAGGTTTAAAAGGAAAATGTGTTGTTTTGTGTTGTTAACGCCCTTTTCTCCACCTTTAATCTTTTGTGTGTTTTGTTGCTTCACAAACCAAGAACACTTGTTTGTTTTTAGAAATCAGAGATGCATGCAGACATTGACATTTTAATGGACATCCTTTTTGCAGTGTGTTCTCATTTCACTAAGAGTGGGAATTGAAAATTGTGTCTTTAATCATTCAGTGACATGTGCTGCATGCATAGATGTTCAGAGTTGGAAATCACAGAGCTTCAGGCTCAGCGCTTCTTGCACCAGCTGCTTTCTTATGAGCCTCAGCGAGAGTCGGCTGTATTATCGATAAGTGCCTAATGATGTGATTGCTCTTCTCCTGCTCCATTGTTCTCGATTAAAAGTGAGCTGTACTCCGAGGACCGCAGGGACAATAGGAGGTTGTGCTGTCTGGAGTTTATCCTTCCAGCTCAATCAAAGCGGACTGTTGTTCAAACGGCTTCGATCAGCAAGTTAAATTAGACTTCTTCTCCGGTTGTTAGAGACTTATAAGGGCTTTCATGCAACTACTTCTAAATAACTTTCATCTATAGGTTAGTTTTCTAAACTCTTTTGAGTTTGTTCATCAAGGTTGTATCATTCTGCTCATAAACTGTACACATTGTGTAAAATATGATGGCAGGAACAGACTATACTATACAAGTTTATTTCTATCCAAATGAGCACTATGTCAAATAAAAGGGTCAATAAAGCTGTCTGAGATGTTAAATGACCGGGCTGGAAGATCCAGAATGTGACCAGCAGGAGTGGAAATTTCAGCTGTAATTTGATCCACTATAGCGTAAAAACTTGTGGTTTAAAGGAATTAAACTCAAATTAAACTCAGGTTTGTGAGTTAATAGAGGGAATAAATTATTTTTGCGTTGTCATCGGATCTGTAGAACTCTGATAAATGGCTCTGAAGTCCCCATTGTTAATAACTTAATGGGTTTAATTAATGAAACCAGAGGTCTTATTACTTCCTTCTAATCTCATGGATAGCAAAAGCTTTAAGCCATTTCACAGATGCATTCTTTGTTTATGTCTGTTTTGACTTCCCAGAAAGCCTATAACATAGCTGTAAGAAACAGTTCCTGCTCATTTTGATAGTGTTTGCCACACAGTGCTGTGTTTTCTAATATGTGCAGGATTATAGCAGCCAATGATTTTGTTTGATCAACCAGCGAATTCCAGCACAGCATCCTGTGCTGCCAAAGTGCCTGGAGACGGGAGACGATGTTACCTCCTTTGCAGGGGGAGACCGTACATTATGGTTGTGCAACTTCGTTCAGACTGAAATTCTCCCAACAGAGATGTAGGTGATGCCTTTTGACTTAAAAAATGGTACCAGGGTCCTTTGAATGACTCATACTGAGGAAATAGCCTTTTAAAGGTAGAATCAATTCCTCCCACTGGTCAGATAAGAGATGAAATGTTCCAGGTTTTGTACTTAGCTTTGTACAAAAATGGTAGGATAGATGAGATTAGTCTTGGACAACATGGCTGCACGCCAGGATTTGACTGAATCTCCCCTGATTTTATGAGGGTTACAGCGGTCAGGCTGCTTGGATGGTTGACTATGATCATGTCTTTCAGCAGATTTCTAAAGAGAACAAAGCTCAGTGTTAGTGATGCACGATAATGCATTTTTGCTGCCATTTAAAATGTTTGTTTTTTTTTCCATCCCTCTAATTGATGTTAACCGATTGATTCCGATCCAGGTAAATTATAAAAAGTCCCATCTATATTAAAATTGAGATATTGTTTTGAGCCTTTTTGCAAGGGCTCAAACTATTCTATTCATTTGGTGAAAAATGAATGGCTTAATATTTCAAACATGCCCGCTTATGTATATTTGTCATATTTTATAATCACAGCTGCCTGGAACGACCTTTTTAGCTGCTGGAAATTCTTCATCTGCCATTGCAAATTGGGACACAAAACTCAGACTAACTTGACCTTCAAATGGCGGTTTTAAGAGGTTGAAGACCTGAGGGTGTTATCTTTGTGCAGGAAACATGGTCAAATTCAACCTCTGCATTTGTGTATATGTTTATGTAGAAAAAGAAGACTACAAGAGGCTGTTTTGGAAGCTGTATTTAGAGTTGCATCCACAAAGCTTATCCTTCAGTCTGACCACATAAACTGAGTCATGATTCAAAGCACGGATGGAAGCTGGCTGTGACTCACATTGCACCCTGTGACAGATTTGGCGAGAGCACAGACACTCACAGTGGCATGCAGACCCCCCTCCCCTTCCTACTCGTCCCCTGGAAAAGCACAGGAAGCAGCGCGCCAGCAGTATAAGTGGACTCTGTTTGTTCCCATGGCCGCATCATCCAGAGGTGAAGCAGCTTGTCAGGGCAAGACACCCCCGTACTTGGATGGAGAGCTGCCTTTTCTACTGACAGACACACACAAGAGTCCTGCTGTTCTGTCTCTCGCTCTTTATCATGCCCTGTCTCCTCATTTTACAGGCTCTTTCCATCTTCCACACACATACACTTGGTTTCCAGGGATATACACACATGCACTCTGGAGCTTACCATACAGCCCATACAGATTTCTGCTCCTGATCATTACAGCCAACCATTCCCAGGCCCTGGTACCATCCTCCCATTATCATTTTGCAATGCCCTGAGTGAAATAAAGGTTAAAAGCACACATGCATATCATCCATCCTCTCATCTCAATCTCCTTCCCTTTCCACAGCTCTCCATTCAATATTTAATGCTCTGCTTGTCATGTTAATCACATCCACAACTTCCAGCTGTGCTGGCATGCTGACATCTATTTTCTAACTACTGAAAGTGTCGGTATTGTTTTAACATGTTAAAGAATGATTTTCTGCATATATTGGATGAATATTTACAACCTGACATGGATTCTGAAGGTGTGTAATTCTCTAGTGGCTCAATTCAGATATAATGAGGCCGTTGTTTTGCCTTAACGGCTGGACCCACTAAAAATTGTTATAGTCAGCAGTTGTTCAGGCTTTAATCTGACTCAGTGCCATCAACCAAGATCTAATTATCAGATACTGATTGGACTGAATGGTTTTCATTTTTCTTTCTTTCCTCTGGCTGATGTGTGTTGTTAAAGAGTCTTAAAGGTTACACTGTGTTGGTTTAGTATCACCTGCTTCTACTGGCCTTGGCAAGAACTAATCTGTTACCCAGGAGGCATTAACAAAGGTCGTGAAGAGAAGAGCTCATAAAAAAAGTGTGTAAACAGAGTGATGTCTGTCAGTTCTGGCAGCTGTCCTCTTGTGCTCAGTCAGAAGAGAGGGATAATGCATAGTGTAGGTGTTTAATATTTACTGCTGGGCTGTTGTGGTCAAACATCTTCCCTCCTCACTTTCATGCCACTGACAGGATTCATTAGTTTATCTGCAAACCTCTCTGCCTGCTTTTATCTCTGCTTGTTATTCTTATGTAGCTTTTATTATCATAGTATTCATTATGTATAATGTGTGCCATATGGTGCATGAACATTAATCATGTGTTGTAACCCAGTCAGTGTCTAACAGCATTATCATCTAGTATCATACGACTGCAGAGAAGCTGATGAGTGGAGGAGCGCTCCAGTGGGTTACCACAATGTCATGTTTTAAATATAGTGGTGGTGGTTTTAAAATACAAAAACACAGCAATGGTACCAAAAACACAAAATTGTTTTAGAAAATGCATAAAAAAATTTTAAAAAATCATTTATTTGCTTTTTTTTTTTAAAAAAAAAAAAAGACATACTGAATTTTCTCCTTGTGTTCACCTTAGAAGACTGAAAGACAACACTACACACACACACACAACTCATGTTTATGCTCTTTATGTGCAGGGCACAGTCGGAGCAGAACCCCTGGGTGATGCTAACCTCAGCGCTGCTGACCCACTGTCAGGCGTCAGAGGCCAGAGTAGACCTGGGTCAGCAGGTTGTCACCATGGTGAGGTCTCTCTACAACACCAAACACAAGCTTCCTGTGCAGGTAATCCTCAAACACTACATTTTCTTTTTGCTGTAATAGTTCTTGATGATGTATAGTTTGACAAACACTGATGATACCAACAGATTATGTGTGTGAATACAGGAAATAATGTTTGACTTCCACTCAGCACTATAATGCACTTGCACGTTGGTTTTGGTGACTTATGATGTCTAAAACAGTATTTTAATTATAAACGTATACATTTGCAGGTGCATATAAATGAATGTGTAATAATACATAAATAGCATCATATTATGCTACAATTTAGAAACGATGTTCTCATTTGATGTGTTTTTTGTTTGTTTTTTTCTAAATGTTTTTATGAAATTTTTACTGCTGGATTTGTTCCCTAAATGCTTGTCACTACTGTAACACAGTGATAATGGCGACAATTAGCATTTTAAAACCAATGTGAATGTGGCTCCCTCACATTTATAGTCTGTCTTTATCACCGGGCTCGGCTTTTTTTGCATTCAGTAGAACTACACTGCAGCACCAGCGTTGTACCCATAATCTTAATACAGGAGCCTAAAGCTATTACGCATGTAACCCGCAGCAGCGTGCCTGCATCAACTCAGTGCTTTTTGCAAAGCATATATCCACCAGCCCTTCTTTGATATCTGACGGCCCCTAATGCTATTCATGCCCTGCTGAGCGCCATGCAAGTCGTGCACCAAATGGCATTCTGTACTGTATGTCTAAGGCCATCTGACTGTGATATTAGTTTAGCATTAATGCTGTTCAGTGTGAATAGGCTAGTGTCTGCCTGACTGTCTAATATTAGTGTGGGAAGGGGGTGGGGGGGTGGAGAAGGAGGCCTTTTACTCTGTTCTGAGCAGCTTTAATTTGAATCTGATGGAATGAAACTGCCAGAGCATGGGGGAGTCAGATTGCATTGTGTCATCCATACATTACTGGATGGGGCTGTGTGTTTGCCACTTTCATGTGCTTGTGTGCAAACCTTTTTCAAAGCATTATGTGTCTGCATGTCTGTACTGTGTATTCCCATTGATTAACCTTCCCCTCTTTCCTCCTATCCTACTATCACTCCTTTTATTTTTATTGCTTATTCCCTTCCACTCATGCATTCATCCACACAAATCCACCAACTCTCTCCCTTTCTCTCCTCTTGTAGTGCATCAAACACGTTGCAGACCTGCTACTCCAGAACCAGCCGAGCCTCCTGCAGCCTGCACTCAAACTCATGTCTGAAAGCGGTGATGAGCAGCTGCTGCAGTTGACTTTGGATCAGATCAACAGCATGAGCGCAGTAAGTATCCACGTAAAATTCTGCAGTCACCGTTCCAGTGCTGACCAATGGGAATCCACTGCTTCAACAGCAGTTTAAGTGTATAGACTACTCGATGAGCGTTTTGTGTGTTGCACCATCTTGCGGCGCCGCCATTGCAACGGGAACAAGTCCCAATTACCTCATATCTGCCAACATACAAAGCAGCGTGAATATCTGGATTTACAACGTTGGACAGTTGTCTAAGGTCATGATAACCTATAGGTATGTTATCCGGAGATCTCTAAAGTATTCTGACATTTTATCTTTTCTTAATTAATTAATTTTTTTACATCGGAGCATTAATGTAAACTATTCATCTCCGGAAACTGGCTTTAATGACAAGCCACACTGGAATATAAAACGCACATCTCGTGATTACTTACCAAAGTTTAAAAAACTAAACTACAGACCATGTAGCTTTCACATGTCCTGCAGATAAAACTAAAGGCTGCAGGACACCGTCTTTGTGTCTCTGACTGAACTGTTTTTATTTTCTGGTCCCCATTTTGCCCTGATCAGAGCAAATAAGGTCATATTTCACAGTATCTCCCAGATTAGTCATTAACTCGCAGCAACACCACAGATGTCCCTGTTAGCATTAGCTAGCATGATAACGTTTTGCGGTGTGTCATTTTCGGGAGCATAGATATGTGAAATTAAGTGTCTGATTAATGGGTGTTCACCATAATTTACTATGTTTTTGTTGTTGGGGATTAAATCCAGTGTTATCGCCGCTGTGGCAGCATCATTCCTCCTCTGCTCTGTGTGTCCGAAATTCCTCCCCGATACGAATACTGACATCAGTGGACTGAGCAGCACCGTCCACTTTTGTCACAGACAGCAGAAATCTTCATGAAATAAATATCCGTGATTATCTTCTTCACTTATTTCCACAATTAAAGTTTTCCTCTGATGTTCCAACAACCAGGAATGCGACAGTCCTTCCAGATTTCCTCCATGTTGTTAAGAAAAAAGTCCGATTCTCATCTGTTCTAATTACACATGTACAGAAAGGCTCCCCCAGCAATGGCGGAGGGTCTAGTTGTGGCGTTTGGCCGGAATAGTCTATAGTCTGTCCCTTTTTGGTTACTTATGATATCTAAAACAGTATTTTTATTATAAACTTGTACATTTGCAGGTGCATATAGATCATTTCTAAATAAACATTTAGCTTATTATGTACTTTAAAAAAAAAAAAGAAAGTACACTGTTTAGATGCTACATCAAATTTGAGATGACGTTTTAAAGTTCCATTTTCCTTAAATCATTCTCAAAATTCAAACAATTTTATGTGAGAAACTGAAACTGGAAAACTGTTTGATATTTTCTGAAATAGAACTAATCATATATATTTGTGTGCACCATTAATGGCACAGAGAAAAGTCCTGGACCAGTCTGATAAAGCACAAGGAAGTGTTTTTGCTGTAAAGAAGAGATCAGCAGTGTTAGAGCCACAGGGGGAAATCTTCCCCTGAGTTTGCAGGTGCAGTAGCAGACAGTCCTGTAGCGCCTGCCACAGGGCAGGAGGGTAAAGAGCCTGTGATTCGGGTGAGAAACATCCTTGATGATACTCATCACTCTGCCTACACAGCATCTGTGATAAATACTCTCAGTGGTGGTGCAGATGGGTACTGACATTCTGCAGCTTTTGCCACCCGCTGAAGTGTCTTTTGGTCTGCTGCGGTGCAGTTGCCGTATCATACTGGGATGCAGGTGGTGAGAATGCTCTCTGTGGTACAGTAATAGAAGTCCACAAGTGTCCTTGAGCACAAGTGAACTTTCTTGAAGTTCAGCAGGGAGTAAAAGTTCTTGCAAAGTAAAAGTATCTTGTACATGGACTGCAAGGCATTCTGTGCCACAATCGTTTATGTAACTTGGGCACAAAATCATGTGTGATGGTTGCAGACTGTACCATGATGGATCCTGTTGAATCAGACCAGGGATGACTGCTACTTTGTACATACATGCTCAGATTTACTTGTTATGGTGTTTGGGGGACATTCTCAGAAATATTTGTAACAATGTGAGGTTTGAGTTTCTTTTGGGAATTTTAATGCTGCTGTTGGTGCTTTTAGCTTTTGCTTTGTCCTGCTTGGAAAGAGATTTCAAAGTGGAAAAGATAGATTTTGTTACAGTACCACTGAGGGTTAAAGTAATGAAAGTTGTCCAGTGCCGTTAATGCCTCTGTGCTTTCCATGTGTTTCCCTGTTATTTATTGTATTTGGTACTTTTTCCTTCATTTGTCATGACTTGAGTTGAGCTAACTCTCAACCAATCAGCAGCTGACGTATACCAAGCATCATCGCCTGGGAGTCAAAGCCAAACAATGCCTACAACCCAAATCTCTGTCACATTACTGCAAGTAGGTTTTATGAGCTGATGGACTGATAAAATACTGCGTGGTTTATTTCAGAGTAACAATGCTCTAACTGGTTTGTTACTCATTTGGAAGTTGTGATTACCTTTCTGTAGCTGTGTCTTTCTGTTCTGTATCCTTCTCTGCATGCTTATGGTCTGGGCTGAACAGTGTCCTGCTGCTGCTGCCCCCTCTGCTGCAACTCCACCAGATTTTCTTCTGTGTTCGAACTCCAGAAACTACATATACTGTACCTCATTTGGTTTAATGTTTTTGATTAGCACATCACTCCCTGCTTTGTTACTGTTCATTGATCAGGAGATGTAGACAGCAGTCACAGTGGACGGCAGTCACAATGCAGGATAATCATCCTAACAGTCTAACACTGTCAGAAATCTATCCCGGGCAAAGGGACAAGACTAAAGTCATTGGAAATCTCAAACCATCCAACATAGGACTACCCTTTTTAGGCATGATTTATGTAGATCATTTTTTATCTGAGAGGGTGTGTACAGGCTGAACATCAATGACTATGTAGAAGTTCAGGAATTTGGGGCTAGACACACACTCCACTGTATTTCTGCAGATGAATTATACAAAATCCAGTTGTGCGCTGTGGTTTATTTACTGATACCAACTAGTTTTGCTTTTTAGCTAATGTGTATTGAGTGTAAATTTATGTTTGAGTGGAATTTTCACAAAATGTTGTTGATGCATTCATAAATTAGATGTAGACGTTTGGCCTTGGAGCACTCTGGATGGAACAGGACATTTTAGTAAAACTAAAAAAGCCAAATACAACATTCTATTGAGTACTGAATAGGAAAAATAAGCGCCATCTTGATCAAAGTATATTGTTTATAGTGCATCACTGTCATTGTTTACTCAGAGAAACTGCTCTGATAATATTTTCACTGTGGAGTTTTAATAGTTTTAGCACTTAAAGGATGCCTGAGTTAAAGAAAACAGTGATTGTGCAGCAATAAAACTACATGGTGCTTTGCTGAAGCATTACATCATACACCAGATTTCTTTTGGAAACACAAGTTGTTCTCTAGTTTTATTGTTTTGGGAACAAACTGTCAGATAAGCAGGTAATCTTTGAGGGATGTGTGGGCTGCTCTCCACTGTTTCTCCAATCAGATAAGCAGTTGTCACAAAGTGGGCTTCTCGGACCCTGCAGACCCTCTCTTTGTTCCTGAATCAGATAAGAGAAAGCCTCACTATTAGCTGACAGAGCCTCTATTAAATGAAACGATCGCGCTCCTATTTTGGTACACCTGCTCTTATACCAAAGTGAGAAGAGAGTAGAACTGAGGGAGGCAGGGTGTGGGAGGTGGTAAGAGAAACGATATGTGATTTAGATGTGCAAAGATGAAACATAACAGAGGAGGAATGGGTGTTAAGAGAAGGGAGAAGACAAGGGAAATTGCAAAGATGGCGAATGTATAACAGTGTAAAGTTACATAGAGATTAAGACTATACAGTATTGGAGTGCACACTGCATGTGGCTATAGAAGGAAAAGAAAAGAAGATAAATCAGGACCGGTAAGAAGATGGATGTATGAATGGAGTGTGACAGGCGGTGTGTCATGCTGCTTGGAGCAGTTTCTGCCGGGCCCCCCCCCCTCCCCCAAGAGCTGAACAGACAGAGGCATGTTCAGAGCTGCACAGAACAATGTTCCTCTGCAGACATGATGTACACAGACAGAAAAATTGTTTTACATATAATGCATCTGATAGCTCATTTCTCTGCAGATATATGCAAGCTCTTGTTTGTCCTGTTGTGCCTTTGTGTATATTTTTTGAATCTATGAGTGCTTTGCTTCAGCAGTATTTAGTGCTTGTTTTGCAGACAGGACGTTACATGCACATTTCTTTTTATATGAAAGGGTGGATATTATGCACTTTCCTCCACATCTGAAACAATTATTTGATTAATGTAATGTAGGAGTCATAGTTCGATCAAATCTGACCTCAGTTAGAGCGCTTCAGCTGTACCGCGCACCATCTTTTTTTCCTCTACAGTGTAAGTGTGTTGTGCTGTTGAGCAAGCAAACAGCCGCAGCTTGCATCGTTTTTCATCTCAGGACTGGAGTGAAGTACGAATAAAACAGTGATCACGTCAATCGTGAAAGATGCGCCATTTATAAGTCTTAAAGACTCTCAGTAACTAAGAAGTTGTTTTTTATGGGCGGTTTTGGTTTCTTTGGAAGTTAAAACACCCCAGAAGACCATTTCAAGCACTTAGAAAAGTCAATTTCCATAATATGGGCCCTTTAAGGATCTAAAAGAAGCCATTTAAAAGGTTTAAAATGTTAAAACTGTACTCTGCTGAAAAGAGAGTCTATATTTTGTTGCTTTTTTTTTTTTTTTTTTTTTTTTTTTTAAGGATTTTTTGGGCACTAGTGGCCTTTATGTGACAGTGTATAGCGACAGGAAAGGGGCAGAGAGAGTGGGGAGTGACATGCAGCAAAGGGACCTGGACCGGGAATCGAACCGGGGCCGACTGCGTCGAGGAACTGTAGCCTCTGTTCATGGGGCGGCTGCTCAACCAACTGAGCTAATCACCGCCCCTATTTTGTTGCTTTTAAAGTAAATATTATTTTCTTACACATATTTTGTACATTCATGCAAATAATTGGATTATTTTTTGACAAGGATCTGGAATATGTCATATCCTCTGTTTTCTCCCCAATCAAGGTGTGATGAATTTTTCTTACAATCTCCACAGCATTTCCACATTCATATTTAAAAGGTAAAGTCTCAGAACTTTGAATCTGGCTGGTCCATCAGGTTGACCAAGTTATCTGGCGTTGTGATGTGAAGAAGGGGCCCCTTGGTTGAAAGAGCAGTCAGTCAAATGAGCCCTGCAGAGCACGACTGTAATGATTAGCCAGTCAGCACCGCAAGTGGGATTAATGCTGCTGATAATCTGTTGTGAAGTTTTCTCGAGCTGTGCACAGTTCTCCCGTGATTGGTTCGGGAAAATGGAATCCCTTCCCCTGCAGGAAATCTATTAAAGTGGAGGAAATGCCAGTAATGTTAACTCGTAACTTTTATTTCCCCAATAATGCTTTTTTTTTTTTTTTTTTTACTCTGGATAATCCTCATGCCTTCCTGTCCACAAATTGCTAAGGACCTATTACTTCTATCAGAAGTAAATCCAAGGACATCGCTTAAAGGCTTTTTATCTGATCTACAAATGGCCTGGGTTTGTCAGCAGCCACTGTGCAGCAGCTATTAGCAGATCAGTATCTCAGGAGGATCAGAAATGATTGATTTCAGCTCACCTTGTTCACTCACAAATTCAGTGAGTCCAACATGGACCGAACTGTTAATTGAGTGTTTTTAGTTTTCGGTTCAGTTCAAGCGTTTCATTAAGGTTTGCACTTTTGAAACAATTTGTTTCACTCCATCACGCCAGCTAGAATTATGGTGTGAACAGTTTCCTAAATGTCACTCATAATTTATTTTGACATTAACAAGCCTGAGGTTGAATTTAGCTACAGTACGCAATGAATTTATCAACAGAGCACTTGCGATTAAGGACATGAAAACCACATGCCACTCTGAGAGATTGGCAGGCTTTATCATCAAACACTGCTCTGGCAATGTGTGTTCCCAGATATTTTTTTCTGTGTCCGATGTCGAAGAGTGCTGTTTACATTGTTTTGTTTTTGTTTTGTTTTTTTCCCCTTAAATACAAGAGATGCCCCTGAGATTGTGTTTAGAAAAAAATTATTATGGAGATTAGTTTTTAATTAAAATGGCATTATAGAAAATCACTCGACACCAAAAGTAAATGGGAAAAAGTTATTTATTTGGCTGTGGGGACATATGTGTTCATTTTCGTTTGCATTTACACTGTCTTGCTCTGATGCTATGTGGGAGGTAAACGGGTTTGCCTCGTGCTGGTGGAGGAGACCACAGTGGGCGTTGAAGAACCAAAGGAGTAAGGAAATGAGTGGGAGCAGAGCAGATGATTTGAAAGGGAGACAAAGAGGTAGTAGAGCAGGTAATGAAGAACGGGGATGTATTAATGCAGAGAAGTGCCGTGTTCACATTTATTTCTCTTCTACTGCCGCAGAAACTTGTACAGCCTTCAGGAAAATGCCACCTTGTGTCTTCTTATTTTCCTCTTTCTTCTGCTCCTCTTAGAGAAAATGTATAGGGTTGTGGAGACAAGAAGCAGAGCACTTATCTTTGCCCCCCATCAAGGACCGATGGGAGGATAAGATAAGATAAGAGGCTGATCAGAATTTTGTTGTCAATATGAAAGGACTTTCACTGCAGCATACATAAAGCTATATATGACCTTAAACACACACACACAGTTGCTGTTCAAATTATGTCTTGCTACAATAAAGTGTGAAGTAACCTTATGCACCATTCAGTCAATCCATCAGACTTGTGTATCACATTTCATACTGAATGATGCACAGAGGACTAATGCAAACAATGAAAGTAGAAACAATGAAAGGGACCATTTAAAAATCTGATTTCAGAAGCTAAAACTTTATTTTGGAAATTAATCAGAACACACAATTAAAGAAACCACCAGCACGCTCGCTCTCTGCATAATTTAAAAAGCAATAGGAGACGATTGAAGCCCACAGTACTGTCAATTATATCTAAATCTTGTAGCATTTTTTTCCCCACATTTTAGATCAGTAATCTTACTATTTGCTGTCATTGTATCCGTCTGGTGTCCTCTTGTGTGCTTGTATGCAAGCGCACTGCAGTTTCATTTTGGAGGGTTTGGAGGGAAAACTGTATTTCATTCCTTGGCATTTTACCAAATTGTGTTAGCAAATATTTATTCATTTACAGAAGCAAAAAAGCCTAATCAGGGAATCTTCATCACCATTGCAGTTCATCACCGGACAGCGCTGAGTCAGTGACTCTTCACACAGGTTTCCTTACATGGAAAACCTTGTCGGAATGGTGGGACATTTGTGTGTTGGAATAGCGGGATTTCGGAATGATGGTATGTCTAAATGACAGAATGTCGGAATGCCGGCATGTAACCAATCCTGGCAATGTTTGCTGAGCTCCTCATATCACACAATGTTAGCATCAAACCTATATCAAAATCTTCCATTTCCATTTTCGACAGTAGTGCTTGATACGGGTAGCCTACAGTTTTGTGAACACTACAGGTGCGCATGCGCGGTGTTTCATATGATGGGATAGTGTAATCACGAGGAATCCGATATGGGTCACATTATAAAATACGTGTAACCACACATTAAAAAAATCGGATTTACAGTAGGCAGCAAATCCGATCCGAGCATCAAGACCTGACTTTGTAAATGTAACATAATTGTGGTTAATAAAGTATGTATGTCTGCATGTATGTTATTATTATTAATACATTGAAATGACAGGATATGATACAGTAGGAAGGCTATACTTCCCAGCTGAAATAAAAGCCCTGCCATTGCCGTCTAGAATATGCATTATTTCAAATGTGTACAAGACCCTTCTGGAGTTAGTAAAACTACTTAAAGGACATCTCTGGAACTATTATTAGATTTTTTTTCCCCCTCTGGGCTACCAAAGCATGTCAGGACAACATGGAAGAGGACATTTGCTGCCTGAAATGATTATTTGAAAATTCTAAAGTTAAGCAAATGCAACTTCATGTTTTCAAATAATTCTAAATGAATGTAAGCGTAGTTGCATTTTTGCCTTCTAGTTTCCCTAAATTTTACACATTATACCTTTAAATGATAATAAATGTAGTGTTTTTTTTGTTGTAATTTTTTTTTTCCAACATATACTTTGTCCTTTATCATTTAAGTATCCCAAGTAGCCTTTAATGTAAAAATAAGCTATTTGATTCTTTTAGAATAATTTTTGGCTGCTTAGCTTAGATATTTGTCAATTTTTTTTCTTTAAATAATCAACATTATTGGACAAAGGGCTTTGGGTTTGAGCAGTAAGACACGTGTTTGTTACATGAAACCCAACCATTGCTGGTTGAGGTTACTGGAGTGGAAACTTCCCTTAGAACCAATAGAGAGCTGCAGGGCAGGTAACGTTAGCCTGAACTCGTCAGCATGAAGATAATACACCATTTGATCCATCACAGCAACAATTCTCACTGGGCCTGCTCTTGTTTCCAGTGCAATGGCTGAACTTAACTGCTTCTTTTCTTTCCTCATGGAGGCCAGTTTTTGTTTTTATCACTCATCTTGAATTTAGTGTTCATACCCTTCTATACCTTATGTGCTCAGGTTAACTGCAGGCACTCAGCAAGACCTCGTATACCTACTGGAGTGTGGACTAAAGGGCGTGTACGTGAATGTGTTTGAGTGAGTGATTAAGTGTCTAATTGCTTGTTTAAGTGGGTTTGTTTACAGCTGTGCTGCCATATTGGACCCTTTAATCCACCTCTGTTTGTGTGCGACTCAGTGTGTTGATCCTGGACTTGCTCTCGGTTTGTTTGCTCATGTGCGTCACAACCCACTTTTATTTTTATTTTTTGGCTTTACAGCCTCTTCTTCTGTCACTTTCAATCACATTACGCTGTAAGCAAGGATTGTTTTGTGTTTGTGTGTGTGTGTGCACACTCAGTTTGATGTTTCACTAAAGCCTAGGGACAGCCAGGGTGGAGGGATGGAAAGCGGAGCCCGAGGAAGGAAAGAAAGGATGAGAGGAGGAGGAAAGGAGATAGTTGTGTGTTGTCTGGCATTCCAAAGAAGCTTTATGATTTAAATGATAAAAGAAGGCTTGGCCATGCATTATGTATTAGGTATTGTACGTGTACGGTAATTCCAATTAAGCTCTCAGCTGGGTTTAGTTGAGGGAGGGCAAGTACGAAAAAAGATGTATACAGGAAACGAGTGACGAGAGCACAGATGAAAAACAAGGCTAGGAAATATTGACCAGTCCAATCTGGCAACAGTAAGTGGTCGCTGCAAACAAGCATGGAAGACAACCTTGGCTGCCTTTTTTTTCAAGGAGAGATGGCAAGAAACAAGACGGTAAAAACAAGAGCTGGAGGGGGGGTTGGACATCTTATGGCTCTAGTTTGATGTGTCAGTTCTCTTGTCACGCCGAGTGTTTGTTCGCTCACATCGACTGCGAGCCTGAGCACACTCACATGAGACAGATGATGCCTCTTGTTTTTGAATTCTCTGAAGAGAGGCACTGTGTGGTGTTTGAATCTTTTGAGGGGATTTGGAGGGGCTTTGAACCTGACACACATACATACACAGAGCTGTGCACAAAATACTTACACCCCAGGATGGGGTTTTGTGTTCTCCGGGCTAATGACCTTTGATACAGGAGGGATAGATGTTAGACATTTTCCCTCCACAGTCGGATATGATTTCCACTGATCTGTTTGTAAAGCCGAGACCTAAGCAGGTAGCGGAGAGGGGCTGAATAGGAAGCAGGTTGTATCGATGCATCTACAGGCTGTGCAACCTACAGCAGATTATTAGCTTTAGATTGAAGATGGAGGGTGGTGCAGTTATGGTCTTTTGCGATCTTTGTTGGAGCAGGCAGTGTAGCACACCATAACACCGCTGAAGAACCCTCAAATAAGACACTGAATCCCAGGACCACACATCTGTCATCATTTTTCTATATTAGGTTATAAAAAAAAACTTTATTTGCAGCTTTGCCATGTACAGTCCAGCTGCTTGAAATGGGAACTGGAAACTATTGAACCAATATTCCTGCATGTATCCTAGGTCAACTCCTAACTTTGGGACAGTAGGTTACTTGAAATTTGAAGATATTTGTCATTTCCACTGATGGTGCATTCAAGGCTCAGTGTTAATGGACCGGAAGCCAGGGATAATTGCAACCCCGGATGGTAAAACCAGAGGGTAATTTTTGCATTAGGCTTTTTGTATTGCATTATCCAACAAAACTGAATGTCCAATTAGAGAGCTTTATACAACCTGAAAAACAGTTATTTTGATCTTTTGGCAGAGGCATGGTTTTCCTTTGTGTTCATGTTACTGTATGCTAAGATATGCAAAATTATATATTTGCAAAAAGCTTTTAAAGAAATCAAGAGGTTATTGCCAGTTTAATTGTAGATAGACCCCTTTTGATTACGGAGCTGCTTGTACCATATGAAAAGCAAAGTAATGGAAGGAGAAAATGCTTTTTTTCAAACCTGTATACTTGTTCTAGTCTGTTGAATGGTACCATCTGCCTCTGACAAATCTCCTGAGGGATAGTAGACAGTGGACCAAACCATTCTCTAATATGGGTGGGAAGGTATCCAGATACTTTAAAAGGTGGTTTTGCAGCTGCAATTGTCAGAAACAATTTTGATCAATGCCACTTAAATTTTAGAGATATCATTACAATGCAAAGTGAACTTGAGGTATCTGTCCTCCCTATTTTCAGTGATCTAAGGTGAAAAATTGTCTTGTTTGTCTCATGTTTCACCTCAGTGCCTCTGTCTGATTGTCTGCTAATGTCATTACTTTTAACTGTTTTGCATTGCATACCTGCAGAACATTGGACTAACTGCACTGCCTGAAATGTGACAGAGCTGTTCATGCTGTAAGGACATAAAGTCATCTGTGCTGCTCTGATATCAAGATTCCCCTCCATCCCTCCATCTCTCTGCCGCTTTTTCACATCTATTTTCAGCTCAACTGTCAATCTGACTGACTCTAAGACTCAAATCTCCTGTCTCTCTTGACACCGTCAAACTGTAATAGCCTGAGAGGTGTGTATGTATGTGTCTGCGTGTGTGTCAGTGATCTTGAGGACCAAGATTGGGCTCGAGTTTGTTCTGCAGGTCTGGTCAGGTCTTTTCTTCCATAATGAAACGAGGTGTGGAGGGAAAGGCAGAATTTATGTGCCTGTATCAGAAGTGTTTCAGTGTCAGTGGTTGCTGTTTGTGCACATGTAAAATGTTTCCTGTATCACACTTATTGACAAACATGGTAATTTCACATCACATTTGTTTCAAGCTCAGCCATGTTTTTGTTGTAGGTGATAGCTGACATGGCTGGCAAAATCTGCAGCAAGAGATTCCACATGAGTACCAGACTTTCAGTCATTTTATAGTTTACCACAAGACTAGTTCATTCCTCAGGTGTCCATGAAGGTAGTGAAGGTCATTAGGATGTCAGCTCTCTCCTACGCCCAAGTTCCCAAGCGTATCCGCCCCGTACGCCCATGCAGACATAGTTTAATTTAATTATTTCCTGCATCCATGCTGGAAGATGGACGGCCTAATCTATAACCAGCTGCTTCACTTTTCTACAAAGTTTCTGTATTTACTGTCAGATCACAGTAAACCTTTCTGAAACATTTAGAAGCGCTCTGAGTGTTTTTATTGTTGAACATGAAGGCCATATGATGCTCCAGCTCATGTAATTTTGAGACTGATATCCAAAGATTCTGCTGATCCTGCTATTCATCAATGATTCATCTCCTGCACCAGTGTTCTGTATTGCATGTGTGAAAAGCACCTCCTTGTAGGATGGGTGCATCACTTGTAGTATGGTTGTTGGTCACTGTCCAGCATCTTTCTTTCTTTAATCATTTTGCTGGCACGTGAAAGCAAAAATGCGTCCATTTCAAATTCTAAGATTGTACATTTTAAAGACATGACATGTCTGCTCCGACACGTCCGCTCAGGTCCGTCAGCCTCCGCCTAAAATATGGATCACCTCTATTTTCTGGTCCAAAGCTCAATGAATGTACACATCCAGTTTATAAAAGTTTTTTTTTTTTTTTTTTTTTTAGCTTCTACAGAAATACTTGATTAATGTGTACAAAAGGTATAGTTCATATTGTAGCATCTCCATAAAGATCGTTTTAGGAAATAATATTGCATCTTGTGTGACTTGGGAATTACTGGCAAATTGGGCAAAGTGTGTAGACCTTGTGTTCACTGTGCCATATACACACACCCCACAAAGTACAGTAAGTTGCTTTACTGTAGGTACTCGTCAGATACTGAAATCAACAAACTGTCACCTGAAAACGTGGACGAAGAAACGCTCATTTTGCCTACTTTGCGGCTGAACGGAGAGGGTGGCTGGTGGATTCATGCAGAGTCAGCGTCCAAGGGTTTTGCAGCCCGTCAGAAAGACGGACTGGAGCACAGCGAAGCGGGACAGAGCGGAAGCAGTGGACGGGAGGTGTTAGTCTGAACCTTTCTTCAGGTGTGTGTGTTCAAATGAACCTGAAGATTGACATAATCTTCTGCGCTGTGGAAATTTGGATTGTTTGGAAATGGCCTGATAACCCTTCCCAGATTGAAGGGCAGCAACATTTGCGAGTCTAAGATAGTTGCTGATGTCTTTCCTCCTCTGCATTGTGTTAACATGCACCTGAATTCTACAGACCAGCAAACTGAAACTATTACTTTTACGGAGGTGGTGGCACAGGCTGGTCGTCACTTTACCAAGTGAATTTGTTTGTATTACCTCTTTACCATCTCTGTTTTCAATAAGAAAACTATAAGGGTGTACTTTTTTTTTGTTACACACAGTTTCTGCATTTTTGCCTAATTTCTTCTAAACTGATGACCAAAGTGTCGTACACATCCACTGTACTGTGTGAATGTACCGTATAATGGACACACTGTGATATGCCATGTGTTGCCGTTGCAGATGTTGTATTTTATTTATTTCAATCCATGAAAAGAACCATTGAACTGTGTACTTTTTCTCACATAACTGTACTCTAGTATTCTGAGCTTCAGGAAACTCATTGTTTGACGCATCCGAGTGGTTCGTCAACCCACATGTTTAGACGGCACACACATGAACCTTTTGATCACAACTTCAAACTTCTGAGGAATATATACATTAGTTTCTCCTTTATCTGTAAATTTTTTAAAACATGTCTCACGACACCAGGCCTAGAAATAGGTCAACCTGCAACACAGCTCCAGATATGCCATGTTGAACATTTGTTCTGGGCCTCTGTTGAGGCAGCGAAATGAAAAGTTTGATGCTGAAGTGTGAAGGTGTTTTGAAGTGCTTCGCTTTGGGTCTGGTGTGTATTCTGCTCCTGGAAGCCGTCAGTGTGCTTAAAAATGTATGTATTTGATGCTTTTGAGTGCACATCTGCGCCTCTCCTCTCTGCTTCGCTCCCTCCATCTTTCCCCATCGTAGAGGATTTACAGTCCTCTCTCTCTCTTGGCTTCCATTCCCTTAATTTTCATTTTGTCCAAATGACCTCCTCATTCATTCCTGTTCCCTTGCCCCAGCTTGTCACGATTCATCTGGTCCTGCCTCTCAATGGGAGCCCTAGAAATCAAATTATTACTCATGCATGACATACTATATCTCTATAAACGTTATCCGTCAGCTTGGTCTCCCATTGGTTCCAAAGTGGCTATGCACTTGTAGCTTACTTGAATGGAAAATGCATACAAACCTTGAATATTAATGCTCTTTTGGATCTCTTCTCACAGTTCTACAAAAAATAATCTGTGAAACCACCAGGTTACAGTTCTTGTCAATGACAGCAGCTGAATGCCTGTTAACTCTCATATGAGATATTCAGGTGGCACCATCACATGCTTTTTAAGGGCTATTGTCTGCTTTACAGAAGAATTGTCCTTTAAAAGAAGGAAAAAAGCAAGCAAAGTTCTCACACAGATGGGGAGATTTCCAAGGTGAGGTGGAAGAAACTCACCCGGCTCCGTTCAGCGTCTCCACAACAGAAAGAGGACATGGGCTCCACATTTATAATTGATCTGCCTCAGCTCCAGAAATACCCCGACAAGGACTGGCGGTTGTCTGTGTGCGTTTATAGTTGTGCAAGTGCGAGCTTAATAATAGAGAAAGCAAATAGGTGAGAGGTTGCAGAGGAGATGGGCTGAGTCACAGTGAGAGGCAGAGAGATGGCCTCTCAACCCCAGCACTCAGCCTTGCTTCTGCATGGCCTGTAAACCACTCACAGCAGCCCCAGCAGCATTCAGCTGGCTGAATTTGCATGTAATTCATTCATGTAAAGAGGCAGATGATGGGATTAAAATGTTATGTAAAGAACTGTTTATGGATCTGGGAGCATGTGCTGAAATTGTTTTTGTGGCTGAGAAGTTCTATCAAAAAAGTAACTACAGACAGAGGAGAAGGGGTTGTGCGTTTGTGTGTGTGCAGACTCATGCCAGGGGAAATGGTGGTCAGCCTCGGGGTCAACACACAATGTGATGCGACACTCTGACCTCATCAGGTTTCTTCAAGCGTGTGACATTGTAATCATTCACTTCTCTGAAATACTGCTGCGGATGCAAGAAGCTTTCAGAATTCCACCAGCCAGAAGATGTTGAATAATGGTCCGCAAAGCCTCGCCAGATTCCTCGCTGTGTTTCTTGGCATTTGTGTTTTTCAGAAGTGATAAAGGTTGTTTTCCTCTGGGTCTTATCACTATGTGATTACACCGTCTCCCTCCTGTCTGTTTCTTCCAGGAGACGGCCGCCTCCTGCGACGCAGAACTGCTGTCATTGCTCCTGGATGCGGGCCTCTTGGTGGGCTGCGTCTCCTCGGCCCTGTACCCCCTGCTCAGCTCCCACATGCTGTCCCACCAGCATGAGGGAGGCTGGGATGTGGAGAAAGCTGCTGCAGAACTGATGGCAGCAGGCCACGGGCCAGAGGCAGGTTCCCTGCTGCTGGCCCACCGTGGAACTCACCAGGCCCAGTTCACCTTCAACTCCGCTTTGGCTGTTCTCAAGAAGTGGCTATGAAGTAAGGTGGGAGGAAGAGGGGGAGCAAGGTGTGAGGGATGGTTTGTTGAACTGCAGCATTAAAGCAAAGGAAGGAAGAATGATAGGGTGGAGATCTGAGGAATTCAATATGAGAGGGAATACCTGGCCATACTTCTGCATTTATATCTTTAACCAGGTTCAGGGTACATCAACAGAAGTCATGTCAACAGCAAACTGCAGTGTCTGCCTTGAAGCTATAAGAGGCGATGCCATTAATACTGAAACATCCGCTCAATTAGGAACACGCATAATAAATCCACAAACGCAACCTTAGCTGTCACTCATTCACGAATGGATGTTCAGACTGAAGGCTAATCAGGAACTGCACGGGCTGCTTGCATTTATTTGCATGTGTTCTGTGTTCTATTGTGTGATAAAGTAATTGAGCAATAGCTGGGAAGCTGTGGGTGGATATTAGCCTATTGTTCCATGACAGGTTTGCCTCTTTAACGTCTTATTGTTAAATACCCTGCCTCTGCTTCATTGTTCCCCCCTAATAATATCTAATTCATTTCTTCTAAACAAATTAGCCCCACATTTGCCCCACACTGTGTGTGTTTTAGGGATACAAATGTTAATGTGTTGATGTGCTATTCAATATGTCAGCTTAAATTGTTCCTTCTAAATCAATATGATGAAATCACAGTTTTTATTTCATTTCACCTATCAAATCCAAATAATAAAAAAAAGAATTGAATGACAATGAGTGGCTGTTTTCTTCTTTACTGTATTTCTGTTTTCTCTTTTTGGAAGTTTAGATGGAAATTGCAGATTTGGGGAACATGTCTTATCACTACAGATCTAAAGATACTTTGGATGTCGTTTTTGTTTGAGAAAAGATGTTTCTAAGTTGAGTGTGTTAACCTATAACCCACTTTACTTTTCTTTTAAATGAATTGGTTTTATAAAGATTTATCCATCTCATGATGAAAGCATTAAAAAAAACATTTGCATTATAATTACAGCATTTTTCACATTGTTCCAGGCATAATTACAGCCCTCTGACCCAAACAACAATTATGCATTTATGCTAACGCTCAAAAGCACTTTTTGTTGCTTATTGCTCAACCATTTTAATGCAGTTTAGTCAACTGTTTTCACTGGTTTGCACTCACTACTCGAAGAGTTTGAAGCAAGCGGCTGCTGTTTGCAAAAGCATCCTTTTTTTTCCTTTTCTTTTCTCAAATGTCTGCTAATTTGAAAAAGTATTTTTTTAAGTAGTTAATTACAAGACAAAAGCGACATCAAAATGTTTTGTTAATCTAGTTTCTTAAAGCATTGCTCTTCGTTTTTAGAAACTATCCTCAAAAAATGAAGTGACAGCAGGTGACAGTGCAGCAAGTTTTGTTTAATGTGAAATGTCACTCAAAGACAGGAGCAACGTGGTTTGGATGGTGATTGGTAGAGAAGAAAAATGTCCTGTCTGAGAAATATTTTTAGGAGTATTACCAAGGAGACTGCAATTCTCCTCATATAAACATTTTTTTTTTTACTCTTTTGGGATCTGCTCTGGGGGATGGATAAATTCTCTTCATGTAATACGAAACCTTGAACTCTGAAGTATACTTTTTTTGTAGTAAAAATGTCAAAATTGTCTTTTTTTTTTCCTCTCAAAGATTATAATCTTGCATAGTTATAAACTTTTTCACCTGCTAGCGTCATTCTGTCTTGCTTCCTGCTGAATTATTTCCTGTGTTGACAGGACTGCAAACTGTATCTTTATAATCATGCACAGGATGATTAAATTGGGATTTGATTTAATAAAATTTGCTTAATTGCACAGTTTTTGCTTGATTGTTTTTGCATGTGTGTATCTGTACCAAGTTTATTGAATTAAGGCAGATGAAGCATTATTGGAAAAGGACCAATCATATGAATAAAATGCATGTCTAAACTAAATTCATCACTCTTTTAGTCAGTAATACTTATTGTGATAAGAAAAAAAACAAAAAATCTGACCGCAAATCATATTAAAAGTAAATCAGTGCAACATGAAAGACATCCTCTGCACATACAGGATGTGAAAATAAACAAAAACCAGATGATTGAAAACTTACTACTTTACAATGCAGCTAATTGTGTACATTTCCCCCCTCATTCAAACGTTTTTACTCAGACCACAAACCTACAGTACAATGCATCATAGAGGCTGAATTAGGGATCAAAATTTTACCTAAAACTTCTGGGTGCATAAATTTTAAACTGGGCCAGAACAGGCCTCCAAAATACTTGCTTGGAAGGACGTACAATGCTTGCAATCCTTGGCATCTTTCTCATTTTGAAGCCTGCCAGCGTGTCATTTTGCACAAGGCAGCCTAAATGTTCGACCTTGGGAAAGGGAATAAAAACATTTTTGAATGGTTGGGAATTAGCATGCCACGATTAAAACTAAAAGCAGACAAAATCCCTTGGCTGTATGCTGTAAAGGCTTATATTTACAGTAAAGCTTTTACTATAAATCAGAGTGAATTTGCCTCCTTACGGCCTTGTCCTTCCAGTGTATTTGGATGACATTTGCAAAGCAGTATCATGTTTGCATTCAGTTGCTGCTCAGTATACAGTATGATTACATAAATGACATTATCTTCCCCCTTTAGCCCTAACTACTCCAATACAGAGGAGCAAACAGAGCACATCGTTTTTGCAGAGTCAGGAGATAAACTTATTTGGGACATAAAGATTTAAATGGTAAGTTGTGAGAGGCTTTAAAAACACTTCACTTGCATCTGCCTTGTACTTAAGTTAATTATCCAGATGTTTAAAACCAGCCATGGCTTTTCTTGATGACTGCCGTCTGCAAGCGTGGCTTCAAGGCGCATTTAAATCTGTTGAGGCTGAAATAAGCTGATCATATTTCCACATTCACTTGTTAACTTTCTCCTCCTGTACTTAGTCCTTTCATTTAATGATTAAACCCAGTGTTATCTGTAAGGTTCTCGTGTAAAAATGTGCTTTTCAAATCAAAAAGATTAGAAAAATAAATTTAAATTTCCTCAAATTCCCTCCTTGACAAGCATCTAGTAAATGTATGTTTTAGCTCCTCTTATCTTTTTGTTGCATTAGTGTCATGTGGTTTTCTCTACCCTTAGCCCTCTATAATTAGCAAAATACTTGTAGGCTAAACAAAATAATAAAATGTGTTATTTTCATGCTGTAAAATACTCAACAGTAATTCGGTTTGGCAAGCAACTGGTAAAACAGCCATCGCTTGTATTCCAGACAGTCCAGAAATTGAATAAAGGGATGTGGCTTGGAGGTATTTACCCTGACAGCAGGGCTGCTGTATTTCAAGCCCATTCATAAGAGAAGGGGGCAAGGGGAGGGTTGGTGTTCTATATATCAAAGAAGAGAGTAATGAATCTCTTACCTGTGGAGGAGATGGAAGAAAATGAGACAAGCTATGTGTCAGTTACAGGTCGTGTGAAAATACAGCCAGACACAAAGCTATCAGATAGGGTTCTCAGCTCTGGCTGCATTACAGAAATGTCAACATTACAGAATGAGAAGAGATAATACTGTAGAGATTAATGGTTTAGTTTCACAGCGTCCCACCGTCGCATTTATACTTCTGCCATTCAGTTTCTCCCTAAACCGCTGACAGATTGAAAAAAGATAACTGCGCTTTGTAGTTTTAAGGAAATACACAGCTGCTCATTCCTTTGCAAGTTTTATCAACCCTTATTGGATTAAATTGGTCTCAGTAATTGACCCTGGATTGTTCATGCCCTTGAGCTACAGCAGGAGGCCTCTTTTGTCCTGGCCAGCATGAAATCGGCTCTTTGTGCAAAGCTAACAAGATTACATGAAGACTTGTTGTAATCCATCTGACTGTTAAATCCTCCAGTAATCAGGTTGATCAAATCAACATTGGCAGGAATCGGCCAAGTTCAGAGGTGTCATTTATAGTAGTAAGACAAAGCCACTACTTTTTGAAATGGATGGTTTCTCTCACCTTTAAAATGGATAAAAAAGAGAAGGGAATTTGCTGCATACAGTATGCACATCTGTATTAGCCGTTAACTGCAAGAAAGTAGAAGAACATTGACAGCTGAAAGTGGCTGATATTTATCTAGTGTGTACTGACAATGTTGTGTTTATTTTTTATTTTGTTTTACACACACAAAAAAAAAGCTTTTTTTGCCTGTCCAGCAATATTCACTCTTGTTTTGAGACTGAAGTGCTACCTCATGTGCGAATCGCAGATGTATGACTGGCATTTCATTGGTAACAAACTGATAGACATTTTGCAATACGATTCTGGAGTCAGCAGCAATTCCATATCTCCAGAATCAGGATCCTGACTCCATCCTCCAGGGTTGATAACGCTCTCCCTCACAGAGCCAGCAGGTATCTCCAGAATGTGGGAATGGAGAGGATGGAACAGCCTGCCATGAGTTCAGACCTCAGTCCAATTGATCAGTTGGTGTTGGTGTATCTGCCAGAATGACCATCACAATCAAGCTGGTTAAACCTCAAAAAACTGCTTGATGAATATGACCATTTGGTGACCAGCATGAAAAAAAGGTGTCAAGCTTTTTGTGGCTGCATATAGATCTTCCACACAATACTGAGGTCACCGATTGTAAAAGAAAAGTCTAAAACTGGGCTAATATGTGTTGTTTTTTCATTATTAGTATGGGAGAGTGTAATCAGCCAATCCGCTAAAAACTCACACCAAGAGGAGAATATTGCAAGTGATTTTGGCCCATTTTGGGCGGCAAATACATACCTACTGTACATATTTAGCTATGTTGTTCATTCCATAGAATCACAATCCTTACAAGTTATCCCTTATTGTATATGTGACTAATCAGTCTTTCCAATGATGTGCAAGAAACATAAGTATGTGTTCACAAATTTGTCTTTATAAGTGAATATTTTAAGTTTTTTTTTTTTATCCATTTGTATGAATATATTTGTGTTAATTCAAAGAGTGTTTGGAGGAAGGCTGGAACACTTGAAAACTTTTCCAAATCTGTATGTTTACAAAGTTTTTTTGAAACTATACTGAAAATAATTGGAAAATGAATAACAAAAAGAATCGTCACTGACTGTCGACCAAATTATTATCTTAAAAACTGTCATCTATAGGAAACAGAAAAGAGAAAATAGAATTTCACCCTTTTTCTGCTGAAATATGGGAACTTGTGAGGAGTTCTCACAGTCTGGAAGAGAGCAGAATGCAGAAATGAGCAGCGATAATATAGCATCAGCTTGTTTTGTTTGGCTCAATGAAAGCCTGTTTAACACAACGGGTGTCGGTTAGGATTTCTTCCAGAGAATATCAGTTATCTGATTTCTTGGCTAATGTTGTTTTGTTGGGGTGATAGTGGACACTTGTGGTTGGGTGGACTTGATGCTTTCTGTTGTAGACAAAATATTACAACAGTTTGACAGACATTATGAAACAGTGGACAGGACGCACATGGATGAGTGACGCTTGTGTGATCAGCTTTGTATGCTTCATGTTTTTAACTTGAATTTCTGTGACTTTGCAGCAGCCAAGGTCATTGGTTCCCTCCAATACACGGCGAAAAATTCACATACTACAAAGACTCCTTAAAGAATGTGTTTTCATTTGTCTTTTGAGACACTGTGTGAAAACTAACTGAATTATGAACACTCACTTGAATAACTTGAAGTAGAGGAAAAGTCATTACACAACCCTGTGTTAACATACTGATCAGCAAACACAACACACGGAGGAAGTCAGGAGAGTGTGGATCAAGAATGAAGGAGATTAGCATTGCAGTGTTTTGATCCATTATAATTTGAAGTGTTGACCCCATAAAACCTTGAGATGGCTCTTGTGCATGTTAGTTTTACACAAAAACGCACTGCAGCTGAAATATAAGAACTACAACTTAATTTTTCCACAAGATGCAAATTATTATAATTTCTTGTCCTTTTTCTTTTTCTGCTTTCAACTCAATCAGCTACATCTTCTTCATTTTTTACCAGATGGCTACATTCAATATATTAACTCTAAATGTAAAGACATGAGAACTGATTTTTTTTTTTCCTTAATAATGATTTCAGCACAGCCTCTTCACACCACCTGCTCTGCATCAAATAATTAAGAGTTAACTTAGGGTTCTAGAGAGCAATATTCAAAACCTTAATATAGCAAAAAACAAACAAACAAAAAAAAAACAGCTTGCTACATGAAGAAGTATTGATGTTTCCACCTGAGCACAGAATGTGTGGTGCATGAGTTTACTATTTAATGAAAAACTGTGATGTTTTTATAATCATAACCAATGAGTTTTTGATGCAAACCTTTATCCAACAGCAGAGTGAAAAGAGATTAAGGTGAAAAATTCTGGGAAATCAGGAGGGAAAAAAATCCCTCAGAAAAGGAGACTGAGTGGAGCCACCCAGATGCCAGTTCCTGCTTTTGGTCCCCTACGACCTCTAATGTCCTGATCCTGACTTCTTCACCTCTTCAGACAAGTTGGGTCCTGCTGCCTCACTGTTCACATAAGATAAGATACTGTAAGATAAGATCTTTGTTGATCCCTCAGGAAATTATTGTGCTAGGGTTGCATTACAAAAGAATGCAAAAATAGCTGTAAATACAGAATAAATAAATAAAGACAAAGGAATATAGAAATAACAATAATTTAAAAATAAGAATAAAATGAAGATAAAGTGTTATATAATAAAGTGCAGAATAAAAAGCAGGTAAGGTGGATCAGAAAGTTTAATGATATCTACTTCAGTGCGCGATGTTGATTTTGTGGTATTGGAGAAGGGGGAGGAGTTGAAAAGTTAGATAGCTGCAGGAAGGAAGACTTTCTGTGGAGCATCTCAATTTAGTTTTGTGACAACTCATGATGTGTAAGGACAGAGGAGGACTGTCCAATTTGACTAGTAAACTGTGATTTACTGTGGATTCCTACTACTTTCTGTTCTATTGAGCACTAATTTGTAACAATTTTTATGGTTGCTCTGTTACAGAATTGTGCAGCATGGGCTATCCTTTCTCACTTTTAACAGCTGCTTCTTTGGTTGTCACTCTTTCAATGGCTTTCTCCTATATGGTTGGTACAAAACCTACCATGAAATGCTCTTATGCTTTTGTTTAGCCATCATCATGTGGTCCTTGCCAAAGTCTGTCAGTTCCTAACTTATCCATTTTGTTCTTCTGCCCAGCACATACTGTATACTTCAACTAATTCTATTTAGAAAACATAAACCTTAAAAAAAAAAGATTATCTTTTCATTTTGAGTAGAAATGGATTTGCTGCCTTAATAGCCTCTTGCGGGAATGTTGAACAGCTATGTTTCAGGGTATTTTTGTGAAACCTTACTTCAAAAAAGCTCTTTTTCATTATGAGCTCTGACAGTGTGGATCTTCTTTGAAACTGAAAACTACCTCATGCATAAATATCATTCCACGAAAGAGCTGATGCTAACAAAGCTGCCGAGGATTAAAGGGCTCCTGTTTTTATGTCTTTATGTTCCCTTTCAGCACTCGCCATCTCCAATAATTACCTAAAATACAGCATAATTTCACTTTCACCAACTTTGCATTTTAGTATTCAAGCCAGACCTTTTATCCAACACATTTTCTCTGACATGGATCAGCGCTAAACGTGTGTGCACACAGAAGAAATGAGGCACATCTGTGTGAGAGATTTATTACTTTACTGATGAAATTGATTATTACTGCAGCTGACTTACACAATGGAAGGTATGCATTAGGACTAATGATGAAAATGACAGGGTTTTCGTCCCACATGCTGATTGCAGCATCAGCTTTGAAATCCTTTCTTTTCCTGTACATTTGTTGTTCCTTTTAAATCTCCAACAAAAGAAACATGGCGCCTTTGGACTCTGGTTGTGAACACACTGCATGAAACTCTGAAGTGTTGTTGTTGGAGTCTTCCTCCCCTACTGCTGAGGTTTGGTAAACACGGAGTCACCACCTGTCAAGTGTCAGCATCCTTCTTTTTATCTGTCAGACAGAGCTCGGGGTGCAGGCGGTCTGAGCCATCATCGCAATCTATCCAGAAGGTGAGAGAAGGAGGGAGGAGAGGAGAAGAAATTGTGTCCCCTCAGGGGGGAAGCTGAGTGAGAAAGGATCTTATGGGCGCTCCCGCCCACTGAAGAGAGGTTATCTCTTTGAAACAAAGCGTTTAACTCGTGTCTGTGTCCTCTGTGGAGAGTGCAGGGTGAAAGAGCAGGAAACACCGAAAGAGGCATGAAAGGGAAATTGTTTGCTTTCAATGAAATTCCTCACATGCCTTCCAGCTTGTCAGCACATTTGATTCTGGGAAATATTCACCCTCCAAAGCCAGGTTTGTTTCCTAAATTTCTCTTTCTTTCCATTCACCCGTCTCTCTCTGTCTTTGACCCTCCTGCCTTCCAGCCTCCACTGAGAGGCCGCCTCTCTGTAACAGTAGTAAACTGAAATACACACATGCATACAAACAAAACCCTTCCAACGGACACTGTGGGAGTGTGGCAGCTTTGAAGAGAGAGTAAAAACCGTGCTATTCAACAAAGGGAATGGAAAAAAAGATGAAGGTCAAACAAGCAAGGAAGATGGGAAATTACTGAAGGTTAAAAGCAATGATGTCGAAAAAGAAACTGAAGAATATGTAGGAGAAGGTCTCGGTGGAAGACGGCAGTAAAGGAGGATTCGTAACACCTTCCAGCAACAAAACAAAAGAGCAGGAGAGAAGAGAGACCTTGGCACCAACTATTAGCACTACAGTGGAAAAAGGTGACAGGTGAACACAGTTTTTGCTCATATATATGTAATGTAGTATTTCTTTGTGGCTTTTCTTTGTAAAAACAAAGTTTATATCTTTTTTTCTTTTTCTTTTTATGCCATCAGAACACATTCTATTAATTATTCAAATATTAAGCTACTTTTCAAATATTTACAAAGGCTATTTGAATTTCATAGCCATCCAATTCATTAAAGCAGGAGTTTTTTATTTTTTTATTTTTTAAAAAGGATGAGAACATCCTTGTTTCTCTGCTCTCCCCCAGGACAGAGGAGCAAACTGCAAATGAGAGTGAGTTTAAGCATTCCTTGCCTTCCCCCAGAGCTTTTCTATTTGATGGACATTAGTCGAGATATTTCCCAGAATGTGGTCCAACAAGTCCGCCAATTAAAACTAACATTTATGCAATTTGTTCAGACCCTTAACAACAAATCAAAGCTTACTTTGATTTAGAGTACTATCCACATAAGCAGAATTGGGGGGACACAATGACTCATATAGATCATTAAAGTCTTCTTCTTTGTAGCACCCTATTTCAAGTGCATTCAGAGGCAGCAGGACTTTTTCCACCTTTGCACAGCGTCTCTGGAATGCACCAGCCTTGGAAATCAGGGCTGCAAGTTTGACTGAGGTCTTTACGTTAATGCTTGAAACTCATTCTTTTCAGGCAGACATATAATTCATGACTTCTTGGGTTTTATTTCCAAGTATTTTCACTAAACTTAAAAAAAAAAAAAAAAAAGTAAGGGTGTTCTATAGTATGTGTTTAATTTTTTTTAATTTTAGTTTATTATTAGGTCTCCTGTGCAGCACTAAGGACTGTAAAATGTGCTACATAAATACATTTGATTGATTGATAGATTGATTGATATGAGCTCTTCAACAGCAGAGAAGATGTCATCCTCAAGTTTTCAGTACAACAAAGTACAAAATCCTAATAAGTAAGCAGGAAGGGAGACTGGATGGAGTGTAACATGTCTTGCTTTATGAAACATCCTCATTAAGTTAATGTCTGCACCATGTAACCGTTTCCTCGTTTCTGAGTTACTTATAGAGAAAACTATTAACATTTGTGTCCCTTTATGTTTATGGGAATAACTTTGCTTGGTTAAAGATGAAAAATCAACACCACTTGGTTAGGGTTAAATGGATACTAGTGGATGCATCTTCATGCCATTGCTGGTGCATATTCATCATGTAAAGATTTTTGTGCTATGAATAATTTCACCTCAGATTCATGGGAAAATTGGACCCTGAGTCCCTGAATATCACTTTAAGAGCACAAACACAGAATTTGAGTAGAAACTTTTTTGAGCAACTGCTGCGCAGTCATTGTTTGCTACTTGTTTTTTGCTGGGGAGTTTAAACCTACAGATTTCTTTCCATTTCAAGCAACTGAAAGCAACAAAACCTTTAAAGAAGCATTTCTTTGAAAGATACAGTACCTTTGTGGAGCCTTTTAAAATCTCTAATAGGTCATCTTTAACTTGGAAAACAACCACATTTTGGTCTGCAGATTATCTAAAATTTGAGTTACCTGTATCAACTTTTAAAACCCATCATCACCATATCAGGGATACTGTACAGCACCAAGCGAGGGCTGATACTTGCACACAACGGAATGCTTGACCAGTAAATTTGCTGTCAAGTTTTTATTTTTCTCACCTACAGTTTGGTCATGAACAATTAGTTCTGATCTATAGTTTGGGCAAGTTATGCTGTAAACTGAGCCAGGCTGAAAGGTAATGCTAAAGCATTATAATGGCCCAGCTGGTGGTGGATAGCCAAGTCAAAGCAATTTCTCCATCACATAAAGGTTTGATAAACCTTGGGTTCACTATCTGCTTATTATTCTCCCTTTTTTTGCATGTGATATGCCCATGTTTCTGAGATATGCACAGATGTACTTATTGCATGTTCTTGGCCAAGACTGAAACCTTCCTTTGTTCAGCCAGGAAGGAACATGACATTTAATTCAGCAAAACTGAGGCAACAAGCTGATTTCAAATGAAGACCCACAAATTTAACTTGCACAGCCAGCAGATAGTCAAACATTGAATAATAGATCAACATAGCAGCATGTGGGCTCTGCTATTCAATAGAAGCAGTTGTCTGTAATGTGAGAATAATGAAGGAAACGAGACACCTCTGCATCAGAAATGCAGTGAAAAGCAGGATTAACATTAAGTTCTACAGTCACATAAAACTCTCCAGACTGTGAAGTAGATGTACACGTGTAAGCATCAAATATTTTGAGAGCAGCTGTTTTACTCTACTGGAAATAAGAACAAAATCAGCAATGGGTTCTGGTTCACACATCCTTTTTTACAAGCAAACACATCCTCACATCCTCTGTGCTGTTACTGGCTACCATATGTTCCCCCAACCAGCAGGTCATTTAGCTGTTTAGCAGAGAGGAGCTTATGGAGCTGGTTTAACACCTGGCATCTAGCAATTTGGGTGGAAGTGTAAAACTGGGGATCCGAAATGACTGTGAGAAGGTTTGTGTATGTCTAAGGACAGTGATGAGGCAAGCAGTAAAGCAGGGGGATGGAGAGGGAATAGAGGGGGCGTGAACTGAACTGATCTGCCAAGTCAATATGTACAGCAAGGGAGATGTTTTTATTTATTTGTTCCAGCCCTGCTGTAAGAGGGAGACACAGAAGGATGGCGGATGGAGAGAAATTTAATGTCTTTGTAATATTTGAATTTAAGTATGTGTGTGTATGCAGGCTTGCTAGATACACTACATCCATGCATCCTTAGTGTCTCTTCTCTTGCAATCAGAGATTCATTGATGCAGCTTCCTTAGCTGAATGAAGCAAATTTTTCATCTTCAGCAGCAGCTATCATCTTTCCTCTCATCTTTGGGTCTACCACATCTTGACTTAGCCTGTAAAGACAACCAGCTTACACAATAAGACCCGAAAACACTTTTCTTACCCTCTTGAGTAAAGATAGAATAATTCAAGCTTGTTTTAATTTTTACATCGACATGATCTGCACGTTTTAAGTACATCTGTAAATAATTTTATGCAAAGGTTTTTCTATCTTGAAGAGATAATTGAGAAAAACAAAAAACCTATCAATATAAGTTAGAGTAATTAAAAAATCTTTCACATCTTAAGAAAAATAGGGTGTTATTTAAAAAAAAACAAACAACTTTATATTAAAATGGTTTAAAAAAGGAGAGGAGCACTCCAAAAGAGTTGCCTTTTAAGATAGTTATTACCAAGGGCTCAGACATATGTTGGCTTGCCAGGTCTGGGATTTGACCTTAATCATCTTAGGGAAAGTCTTGGTGATGTAAATTTTAAAGCTTTACAAACTAAGGGTGCGTTCAAAAAGCTTTTTTGATTTGAATCATGGTCCATTTGCTCGGAAAGTCCGCTTCGTTTAGGGGAGTTGTGAATGCGCAAACGGACTCTGATCCGGAACAAACAACTGGACTCTGTCCTCCCGCAAACGCAGGTCTCGGTCCGATTCAAGTGAACCAAAGACAGGAGGTAGACTACAAATTGCATTGGCATTGTGGGTCAAACGTTAGATAACGTGGTAAACGCTACGACAAGAAACACACGTGTGGGACTGCAGTACTTATAAAGATGGCTCGTGGTCAGACGTGGAGTTACGAGGAAGGAAAAGCTTTAATCGATATTTGATCTGATGAAAGCATATCCAGCTCCTCGTACAAAAATAATGTCGCTTTGTGGAGGGAACAGAAGTTGTGAGAACCTTCTTGTCCTGGCATCAGATCCCCGCCTACAGTGAATCCGAAAGCAGCACCACCTCATTCTGGCCCGTTTGGCTCGTTTGGTAATAGCGTAACGTGAACGCGATCTCGGTCCGGAAGACCACCCCCGCCCCCAACCGAACCGAGTCCCCGAGACTCGCGGACTGTGCTTTCTGAATGCGCCCTAAAGATTACTTGTCATAGGCTCCTAGGCATCTGGCAAACTCCCTGAGAAATGAACTTAAGAAAGAAACTTAAAGTAACTGATACCTGAAAGGTTAATGTTGGAGTGGAGTTCAAATGTGCCAGGAAATTCAAAAAGGTTTTCTTGAACTTTCAGACTAAAACCTCTAAAATTCCTGCTTGTAGAAAAGGTAAAATAATTACTTGGGCCACAAATTTCATGGAAAGAACCTCTCCAAAAAGGGCCGGGCTAGAGCTGTGGCCAGGGAGGGACTGACCCCCTTACTGTAAACCTGACTGGACACTCGTGACTGCATGGATCACCAGTATCGCTAAACCAATTTGAAGTAGATTTTAAAGTAGATAAATAGTGAGCTTTGCACATACATTTCTGGAGGAGACTTTTTATCCCTGTGCAAGTACAGTTGAACAACCTGATGTTAGCATGCAGCTAAAGCAGTGCTGATCCAATTATAGGCTAGCACTAGATTCATTTTAAGATGATGAGTCTGTTTGCATGATCACCAAACATCTGATCATTTTTTGAATTCTGAAGTTATTAGACAATTCAAGTGGTCATGCCATTGAAAAAAATCTTATATCCTTCATTAGATAACTGCCATAATTGAATAATAGGAAACTGGATTACCACATGTATTTCCTTCCAATACCTCAATGTCTTCAAGCGTATAGAGCCGCATATTTCATTTGTCTTTTTACATCTGGGCATGTGCAAAGAGCACTTAGTTTCCATCCATTAGCTTGTCTCACCAAGATAATGCCAAATTAGGATTTTCTAAATAACACTTGTAATAACTTTGTTTCTAGACACTATTATGATTACCTGCTGATATCTGATGTTGGTGGTCATGTACAGTAAATGGGATAATTGTGTTATTTAATGGAGGATGGAAGAAGAATTCTGTAGCGAAAAATCACAGTATTGGAGAAACAAAACAAAGAAAAAAAAAGCTGACAACAGCATTGAAAATGGAAGTAGCCTATTTATTTTTAATTTTTATTATTTATTTAAAGGAGGGAGGAACAAGACAAAAAATTTTAACATTGATAAAAAATGTGTTTACAAACTGTGATTCTTTTAAAAGATAGTGTAAATAAGACCTTGCCTTTCAATTCTTTCAGTTTGATGTTTTAGTTCTTTTGAAAGTAAAAGATTGTGAATGATTTTTTAGAAGTCATGTCAGTAGGCATGATAATCGAAACCCGGTTCCTCGGGGCCATCGATAAGAAATGGATCAATTTCCCGGAATCGAACCCCGTTTTGAGACCCGGTTCCCGTTATCAATGCCTTGACGTGATTTCCGCAATTTCTGTCAGCGAATTCCCAAAGACAAGATGGAGCGGAAGAAGCGGTGGAGGGCATGGCTTCACTTCTCAAAAAAAGATGAAGAAAAGGCTGTTTGCAACCGATGCTGTGCTCTCCTGTAAGGGAGGCAATACAACCAACATGTTAAAACATTTAGATGCAGTTCACAACCTCAATGTGCGGGACGCCTGTCGTGTCTTCGAGACGTGGAAACAAGGCGAGCGACAGTCAAAACGTCCCCCTTCAGCTTCCAGCAGTGTCACAGCTCGTACAGGATCAGGCGACATGCTTTCATTTTCAGGTTGGTTAGTTACTTAATAGCTATTGTTTGCCGATTGACTTCCATTGCATTTTCCATCAGGTACAGCAGGTAGCTCTATTTAACTTGGCTAACGAGCTTGCTCCGTAGTTATCTACGGTACTCCATTAACGTAAGCCTTTTTATTCGTGTCGGATAACGTAGCGTTGTACACCACTCCAGATTGTGTTGGTCTGTCTAGAAGCAGTAGCTAACGTTATTGATGTAAGTTAACGTTGGTGCTTACGAGATGCAAAATGAAGTAAGAACGATGCTGTTTCAGATGATGACAGCAGCAGCCAGAGTGACAAAGGCAGTGGCAGCAGAGCTGGCTCTGCGCCTAACCCTTTCTCCATAGCAAAGTTCAACGCTGAGCGCAGCAAAATGAGTGAGGATGAGACAAACATCACTCGCCTCCTAACGCGAATGATGGTTAAATGTCTTCTCCCTTTCAGTTTGGTAAACACAGACGAATACAAGTAGGTTAATTTGCATTTTTCTGACATTAAATGTCACTATCAGGCTTTATGAACTTAAGGTCAAGTTATTTGGATTGAATGCTTAACAGTCGTCCTCAAAATTATTCATACTTTCCAATTAAAGAAAAGGCTAAGTGAACAATTCAAATAACAAGGAAATAAATAAACTAGTAATAAATAACAATTTACAAAGTTGTAATTTAGTGAAACGAAATATTGCTTAGGAATTGTGGTTGAAAATAATGATGATGATGATGATGATGATAAAGAAACAAAACTGTCCAGGACACATTAAAGCACCTTTCCTGTGAAATTTGGACTAAAATACCTGTCAATAGGTGTATAAGTCTTCTTGAACATTAGAGAAAACACCTGATTGCAATGATTGCCTCAGAATGTTGCTTTATATATATATATATATTTCTGTTGAACCACAATTCAAAATCAATGTCAGGATTTTCATGGAATTTTTATTTATTACTTTTGTCAGTTTTAAGTTACTTTACTGACAGCTGATTTTTTTTCTTTTTTAATTGGACGGTATTAATCATTTTGAGGATGAGATTCAGAGGAGCAGACTTGATCCAGAGAAGGCAGACATGCTAATTTTCTTGAAAAAAAATTGTTGATTTTCTTGTAAATTTTTCAGAGTTCAGAGGCCTTCTTGTGTGGCAAGGGGTGAAACACACATGAAACACCACATCAGAGTTCAGTGGCTGCACTTATTTCCAGATAAAGCTTCTTTTTGTTCTAGATGTTTTTGTTTGTTTCCCCCGTTTTTCTGTGACATTGAGCATCTGCTGATACTCAAATGTAGAACACATTGAAAAAAAAGTAAGCTTTTGTTACAAGCTATACATTGTTTCTTTTCATATACAACAAAGTCTCAAACATTGATAAGAAAATCGATAAGGAATCGAATCGATAAGCTGCATCAATAATGGCATTGACATCGATAATTTCTGATCAATTATCATCCCTACATGTCAGCTTTTTATACTTTCAGCAACTATTTTCATGGGAAAAAAGAGATCCTAGTCTTGCTGATGCCACTTACAGATTGGATATTCTTAATACTATTTTGTGCAGCATTTGACTTCTTTGTATTTTTTACTGTCAGCTAAATCCCTCTTGAAAAAGATGTTTTTATTTACATAGAAGGACAGAACAGATTGTGCTTCATCCTTGAACTAAATGAAACAAGCAAAACCTCCAGATAGAATTCTGCAATTGCATTTCATGAGATTATTAAATTGTCAAGATGATAACATTCAATTTTAATAAACACTACTAACAAAAAGTGAGGGATATTTGGCTTTGTGTATGATGTCAGAATGAACCTAAAATCCCCAACAGCCTGTCCAGGTAAACTATATAAGACTTTCTCTAAATGTATGTGTACATTGTTCAGTTGTTAAATATTTATTGTACATCATGCTGTTCTCCAAAAAGATAACTAACCAAAGAAAAAAAACAAACAAAAAAAACAAAAACAAAAGTTGTGTCTAAACCCCGACTTGACTTCTAAATGTTCTGTTTTAATGACTTCTTATTTCTAAACAGTCTCTTTATCATCCTGTTCACATTTAGACTTCATCAGTGCAACACAACACTGAACACACGACAAGTTATCGAGACATTTGTCATTTTTATGTTGTGGTATACCCATCATTGTTAACTTTTCCTTCAATAAATTGTTTGAGATGGTGGAATTACTACATCATAATTCCAGTTAAATATCCAACATTCATAATAATTTTTTTTCACATTTTCCTTAAATTATAATTGAAAGTTGAATATCTTAACTTTTTTGTGAGTAGTATATATATATATATATATATATATATATATATATATATATATATATATATGTGTGTATATTTATATAACCCGGTGAGTGTTTTGTGTGTTGTGCCATATTAGCGCCGCCATTGCAAGGGGAACGAGTCCCAATTACCTCATATCTGCCAACATGGAAAGCAGTGTGAATATTTGGATTTACAACATTGGACAGCCGTCTAAGGCTTTTTTTTTTCTACATTGGAGCATTAAAGTAAACAATTATTCATCTCCGGAAAACTGGCTTTAATGACAAGCCACACTATAATAACAGGCACATCTCTTGATTACTTATCAAAGTTTAAAAAAACTAAACTCTTTCAAAGGTCGTTACTTTTCTACAACTGTACAGAGCACGTAGCCTTCCCATGTCCTGCAGATGAAACTAAAGGCTGCAGGACCCTGTCTTTTTTTTTTTCATATACTGTTCACATCCCTGAGTGGAAATTAGGGCTCTGCATTTTTACCCATCTCTGTACATTAGTGCCAGAGAGCAGTGGGCTGCTACTTAAAGTGCCTGGGGAGCAGTTGGTTGGGGTTAAGGACATTGCTCAGGGGTCCACAGTGGTTCACCTGAATGTCATGTCTGGGACTTGAACTGAGGTCCTCCGCGCCATGGCCCACGATGCTGCCACTAGGCTACCCACTCCCCCTTCTTTGTGATCTGTTTGTGTTTGTGACTGAACTGTTTTTATTTTCTGGTCCCAACGTTGCCCTGATCAGAATAAATAATGTTTTTCACAGTATCTCCCAGATTAGTCATTAACTCGCAGCAAAACCACAGCTGTCTCTGTTGACATACTATTGACACAGTATTGCTAGCAATAGCTAGCATGATAACATTATGCGGTGCGTCATTTTCGGGAGCATAGATATGTAAAATAAAGTGTCAGATGTTGTTGTTGGGGATTATATCCAGTGTTTTCTCCGCCGTGGCAGCATCATTCCTCCTCTGCTTTGTGAGTGTCTGATATTCCTCCCCGATACGAACACACTGACATCAGTGGACTGAGCAGCACCTTCCACTTTTGTCACAGACAGCAGAAACCTTCATGAAATAAATGTCCATGATCTTCTTCTTCACTTATTACCACAATTAAAGTTTTCCTCAGATGTTCCAACAACCAGGAATGCGACAGTCCTTCCAGATTTCCTCCAAATTGTTAAGAAAAATGACAGATTCTGACCTGTTCTAGTTACATGTGTACAGAAGCGCTCCCCCGGCAATGGCAGACGGTCTTATTGTGGCGTTTGGCCGGATTAGTCTATATACAAATGACAGTGGTCTACATTTATTGAAGAGTGTATCTTATCTGGAGATCTCAGAGTTAGTTTTTATTCATAGTCAGACATCAGTGCATTAATGCATGAAATTCTACTTCATCTTACAGAAGCAGCTTTCGTTAACTGACAATCCACACTGGAATATATAACTTATCTTGTTGTAATAACTTATGAAAAGTGTAAAAAGTAATATTTGAAAACCTTTGCAAAGACTGTATATTATCAGTTTCATCAGATATGTGCCATAGATTATATTAGGCTGCAGACATCGTCTATGTGATCCATTTGTGTTACTGATTGAATAATTATTTTCTTGTTGCCCTGATCAGAGTTGTTAGTGGGAATAAAATCCAGTCCAATCCTCTCCCATGACAGCATACTGTATCTCCTCTGCTCTCTATGTGTCCGATATTCTGCCCCGATGCAAACAGACCGCTACACAGTGTCACACAGACAGCAAATAGTACAATTTTCATTTGTTCTATTACACATGCACAGAAATGCCACCTCAGCAATGGTGGAGTGTCTACTCCTGGTGTTTGCCTGGATTAGTCTATAATGAAATAAGTGTGCAACCACAAGGTCTACTTGGAGTTAAAGTAGAGGGATCACATGTAAGATTTGATAAGATGTATGAGTATACTGTATGTGTTTCTGATGAAGAGTGAATAAAGACGGGCTGCAGCACAAATAAAAAAAAAAGGTTTCAGACTTGCCTAAGAAAAAAACCCCGAAACAAAACAAAAAACAATCACTCCAAACACACTTTTGAAATGATGCAGCTGAAGCTCCAAATCTATTTTAGATCATATTTTGGTACAATGATAACTGTCTCTCAGGAAAGGCCAACTGATGAAAGTGAAGCAGAATAAAATGAGATGAACAGTTCAGAGGAGGTCTCCATAATGGCCATTTTGGCACAGTTTGGCATCATCTGTTCTCAAAGTCCCCAAGCTGGGCAACTTAAGGTTTTACAAAGGTTGAATTAGAATCCAAGACTTCACCATTTGTGTATATGCCAAACAGCCCAGACTGTTTCAGAGGTGGTTGTGCACAACTCGTCTCCCCAGGATCAGTTATTGAAACCAATCATAAAGTGATCATGATGCACAGTAACATCGATACCCAAGCTTTTTTTTCTCTCCCCCTCTCTCTCTTTTAGGACTCAAGCTATGCCAGAGGTAGTCAGATGTGTGGAGAACTTTTTCATAAAATGGAGTTGTCAGTTGCTGCTGTTGCCTAGATTTTTCTTTTATAAAAACAGAACCCAAAGATTACAGTATGCACAATCACATAAAGTAAAACAATAAGAAATGTGTGGATATGACAAGGCTTAACCATATGAGTGTTTTGGAGAAAAACTTCTCCAAGCAAAACTAATGAATATATCTATAACCGAAAGACCAACAGGTGTCCATTTCCAAGGGATTTTAGCTTGAGGAGAGTGAGGCAATCAGTTACCATAGAGATGGGAAGAGAGGGAGAGGAGGAGGAGAGGAAAGTGGAGGAGGAAAAGGAGGAGGAGGGGGGACAGTTTAGTTTGGAGAGTGTCACTTACAGGCTTTGATGATGATAAGGGCTGCTGCTGGGGTAAACAACATCAACACATTCAAATGCTGAGAGACTTGGGCATCCTGAGGATCAGGTTGTGCTTTTTTCCTCTGTCCCCTCCTTCTCCTCACTGTAACCCCAACAACGTGTGCCCGCCTGTCTGCCTCCACACGCCCACCCACACCACACTAACACACACACTCATACTCACCCATCAACCTTGACTACCTGCTACTCCCTCCCTGCAGGTTTCTGACTGGCCTTGTGATGATCGGCAAGGATTGCCGTAGCCATGGCAACACTCTGACCCAGACTTCTATCTGTGTGAACGGTGGGCATTAGGTTAAAAAGAATAATGAGACTTATACACTATATATATGCTGAAGTATGTGTTATATTTGTCTGTGTGTGCTTGTTTTTTTGCTTTTAGAGGAGAGAACTAGTGAAGTGTTTGTCTCATAGGCTCCGCTGGGTGATTGTGACGTCCTCTAGGGTTCATTAATGCGTCACAAAGTAAACGGATGTCACGCTGTCATGGAGCTGATGCTCTCCAGCACATTCTAGTCAATGATTCTCTTACTTTCACTGGGTGAAACAGGGAGTTCTGGGATGGAGTTGGGCAGGGGAGATGAAAGGAGAATGATGGACTGCAAACCAGTGAAGCAAAAATCACAATAGCAGACTGACTGGCTGTGCAGCCCATTGAAATAGCAAATAAGGAAGAGAGGGAGTCTAAAATGGGGCAATGCAAAAAAAAAAAAAAAAAAAAAGATTATGAGATAACACTCCTGGTAAAGGCCGAGTGGGAGGATGATCCAGAGCTAGACAAGCAGAAGTGAAAAATTAAGAAAGGAACAGATCAAGAGATGGAGATGCAGGCAAAGTGCGAGGAATAAGGATGTGTGTGTCTGAGAGAATATGACAGCCGAGAGAGCAGGAGTGTGTGTGTGTGTTGGTGAAAGAGATGAGACAGGGAATGAGCGACAGGGAGAAAAAAGAGCAGAGGAGGATGCTGAGCTGAAATCTCAACTAACAGAAACGTTGGCACCACTCGGAGAGGAAGCGCTGAAACCAGACATCAGGGCTTTTGGATAATTAAGAAAAGAAAGAAGCTGTAAGTGTGTGTGTTTGTGGTTTGGTGTGAATCCCTGTGTGCATGACAAAGCTGATAGAGCTTTGCTTGTAATTGAGTTTGAGAAAGGAGGAAAAACATAGCAATTGTGCATGTTGGTGTGCTCTTTCTGTTGCAGTATACTGTACTATACCCACAAATAACTTCATGTTCCCCATGAAAACTTCTTCTTCTTTCCCGCCTCTGTCCTGCCATCACCTACTTTACAGTATCTTACTCATATCCCTGTCACATGTTGAACTGCTCTTCTCTTTGCGTGGGTATGTATTCGTATCTGTGGGTGTTTTTATCAGTAAAATTACCAAAAGATATTCATCTGGCAGTGCAATTAGCTTTAGAGATCAGGCAGCAACGCAACAATACCCCTTTGTGAGGTGGATCATAGTTATGATTACAAGTCTACGTGACTTAACTGCATTTAGACTGCAGTCACGTTTATTTATCTGTATATCATAATTTTACATGGAACTAAATTTTAATTTGATAACATTTTTACTCTATTACTGAGATTTGCAGGCGTGACAGTGGAATAGACATTGTTAATTGGTTTGTAAACTAATTCTTCTGTATTTTCATTTTATCTAAATTAGTAAGAACATTAGCTCAAAACTTGACCAGAGAGTTGGTGCAGCAAAACAAATGAGCTGCTAATTTGAAATTAATTTATCATGTAAAGCAAATACATACTATATAACATGAGATTAAGGTGTTTTTATGTGATACAAGATATACTGTGTGCAAATCAGCTTTCAAAGATAAAGTGAGGGGTTTCTGTTTAGACCAACAAGTTTCAGAGAGGCGATATGGAGATATAGTTCTGTTTAAAGCTGTGAAGTTTTCATGGTTTACCCATGGAAGAGGTTTCATTTTCATTTTGAGAGATTATAGTGTCCATTTAATTTGACTCCAAAACACACAAGTTTTAGCTATTATATAAATGAGAAAGTCTGACCCCGTTCCAACCACCATTCCTGGCAACACCGCAAGAGAAAGTGGGCATCTCTGTTAATATGCAAATTTCTTTTCAAAGGCATTTTCCCCATGTTCCGGTCTCGATTACAGCTCCTGCACTCAAGTGGTGAAGGTTTTGGTGCAGCCACAATCGGGCCACCCAGTTACTTATTTTTGCACACAGTGTCCATATCTCACTGAAATTGAATTGAGTACAATTTGGTGCAGCATCTCATGTGTAAAACTTGGATCTTGAGTAAGGTGCTTGTGAGTTACTGTAGTAGCTCTGATCATTAAACTGTAGGCTTATAGTTCAATGTAGACAATTATTACCTTTTATGATCTAATGCCACTTTCATTTCTTGATGGTGACTGATTCAAACATGTATGGCTTTAACTTATAAGGTTAAAAAGCCACATTAATCAGCAACTATCACCATCACCCAGTCTGCAAAAATGCAGAAAACCTAGCAGCAGAGTATGATTGTCTCTGTCAATCATGTACTAGAGCTTTATAAACTTGGTTTGCTTTACTTTGTGATGATTTTGCACTACATTATAAATCACTTAATTTGAAGATGAATAAAAAAAAAAAGCAGGATATTCAGTAAATGCAGCATATAGTGGGTAAGTTGATGTTCTTGACACAGCTTTAATTGCTTCAGCCGAGCTAAAGTAACCCCAATGACATCACCAGTGTTTCTTTTTATCTTAACAAGTAAGAGGCCTTTGGAAATATTGCAGCTCTTTCAGGGTCTGAGTTGTTTTGTTTTTTTTTACAAGGAGCTAAGTGATTTTCACTGTGGGTCTTTCATTTTAACTCTCTCACAGCTTGTTGTTTCTGTGGTCACTGCGATGTTGCTCGGGTTTTAGTTTCCTTTCTAGACTCTGACTCTGAGTCAGAGTCTAGGGTCACTGTGACCGCTTGGTTCTGTCCCTGATGTCAGTGTATACAATTCATCCTTCCTCCCCAGCTGACTGAGCATGACTGTCCATGTCTTGTTGATTCCAGATGTCTGAGCATCGCTCCAGGCAGTTAAGTTGTCATCTGTATCACTGTCAGGGCCGTAGTCATTCTCAGTGACTCTTATCTGTCTCCACTGTCCATGTCTCCCACAAGCTTTTGACTTCGACCTCTTCATGCTCTCATGTTTAGTGTATTGTCAAGCGTATAAAGTAGCTTTAGTGGAAGCAGAAATGTTTGTGGAATTTTAGCAGACAAAAAACTGAGATGATGAATTTCAAATATGATACATTTGTTATTTTGAAGGCCCTGGGCACAAATAAATTCCTCACATCTAAAGTTATGCTAACTGGTGATAGATTTGCTCAGGTGACAGTTCATAAAATAAACCAAGACTTTCCCTATGATTTTGTGAGATAACCGCACTATGTTCTATAATGAACAATGAATGATAATGACCCCCCCCACCCCCACCCAAAAAAAAAAAAGGCAGCCAAACAAAGCTAGTTGTAACATGTCAGCTAGTCAGAAACTGTATAAACATTTAAAGTGATTCTTGGATTAAAAATTTACAATCTAGTGACCTTGAACAGAAAATACAAGACATAGTTAAAGAAATGTAGTTGCAGTTCTTCAAAGTGAAATTCCTTCTTTTAATTTAAGCAAGTCTGCAACCCAGAAAGAAAACTACTTCCAGCAAAACAAAAAGAGCTGCATGTAATTGCAAAAGTAACTAAAAAATTTCATATTTTTTAACTCCCCTGAACCTTCACAAAACATTGTTAGCTTTGAATGAAAACTGTAGACAGTGTGCTTCTTTTGCGTAAGATAAAATTTTTAGGATTTATTAGGAGTTAAAGGCAGGGTATTGTATCCAGAAGAAATGATTCGAACAAGCTACATTTAAAAAAAAAAAAAAAACAAAAAAAAACACACACACCTGCCCCAAAGCCACGCCTCCAGTTTGCAGGTACATGCACCCCAATAAATCACAAGCAGGTCACCGAAAACAGCCGAAAACAGCAAAGTGGATTGCTTGTTAACGAGTAAACAGCTGATTTAGCGTGTTTCTAAAAGTATTAATTCCCTCACCTCCAACTCCTTCTGTGGTGTAATTCATGATCCACACTCCAAACATCAACACCTTCACATCCGTTTTTTTTTCTTTTCAGCTGCACAGATATCAGCGAGCAGCCGTGTCACGGCTGAGCTCAGCAGTCGAACAAGGGGGCCCAAATGCATATGTCAGCCAGGTACCAGGTTTTTCCAAAATGACAGTTTTATTTAAAGGGACTTGAGGCAAGATTAGGAAACCAAACTCGCGGCTGCCGCGACTGCCGCTTCAGGTAACTGCAGCCACGAGCCAAGCCGTCACGGGAGCGTGCACAAACTGAAGCTATAATGTTGTTTACTCACCTTTTTCTCCATAGTTACACTTTTTAGTGTCTTTCAGTTGATCTTGATCGTTTTCTGATGGCAGAATAATCCATAACTATCGCTTACAGTGTTTGAATTTACCGCGACCGGCTTCTTCCTGTATCAAAACAGCGGATGTAGCGTCATATGACGTCACGTCCGCATGGCGGAGCTGGAAAGCTATAATGTTGTTTACTAAGCTTTTTCTTCGTAGTTACACTTTTTAGTGTCTTTAAGTTGATCTGGATCATTTTCTGACGGCAGAAAAATCCATAACTATCGCTTACAGTGTTTTAATTTAACGCGACCGTCTTTTTCCTGCATCAAAACTGCGGATGTAGCTTCATTTGACGTCACGTCCGCAGGGCAGCGCGGGAAATTCGGACACCGAATTGCAGCGCATTTTGCAGCACACAGCCTGTTCAAGGCAACGCAACGGAGAGAAACATTAATGGGAAATGTTATTTTTGGTATTTAGCGCTTCATCACCCATTAGTATGAAAAAAAGGGACATTCATGTTTGTTTGTTTTTTTAATTCCTGCCCCAAGTCCCTTTAAATTGTGTGGAGGAAATAATCCGGGGAACACAGGAGCTCTGGGAGGAGAGGGAGATGGTCAATGTGGTGATCCAGTTTATTGTCCAGTTAATTATTACAGAGTGGAGGGTCTTACTAGATTCCTGGTGGAAATCCAAGGCTGAGGGGGGAGTGAAGGTTGCTGGCTGTGAGTAGGCAGAGGGGCGAGCAGGCAGGCAATGGCTCCGGAAATGGAGAAAGAGTCGTGGAGAGCTTGAAGCAGGTTCTTGTTGTTTGTTGGAGTCCAGTTGGTAGTGATGTGCCCGATGAACTGAGACTCCGAAGCGCGTGTCGAGTAAAAGGGGGTGTTCCTAATGAAGCTTCATTTCGGAGCTTGTGTCATCAGCATAGGAATCACGTGACCAACGCAAAATGAGGCCTCGGTTTGTGCAGATGACGTAACGTGTTGGTCTGTGTTTCAAGATCTGCACAAGACACATACGGAAGTCGCTAGATTGGAGTTGACAGATAATTTATCCGAGCTGAAAATACAAAGACAGAAAGATCTGCTGACATACGGTCACAGAAATCAACAGTATTATCAGCTTTCCCACCGATTTATGCTGCCCTGCATCACCTTCCCATTATTTGAAGATTATTAAGTCGCCAAACAGAACACTGAAGACGCTGCTCTTCAGATTTCAGCCCCATGTCACCTCATACGTGGAGTTCCATAAGCGCTGCACTCAACACATAAGTAATTCTCCCGATCACAACAGGTAATTCATGCCAAATATGAAATAATGCGACATGACAGAATATTGTTGTTTTGTGCCAGATAGATCATGTGCTCACTTGCTCAAAGTGTTTTCATAGTACAGTGGTTAGAATGCTTGCCTATTATTTGGGGGTCGATGGTTTGAATCCCGATTGTGCAGTCTTTCATGTTTTGAAACATTTTATTTTCAAACCATACCTATTATAAGTCAAATACTTAAAAGGTACGGATAATCTACATTCTATTTGTTGGATGCGGATAATTTATTAGATAAATCCTTTATTTCCTGGTCATGGGCACTACTGAGATGGTTTGAATGCAGAGTTGTTTGGGCTGCTGTGGACACATTTGGACACTAGATGTCACCAAAGAGGAATATGAATGAAACTCTGAGTACTGAACCTTTTCCCGAACCGATTGGCTGGAAAGCCTCAATGCTTCATGAAGCTTCATTTGGCCATCACTACCAGTTGGGGCATTGAAGCACCAGGAGCACAAAAACAGAGTTGAAGTAGCTGAACGGGAGGAACACAGGGAAAAAGGCCTGATACCCACAAGGTAGTGAGACAATCTGACAAAGTCTGGCTGCTCCTGCAGGTCCTTAAGTAGGCAGCTGATGAGGTCTTGATTGAACACAGGTGACGGTAATCAGCAGGCCAGACTCTGCCCTGGATCTCCTGGAAATCTGCTCGGAAACAGGACAGCAAGCAAGATTGTGACACCATATTTGTTTACACTGTGAGATGTTCATGAAGCGGTGCGAGTGCAGGGGGGTTGGGGGAGGTGGGGATAGGGGGGAGACAAATGGCAATTCAGTTTGATGGACATATTCAATCAATAAGAACGGGTGCTAGAGACGATTGGAAGAGGTTTTCCAGTCTCGTCTGTTGCACAGTTGACTATATTTTTTTTTATTTTTGTGTCAGCGCATTTGATAAATCAGCTGCAATCAGGGTTTGAAGGTGATTTTAAGCAATGTAGTAAAAAGGTTCCTGGAAGACAATCTATTCTGCCTTTAAGAGGTTAATGTGTCAGTGTTTAACATGGGCAGGTTTTTGTCCCCAGAAGGCTAATTCAGCATCCATCTAGCAACTTGTATCTTCTCTGAGCTCCCTGCAGCCAGTAAAAGTCAGTCTAGTATAGACTCCTGTCTTACCTCTAGCTCTGTCACCTTCTGTCTTTCTTTTTCTTTCTTCTTCTAAGGTCATTTTACGTTTCTATGGAACGCACACGCCTAATTCATCAAATGGCCAGTGTGTTGACATCCAGTTGCTGGTATGGGACATTGCGCTGTCAAATGAAACAGGCTGTAAAAGAACAAATAAACCAAAAAAAAATCTCTTGTCTCAGGTCCAGGGCAAGGACAGGCTTGTGTATGATAAATAAATAAATAAATAAATAAATGTCAGTGTACCATCAAAATAAATAAGAAGCACAGCTATACTGCCAGCAACTTATATAGTGTGACTTTTAGTATACCTGAAAAATACCAAATGAAAAAAAAAAAGCATCTTTACATTTATTGTTTTATCTAAGCAGAAATAAAACGAGAAAAACAGGTTTTCTATAACACTTGTCAGATAAGTCTTCCAAAATACAATGACAGTCTTGATGGTAACAGTGACCTTTACCTATGTGCTCTTGAAATTGCCCTAGTTTCTTCAACCCTAAAGCAAAAAATGAAGTTTTTAGGAGTCAGGTTGATTTTTTTTTTCTTTTCTTTATTGTCTGATTTTGCTGTTAGAATGGTCTCACTGATTACTGCACTGGATATTAAGGCTCAGTGAATGCTATTATTCTAATTTCTCCCAATTCTCCAAAACGGTGCATGTTGCCAAACAATATACTGTATTAATTATAGTTATCATGTTAGTAAAAATAAATGTGTATTGTCTTTGCCTCCAGTGGAGCTGCTGATTAAATACATTTTTGCTCCCACACTTCCCCCTCTGTCTTGTTTGTGGATTGATTTATAGCACATCCCTCTGTAAATCATTCAATGTTCACATTTTGAACCTAATCTTCACCGTCTGCCAGTCAGTGCATTAAAACAGAATCAGGCCTCCAGATTTGAGAGGGATGTGGTTCCACAGGGAGCTGCAGCTAATAACAGGGTGTTAATCTCAAATGATTCAAACACCAGGGGACCAGAGCTAAATTCCAACCTCCAATTCTCACAAATCAAATCCAATACAGGTGAAAAAGGAGAATAATGCAGATTCACAACAGGAGCAGTCTTGCTGGAAAGATTGAAAGATTGTTTTGGTCTTGCCGAATAATGTGTTGATTAAGTTTGAAAACTCTAATTGAGTTCAGCCAGATTAATGCAGCTCTCTATTCCAGCTAATTAAAGACATCTGTGGCATCGGTGGACTTGATAAGAAAACATATTTTTTCTTGTGATGAAGCTCTTTCCAGCCGCTCATTAATAGATGACACATGCACCTGCAGTGTATGATTTTTTTTTTTTTTTTTCATTTTTGTTTGCAAGCACTCAGAGATGCTGCATGAAGATTATTGGTCTGATTACCACCTGATTGAGTCTACGCCTCTGTCTTTGTACACAATCAGCACTGCAATGGACACAATAATGCAAAAGCTTTCTATCAATTTATGCACCCCACTCCACTACCATAGCAACTGCACACAGAAAACTGACTGTTTCATATTGTGGATTCAATTTATTGATTGGTGAAAATAAGAAACTGAGATCAAAGGGGACTGATTTTAAGGACACAAATATGGTTTTAGTGTTTGAAATACTGGGAGAGGTGTGTTGTTTTGAGTTACATATGCTTTAAAACCAGTTGTGTTAACCATTAAGCAAACTGGATAGAGTTTTCACCTTGGAAACGTTGTGGATTTATTGTCAGGTTTGTCTGCTGACCAAGGTCTCACAGAACTTGAAACAGTGTGTATGTGCGTGATGGAAATTAAGGAAAATCAAAGGTATCAAAGCAACAATGGGCCTTTGATATTTTCAGTGTGGGATGTTACCATTTCATGTAATGCTCTGAAATGTATGAATATGTGATTAAAGATTATGCGTCTAAGTCTGTCTTATGTGTATGGATTTGTGTGGGTGTGTTTGTAAATTCAAAGTGGGTTTCTTTTTAAGACAAATGTATTTTCAAGTCTTGGCCGCCTGAAAGGATGATGACTGTAATCAAGCAGGTGCTTCTCTGTCACGCCGGGCTCTAAAGCAGCGATGACATTTCCAAAGGTGCGTGCTGATGGAATATTAAAACACTGTGTCACGCCGACTCGTTTAATGGCTTGTCTTTGTGCCTTAAAAGCCGCTTGACATTTTCTATCAGGGTCCCCGGAGGTTTAGTGTTGCTTCTTGAAGTTTTGCTAAAGTTTAATCCATTGCTTTGGATATATTTTTTTTATTGCGTTGTGTGTTATTTCCCCCCTCTAATTCTCTATTTCATGGTGAAATGAGCTCTAACTGACTGAGACAGACACATGTTATTTTCTGTGTTTAAGGCGAGGGAGATTATGTAATAAGTCGGAAACAATAAAAGACTCTTTGATAAGCTTCCAGCTTGACAAAAGACGCATAGAAATGTGCAAAAAAAGCAAGGGAAGAGTGACTAGACATGAAAAGACGCCAATCTTTCATTTCCTTTGATTGATATTATCATGTTGTCATTGAAGCAGGAAGGTCCTGAGAAAGGCTGCCTGTGCAACACTCACGCAAACAAAACAGCATCGCTGCTGCTGGCCTGATAAGGTTGGAGGTACAGTAACGGCTAAAAATAAAGGAGTACTTGTTGCCCTCCTCTGTTCTCCCGCCTTTTTCTTTTCATCCTGGAACTCTTCTGCTTGCTGAGGTTCATCCAGGCACCGGAGACGTGCTCAGAATCGATTGTCTGATTAATACTAGAGACAAACACAATTAAATATTGATCTGTGGCTCATTATTGACGAAGGTAAATAATTAACCAAGGTCTCACAGCAATGCACGCAAATGCTGTTTTTGTACAAGTTGTGAGGTTTTGGAGGTAGCCATGGTAGCCACTTGCTTTATACTGTAACAACATACATACCTGCATACACACACCCTGGCTGCTGCAGATCTTTGCAGTTAAACTTCCTCTGCAGGTGGGCACCTGTCAGTGTATTTTCCATGTATTGGGTTTAATGTGGTAATGATTTCAGTGACAATTTATTAGGTGTTCAAAATCTTGATTGATTCTAGCTCCTAAAGATGATGTGGCTCTGGGTGTCGTCAGTGTAATCTAAATGTTAATGTCAAGTGTTAATTTCACACCCTGCTTGTTAAACACTGTCAGAGTTCATTAAGATTTTTGAGATGCGATTCTGGAGATAATGTTTTTGTGCGATAGAGAGGGAGATGAGATGCAGTATCTTCTCAGACCGATGCAGAATTTGAAGATGATCTCATACCACACTGGAATTTAGTAACTGACTTTATTTGTTGATGTGGGAAAGTCTGTCTTCCTTTCGTTTTTTTGGCAATGTAAACTCACCATTTGCAAGTGCGAGACATTTCTACCCATGACAAGTCATTTCACGAGGTCCATAATCTAATCTTTTCAGGCAACTCATAAAATCCCCTACCTGTGATGCAATTAAATACAAGTATAGATGTATAGTTTTGAAAGTCCTGCACTTTCTTTATTTCCACAGTCCTGCTGGAATTATATGGGGATTAGATTTCAGCGCTAAACCAGCTTGTGACCAAGCAGATCTTGCACCTTCTTATTGGTCATTAGCTTTTGGGAAATTATAGCTTTTGAAAAGTAAATCAAAAGGAGAACTGAAACTAATTTCAGTAACTTGAAAGAGTGTTGGAACATGAGCAGAAAAAGTAATCCATAGGTCAGTTTCACTTTTATTCAACCCTGAAATACAACATTTGCCTTGGTGGCTGGGGACCTCATGACTTGCTGTCCTTGTACAAATATCATTTTCTAGCCTTGTCACTCAAATTCTTCCAGGGTTTTCTTCTGTTCTTTGTTTTCTTGTCCCTGTTTTATCAGATTTGATCAAAGTTTGTTAGGCTGGGCGATATGGACTAAAAGTCATATCTCGATATATTTAGGCTGAATATCGATACACGATATATATCTCGATATTCTTATCGAAAGTGAGAGAAATATTTTGTTCCAGTCAGAGCCAAATATGACATTAAAGTAGTTTAATTTAAACAGACTGGATGAAATAATGCTCAGCTGTTCAAAGAATGATAAAATGTAAACAGAAATACTGTATAATACTGTATGTAATAATACTCGCAGATGCAAGTAAGGAACATTACACAGAATTAAATGTAACAAACCCTAGTAAGGTTAGCATTTCTATACAAAGACAAAAACAAACACACATTGAACTCCATATCTCGATATGGGCGATATGGTCCAATTCCATATCTCATTTGAAAATATATCGATATATTTTTCATATCGATATATCGCCCAGCCCTAGTTTAAGCTAAACAATATGAATGGTAACTAGGCAACCATGGCAATTGGCACTGCCAGCAGACACATAATTGTTTGCACCCCGTCCAAGCTAGAAAACATCACATTTGATGACTTACCTGATATTATTTTCTTTTTCAAAAAACAAAAAAACAACAACAAAAAAAAGGTAAAGCAGGCGATGTAAGGTTTAATCATAAGATTAGTTAGCTAGCTTTAAATTAGTCATGAATGGAGAATAAACAAATTAGCTATTCAGGTAAAAATAAATTTCACCTTAATGTTCTTTTTTTTCCCATTTCAGAGATTGAATTTGATAGTTTAACTCAGTGTCTTCTCATGTTTCACATCCAGCATGCTATTGTTGTTGCTATCATTGTTTTCAGTGCACGCAAACAAGCCTTACAGTACATCCCGTGGTAACGTTTGAGTGCTTCTGATTTCAGGATTTCCAACATTGAAAAGCATTCTGGGAACATGGCTGCTTACTTTCCTGTGAGAGGTGTACATTGATTCAACCGGCAGACAAGAGGTCGTACATATTCAAAAAATTCAATCAAGAAAATTGAGTTTGAGTGCACACTATCAATTGAGCTGAGTCTGTGTAGACAAAGAGACGGCAACATGTAAGATATACTTCCTTTAACAGCGCTGCACTCATCTGTTGAGCTGGCTTTGCTGACCTGTGCTGTCTGGAAACTGGTTTATTGTTCGTCTCTAAAAAGCGTGACTTCTCTTATGGCATCCTTCTGTGTGTACATAAAATCAGAAATTTCTATAATTCTTAATTTAGTGTGCACAGAAAACAAAAGGAAAAGTTCCTTCTTGTCCTTTGCTCCTCTAACTGAGCTTCAAAGAAATCAGGACTTCATCCATCTATCTCACCTCAATGTCGCCTTTGACATTTTCCACGACTAAGCGCCAACCTCTTCACAATTACTGATCATTGGGTTGTCAATGCTTCCACCATCCTATTATGTACAAATGGAGAAGCGGGTTTGACACTTTGTCAGGCCAGGAGAGATAAGATGGCCATTTAGCAGACGTTTGCTCTCCTATCATCTGTCTAGATTTAATTATACTGTTAGCTCTCCTCCCAGGAAAAGCTTTGAAGTCACTATGTCAGGAGAGGAGAGAGTAAATGAGATCTGTTTTAGCATCAAGTGTTCAGTGTTGGAGCTTAAGGGACCTTAGAAAGAGTTTCCATGCACTACACTATTGCTTTTTTGAGCTTAAATTTAATAGGCCTGTTAAATTAATTTACCATTGTGCTGAATTATGCTTAGACCTTGATTTAATATGAATCCGGCACATTACAAGCTGTGTCAGTATTTTCAAATGAGTGCTGCTGTCGAGGATGGATGCAGAACTCCCATCAGGACAGTACAGTCTGTTAAACAGGCACTGCATTCACAGCCGGAGGCAAAGGAGAATTTACCCTCATAAAATTTGAAGAGACAATGTGACAGGTGAGATTGTCCTGGAATGAGCAGGGAAACTATCCTTCAACACAAGGACTTGAGTTTAGACATCAGTCTTTAGTTGAGTCTAATCAGAGAAGTTTAAATGGAAGGGGAATTTAGTTGAGATGATCCGTATTCATAATTGAGGCTGCAGCCTTCTTTTTAATCACGAGGAAGCGTAAAAAGTGCATGTTTGGAATTTTTTCTTGATGGATATAAACATGTATTCACATATGAAACTGCTGTCAGCTACTGTAACATTTTGAGCTGAGTTATGAAAGCATGAACATTTTGGAATTGAGTTATTCCTGCTTTTAGTAGCTGAGACTTTCTTTCTATTGTACGTCTTTCTGTTGGCTCCCTGTTGTTGCACTTTTCCACCTCTTCTCTTGTATTTGTTGTTTCATTAGACCCAATCTATTGTTGTATTTGCACTTTTGGGCCTCCCTCCTTTTTCTCTCCCTATCAGTTGTTTGCCAGGTGGTGAGTCGGTGAAAGCTGTCTGATTTATAGCAGAGCAAAGAGCCATGCTGGACAGGAGTCTTCCTCTGGGTATTCAGGAAATGTGTGTGTATGTGCGTATAAGAGAAAGAGAGACAGACATGGTTGTGGTACATGCAGGAGAAGAGAAATGGCTTCAAATCTAACAAAAACTATTATATTTGTGTTACAATCTAGGTGATGTAGTTTATATTTTGGCTACCAAAAGATCAAATGGCTTACATGTCTCATGAACTTTTATGTAATTTCCTCTGAAATCAAGTTTTAAATAACATTTTCATCCAAGGTATTGGTCCAAGCCTTAGCAACTATTTAATGGCCTCAAAACTTTGAACTTCTGGAAGAATCCTTATCTGGCAGTGCAGCTGGAATCATTATCAGGAGAGATCCAGCCGGGCACCAAGCTATGACTTTATGACTAATCAGCAGCAATTTAAACCAATGAACATTTTCCACTGATTGCTGCAGACAGGGTCCTGTAGGTTAGCTGACATTTCTTCACATAAACAAGAACAAAAACCCCAAAACAACAGTACAATAAGGTGTTAAAAAGTTATTATAGAGTTTTTTTTCTCCTCCTTTCTCACTTTCACACAAGTTATTAAGCAGTTGGTATTAAGATTTATTTTGGAAAATGTGTTGTTTTTTTATGTCTGTTCATTTTAAATCAGCATGGTAACTCTGCTGCTAACTACAGCTCAGACCACTGGCCACACACAGAGTTATAAATGCTCACAACAGTGCACTCACACAGACCTCACCCTGGGCTTTGTGTTGATCTAATTCTTAAGCATTAAATGTGCTCCACTCCCACACTTCATAAGGAGCTCTTGGCATCAAACATTGGGTTCCCTTTTTGTGTCTTTTTCCAGCATGCTGAGTTTTGAGAAATTGCATTTTAAGTGAAGTAGTTTGGGGGCATAAACCTTAAAAGTAAGGACGGAAAAAGAGACATAAGTAGACAGAAGGAATATAAAGACAAAACACAAGAAAAAAAAAGGGTAAATGTGAATATGATACATGATACTTCATGCAAATCAAAGTGGATTACAAGCACTAAAATATGAGCTAACTACAAGCGATGGTAATCATCCACTCTGCTCATTGGTTTACCTAAAAAGTCAAACATGTAAAGCAGCAGCTTTCACTCTTTCTTCAGTATCTCCACTTGATGAATTCAGGTACAAAACTGAGTGTATACCTGCATTCTGGAGGAATTCAGAGTCCAATATTTATATACTGCATGTGTTCAGAAGACAGAGGAAGATCACTTTCAAGGCAGGGATTCAAATGGAAGCTGTAATAAGGCAGCTATTGATTGAGGTGGTAGTGTACCTGTTCTAAAAGCTGTAATTGCAGGCAAACATTTACCACCTCAGATGGTTTGATGTTATAATTATTTGTTCATCACAGGTAGCGTTTTGTGTATTTTCTATCTGCAAAGAGAATACAAATTGCATATCTGCTGCATCCTGGCAAAGAAAGAACTTCTTTCCACCTCTGCTCTAAAAGGAATTATTGAAGTACTCAATATGAACAAACCATTAGAGCTTAGTATTTCAATAAAATCTGTATGTGACAAGTAGATTTTAAGAGTAGAAACTGTAATCTGGTTTGGCATTTTTGTGCCCACAAATATGGAAACTATTTGACTTCCTTAGAGAGCAAAGAACAGAACATTTAGATGGCAGTAATATCTGCATTGTAAAGTGTAATTTATCTAAATGTAAGAGTGACTTAAATGTGATGTTGGACATTTCATTGCTTTTACTGCACATTTACTTAGAAAGGCAACATTTCTATTCCTCTGAAAAAGACTGAAATCCACACACAAAAAATAGGAAAACGTGGGCATGGATTACAAATCCTAGAACATGAATCTATGTGAACAGATTATGAATCAGAGAGCACGGTTCATAAAGCAAGAGTAAAGATTTACAAATGGCTCCTTTTTTTCTCTCATCTGACCCCCAGGGGGTGTCTGTAGGAGGTAGGAATGAAAGAGAAGAAAGAGGCAGAGAGAAGAAAGACTGGCATTCCCACTGGTGTCTGTGGTCCACACAAGTTCTATTTTAATAATTCACATGTATGTTTGTTTCTGTCTGCAAGTTCCAGCCTTTAAGACTTCTATTTGTGTTTTTCTTTTCTTTTGCATCTTTTGTACTGTCAGTATGCAAGAATGTTTTATGCAAATGTATGAATGTGCATGCTGTATATTCAGTTTGTTGGAGGTCTTTTTTTAAAAAATTATTATCATTACTATTATTATGCATTAACATTTTGTGACATTTATACCTTTTTGTGCCTGAGGCTTATTTGGAGATTTACTCCACAATTTCATTCTAAGTATTTTTTCTTTCTGTCTGCAGATCCTGCACCTACCATCATTTTCTCAGGTTTTCAGAAAGTGGTTTTTAAACACAAATAGGGATACAAGTGTTCAAGTCTTGCCTGTAAGTACGTCTACCAGCCTGTCTTCTCTGACTGTCTGCCTGCCTGTCAGCCGGTTGGCCCCTCATTTTCTCTCTTCCCATCATTTTCCTCACAGAAATATAAAGGCAGTGAAAAGTGCTAGGTTGCTAAGGTAACCAGTCTTCCCATCATTTCAAGATCTATCCTAAGAGTGTTTAACGAACTAGCTTCATGTTGAAATCCCTCATATTGGGAAAAATAAGTCACGTTCAGAGTAGATCACCCTGCAAGAATTTTAAATAAAGAGGTCTGAAGAAACCGAGGAGAGATGGGTGAAGTATAAAAATGTATTTTCCTAAGTGAGACACCATGAGACAGAATTATATATATATATATATATATATATATATATATATATATATATATATATATATATATATATATATGTATATATATACAGTATATAAACATACTGTATATTGGCAAACCTTAGGCCCATATTTCTCGAAATTGCATACCCCAATTAAAATGAGTGTATCTTTGCAACCACAAGGCCTATTTGAAAAAAAATGGTGCCAAATTAAAGAAAACACGTGAGAATTATAGAGATGTGTAAATACAAGTATATTTGTTACTGGTGAAGAGTAAATCAAAATGGCACATCAAAATTTCAAACCTCGCCTAAAAAAAAAAAAAAAAAAAAACTTACACTTTCAGCATTAACAACTCTCTGAAATGATGCTTTAGAATCTATTCATCTCTTTCAATACAAAGTAAAATATGTTGACATTGTCTCTGGAAAGACCTCCACCTCTAAAGTGAAGCAGAACAGAACTACAGAGTTTTTTCTTTTTTTTTTTTTTTTTTTACAAAAAGTTCATGCGAGGTTTCAAATTTGGCACAATTTGGCACAGTTGGCAATGTTGTTGTCCATAATTCCAATTATTATTCTACCATAATAAATATATTTTTAAAAAAAAACCAAACAAAAACAGCCTAAAACCGCAGCTTATATAACCTCTGTTTCGGCACACGCCCTCACAGCTTCGCTACCTGTCTGTGTGAGATTACACAGGCCCACAACTTCACAACAGATTGGTTGATTTTGGTGAATGACACATCAATTAATTCTTTAGAGCCAGTAGAATGTATCTAGACCCCCCCCCCCCCCTGTGGGAAAGATTGACAGAACTTTCAGCCAATCAGAGCCAGCAGAAGGCGGTCATTCATGGTGCCTTCATCAATGGATTGTAAAGTCTTCTTCTGGGTCCTAAATCCCAGTGACTACGCAAAAAGTGTTTTTGTGTTGCCCCAGAGATTATTTTCAAACAACCAGGCATGGATTTACCGGTAAAAATGTTTTCAGGGAGAAACAGCAAAAGTAAGAGAAATCTTTCAAACTAGTTTCTGACTGAGCGGTTTCTGCTGTTGCTGCTTATTGGCTTCTATCTCTGTAATGCTTTGGTGTAGAGGACTATGGAGCACATGTTTGGTTTGTACAGAGTATCTGCTTTCATTTGATATGTATTTTGTGCTGGTCTGATGCTGAGTTGTAGCTGTGGAGACAGAAATGTTGTACTTAGGTTGCTATGATGCTGTGTATTTAGATTTTACATTTTTTATTTCATTTAGATATAACTTTAGTTGTGTTTGGCACATTTTAAAAAGGTTTGTGCTGGCTTGACTTCTGCAGTTTAATTTGATGTGCCACTTTGCAATAATCTCCATCATTAAAGCGTAGTTTATCACCGTTGTTGTTGAGTAACAATCATGAGGGGCCTTATAAGGTCCCTCTCGGCTCAGAAAGAGGCTCAAAGTGGAAAAAATCCAATAAGTTATATATTAAAACCGTACAGCATGAACTTACTAAAAATCAATAAAGTTAATGAAATAAATAAATCAATAAAATACAGCTAGGACCTTAAATTTCCATTTACTGCAGTGACTGTTGCAAAGAGGGTCAACTTCCCATTTCCCCCAAGGTACACTAAAAGTTTTACACTGCTGGTTTTTACATTTTTATTAGGGATATTCAATATTGGCTTTTTTTTTTTTTTTTTTTTTTTTTTTTTACTGATATCTGATATACTGATTTTGTCCAACTCTTGATTTTCAATATCTGATAACCGATCTATGCAGACAACTGTAAGGTGCTCTGAGAGCAAAGATCCCAAAATAGCCGTAACTCAGCTGAAGGTGTTCATTTTGGAACAATGAGATCTCGCAATATTTTGTTAGTTAATCGATATAAACTGACACTGATTTTTTCAGATATCACATTTTAATGCAGATCAGCTGATAATATCGGTGGGTCGATAATATAGGACATCTCTCATTTTTATTTTCAAATTAGTGACATGATGGTTGTCCTCACAGGATTTGGGGTGTGTGACTCAGTTGGAAAAAAGGTTTCTGAGAACAAATATGGATTTAGTTTTCAATATTTTAAAAATTCTATATTAGTTGGAAGCCTAAAAGACACAACAGCAACTTCTCTTTCGGTTTTACGTGCTGAACTTATAGACATATCCAAAACATGGAGATGTAACAAGTCATGGCTTTAAATGATGGGATTGTCTATTGACAGTTGTTTTCTGTCACACAGCTTTCAAATGACACGATAAAAACCAAAACATACAAATACAGTGTTTTAATTGCCTAACATTGCGTTTTACAAGATACAAACCTGACCATGTACAGAACATCAATTCTGGCCCTAACCATGTGTCTTAGGAGAAAAAAACTATGCAAGATGAGTGCTGATGAGTACTGTTGGGTTTGGGATTAACACCTTCCAAGCACACCTTCCTGCTTCCCTATAATGGCTTGAGGTTTGCGGTTAACTGAACACTAGGAGGATGGTCAGCAGGCATAAGAATGTGGGACTAGTGCACATTTACATGCTGATGTATCAAAACTCAAGCAGTGTCTGTGCAGTCAGCAGAGTAAGTATTCATATAGCTTAATGTACAGTCTTATCCAGCCATTATGAAACGACAACATCAGAGCATATTTCAGACTCTGGCTTGAGATCAGAAAAATGATGTTTCGTGTTCTTTGGGTGAACCAGCCCAGTGTGTTCTCACACAAAACAACACAAAAGATGTCCTCTGATTCTGATCTCTGCCTTAGCAGTCCTTTAAAACATTATCACTGCTGCGCTGATTGTTCATTCTTTTCCAAGTCAGGAACTTGGAAAAACAAACCCCCATCCTTTAGAAACCTGAGTCTAATCTCATTTCACACTCAGATTGACGTTAACAGAGTTTCCACCCATTTGTATCGATTACCTCAGTGGATGACTAATTGAGGCAGACATTTACCACAGCTGTCATACGAAGGCTGAAGAGAAGAGAACATCTGCAAGAGTATGAACATTTATTTAGTATCACATTTTAAAACATCTTATTCGAGAGTGTTTAAGTACTATTCATCATGTAAGATCAGATAGCAAGTAAACACACAAAGGCAATACACCCCAATGAAGAGACACTTCGGGGAAAGCCTGGCAATGGATAGAAGTTAATCAACCTGTTAATTGCTCCTCTGTGACAGGTTGATGTTTTTGTTTTTATCCCTCTCTCCCTTCCTTCATCCTCTCTTCCTCTACGGTCCCGCTGTGGTAAAAATCTGACCCAATAAGTCAATCGCTGAAGCAATTAACTGCAATTGGCTAGGGCTGGATGGGAATAGTGCTCCATCACAATGTGTGTGTGTGTGTGTGTGTGTGTGTGTTAAGGCTTTAGTGACTCTCTGTGACTTATTGTTTTGTTGCAACATTCATTGAGGAAAAAGCTCAGCGTGGGCTCAGGATCTTTTGGAGAAGAAATGGAAGCTCCCAGGTCAGAAAGCCTGAGCATTCACACTGCTGAATGAGGATTAATATTGTGTGCAACTTTCTTTATTACAAAATAGGTCATTTTTATATATAAATATTCTTAGATTTCTTTCTTTTCCCCAAAGAGCATGTTCCTAAATGTGATGCACTCGTCATTTTTAGTTCTTTAAGGACACTGCAAGCATGTTCCAGTTCTCTTTTGTTGCATTTATTTTCATATTTGTTGTGTGTTTGATTGACTGCAGGTTGCGGATAATGAAAAAAGACACTTTTTCATGATAGCTGCAAAGAGTGTATCATAGAAAAAAAAATCTGGAAGATAGCCAGTGACTATTTTAGACTGTTGAAAAGCACTTCAGGGAAGTGGATGGGATTTTATTTTTCTTGCTGAGTCATGGTTTTGCACAAAAACACCATTATGTGTATGTGATTTACTCGCTCCCTGTTTTATGTGTGCATCCTTTGGCCTTCTTTGGGAATGCAGAGCGGCTCTATTTTTGTGCCTGACATTTCTCATCAATATTTTACTCCTTCTTCTCTTCTCTCCTCCTTTCTTTCATACCCTCCCTCTCCTTGCAGAATAAGGTTTTATCTATGCTCCATCACACACCATTGAAGGACTGGCTGGCTAGAATCCCGTTGGGACAATATGAGTTGCGTCTGGTGCTATAAAGAAACTGCCACTGCCAGATGGCTGCAAACAATCCTTTTGCTGTTTTTTTTTAACCTTTATTTACCCACAGTAGGTTGACACAATCAACACACACTTACACAGTTTTCAGCTATTCACAAAGGAGTTGTCCAGTACAACTAATCTTTGACACGGGGTCATTTAGTAAATTCAGAGCAGCCACAGCAGTCAAGGGCAGGTCAGTCTATGATAACAGCTGAATGTAGTTTTGTTCAATTCTCCCAGCAGGAATGTCAAATCATATCCCCCTGCTGTGTCACTTCCAGCCGCCCCATCAACACTAATGACACAGCAGAGACAGACTGAGACAGGGAGGGTTACGACAGCAAAGACCTCATGTGGTGCAAAATAATCGCTGCATGTCCTCATATGAGGCAGAGCAGATACTGCAAATGAAGCTCAGACTCCTAACCTTTGACCTTTGAGCAGGCATTAAACTTTGAGCAGCTCATATCTCTGTTGTTGGTTTATTATAGTTTATCTAGTGTAATTACTTGCATGGATGCATTCTACATGTTGTTTAAAATGCTTAAGATTTGTTTACAATATAATTTCTCTCATTTTAATTCAGTGACACATAAACGTTTTATTCTTACAGACATTTTTATGATCAGATTATAAAACAGTTTAATTTCAATACTCAACATAATAATTCTGTTTATCTCTTTGTCATTGAGTGGCTTATCACTTTCCATCTGTACTCTGATATCAACACTAAATGTCTGCTTGGCTTGGCCTGCAGCTGTATGTTGAGAGAAATGTGCTGTTTGCTTAAATAAAGGAAGAAAAAAGGTTTTTTGGTTCAGGGCCAGTTGAAAACAATGTCTTCCCAAAGCATTTCCACAGACAGTTCAGTTCAATACAACTCATTGTACACTAATTATAATCCAATTAAAACAAATCCATTATATGATCAGTATTAGTCAATTTTATAATTGTTTCATATAAACCAGTTTATAGAATAATTGCCTTGCTAAGGAAACCGTTTGCTTGCAGTTTCTTTTTGATTCAACCCCCATCCTGAGCATGCACAAAGGTGGGGAGGGGGGGCAATCCAGCAGAAACAGATTCAGGAAAGGCGACCACCTACCTTGACTGGTTGGTGGGGGAGAGGACAGGGAAGAGGGGTCAACATCAACAATTTATGGTGCTTTGAACAAAAAATATTGTTGATGCAGTGTGTATTTGATTAGCCTCTGGATGTTACGCGTGTCAAGCTAGTGTTAGATTTCTAAACTCTGCTCATACGTAAGTCTTTAGGTATTACCTTTGCAGCCGTGCTTACATGAGGATGGATGGTCCAACAGGTCACAATCAGATACTGTATGTTTGCCTCTTTCTTGAATAACTTCATGTCTGTCACTGCGTTTATTCATAGAACAATTTTAAAAAGTCGTTCATTATAAACTTTTTTCTTATCCACTTTCAGATTGTCTTCAGATTGTGTCACATAATTAGGAATCTGAATCTGATTTTGACTCAGTTTACTATAAAAGGCTTATAGTGTCATCCAGAATGTAAATGTGATGTAAACGGTAAAGCATTTTAAACCTTTTTTCATCTCATTCCCACGAAATTACATCACATGGCTGAGGTATCCAATTAATCATCCTACTAAACTGGAGGTGTTTTTTGTTTGTTTGTTTGTTTGTTTTGAACCATCCCTGCATTCAACAGTGTCAAACTCAAACTTTGAGAAGAAACTGAACCCCTCAACTGCAGATTGGGCTTTTACTAAACTAGTGATCCTAATTTTATGCCACTATTATATGGGAATAAGTAATAACTAGATACAGATACAGACTTTGGTGGAAAAAACTTTTTGCTGGAGATTTTTTTTTCTAGAAACATGTTGATTGTTGATTGAAACAGTTGTTGATTTCAAATATTCAAACTAAAGGCAGTCAGCTGACACCTGAGGGAGCAAACACTTTTATTATTTCCCAGTGTTAAAGCCATGTGTGTGCCTTTGTTTATGTTTTTTTACTTAATGTGTATAAGAATAGAGGAATGATTATATAGGGCATTAGTCCCTCTGCTTGCGTTTATTAGGCCACACATGAGGGGCTTTATTTCATCAGAGCTGGCACCCTCCCTAGGAGTCATTTCTTTTTGCAATTTTCTGCTCGGTTTCATGTTCCATTACCAGTAGATTATGCTTTTTCTCTGTCTTGCACATACACTCATTCATGGATGAGCTCAAGCATAAACACATTTGCGACACTTACTCACATCCACCGCTGCACACACATATTGTGAATGCTCATGATCCCGTGCACTATTGTTACTGGACCGCTAGTTGTGGTATGGGAAAGTGAAGAGCTTGCCTAAAGGAGAGGACAGTGGTTAAACCAGCACTGAATTACTTTCTTTACGATGAAAGTGAAATCAATTTCAAAACCTGTACGGGTGATTTAAAGGCAATCCAGGGAAGGAAATTTGTTTTTATACCATATTTCAGCAATCTTTCCCTATAGATTTGAGTGTGTGTATGTGAGAAAGAGAGAGAGAGCTGTGTGCGGGTGAAGTTTCCAGGATCTTCAATGAACAGAAAAATATTCACTGTTGAGGTAATTTATGAAGGAGCTCCACATATCTGACTTTCAAGTTTGTATTAATCTTCAAGTTGAGCTCTAATAACAGAATATTTTCTTACGCTCTATCAATCCTAAGGAGAAAATACTTGTCTTGTTGCAGTGATGATTTTTTAACAAAAAGATAACATTACAGACAAAGAGCATAGGCTTTTAAAGACAAGAAAATTGCCTGGAAGGACAGTATAGCAAAAATAATACTGAGCTGTGTATATTCGCTGTAACAGAGTAATAATAACGTTGCTCCATGCTGCATCAGTTTATATTGTTCGCTTTCAGCCATGCTACCAGCAGGGATTAAATTGGGCTGAGCCCATCAACACCAGAGCTGAGCTCTATCGCTTGACATCCACATCCAACACTCGAAAATGAGCTCCATCTCCTTCAGCATCACACCACTGCTGGTTTGATCCTTTCACTTTCCAACACTAATGCTGAACTGTGTTTTCTTTGAGAGGGTGTGTAGCCTACAATTTAAGGTAAATTATGTAGCACAGCAATGTTACGTCATCTGTATGATGGGTGGTGCAGTGGTTGTCACTGTTGTCTCACAGCAAGAAACTTGTTCTAACTTCGACTGGCCTTTCTGGGTTGAGTTTGTACGTTCTACTTGTGCATGCATTGGTTCTCTCTGGGCACACCAGCATCCTCTCAGTCTGAAAACCAGCTACCCATCTTCAACCACTCATCAAAGGTCAGGTTGTGGGGGCAGCTCACTTCCCTTTTCTCTGCAGCTTCTTTGGCTTAGCTATCTCATCTGACTGGGTCATCTCCATGCAGAGGGGGGTAGAGGTAGGGTAGCTAAAAACTGCACTTAATAGTCAATGGTCTTTCTGTTTCTTGTCATAAAGATGTGAAGACTTTGTGCAGCTACAGTATGCTACCATGGTTTGTATGTGGTCATGTGACTACATGGCAATGATGAAAACAAAGCATGTCTAATGTCTAATGCTCTAACATACAGCTTTTACTTGACCTGTTGTACAGCACTTCGTTCAGCTGTTGTTGGTTTTAAAGGGCTTTATAAATAAACTTAACTGGACAGAATTGAATTCAACTAAATCAATGGTAAACAACAAACAATTAACCTCCCAAAATAAACAGTAATAATTTATTCAAGCAAAAGCAAAGGTACAGTAAAACTACCCTTACAGGTACTTAAAAAAAAAACTAACAAAAACGTGAATCTAACCAAGTAACTGTAACTCATTACTTCCTGCCTCTGCCTCTGATCTCTACTCTACACTGAGCTTCATACAGCCTAGACACCCTGCAGAGGAGCTTGTTTTTGGTCATTCTTTTGGTCACTATCCACAACTCATGACCACGGATAAGAGTAGAATTGAAGATAGGCCTGTAAATTGAGAGGCTGTATCCATAAATACACTCCAATGCAGAAAAAACTTTGCTTAAAAGGAAAATGAATGACGGCTTCTGTGTTGCTGGATTTCAGTAACTTTGTTCCTACAGAACCTGAGTGCAGATAAGGTGTTTGTCATTTAGAAAAATGATTAGTTTTATAAAGTTACCTCAGATTATTTGAATTATCTCTCAGTCCATCCTTTTTTCACTTATTCCAAGCAGGTTAATGGGGGAGCTGGAGCTAGCATCAGCTGCTATTAGACAAGAGGGTACATCCTGGACAAGTTTGCTGTCCATTGCAAATGCAAAGGAATTAATGGCATATGATCTTTAAAATATTCTCTTTTTTTAACTTCAGGAAAATCACCAGACAAACCGGGGAGGAGGGGAGTATTCACAAAGATGAAAAACTATACAGCAAGAGGCATTCTCAACTACAAGTTTATGGAAACACTTGCTCTGAAAAAACAGACGTAGCACGTCATTTATTCTGTCAACAAAAAGAGAAGTATTGAAAACAAAATAATTTAGGACGAAAAGGTGTACTGAGTGTTCCTACTGTGCGAAATAATTAAATAATTCCTTTCTCCATCAGATCTGTTGTACCTGCTCATGATGTTAACAGTAGTTTGATGGTGTTGGCCGACATCAGTTTTACATGGAAAAGTAGAAGTTGCATGCTGACCGACATAAGATAATCTACAACTGTGCAAGTTATTACACATTTTTGCAGACTTTCAGTGAGCAGTGGAATAGCTGACATTCACTTGCCCGGCTTCATTTTTTTTTCTCCTCAAACCACACACTCCATAACCCTGGACCTGGAATTTTTTTAGTAGTGGTCAAAGTGTTTTTTTCAGCTCACTTAAGGAGTTGAGCTTTGCTCAGCTTGGGATAAAACTGTAATTATTTTCTGTTGAAAGTCAGTGAAGCAAACTGCAGAAATTATTGTGTCAATCCATTTCTCAGGCTTCCCCTCAGTGAACAAATGAAAACAGTGGTGTTAAAAAAAAAAAGTTAAATAGCAGTTTCATTTAGAAATAAGAGAGCTGTCTTTTTAAATTTACTGAGTATTTTGTAATGTAGTATTCTGTTGAGGTTTCACACAGCTGAATGGAGATCTTTTCCCCACACATTCACAGATAGAGTTTCTCATCCAAATAAAGAAATAAACAGAATGAAAATGTTCCCTCCTCTCCCTTGTGGTCGCCATCTGACTAGATTCAATATGAGATACCTGTTTCCTTAATTTCACAAATCCACTGGAGCTGAACTGAATTTATATTTAAAAAATCCAGCAGCAGCATCTCTTTCCAGGAAATTTGTTATTGTTACTCTGGACAATCCACAACTGCGACACAGTTTTTTCAACTGAGCAAAAAAGGAAAAAAAGCTGACAGTGTGGTTTGTTGAACGTACTCCACCCATACTCAATTTCCCCTTGGACAACGACTGTCCCTCCCCACAAATCCCAATTTCACCCCTGGCTAACTGCATGGCTTTAAGGATAGCAGTGTTAGTTTGTCAGGTCAGTCAGTTTGCCACTTTGGTCCAGAATGAAAAATCTCAGCAACAGTTGGATGAGCAGTTGGATTTTTGTGGATTGGAGGCCTGACGTTGGTGGTCCATAGAGGATCAATCTTCCCAACATGTTGCCTTACATCACCACAGGTTTTACAGTCATTGTTTTGGCTGATATGCCTTTAAATTGTTGGATTGTTGGAGAAATATCGTACAGCTATCGATGTCCCCTATCAAGTTTGTCTGGAGCAACTTTGGTTATCTCCTTTTTCTATCGAGGGTCATCACCAGGTGTCTGGAAAACTTGTGTTTGTTTAATTCTCGGAGAAACCTGACACAGAAAGTGCTAAACTTTGGTTTTAGAGCAAAATAGTAAATGTTTCATGATGAATTTAGATTTAAAACCAGCTGCATTTGAAGCAGCTAAAATCCCCTCTGAGCCAATAACAGACAAGGTGAGCTTAATCTTTGGGTCCATTTTCAGGTTGCACATAAAAAGAAAAATGTTTCTATATTATTTCTACATAAACAAAAAAAAAAAAGTTTAAGGTTGATGGGAAACATGATGCATTGATTTCAAGAGAGAGCGTTTGCTGTGGAATCTGATGTAATGAATGAATGATAAGGTAAGAGAAGTCCTTGACTGTGAAGGAGAGATGAAATCTCAGATAACTTGGCTGATAAGCAGACTGCAACAATTTAATACATAAAAAGATGTCATAATACAATCTTTCCTCGTTTTTTTTATTTGTTTGCAACACTTTTAATCAGTATTTGTGATCATTTTGTTTACAGTGGTTCAACTTCGCTGTCTGGAGAATAAATCTTGATGGAGCAGCTCCACAAAGTCACAACCTATTAATGGAATGATTGTTTTTTCTTTTTTATTCTGTCCATATGCTCAGCATTTGTGCTTTGTATGACTCCAATATCAAATTCATAACAATGTCAACTTTTGCATTTGAGGTTGTTGACAAGCTCTAAAAGCTGCAGTCAACAGTTTTGATGATAAACTGGTCTGATACATGTTTTTAGTGTATTTTTGGGTTGCTTGGGTAAATAGAACATGGAGCCATATCTTTTGTCTTCCTCAGTCTTTAACACAGTGTGATGTCAAGAGGGACCTGCCTTCAGCTGCTGCTGGGTATAATCATGAAGCACCCTTCCATCATTGTGTTTCCAAACACCTCAATCCACCGAGCCTCTATTTTCTGTGTAAATGCCAGACTTGCTGAGTTTAACTTGTACAGGTGGTGTGCATGCTTTAAAGCTGACTAGGGTGCCATCATCCTCACTTATCTCGACTTCTCTTGAGCATGACGCAATAAAGTGTTTTGATTTTTTACCTGGCACATTCACCATCATGTTTCTTGCTCTGAACACACAACAAAGGTTCCAAATAAACCACATAGTTCTGTAAATACAAAAGAAACAAAAAAAAAGGGGAAAAAAAAGGGAAATTTAGTTTTCTGTATGGATGTTTTTGTACATAATCAATATTTTGAAAAGGTTATTGAAACTGGGTGATATCATTTGCTGGCTTGCAGACAAGAAAAGAAAAGGAGGCCGAGAACAGAGTCTGTACTTTCAGTCTGGTGTAATATTGTGGGCGAGGATGGAAACCCCACACAGGTCACCAAGAGGTGAGAATGAAACCGAAGACTGCAGGTGAAGACGAAAAGCCATGGAATTGAAATGATTGTGGAGGAATATCAGGATGAAACTATCAGAGAAAGCTGCAATGTAGTGTTTTTTTTTTTCTCTTTTTCCTCAGACATGCCACTGAAAGCATCACTGGGCTTTTCATTACAAGCATGAGCAGAAATATGAGGGAAGAAAACTGTTGACAAAAGCAATCCCCACATAGAAACACACATGCTCAGTCAGTCTTTGTCCGTTCAATCAAACATCTCCAGCCAGTCAAATGCCAATAATAAACATACTTCACCTGCTAAGGAAATAGGTCTATGTGTGTTGCTTCACACTAAAAATTTTGTTTGACTAAAGACAACATTTGCCAACAGATTAATTTCACTGTTCTTATGAATGATCCTGTCCAGCCTGATTGTGTTATCAAAGTTATTTATTTCACTATTTGTTATAATCTATAACTTTAGTTCTACAGTAGCCTTCTGTTCAATAAATCATCCGGTTTGTTTGTCAGTTCAGCCCTGACAAAGGTGTTATGGTGAATAATTTCTGAACCTCCATAACGGGAAAAACATTATCACACAGCCACAAGTCTGTAATGCATTACAATGAGATAATTATGATGTGGTTGTGAGTTAATTAGGTGTGGAAATATGAAATCTTATTAATGTGTGGCCATAAGATGTAGAAAATGTTTACTGACAACATTCAAGACTTCTGTGAATTTTCAACACATGCAATGGTTAAATTGGGTTTGTTCACTTTACAATGATCTTAAGGTGAAACAGGATATCCTGCTGTCTCTAGAACAGTGACTCCCACCCTATTTTCCCATCCACTGTTCCCCAGATTCCCAGCTGTAATGTAATTATGTCGCCTTACTTTGTTTTCCTCTTTAAAATTAAGGACGAATCATCTGTACTGTAGCGTTTCGACATGTCCCATTGATGAGACGATGCAAACTGACTGTTTGAGGCTCCTAAAACATGGCTTCCATGTGAACGAAACACCCAAGTGATGAAAAAATAAGCAATACCTCTCAACTTGTTTCTGTGTGCACATACTGGCTCTTCATAGTAAATGCCTCAAGGCCCCCCTGTGCCTATAGGGGACCCCAGGTTGAAAAAACCACTGTACCTTGGTTTTATTAGTTAAAGTTACTTCATTTGGTTGCTAAAATCCCATGAATTGTAATATTAACAATATCTAATGCTAACAGTGGAGATTAAACAAGTTAACATCTTTTAGCAAGAGCTGGAGGACAGGAAGAAGAGGAGGTGGATGTGGAATGGAGGCCTGAGAAATAAATGATTACACATCTGGATCCACATTAACACCAGCTCCTTCCAGCAGCTGTTGAAGGAAGCCAAATGCCTGCAGGTGTGCACATGCCTTTATATCCTAAAATCCCCTTCCTTCATTATCCTTACAGTACTTTTTTTTTTATTGAATATCGAACCTTTTAAGAACAAAACAAGGGAAACACAATAACGATGGCTAAACCAAAAAAAGGGTTAGCAGCACAACTCATACACAGAAGAATCTCTGTGATACAGTCTTGATTATTTTGCTGGAGAAATAAATAGCTGACTTTAACTTTATGCAGTTTTTTTATGTGCCTAATAACCAGCACAGTGATGCTATACAGTCTTTAGGGTGTATATGAAGTAAAATTCTTTTCTTCTGCTTAACATTATACCTCAGCACAACCATAGATGCCGTTTGACACCTTATAAATGATTTTCTTTTCCTTTTTTGTTTCTTGTTGTTTGGTTTTCTTTTCAAAAAGTAAGCACCCCATAAAGCTGAGTCAGATATTACAAACATTGTCAGAGCTATGCTAATAGCAATAGCTGCTACTTTTTAATGACTGAAAAGAGTAAATATATTTAGCTTTGTTTGCACTTCTTTAACTGAAAAAAGAAAAAAAAAAACAGGTTTTGTTGTTTCCTAGTTTTAATATTTTTTGTGATTTTCTGAAATGCAGATAATGGTGCAGATTAAGATCATTCTTCAATAAGTCAAGTCCAGCTGTTGCATTTGACATGTGTTATTTTCACACAACTGACTTTGCAAAACAGGAATAAGCCCAGAAAGACCAGCGCATAAAATTCATAATCCCATCGGGCCAACCAGTCATGGTCATAGATCATTATGGACATTTTTTTTTTAAGTATTTACTGCTCAGTGATGATGACAGTTTAACCTTTTCCTCAGCAGCCTACAATATGTGTAACGTCACCCCATATGTTTATTTAAGGGTATTTTTGTGAATTCAAATGTTTGGAACTAGTTTAAGCCTGAACAAAAATCAGCTTTACAAGCACTGAAGAGCTAAACTGTCATCCAAGGTCGAATGATCAGAGTCAGAACAAAAATTAGAGTTCCAGCCCTAATCCAGCGCTTTAGGAGGACAGATACCAGCTAAACAAACTAAATGGGTTAAAAAGATGACCCCTGCTTGGTCTCCAGCAGATCTCTTTGCTCGTAGAACAGAGAATTTCTTTAGGAAATTTTTTAATAGAATTTTCATGCAGTTTCTGGTGTGTGTGTGTACATACTGAAATAGTTTAGTAAAACTGTTTATCATTGACAGGGGGGTATATAGCTACTGTATAGCATGCTGCATTTTAATCCCCTCACCCCCCAAAAAGCTTTTTTTTTTTTTTTGTCAGCCCAATACATGAGCTCTGAGCCATTGCTGTAAACATGCAAGCACATGCTGTGGAGCTGCATGAGCTTTATGCTCATACACCATCCCCTCACTCCTTAAATAGCCTTAGCAGGCCTCACACTGGCTGTGAAATGACCACATGCTTGGTTTTGAGCTGCACTCTGACATTTGTTTTCAGACATAAAGAAAGCGATTATCACCATGCATGCACAAAGAAAAAAACAACAACAAAAAACAAGGCTCTTCTTGCAAAGTCTTCTTTTAAAAACCAAACACCTGCAGATGCAGCACAGAAAACAGCTGTAAAAGATCCAATCAAACATTTTATGGGTAAAGAGAAACATTATGAACGGGTAAAATATAAACCTTTACGGAGAACACCCCAAGGAGCATAAAATGTTAAAAGACTGACATTTGGTGGTGGGGAAGGTTGTGAAATGCTCATAATGACATTTACAGTAACCTTTTGCTGTGACTTTTTAAGAGGGATTAAAACCACAGAGACGAAAAGATGGGGCGGTGTTAGGTCTTTCATTAATCAAACTGTGATTGCACTGGGCCACAGCCTGAGGGCAATTTCTCTTCTGGCTTGTTACAAAGTGAGCGGTTCAATGACACCACATATATGTATGTATATTTCTAAAACGTCTGCAAGGGTGCAACATTTGTCCTCTCACCTGTGAAGCCAGGGTCAAGCTGTTTGACAGAGCTGCTGGAGTGCTGAGCAAGACACAAGTTTGTGACCTCTGCAGGGCAGTCAACAATTCTCATTATCATTCATGAAATACATGAATACATACACTCTCCTTGTAAGAATGTTTTCATGAAAATTCAACTTGCATGAATGTTTTAAAGCAGCCAAATTGCTCGTTATTATTATTCAGATGTGTCCTGGACAACTATAGTCCAGTAATTACAGGGAAAACATTAGCAAAACATTAATTATGAAAGACCTAAGAGAGTGAGCTAAAACATTTACCAAATGAATTGTGAATTAGTTGTTTTTTTCTTTCTTTCTTTCTTTTTTTTTTTTTTTTTTGCTATCTGAGGAATAAGAAATACCTCCTGCAGTGAATATTCTTTCATTTCAATCTCATCCAATTTCCCCTTAAAAAGGTCATCATCAAAAGAACCCAAATGCCACGATGGCCGACTCTTTGTTTCCGTCCAAAAGCAATCAAAAATTGTCATATTTCTGTTGAGTATAAACATAGAGGTAGTATTTGTAAAGCTGTACAAACAACTGAATAAAGGGTAAGCAGCAGTTGACAATATTATGCTGACATTTAGTTGCAATTGCCTCCTCATGGAGGTGCTGGGAAGACCTGAGGACAGAGCAGTGCAGATGCTGCAGGGAAAACATCCAGAGGCTGTTTAGACCCTAAACCCAGTGAAGCACTGTCAAATGTTGGAATAGAAAATTTGTTGGCAGCAGGAAATGGTATTGTTGGGGTTCAGTGCCTGAAGGGGTTTTTATTGTTTTTTCCAGCTCTCATGTTTAGGAATTCACCAAAACAAAATGTTGTAGAAAGAAACTAAGAATCAGTGGAGCTTTTTAAAGCCCAGTTAATAAAAGTTGGATGTGCTGCCATGGCTATGCATATGAATACCACTTAGACATGTGAAGCTTTTTGTGTTTCATTTTGCATCATTAAAACAACATGCCAAGTAGTTAGGATTAGGGTACATAAGTGTACAGAGTAGGCTGTCATCCACTCACACAGTTCAAAGCAAGAAATGCTGAGCTGAAAAATCCATACTTGAAACAATAATTACACCTATTTATGAGAATAGGCTGGACTGTTTTTATTCCCTTCAACATAATTATAAAGGATTTTGCTCATTTTTAGATTGAGACTGTGCAGAGCTTCACATTAAGTAAGATGCTGGAAAGCTGCAATTCAGAATAGTAAAACTAATGCTTACTTTATGCTTGCAGTAATAGTGAGGTTTCATGGAGACATTCAGCAAGCTCAATATGTAGTATTTTAACTTACTACTGGAAAAGATCTGAATACTTCTTCAGTGCTATCAAATGAAAGAAAGTAATACATATGTGTGTATCAAAACAGAAGGCTTGAAAGCAAATGTATCACTGTGTTCCAGAGATGTTACTATACAATGTTGTCGCACAAAAGAAATCCCCAAATTAGCATGACACATGAGGAAAACCCACCTGCAAAACTAAATCTTGGGCAAACAGACTTTAACTGAACACAGGTGTTTATTTGCATGTCAGTTGGCCCACCTGCTGTACACAAAGCTGGGTGGGGCCCAGTCTGGTCACCATCAGAGCAGCTTTTACGGTTTACTCTTCAAAGTGTTTTAAAAAGCTGGATTTCAGATGGAAATGTATGTTTGCTTCGCAACACAAGACTATGAATTCTTTCTATGTCAAGTTTAAGGACAATTAAGATTTCACCAGCAATGCTGAACTTTCCCATGTTGTTCCTATCATTACCAAAATGTTTCCCGTCAGATTTACTCTGCTTATTGGATTTCAGCTTCATAAAGGCTGCTTTGCAGGCCCAGAGTTTGTTTGTGTAAGCAGCTTATTACAACAAATTAATACATGAGCAGACTTTAAGAAAGGTTGCTCCTGATGACTCTTCTACGATGGTCATATTTGCGCAGGTTTTACTGAAAAACAGTTTTGATTTATCCTTCTTGCAATCTCTTCTTTTAAACTACTTTCATTCATTATAATCCAAGCTGAGAAAATGACGACCTCCACACAATTGATTGCGTTGCAGCCTTCTCCTGCTTTGTATCCATCAGTTTCAATAGTAATTGTGTTAGGCAGCTTTTTATAGGAAGTAATGGTTTGTCTGCAATCCTCTGGAACTCACATTTACTGGTATATTAAAGGCCTTCTGAGCTAATGATGGTCTGAGACCTTGGAAGTTATCATATAGCACAGATTCCTCTGATGTTTACATCTGCATGTTGCCTCGTTCCACTTTTTATTCAATTTCAAACTGTATATAATGAAAAATAACACTAATCTTGCTTCAAATATAAAGACAGAATGCTTCATCCCCAATTTGATATCTAACAACTCACACTTACAGGAGTTTCTTTTATCCCGGATTTACAAAAAGTTCATATATGGAGCACAAAAAAGTGAACATTATATTTCTTGAAACAATGAATGCTTTTATTCATGTATGTTTTTAGCAGGTTTTTTAAAAGACTTCCGTTTTTCTTTTTGATTGGTTGGAGGATAAAATCACCCCCTGCATTTATATGTCAAGTTTAAAGTCTCAGACTTTAGTTTTGGAATCCAGTCGCCTTTGTCAAAACTACAACAATGAATAATACCCCAATCTTTACAAATTTAATTAGCCTCTGGCAAAGATGGCTCTTAGCACTGATAAACAAATCTAAATGGCCATTTAATTAAAATCACAAGTACGCTGCAGCGTTAAATCCGAATTAAATGTCAGTTTGCTATTGTGGGTTCAATAATAGCGTAGTAACACTAAGGCAGTAATACTTCATGTGATGTATGAGATCATTTCACAACAGATGTTGAGATGAAGCCACTGCTACCAACATTTTAAAGGCATGTAACCCATTTGCAACTGTCTCATTTACATCACCAGCTGTGTTGTTGTTGTGTAAAATGCCCATCCCTGAGAACCGAAGAAGAAAAAAACATGTTCAAGTCTACTGGGAGTACAGGACCGTATCTAGATTAGAGGGAGATCCTCTTAAAGGCATCCTGCAGACACAATATTCTCTCTTGTTCCCTCCTCCCCAGAACATCTCCTCTGAGACCACTGATTTGGCTGGCAGCAGGCTAGCCGGGATCCTCTTTGTCCAGATGTGCACACACACACATGCGCGCACACACTGAAAGCCAACCCCTGGGTGAATTGAATTCATCCACACTAAAGGAACAATAGCTGGTCCCTTGTGAATCGGCGCATGTGTCTGTCTGTGTGTGTGAGAGAGATTTGGATATCATGTGTTTGTCTTATATGACTAGCTATTAGGCTTACAGCTAGCTTTGAGCTGTGGTGGGTTTGCACAGTCACACACAAAGGCGTGCAGACACAAGACCTCAGTGGATGTACAGTACACCAGTGTCTGGAGTTTCCCTAGTAACAGCGTTTACTTTCATACTGTTGCTGATGGATAACAAGATACAGATCCTCATCACTATCTAGTCCATGCACACAGCATATGGCTAACACACACACACAGTTGCCCGGGCTCACACTTCTGTGAACTAGATTTCTCACTTACAGCACACTACCACACACACACCTATAGATATGATGTATAGAGCAGAAACTAATGGACACACACACACACACATACGCATACATGTATGGTGTCATGTCAGACACACTCCTAAAGCTGACTTTATGGTGTGTGTATAGTGTGCCTGAAGCACACATACACACACAGCTCTTTTTTCTAAGTCCTATTAGTCACGGACTACAAACACAAAGTGTAACATTGGCTGCCCCAGTACCCTGATTTTTCAAATTCACAAGGGAAGTCTGACGCACTCACACACACATGCGCACACAACGTCACCTACCTGAGGCAACCTCAGGTTGTTCAAAATGCAGCGAGCAGCCTGAACAGTCGGTGGGTAAAACAAAACAAAGCACAGGAATAAAACAGCAGGAGCATGTTTGTCTGAATCCAACAAAGAGAGCGTGTTTGTGATATGAAATTCTAAAAATGTCTACTTCAGCTCAAATATACCTTGAAATGTTTTGATTTATATTTTGTTCACAGTGAAATTTGAATTTTGTGTTGTTGTTTTGCAAGCGGTAGCTGCAATATTCATCAATTACAAAGAAATACTGGCAACTAACAACTTATGGGAATGAGAGAAAAGGGAGAAAGCATCAGAGAAATGTGTCAATAAATTCAGAACAAAGCCATAACAATGAAGTATCTGGGTCAATAGCTGGAGGAAATCTTCACAAGGCACATTTACAGATGCAAAGAACAGCTTGTTTGATTTCTGACATGAAACTTATCCACTGATAGAGAAAATGTGCACACCTAAAAGCACAAACACACGCATACAGACTGGACATGAGATCTGTCCAGTCTGTGCAGCAAACATTGCACACACCAAACAAAATCAGTTCCACTGGAGGCACACAACTCATGCACACATGCTGGATTAGTTCGGCTGGCTTTGACAAAAAAACAACAACTCTCTGACTCGTGAGGCTTAAACCATCAAAACCTTCAGGTGAGGGCTCAGTAACACAACGTGTTGCTGCAATCCGGTATTTCTAAAAAAACCTCCCCTCCACTACACAGACATATATCACTGCAAAACCTCTCCACATACTCCAAGGTCCTTTTAGATTTAATTAAGCAAAAGTAAAGAAACATATGTACACATTTCTGACAACTGAACCATTTTGTATGGATAAAGCTGACCACTCATGCAAGAAAACAAAGTCACTTGTCTGACTCTCAGAGAGGAGGATGATTCCAAAGATAAAGTCGCTGCAGGCCGCTACAACACAGGTGCCATGATAACAGTGTTTCTTCATGATAAGAATGATATGGGTGGCATCTTGTTCGCAGTGCAGATGTGAAACATGTGCCAAGATAACTCCAGCAGTGCTACAGTGAGTCTGTAAAACCAGAATAAGACATCTCATCATGTGAACTGTGAATGTCTAAATAGCAGCAGGATTAACCCCACACAATGAAACATAGTGTGAGGCCAGCTCCTGCATTTTCCCCACATAATCACCAAAGCTGCCTGTAATGCTGCCAGATCACATATGGATTTTTCATAAAGTCTTTATGAGTTTGATGCAGATGACCATTTTACTGCCAAAGCTGTGAAGTCTATAAGGTTTGAGGCAGGTCAGGAGGCATTGGAGCATCAATAATTCATATGTATGCTTTGGAAGGAGAAGCTGATGTATGTGCAACCAAACAAAACCTGAAAGACCAAGTTCTTGTTTTCATATTTCAACCTCCATTTATTTGAACCAAAAAAGAGATCAGGGTTAAATCCACTAAACTTAAATACAAAAATAAGGGACTCAAATTTAAATCAATGTTTTAGTACAATTTACACATACATCCAAGTGCTGTGGGGCAAGATGACAGCATTGTGGAAATGACAATACTTTCTGATATGGCAAAAGAGGAGCTTGGTCAAGCCAAGATGCTTTGTTTAGGCAACTGCGTAGCCAGCTGGGACTGTAGGAGGTCTATGAATTAGTGGCTTGGATCTGTGTTATGGTCTGTCCCGGTCTTAAAGCTAACAGTAAAAAAATAGAAGGGAGACTTTTGAGAGCCATCCCGAATCCTATCTTACACCCCCCTCTCTCCCAGTCTCACCGTCTGGTCTGCTGCAGCAGGCACGCTATGCAGAGAAGGGGCCAATCCCATTATCCCGAGAAATCAAACAGAAACCAAACCGAGTCGTGTGCGTTATGTGGGGGTTATAAAGGTGATTTCGCTTTTCGGGGTAATGGATTTATTAGAAATCGTGAGTCCCACTCAGCACGAATTCTAATCTGGCGGGGCGTTGCCTGTTTATACGTCCGCTCGCAAATTTCTCAGCATTCTGCGTTTTTGATAGATTCCACAGAGTGCCTGTGGTTCAACCAGCCCGGGGTCCATCCGAGACAAACAGCCAGTCTTAAACCAACAGGTCCTTTTGCATGTCTGCGAGTTTGTGTGCTTGTGTGCGTGTGTGCGAGTACGTTTGTGTGTGCGCAAAAGTGTGCGTCCATGCGCCTCGTTGACAGGAGGCAGGGAGGGGGTGGAGGAGACTGTATCAAACGGAATCCCTGATCACTCCTTCCCCCCGTTAACCATAGACAGCTCTTTGAGAATTCCACTGGCGTCCACTCGCCGCCTCTCCCGGATCATGTCCTCTAGGCTACGAAAGACCAGCGTGTGCACTCCGCTGCCGGACAGATGCACTTTGAGGAAGTACTGCTGCTCCGCTGAGTGTACTTCTCCCCCGGCTTTGAACTCCCGTTTCCCAAAGCGGCACCAAGCGGCGAAACTTTCCGAATTGGTCCAGCAAATCTCCTCACTTCTCAGGCCCAGATGTCCCACTGCGTTCTGCATCACCAGGTCGGGAGGAAGTGGTCGAAATCGGTACCGATTGTTGACTATTCTCCCGAGTCGACCGTTGCTGATCTCAAGCAAGCTGTCCTTGCGGATTTCGCCCTTGTGCAGATGAATGACCTGGTCGTCGTGATCGTAGATCGCCCAGTGGGGTGCTTGCGCGGCGGCCACCAGTTCCAGCAGGTCTCCGGGTTTGCACATAGTCAGCAAAGTTTTGGCCGAGTACACATTCAAGTCCTCGTTTTCCCGAAGCTTGGAGAAGATGCATTCCTGGGAGCAGAATGCTGAGTACTCCACCTCGCTGACCGAGAAAGGTCCCTCCTCGGTCGGGCTGTGGTCCTTGGTGAAGCCGCAGTCGGACGGAGTGCGGTCGTCCACCTCCTCCTCTTCGTCAGAGAAGAAGTAGGCGACGCCGACCCGAAGCTCGTCCTTCTCCAGCCCGGACGGATCCCCCGTCGGCAGTTCGCTGTAGTTGAGGTGGGTGATCCGATCCAGTTGATTTCCCATCAATGACCTGGCAAGGCAGAGGCATGGACTACGGTGTCTGAGAGAGAAAAATCAACAAAAAGATAGAAGCGTGTCAGTGAAAAAACACACACCTTTCACAGAACAACACAGTTACGCACAAACGCTACACTGCATTAAAATCTTTTCTCATGAATGTAAGAAAACACTCAACACCGATCAGCAGTCACCTACACAGAGTGGCAAGAGCTCTGTCATATCATTGAACCGCAAGTGCACACTAGCACAATCAATGATCCTTTGCCCCTTGCTCCCTTTGCACTCATTTGTTAATCATTAAATCCAATGGAATGTGAGAAAGCCTGGGAGTCGCGAACAAGCGAAGTAAGAAAAAAAGGAAAACATAATGAGGCTGACAACTGCTGCGTAAAAAGATTTTTCCACCTCACATAAAGGCCAATCTGGTGTCTTTACGCACAGCAGAACAAAGCAGGGGAAAAGAGGATACCTGTGCGCTCCCAGGGCAGATGGTTAGATATCCTTGCGGTCCATTAGTGCAGAGGGCTGCTCAGTCCTCTGCTCAACCCCAGACTGTTCTTTTCTCTTTCTCCTCACACTTAACCCCCTTAGTTTTGGCACCGTGCACCGGGTGCTCCGGTTGTAGAGCGAGCTCGTACTTCACTCCACTCGGCACCAGCTCTTTTTAAGTACCAAGGAGAGCTCCGCCTCGGCTGCTGCGCTCCGCCTTCAATGTATTCTACTGGAGTGCTGTCACTGGTCCATTACCACCGAGCCAATGGGAACCGCAGAGGAATACGCCAATAAGTCAGATGATCCAATCAGGTGAGCTCTGGGCGGCTGGCGGCGATAGACGGCTGTTACCGTGGCATGGTTTTTTGTTGTCAGAGCTGTGGAATTCTCCACATGATCAGCGGAGTCCCTACACAGGCTCAAGGCAACAGTCACACGTAATAAGATCCCGTATATCTCACAAAAAACATACGAGAGGAGAGTTTTGTGGCGCTATAAACATTTTATTATCTCAAACATTCCCAACTGCAGGATATGGAAATATTCACACCTTCTTGAATACACGATAGATTCCGTCCTTTAGTCCCCACGTGTGACTTGTAAATCATTTCGTCACCAGCTTCTCTGTGCAATGCATTTACTCATTTATCTGTGTGTGCGCCTGGTGGAGGGAGGGGAAGGAGGCAGGTGTGTGTTCGAGTGCAAGAAAGGAACAAAACAAAGGAGTCTGCAGGGAGATTAACACAAAGTCTATAATATTTTAGTTTGCAGTGTCTATCGAGGAACAAAATATGGCTGAAATAAATGCATATAAATTTCAGCCTGGCTCACTTTTGCATGCATAATCTATTGTTGCACTTGCAAGATTAACATGAGTGCATTTATGTCATCTCCACTCTGCAGTGATGTCTCTCTTTTCTGGCTGCCCACAACAGATAGCCATCTTATATCAGACCATTCTCCATAGAGATAATGTTTTCTCTGTATACCTCTGCCATGGGAATCTGTTCATCTTTTTTTTTTCCTCATTTCTTTTTCTGGCAGCATCTGGAGAGCTGCGGATAGTTGCTCTCTTTTTCTTCTCCCAGATGGTTGGAGATAGCAGCTCTCCGGCTGCTGACACAGAGCGGTCTCCTGTCTTTGTTTCTACTGGTGACAGGCAGAGTGAGCGGGCACTTTTTCACTAAGTAAGATGCGATTGTACTTATTTACACACCCACAGGCATAAAGGACAAACACACACGGGCACCCATGCAGCTGCTTGTACATCCCCTAAAGTATTTACACAACCATGGGAGGAGAGGGGTGCATGTATCTGATAGATTGCTTTTTACTCCAGTGAAGCTGCAAACAGGGCTGTGTAATTCATGTCTGATGTATCATGCCCTTTGTGTGTATCCATGTACTTTAACTCCAAGTGAGGGTGAGAGAAACATGCTAGGTGATAAATAAGATTTTCTCTTCATGAGCAGTCCCCCCCACCCCACAAACACACAGTGAGTCATGGGACCACCAGTAATGGCTTTGGCTGCAGCTCCTCCTGCATGTGGTCCTGCCACCTGTAATCTACAATGAGCAGAAATGAGTTTTCTTTGTACACACCGCCTTCCTTGGACATGCATATTTCCTTTTTCTTTTCTTCTTTGCTTGGCCCAACTCATGCATACACTTTTTTTCTTTTACACACACCTAATCATATATGCAGCTGGTGTAATAATAAGGCAGGTTGCAGACAGTAGTGGAATAACTACTGAGACAGGGTGATATTTCACAACCCCAATAATTGGATACGTCTCTATTCCCTAATTACTAACTAAATCATACATGCTGCAGTGCAATACTATGCAGATAGAACAGTCTGACACATACACTCACACCCATATTCAACTGTCCACAAATTTACCCCTAAATGGATTCAAACATCAATCTTGCTGTCTCATGTGTGGCCGATGAACCGATTCACAAACATGAAAAACATCATGTGTGTCTCTTGTACATACAACAGCACAGTAACCTCATGTCTGCCAGACTCTCACACCTCTGCACTCACACACTCACACATGCTGACAATAGTTTTATGTACAGAGAGGGTGTTAGAGCTTGGGGTATATAAAGGGTGTGTATTTTGAGAAATTGCAGCACCGCATCTAGTCATGAACCCTTGAGGCACAAGAGGTGTTTGTGCACATGTAGAGCTGCTTTGATGGCTGGTAGAGTAGAACAGAAAGGAAACATTTTCTGCTTTCTCTGTGTGGGATAGAGCTGATGTTAGCGAGAACAAAAAAGCAAACAAAAAACATGGCATGTCAACCTTTTAAAGACTAGCATCACTACATGTTGTATATCATTTGGTGTCTTGAAAGCACTGTGGAGTTCCTAAATCACCAGATCATAAAAAAAAACCTTTTCCAGGTTTCTTTTTGTTACAAAACACCAAAATAACTGTAGGCTTCCTTGTTTGTGATATTATATTGATCTCCACAGGGAAAACAATCCTTTAGCTTGTATCTTTCCAGAGAGGTCAAAGAGCAGGGTTAGCCACAGAGGAGTGATAGGTAGAAATATTAGTGGACTTGGCTGCAGGGATTTTATAGCTTTTGGAAACAATTGCTCTCTGTAAGGGGCCAGTGTTTCTTATTTTGTTGATAAAAATCCAAATAAAATATGCAAAAACTTCCTGGACATGTTCAAAGGTTTTCAACTGTATGACAAAAAAGTGCTTTGTGACAGTGACACGTGCATCACTTTTGGCCAAGCAGAGTCACATGTGTGCAGAACTGGGATGATTGATGCTGCAGTTAATTTGTGTAGCAGCTGAAGCCTCCAAGAGTTTGGTTGCTATGGTTTTCAGTTGTGATGGAATTATGAGGGATTGGTGATTATTCTGCAAAGATACAGAGCAAAATATTAATTATTGTTTTGGAGCATGTGTGTGAAAAAAAGATGCCAAAAATGTGGGGAAATAATATATTAAATCAGTTGTGTCTTCTAGCATATCCTTTGTGACTATAGGTGCGTAGGTGTTGCAAATGGCAGCCTCTACCTCGGCATCATGTCTATAACTACATGAGGAATTTCCTCTGGGGTGTTATCGCTCAAATAAAGCGAGCTTTATATCAAAGTAGGAAGGGGATCAACGGAGCTCGGTCTTGTTAAACTGTAAAAGGAAATAGTCATCAAAGAAAAATCAGCAGTGGCACGATTACAGCAGCTTTCATGAATGAAAATGACACATTTTTTAAACATTTATTGAACCATAGCATGTTTGTAGAAAAAAAAGGAATTCCCTTGAATCCCTCACATCAAAAAGTAAAAACTTAATGTACTTCTTTATGGCCACAGACAAATTTTTTTTTCTTGCACTTCTGTGATACCAGACACAAAATGATGCCACAAATAAAACTACTGTCATCACCTTTCATGAAATAACTGCTGCCTCATATCTAAGAGGGAACAAGCGCTACACCCCCTGACTGTCAAAGCAAAGGACAGAGTTTGACTCCTGCTCCAACCTTTAGTTACTTCAGGACTCAGTCATTGTGTAAATGCAATTTAAACTGCTTGACTGAGGTCAGTTTTTGCAAACCACATGATTCAGGTTAGGAAAACATGATGGTTTATGTTAAAACAGCTGATACAATATGTTTATGCATCCTTTTGCTGGATCACTGGCTGCTGAATATCGCCACTTTGCCTCAGCACATACTGTAATCATTACAGTTAATCACAATAGGACGAAGGAGGGGCCATGCGCGCTAACCATTCAGCCAAAGGGATATCCCCTTGACCAAGTAGCCAGGGCCCATGATCACTCGGAAGCATAGTGACAGGACCGCCAACTGTCGCACAACAATGTCCTAACTTTATATTAATTAGTCCACATGACATGACCTTAACTTCAAGTAATTTTGCAATTCAACAATACAACAAACAAAAAAAGTAGTTCTGTGCAGTTAGAAGTCAATCAGACTAATATTCATGCAAATATCCAATGTTAAAAAGATGCAGCACACTAGCCCTTAGCATTTAGCCTCTCCATGACATGACGTCACGAGATGAAGCAGTCGTGGTTGGCTCATTGATTTACATGTATTATCAAAGAAGTGGAAAACATTAAAGATGCTCCAGAACAGCTAGATTGGAACTGGTTTATGTGGTGGGATTATTAGCCAGTTCATAGGAGTGTGATTATGCTGAGAAATATGGGGACATCACACCTTACAGGTTAGAACCAGACTTGGAACTGTAAATCAGCCAAAGACCTTCTCACAGAGCCCGGTCCACTAGGTTTAGCTCCAGCACGAAAGAGACCCACACTGAGTCGACTGAGAACTGTAAGGAACGACCCAGAACAGCACCAAGCGGACTCACAACTCTTAAGGAGCTGCTTAGACCTGCACCCAGCGGGCAAAGACCAGCGTGGTACAAGGCAGAGTGAGGAGTAAGTGTGGAGAGGCAGCCACGGCTAACTATTAGCTTGCGGCTAACTGCTAGCATGCGGCTAACTCTCAGCAAATAATAAGCCTTTAAAAATGAGAAGATAACAACTTTCATGGTTCCAGTCGCATTTTAAATAATTCTAGTTTATTAAGATGAGGACAGAGGGAAAGATGCATCTTTGGAAGCAACCAGAAAAAGCCTCTGATGTCTGAGAAGTCCTGTGAAGACCCGAGGAGAAACTGTCTCCGTTCACAGTTGGACATCACAGCTTTTTGAAGGAAGCACTGATGAATGAAGAATATTCCAGCAGACGTGACTGCAGCTCCATATGTTAAAGTCTCATCATGTCCAGTAAACGGTGTCTGCAGATGGGAATCTTACTGGCAGAGACGTGCAGGAGGCCCCTACAGCTAGACACCAGGAAGAGCACCTATTTTATCCTCTTCTAATGTGTATAAGATCTGTAGGAAGCATAAATAAACTAACCGCGTCCTTATGAGCTTTAAACATTAACTGGCAGTACAACAGAAGGCTGAGCCATTACTGTCTGTCTGTAAAACTGGAAAAGGAACTTAAAAGCTGCAATAAAGCGATTAAAATCAAAACTGACAGTGCTGTGAAGCTTCTACTCGTGACGTCACGTCCGGTTTCGGCAAACAGCGCCACAGTCTTGTCAGATGTGCTGAAATGCAGCAATGTTTCCTAATAACTCATTTATGCAGGCACCCCTGTTTCTGTTACATAGATCGTCATGAAGAACATTTGGTCTATAAAACATGGCAAAAAAAAAAGTCAAAATCATGTCATCAGCACTTTAAACTTGATTTGTGCTATTTTTTATAACTTAGGCTACTTGTTAGTTTTCTGTACTTTTACCTGCATACTTTTTAAATCAAGTACTACAGTATGAACTTGGTTTCTCTGGGTGTGTACAACACCTGTACATGCGGGATCCTGGTGAATGGGCTTTTTACCCATCATGCTTTTTGGCGCCCTCTGTTCTCTTCTGCACCATGAGTTAAATGTCCATGTAATATCATGAGTCCCTCCCTGTCTAACAATATGACACATGCAAAGCCAGATTGCACAAATCTTACCCCGAATGAGACCATGTATGTATTCCAGCGTATTTGGAGTGGGAAGTTTCATTGAGTACAATGCGCTGTTCTTGCTTTATGAACTTAAAGCAATGTACAGAGTGGAAAATGCGTTGTGAGTATAATGACAATGGCATGGGGAACTGAATTCATGCCCCGTCTGGTGAGGACATAAGAGACAAAAAAATATGAATGGAAGTCAGTCATGAGAAAATACAGTAATTATGACTGGTCCCAGTTGTTCTTAATCCGGCTTTCATCATGAGCGATGATGCCACTCCCTGAGACCGGCATGAACAAGACCCGACCATCAGACCATCGGTGTAATGAAGATTCAACATGCCCTGTCTTGAAATGATTTTCACTCTGCTGATGCTCTTTTCCTGCCCTTGAAAAAAATGGTGAAGTACTGGAGTGAAATATCCATTCTGGCTGGTGACACACGTTGAGAGTTGTAGTTGTACATGTAGGGGATCGAATAGCAGTTGAGTTTGATAGACATGTCATCATTCAATCGTACTAAACAGGCTGGTCAAGATGATTGGATGTGGATTTTTTTTCTTTATTCCTTTCCATTCCACTGGTGACTACATTTTTTATTTTTGTGTCAGAGCATTTTAATTGATTGGCTGCAATCGAGGTGTGGAGGAGATTTTCAGCAAGATAGTAAAAAGTGCTCCTGGAAAACATCATTCACCCACCTTTAATGTTTTAAAAGAGTAATTAAATTGTGTGGAAATACATTCCATGATTCTTTTAAGTACATTCAACAAATCATTTCTTTCAGTGTAGCCAAAGCTGAAGAACACCCACTTTATGTCCCGATGAGACTCTTTTCTTATCAAGAGCATCCTGCTTCGTAATTTAGATGCACTTACATTTGAGTGAAGTGCCTTGCTCAAAAGCTCAGAGTGCTGAATTACACCTCAATATGGTGAATTAATAGTGCACAGTTTGTAAAGCTTTCCACTGAAATAGCAATTGCCTAATCATAAATTTGACTAATCAAATTAGCAGAGCTGCATGTCTTCATTTTGAAAAGATGCAGATTGAGTTTTGATTTAATTCTTTTTCAGCTTTTCTAAACCCCAAAAAACTAAAAAAAGTGTAAGAAATGTATTTAATATTGTGGAAGCTTAAAGTGATCTATATTTCTATTGAAAGTTTACATGACAAACAAGCTTTCATTACCCTACTTTACTGAAATAATTGAACGAATTCTTCATCTTTAGAGTTTTCTTATGCAGAAGTGGAGCATACTGTTTGCATTTTTATCATAATCTATAAATCTGACTACTGCTTTTTTCTATAACAGAAAAATTCTGTTAAAAAATATCTCTGTCAAAGAAATTGCTCTATATCAGACTTTCTGAATATTGCAGTGTGAGGCAGCAGTACAGGAGCAAATATTGCTCTTTTTATTTCATCTCTTTAACACTGATCATAAACTTGGGAGGATGCTGACTTTTCACCAGGGACATGCAGGTTTTTAACATAAAACTGAGTGTAGCCATTAAGTAAACATAAAACATTTTGCAGGAATCAGCTGAAAAAGTTCAAAAGTCTGTTGGAGGTAGTGTATAACTGACTAACAGATTTTTATTATGACAATCAGCCAATGATGTACAGTTAAAATTCTTGGCTCTTCATCTCTACATTGAGATTATTTTACCCTGCATGAAATTAATTTACGCTTTACGAATACTAATAATAATACATTTTATTTGAAAGTGCCTTATCAAAACACCCAAGGACACTGTACAGGCAGATAAAACATTGAAAACAGGAATCTAAAAGTGTAAAAAAAAAAAAAAACAAGCATTAGAGGTACCACAGAAAACAAAGTAACAGGAAGTAAAACAGGGAAGAAAACAACATTGGAGTGATGCATATGGACTCAGGTGGAATAGTACTGTCTGAACAGGAAGGTTTTGAGTCTGGATTTAAAAAGAGGGAAGGAGTCCAGAGTACGGAGATCAGGAGGGAGGGAATTCCAAAGATGGGGAGCAGAGCGACTAAATGCCCGGTTCCCCATTGAGACAAGATGGGCTGGGGAAATGGAGAGCTGGACAGTGTGGGAGGACCGTAGGGAGCGGGTAGGGGTGGTAACATGAAGGAGATCAGAGATGTAAGATAGAGCCATGTTATGGAGGGCCTTGAATGTAGTGAGGAGGAGTTTGAAGACAATTCTTTGTTTGATGGGGAGCCAGTGGAGATGTTGCAGGATGGGAGTGATATGATGAGAAATGGGGGTCCGTGTGATCAGGTGGGCTGCAGAGTTTTGCAGGAGCTGCAGTATCTGGAGGGACTTATTTGGAAGGCCGAAAAGAAGTGAATTACAGTAGTCAATGCGAGAGATGATGAGACTGTGAACAAGGATGGCGGTGGTTTGGGGAGTGAGAGAGGGACGGAGACGAGAGATGTTATGCAGGTGGAAGTAGGCGGACCGGGTGATGTTGTTAATTTGAGACTGGAAGGAGTTTGTGCTGTCGAGGATGACACCCAGACTCTTAACCTGAGGGGAGGGGAGGACAGGTGAGTCATCAAGGGTAATGGAGAAGTTATTGGCTTTGGAAAGAGTGTGAGGTGTGCCGACTAGGAGGACTTCGGTTTTAGAGCTGTTCAGTTTGAGGAAATTGGATGAAAACCAAGAATGGATTTCTTGGAGACAGAGGGTGAGGGAGGCTGGTGGGAGTGAGGCAGATGGTTGCGTAGAGAGGTAGAGCTGGGTGTCGTCCGCGTAGCAGTGAAATTTGATGTGATGCTTACGGAGGATATAGCCAAGAGGGAGGATGTAGATAATGAACAGAAGGGGCCCCAGGACAGAACCTTGGGGCACACCAGCAGAAACGGGGAAGGAGATGGATCTATGAGATTTGAGTTCGATGAACTGTGTCCTATCAGAGAGATATGAAGTGAACCAGGCTAGAATTATTAACCAGAATTAACCAGGTTAAAATTATCGTGTGGTTGTGATTTCTTTTCTAATATTGACCTGTCTTACTCTCATCTATAAAGGCCCACCTGCACTGCACACCTGTTTGTGCTTCTTTTGTACCGCTCCCTCCTTTTCTCTTTCTCCTCTGGCTCTCCATTCTTTCTCATAATTGGGATTCTGCAAGCTCAGGTGCTGCTGAAGGCGTGCTGCAGCTGCTAACCTCACCTCTCATCAACACCATGAATGAAATACATTTATTGAATAAGTGTGCAAATTTCATCAATGGTGTGGAAGACCTGGTGGTAACGGATAAAAATACAGCATCATGGTGTCAACTAGAGTATGAAAGTTCATCCACGGTATTTAGTCTTACGAGACTACTGATGGCAGCTCTTAAGATGGTCCATGTAGAGAATATTATTCCCCCAACAAGAAGAGAAAGGAGATATATGGGACTAGAACCAGAGTGAATTTTGTAAAACAAAGATAATTTGAGTCTAAGCTGTTTGTTTACGACTGTAGCATGTCTCCCTCAGGCAAGCATAGAGCATCACTCAACAATGTCAGTCACAAATATCAGTCACAGCTTGATCCCATCAGTTGTCACATTACGTTTATCAACAGCTCATGTGTTCCTACTTTAAATGGGACAGGGTTTAGTGGAATTGATTTATGTGCCCACCTCACCAACCTGTATTTCACAATCCAGGGCAGCTGCAGCGGAGGAGTTAAAGCGCTCATCCTTCAGTTGGAAGGTGGCTTGTTGCTGAATTAATCCCTAAATTCCCCAGTTCACAAGTCAAGAACTGTGAAGAAGTCACTCCCAATGTGTTCTTTACTTGTACGTCTCTGGATAAATGTTGTATTTTACAACCTTGCTTTTATCACAGTATCTTCCAGTCTGTCTTCCTCTTGTTGCTGTGATTTCACTCTAGCTGCCTTCATTTTGAATTTCATAAGATCTTGTACATCAGCCCGTGTTATAGCATAAATAATCAGAGGAATTAAATTCCTGCTGGAACTTAATTAGGCTGCATGTGAATTTACTACACATGGAGCATGTTTGGCATCATGTCCAAGCATTTTTTTTTTTTTAAATCAGTTGAAAGATGGTGGATGTTGCTGCACATGGAGTGCAAAAAGTTTGGGTCTTGGTCTGGAGGATTCAAAGCTATGATACCATAAGGTTGCTGTTTAGCAGACTTTCAGTTTTAACAGAGATATGCAGTAACGTATAAACAGTTGAGTCCTTTACTGGCTTAAAGACCCTGGTTCACTTCCAGACAGTCACATATGGCGTCAATCTGTCCCAAGGCATCTTGCTATTCAGCAAGAGAACAAATTTGGAATAATTTGGTCACAAAATGTTCCTTTTGCCAATCCGAAGGATTGAATTGGCAAAAATGCCTCTATTTAATGCCAGTTCCAGTTTCCCCTCCATGATTCCCCAAACCCAGCCAGTGCTGCTATTGTGATATATAACAACATGATTTGTTGTACTGTGGCACTCTCTGTCCAAAAATGTCAGCATAAAACATGTTATTGATAATAATTCTTTACTGTCAAGAAGTAATATTTCTTTCAAATGTTTTAAAACACAACAGAATTTTAAGTTAAAAAGATTTTTCTTAAAAAGGCCATCTTTTCAGATCAAACTTGGTTTTAAAGTACAGTATTTCTTTGTTTTAGCCAGCAGAAGAGATCTTCATGTCCTCTAAAAAGTTATGAGGAATGCTGTTGCAATATTTCAGGTGTGTTCAGGCTTATACTAAATCTGATGTTATTATTCCTTGCTTGTTTCCTGTTGACTTGTCTCATACTTCTTCAGATGCACATTTGTGTTTCTGTGTGTGTTGGCAGGTTTTGTGTGTGTGTGTGTGCGCCATGTGTTTTCTTCCGGTTCTATCTGTCTCTCATAGAAAAGCAGGTATTCCATCAGGTCTTATCAGCTCTGCTCAGACTGAGGACTGTGACTAATTCACGAGGCCCTCGTCCTACACATCAGAAGCCCATCGATGTGGCCGTGAATGTTAACTTCTGCAGATTCAACTCCTCTCCACCTTCAAGGCATTTCTGCCACAGCCATTCTGCTCTGAATGGACTTGTACCTTTCACAGACTTGTATGTGCAGGGAAAGTCAGATTTGCTGAATTCTGCCTTTTCTGTCCTGAACTCAAAGGGCCGAACTATGTGATTGAGCATGCTGGAGTTAACAAAATCTCTCAACGAAAGCCCAATATGCTGAGCTAACAGAAGCTTGGAGCTCTATAAACGGTGCATTGGCATGAATCACATATAACTGCTTCTAAAACATTATTAAACTTTTGCAAGAGCTACCTTTAATTATTCATTTTGTAGTCAATCTTTGCTTCGCTTACATCCCTTTAACTTCTTTTTTTGTGAATGAATGAGGCTGAAGTTATTATAACCGTTATAATAGAGTCCGGTTTCCCTTTTAGTTACAAGCAGATGTTACTCAGTTGCATTGTCACATCTCCTGAGTCTAATGTGTTTATTACAGATGGCACAAACTGCTCTACCCTTGTAGCTCTTTTAAAAACAGTAATGCAACATGTGTAAGCTCTGCTTCTTAGATTCAGATACTTTAAGTAACTGGGTAGCAGATCTGGACCAGTCAGTGTAATTAGGCACTGAATATCCGCTAATAACAGAGCTGCTGCGTCAGATCATTATGTTTTATTTAAGTCTATGTTTGCCTCCCTTGCTCTCCTTTGCTTTCTGAGGTGCTGGCTAAATCTTTTCCACAAAATATTTACGAACATTTTATGATTCTGAAGACTGCTGTACTGTAGCAGAGCAGCTGCTGTCATAGTGCTGCCTGCTGATAAGCTTTTTATGTCCTGACCTCATCGCGTCAAGGTTATGGTTAGCAGCCACAGTTTGATCCGCCGATAAAAGAAGTCACATCCCAAAGTCCACCTTATTATTCATCACTATGAGAAAGAAAGAAATCCAGATAAAACTGGATGCATATTCTGAAGAAAGTGTCCTGATAACTACAGATAATTTTTTTTCTTTTCTTGCTTATGATTTTTTTTTTTTTTTTTTGGTAGTGAGATAATGCTTACAATATAATGCATCCTTGGACACAAACTTGTTCCAGATGAAGTTTGTGAGATTTTAAAATAGGGGTTTATAATGTTGACAATAACAAACAAACAATTAAAAACAAACAATGAGTCTCAGGTTATGCAAAGAAGTTTGTATCCTTCATAACTACATGGCACATAGCACTAGGTTTCTCTCTTGAACAGCTACATCCTCAATTCTAAAAAGTTAGCGTGCTGTGTAAAATGTAGATAAAAACAAATGCTGTCAGTGTTATCTCATCTTTAAATTGATGACAGCAACACTACAATAAAGAAAAAGTTGGAAAAGTGATTTTTACTATTGTGTAGCACAGGGCTACTCAATTAGGTCCTACAAGGGCTGCAATCCTGCAGGTTTTTAATGTCTCCATGCTCCAACACACATGACTCACGTTAATGAGTCATTCATTGTGCAGAGATAAAAACCTTCAGGATTGCAGCCCTCGTACTGAATTGAGTAGCCCTGGAGTAGCATTTCTTCAGTCAACAATTGTTTGTAAACATCTGAGAAGGGAAAAGTTGTTGGAGTTTTAGAGTAATGTCGTCCTATTCTTGTCTGATGCAGGATGCTAGCTGCTCAACAGCTCTGGGCTTTTATTGCAGGATTTTTTCTTTTAATGGCGCTCAGGAAGGCACCCAGACTCTCCTCATGTGACGCCATGCTGTTGTGATAGATGCAGTATGAGTTTTGGCATTGTCTTTCTAGAAATATGGAGAAAAAAACATGTCTGTGTGGAAGAATGCATTATTCTAATACTAAAAATGTACTTTTTAGGATTGATGGTACCTTCACCGCACCATAGCCACTCATGCAGTGGAAGCTACTGAACTGTAGGCTGATTTTTTTTTTTATTTATTTTTTTTTACATCTAAGAGGCTCTACATCTCTGAAATGCTCCTTTAATACCCAGCTATGTTGCTGACCTGTTGCCAACCAACTTAATTAGTTGTCAAATGTTCCTCCAATCATTTTTTGTTTCTGCCAAATACTTTTCCAAGTTTTTCTTTCCTCTGTTCCAGCTTTTTGGGACATGTTGCTGCCACCAAACTCAAAATGAGCTCATATTTTCCAGAAATGGTAAAATACTGAGTAATACTGAAAATTACCATTGGAAATACAGTAAGCAAAATCAAGCCATGATAAGAACAGCAAGGTTGCAGAACTAAGACAGCTTGTGTTTTATTGTTTGGGATTTCACCTCTTCATGTTCACAAACAATTTTTCACACCCTTTTTATAAATAAAACTGCCTTGCTGCAATAGTAAAGCTAACTCAATGAAAAGAAATAATCAGAATTAAAAAACATACCGTGTGATTCTGTGTAAAAAGTTCGGTAACTTTAAATGTGCTAGCAGTAATTAAACTGTTTATCAGTTGCAACAAACAGAAACAGTGTAAAAGGAACAAACTGTCAATCAACAAACAAGAGCATGAAAGAAATTCATCTAATACATGAACTACAGTGTGAGAAAAATTTCCCTCACAGACACACTTTACATTCGATATTTATTATGGTTTATTTATCATGTTTACTAAATTTACCATCTAAATCCAGTACACAGTGCAACTATTTTCCTCCTTCTTGCAAGAGAATATTTACTGTAGCTAGAAAAATCTTCAAAATAAATATGAACTTGACTTGTACATTTATGGATTCAATTCATATGAATTATAGGAGGTATTGATGCAAAGTGTTTGGCATGACGCCCTGGCCTGCTTAAATGAAAGTAAGCCAGCAAGGCTATCACCCCACCCCCCTTCTATTCTCTCTCCCTACAGTATCTCTCTCTGGTTGTAGTCCATTGGTATTCAGGGTGATGTTGGCTGCTGTTTGCAAGAGAAGGATAAAGCTGTAATCAGTGCCAATGAAGCAGCTCTAGTCCCAGAGCACAAATGTGCCAACATCAGCAGCACCACCAGCCTGTATCAGTGTGTGTACATGAATATGTGTGTGAGAGAGGGAGCTGTATCAGAGAGGCCAGACAGAGGTCATTTTCACGGACACAATTTCCTTTTTTTGGTTTTTTTCTTTTTTTTAAATGACTTTTTGTGCTTTTAAAACAGTGCAAACTGTGTGATATGATCACAGCCACTGAAACACAGCACTTATTCTTTCATGTTTTTCCTCATTCAGCTCTCCGTTATTCTTCTCATACGCATATATTTTAGCAACCAAACATACATTTCATACTTGTACAGCATTGGACATGCTGGGCTGATTTGCATGGTCCTGATGCAACTGTTGTGAAATGTATTCTAGGATGAAAATATGGAAGCAAATACGTTTGTTTCTCTCCTTTGCTTTACATTTAAGATAAAACTATTCAATTAAACTACAAAACAAACAGTAATACACTAGGGAATTTAAAAAATGTTTTAAATATTAGAAATTCCATCATGAATTATATTCAATAATTTATAAATGTCAGAATTCTAGAAATGAAGGATGAGCACCTAACATATGGCGCCAAAGTGCCAATGAGCACAGCACTAAACCATCAAAAGCCTCAGCAGGGTGTTGAACTGCTTAGAGGATAAGTGAGACTGCAGCATCCAGCTGGCAGCGCCTGTGTGTGTGTCTCAGTGTGTGTAAGCAAACTTCACCCTGATAAATAAAGGTTAAAATAATTAACACTCAGAGAAGAGTGGCCTTAACTGTGATTATCCTCCTCCGCAGTTTTAACTAAACCACACTCATCAGCCTGTTCTCTCACTACATTAGCTCTCATTACCCAGACTTTTTGTACTTCGTTCTATTTTCTCTGTCAATAAAGTTTGATTTTAACTGTTTACTGACCAACTGGCTGGCGAAGTGGTGAATGTTTACTGGGAGAGTTGTTCCAGATGGTGGGTGAGTGATATTTAATGCTGGAAAACTGTTCTCTAAATTGATAGTTTCTCCATTTAAATCCATTCTCCTTCTTATTTTATCTTGTTTGTTACGGCAAAGGGGTTATGAGAACCGACTTGAGAGAATAAATTAATAGAAAAATTGCAAGAACTCCGGATAGTTTAAAATCAAGAAGATCAGAATCAACTTGCGCTGTTTTTATTTTTGACTCAGAGTAGCAAAAATATACAGTGAGCCAACATTTAAATCAAACATGGACAAGTCCCAAATTACTTTTTAGAAATCATTTATTTTGATGTGCATATCCACATTTCTCAGGAAAATTGTATTTTTGTATCTTCCTTGATTATTCTGCTCAGTCAACAATATCCTTGGCTAGAAGTATAAAAAAAAGTGGGATGACATGAAAAAAGAGCATGCATTTACTGTAATAAGTGTCATTTTTAAATAATCTAACCTGTAGCAGCAAGATAATTGATATCTGCTTTGTGTATTTTCTGTTGCACCTGTGCACATGCGCCAATCAAGACGTCACATTTCATTTCAATAAGGTCTGAGGGATTATTTGTATCAATGGAATGCTACAGAAAAATTCACTTATGGATACAAATGCGCTTTTAGGTTTCAAGGAGCCAGATGTTTGAGTCAGCAAGTCTTTTAGAGCATAACAGTAGATTTAAAAGCTGGGACAGGCGGTAATTCTGTGCATCACACACAGTTACACAATAACCTTCCAGCTCATTGTGGCCCTGAGAGGCAACAGACTTCCGAGCACCCTCTTGTTTCTTTCTTCAGGGTTTTGAAAATTTAACCAAGGTCACTGGTCTTTTTGAAAGAAAGGAAGGTTTCCACTGGCTCCTTTACAACTGCAGATGCAGATGTTCAGTCTTTCGTATGGTAGACAGTATGATTCACACCTAATCTTTTTATTTGTAACCTTAACAAGCATATTGTTCTATTTACGGAAAGTATAAACTTATTTTTTCTACATAAAAAATATGTTAGTGGATGTGTATGTAGATCTACGTATGTTCCTTTCTACTGTGTCTATTCTGTGTTCCACATCCCTGCAGACATGGAGCGGTGAACTGTGAGTTAGAGATGATAAGACTGTCCCCTTTTCTTGGGTAAATGTTGTTGGCGTTTTGAAGAGTCACATTCAAGCTCATCTATTTAGCCTCGGCTTTGGTTATATTTATAGCGCCATAATTCTGGCATCAATTTGGGACGAGAGCATTGCAAATAAATACAGTACAAACAGCAACTTTACACTGACCTGTGCCATTGAAGCAGAAATTGTGCATGAATCGTAGTTCTTTTGGGCAACTGCAGCAAAGACCCACAGGTGCTGCTGTGGCTGCTTCAGTTTCACATAAAGACAACATACAGTAATCATCTCATGGAAGGGACTTAGGAAAAAAAAATTGGCGCTGCTGGAAAAAAGCTGTGTTTGTGTATTTATTCCAGATCCTTCAGCATTTTCATTTTCCAAATGTCTGTTTACTCCTAAACATTCATGAATTTTGTATCAGGGTTTTATTGTAGAAAGATGTATGATACTGTTGATTTTGTGATGGCATGCTTTGCAAATGGGTGTTTTTATTGAAAGCGCAGACAAGACAAACAAGCTATCTTCTTAGCTCCTTCTGGTTGTTTTTATTGACTTACTTTGACTTTGATTGCACAGACAGGCACAGCAGGGAAGCATCAGTCATTATTATGCTTTGCTGCACCACACTGCTTTTTTAATGTCAGGTATTTGCATGCTTTGCACTTCCTACTCTTCTTTACCATGCACAATAGAGATTATGATTTGTGCAATCCCCGATACAGGATGTTGTGCAAAATGTAAATGAAAATGATTTAAACATTTTGACTTGCAGTGCTTACACAATGCCAAAGGGATGAAGCATTTTTGGGGGACTGATTATTTATATGAAAAATGAACTTCGTTTGGATACACTCTTCTCCAGTTGATCATGCACCCTTGCTACTTGGCCTCAGGGATATCCCTTTGGCTGACTGGTAAGCATGTGTGAGTTTCACCTGGGATGGGATACAGACACATGAAACCTTTATACACTATGTCTGACTGTGTCAACATGATATGTGTTATATTTTGTTTATTACAACCTACATCAGTTGTGGGAAACCCCGGCCCTCGAGGCTCGCAGTCTTGCATGTTTTCCATGTTTCCCTGCTCCAACACACATGATTCCAATCAAATAAAATCAACAGCCTATGATGTTCTGCACACTGACTCATTCATTTGAATCAGGTGTTCTTGGCATCTGCCCTGCTGAAACTCAAACAGACGCGGCAATGTTGGGCACAACTTTTCACTGCCAGTTTTCCGCTTGGGGTCAACTTTCACATCTAGAAATACTATCAATAATGAAAGATACAGGTTATACAGGATCATATGTTTGTATTCGAATTATGTAAAATGATTAGGAAAAGGCCTTTCATATTTTTTTTTAAGACAATATTAAATTCCATAGTTCACGTATTACAACAGCAAGGCTTTTTATACTGAACAGAAGAATCCTGGTCCTGGACTGACCCGCCTGCAGCAAAGACCTTTAACCGATTGAAAGAATTTGGACCATTATGACATGTAAAATACAACAAAGAGGGCTCACGACTGCTGAGCAGCTTGAATCCTGCTGTTAAAGGAGTAGTCACCTGGTTTTTCACATATCCAGTCTTCCTTATTCTGTCCGGCAGTTCTTCCAACCAATCACTGAACCAGCTGGGTTTAACTAGCTCCTCTCCCAGGTAGATGAGCTCGTTAGTGAAAACAGCTGTTCTAAATGTACTGGCAGATCCAAAAACATGGCAGGATTTGTACTTGAAAACTACTTTTACGTCTACTTTTGACACCTCTGATCACAACAAACTGTCAATCATGGATACTGTTGCTGGGTGTGGACGGCAGTCCATTGCTCAGATTGTGGAGCCATTTACTGTACAAACATCCACAGCACAGAATAACGTATCCCGAGGATTTAAAACGAAATACAGGGTTTATGCAGTTGGCATCTTATTTTCTTATTCTTATCAGCACTTAGCTGGTCTGCCGACTGTTCTTTATTTTGTATTTCTCATACAAAATAAAGCATAACATTGAACAAGCAGTGAGACTTACAGATTACACTGCATGACACTCACCTGGGAGTCTGTGGGATTGAATCCTGCCCAGGCCCTTGTTGCATACCTTGCCACATTATCATTGTTATTGAATATAAATTGAATCTACTACTTTCTGATACCAAGTCCGCAGATGCAGGGACACTGAAAACACCTTCATGCTGACTTTGGCAACCAAAAACAGCACAGTTGATATTGGGGGTGACGTTTAGACAGCAGGCTAAGCAGGTGATTTCAGGTGGTGGACGAGGAGAAGAGGGGAAGCACATAGCCTAGCATAGGATTAGCATAGCCTCCTTTGGTAACGTAAGACCTCATGCTTATGAGCTATCCTGGATTGAATAAAGAAGCCAAATGAAAAAAACTTAACCACTTTCAAACTTCGGATTTTCAGCTAAGTTTTAAATGAGGTCCGACTCCAAAATGCATGTTTTAACAAGGAAAAATGCAATAGGCCTATCCGGATGACGACTCCTTTAAAAGAGCTAAAAAACTAAAATTATAGGGGGCGTGGTGGGAAAAGAGGGAGTGGTGGTAAGAGAGGTGGACTTGTTTCTCAAGTCCCGCAAACTTTGGGCCCCCAAACTCCTCTCCAGATGCTCAAGCATGGCAGCCTACTGCCCCCTATTGAATCTTAGGATGGGATAGCAGAGACTAATTTCCCAATGAGGATTAATAAAGTGTTCTTACCAAATGAAGAGGTGCTGTTACACTGTGGTAAACATGAACCTGTCCCAATGTTTTTTAGGTATATTGCCTCACTGAATTCAATATTGGCTGATAGTTTTCATGAATCAGCAACATGCTTTCAACATCTGATATGTTTTCTGTAGTGAATGAAATATGTTTGATGGTTTTTTTGTTTGTTTGTTTGTTTTAACTGTGGCTAAGAAATGTCTCTTATTTGTACTTCCATTATGTAACCTACTTATCAAGTGATATGAACATGAGCAGCGTGTATTTAAGGCATAAAAAATCATTAAATCATTGGCATGTCTTGGGTTTTGCTTTTTCTTTTGCTGATGTTAAAATGAAGACTTTTTTTTTTTCATTGTATATGCATGATATGTCCAAATCTACCTGGAAAAACATTTGTGCCACTTCTCCTACAATACATTGCTTTATACAAAGGGGTTTCCTGTACACCCACAGTTCTCCTTGGACGACTGCACCAAGGTAAGCAGAAGTGTTATCTCCTCCAAAGTTAATTTAATTTACTTGGGTGCTGTGTATTTGCTTGTGCCGATTCTGCATCTCCTGCACAACGACGTTGAATTTTCCTCGGAATAGGTTTTTGGGCTGACGTGGCTGCTCTCATCAGGAAGCACAGACTGCACAGCTTTTGCATATGCATACGGTGGTGATAAGATTGGTGCCTGATACCAGCCTCGACCAAACTTACTGAAAACAGATTTCTGAAGACTCCAACGTTGTACAGCTGTTCTTTGTCTCGAGACTGAAACGATCACAGCTTCAGTTTTGATCTGGGAACTACTTTTTTGTTTTAAGTTGTGCTTTGATGTGACCAGCCACAAACTGAAACTTACTTGCAACAGTTGGGTTGATCTTATTGAGTTTGTCCTAAAACATGCTCCATTTCTTTCCCAAATCATATGGAGGAAAGACCAGAAGTATTAGCATAGCCATTCCCTGTGATTATGACTGCATGGGTGAACTGTTTCCCCTGTGTGGGGGTAGAATCAGCATGTGACTACCTCCTGTGTGGTCTGGTTCTTTGCCTGACATGCCAGCCTAATCTGCTATCAAACAGCCTTGGAGACCTTTAACTTTTATAATTGCTGCCTAGCCCTGATTAGTGTGTGTATGTGTGTGACAAGCATGTGGAAGACAATACTGCTTGATGTAGAGGGTTCAAAACAGGGACAAGGTAGTGCATTTACTTTATGGATTGCAGCACCTACACACACGTTCATGTTTTCACACCCAAGCACACAATGATAAAGTAATCACTCAGCAATTTTGGAAATAACCAATATTCCACTGTGGTAAATTTGTGATAGGTTATGATGCAAACTCAGTCCCAGAGTCCCCTATTGGCTCTAGTAATATGTCACAGAGCACATGCTGATGAAAGTCCTGTTTCACAGCTAATGAGGCGGTAAATTTGTTAGCCAAACCTGTGTTGGCTCATGGTCCCCTCAGTCTTCACCATGTTTTTATGCTCAGTTTTATATTTTAGATTTGCATTTTTAGTATTCAATATGCACTCAATGAAAAATTGGGCACAGTCCGTCTCTACCATCTGCTCATTTTGGAAGCAACCGTACCAGAAATAAGATTTCTTTCACAACATGTTTCATGATTTACAAAGATGTACAGTTTAACTGGAATAACTGGAATATGAGCAAGAAAATAAATAAATAAATAAACTGAAGGGCATATTTATGATATAAACTTTTGACTCAAGTGTCTGCTAATTATGGGAATTTCATGGGGAAGTCTGTAGACCAACAGATGAGGTAGAAATAAAAGAGAATAGCTTATAGCATCTAATGAGCTTCTGTGTCTCGCTCCAGTTTGATATTAATGTTCCTCTGTTGCCTCAAAGGTCAAACTGTCAAAATGGTTTGCTACAGGTCAATGGTGGGAATTTTCAATATCAAAGTTCACCAAAGACGAACTAATGCTAAACATTCACACTTATTTAGCTCCAAGCCAGAAAATTCAGTATTTCCATTAAGATTTCACAGCTTGGATGCCGTTCCAGCTCAGCCTGTTCTCTGCTGCTTTCCTTGCTGCTGCGGTTTCTCCTCTCATGTGTTAAATGTCTGGCAGCTTTCTGAAAAGTCGGTGTTAATGTGTGATTGTAAAGGAGGATTGTTCTCATTGCTGTTCTGACTTTTTGGCCAACACATCAAAGAACTTTGGCACAAAGGATTCATGATAAATTCTGGCTTACAGATGTTTTGTTGTACCAGTCAGATTTTGATATGAAATAAAGATGGTGATGGCATATTCTTCATCCATTTCTGTCAATAACATGTAGATGTTTTCCTTAGATGATAACCAATTTGTTAATTTTCATCTTCCAGTACCACAAAGCAAGTGAGAAAACCGAGGCATCTGCAAAAAGATGATGTCTTGCTGGGGAAGGAACTCCACCTCAGGTACTTAATCATGCTACAGTATGTTTTCATGTATGGCAATATTCCAACGACTGACCTTAAGATAAGGTAATGCTCTGATTATGGTGTTTACCTGAGAGGCAGATAGGAGACTCATCTATTTTTACTTCTTCCAGCCTCTTTGTCTCCTCACTTCTCCATTCTCCTTCTTGTGACCTGGAAATCATTCACAGCAAAGTAAAACGAAGGACGTCAGGTACAGTAATGCAGCTGGAAGGAAAAAGAATTAAAAATGTGTCTCAAATAATGCTCTGAGGCAAGGTTAGCTTAGATTGTTGAATGCTTCTTTCCTCACCCCCTTTCTCTCCATCTGTCCTTGATTCCTCTGTTTGCAACTCTGGAGGAAGAATAGAGAGGAAGAATTGAATATACAGTTTGGAAAGTTAGATAAGGGAAAAGTTATCCATTCACTCTCCTGATAAATAAAACCTCTGCACTGTTTTGTTGCAAGTACTCTGTTTTGCACAGTCTTAAAGTTTTGCTGCATTGAAAGAACATGAGGAAAGTTGGTTCACTTCTGACCCCTTCCATCATGGTCTGAAAAGAGACAGTTGTCCTTTCTTGCCTTTCTTTTAACACATTCTTTGAAGAGAATTATTGATATTAACATTGGGATGAATAATAATGATTGTAATGAAATGGTCTCGAATTTATTTGAAAGTTATTTGTAATTTTTTTTCTGTTAGATCAAAGAAAAACAAATCAAGAATTTATATGTGGCTCCATTCACTACAGCTCCTTTTCTAGGGATGACATAAAATACAGAGGATTCATAATTAAACATTTTTCATTCATTAACAAACTGCACTCAAGTTCTACACTATAATATCCAATTTCTGCTCTCGTCCTTTGATTTTTTTCCCAGCTGGAAGCTAGGAATACGAATTTGTGACTGGTGTCAGCTGCCGGTGTTTTTTTTAAGGTTTCACTTGTCAACATAATAAAATCAGAAATATTCCAAGTTCGTTCTCTATGGGTCGTGAATTCCCACAGTACTGCACATGTGAACAGAACAAGCTGAGGGTTCAGAGAACATGTGAATTTGTTTTGATTTGACCCGACCAGCACCAGCCTTTGTAGGTCCAACCAATCACTCTTATACACAGAATGAATGATACAAGTAATTAGTAAGTAACAAGTAATAAAGAATTATTCTTACTATAGAAACTAGAAAAGAAAGCATGGTATTTAGAGAATTCTCACAAAACTAATCCTGACAGTAAGGATCCACTCAATTCTAGCTTTAGAGTTTGGGGAGAATTATTTACCTCAGCATCAGCCAGTGTTGTGAATATTGTGGTTTTGAAATCTGCATCCACAAACACAACACAGGAGAAGATCTTTTTTCCGATTGTAATGTGGTAGTTGGTGCAACTGCCTTCATTAATTTTAGTGTAAAGAGGGGCACAACAGAGAAAAGAAGGTTGCCTGTCATTCCTGTAATGGCACAAAGCTTCATCCCACAGCCATCAGAGTTTGTTATGATCTACTGCTTCTGCTTGCTTGCTGTGTGACCATGGAAACCTCAAAAAACTACAAAGGGGGAAATTATACAGGAGCTTAGGCTGCTGGGATCCAAAGTAGTTAAGAGCTGCTGGTGCTGATGTTGAAACCTGCTGCTGCAGATTCAAAATACAGAGCTCAGGATTCCCACGGCAGCCACTGACGGCTTTGTTAAAGTATCTCATCCTCAACGGTTGTGACAGTGGTTGTGTGAATAAACAAACAGCAGACTACTACTACGCCCGAAGAGAGTCTCTGTTCAGTTTACCTTCAGGTGCCCCATGGCCCTGCACATGATTGCAAACTACTCTGATACCACAAACTTCTTTGAAAATAATAGATAGCACTTACTCACTAATTATTTTCTTTGTGGCCATGGAAGATAGCATTTTAATTTTCCTCTTAGTTTATTAGGATAATTACTGGCGTATCTCTATTGCTTATTTGTTCTTCTCCCTTTCTCGTATCTCTGGTGTATATGAGAACTGAAATAAGAAATTGAAAAAGAAAGTGTCCTCCACCTGATGGGAAGCAGAATAATTAAATCAGAACAAAGAGTTAATAATTGTTCCAAGATTTGAGAGGACATTCAGTCTCTGTTTCATAATGGGCCACAGAGAGCCTGTGAGCAATTAGCGCAGCTGCTCTTTTGTTTTTCAGTGTTTTTGCTAATTAGAAAGTCAAAGAAGGTACTGGACAGTGAATGCTGTGAAAAGAACTCAGTCTGTTCAGCCACAGACGGGGAAAGGATACAGCTTGTTCCCATAATGTTTAAACCCTCAGGTAGTGGAGAGTGGAAGTAGGTGGAAAAAATATGAGATATTCTGTATGTTGCATTCAATATTTCATCCTATTTCCTAAAACGTATGGAAAGATCAAAATTGTTAGAAAGGAATGAAACGGTTCTGAGAAGAAATCCCTTTGCAGCTGAATTCAAAGCCTCCCTGCTGACACCTGTGCAGAAATATTATTGCTTGGCCACAACAACAAAAATGCGTTCCTTGGTAAGACATGGGAATTAGATAATTAAGCAGTCATGAGTTGACTAGTGTACCATTGTAATATAACTAAATTATGACCAAGTCCTAATAATGTCTGGCTACAAGATGTGTGATCTGTTGTTGACTGACAGCATCAGATGAGCTTTGTAGAGTCATTATCACACATGAAGCATAAAAACTTAAATTTAATTTACTCTTATGTTAATCTTGGGAACTGGAAGAACTAGGGACTATCAAGGATGCATAATAAACGGTGCCTTGGTATCAACTAAAAAGAAAGCATCTGTATGGTTGGTGTATATCTTATTAGATACTGATCCATTAATGCCTGCTATAATATAACCAAGATTACTAAACATTTGTCGTTGTCCTTTCCCCGGAGCCAGCTTATCAAGCAGCAAACTGGCCCTGATTTAATTTAATACAATTATTTGGTAATTATCTGGGAGATTTTTCTCTATCCTCAAAGTGCTTGAATAACCAGCAAGAGATCACATTGCACAAATAACACCATGTGATAAAAATGAAATGTTTCATTTAACAACCTCGTGGAGAGGAAACTGAAACAAAGTAATAGAGATGGTAAGAAGGGCCACTAAACCAGCCTTACAAATGTTAGTCGTGCAACCCATAAAGAGCTATTTGCCTTGAGCAGTTGAATATTTGGTCACTAAAGAGATCTTTTTTTTTTCTTACAGTTTATTTAATCTTTATTGCAGCAAACTGTTCATGCAGCAGGCCAAGTTTTGGACTGAAGATCGCAGCTTTCAGAAGCCCTCAGAACATTCTTTCAGAGAAATGAACAGATTGTTGCACGACGCTGAGATCCAGGACTGTACGGTCTGAGCTCTAAAGTATCTGAAAGCTTTTCACTTTGTGCAGATTGAAGGAAAAACACCTGGACAGAGACAGAACTTTGCTTTTGTAAAATGAAATATATTCTTTAATCTAATCTAATGTAGCTACATAAACACATCTTTTATTTTTGAAAAGTGAAAACTGGTTATGATGATGATGATGAGGAGGAGGAAGAATGTCCTTCAACTTAAAACAAACTCAAACACATCCACAAGAAAGAAGGCAAAAGGTCACATCTTACATGCAATGGGAGTAGTTTACTGTCTTCAAATGAAGTAAACGGGGGGAATTGAGTCCTCATCACTGAAATTTTCAATGAAGCCAACTCCTCTCTGCCTCTTATGTCTCTTTTGTTTGTCATAACGACCTTACTTTATTTTTTCTTCTACCAAACATCGATTATTACTTGGAAAGGTGTCTGAAGAGGTAACTTAATTTCAGCATGAAAACAGAGAAGTAAAGCCTCCAAATAAAGCAAACCAACCTGGTTGTCAAAAATAACCAAACAAACTAAATCTGGATTTTGACCATAGCTAATGTTAATGGTACTTTGAACTGATACTAATTTCATTAAAACTAATTTCAGCGATGTCTGGTTTTCTAATTGTTAATATGATAGTGAGGACTAGTTGGGACCACACAAACTTGTTAACCATTACTGAAAGTTGTCTAATTTCTTTAGGTAGAATTGGGGGGATTAAATGCTAGTACTGTAGGCTACTGAACTTCAAAAGTGCTAAATGTCCCTTTCATTGACTATAAAGTGTAAACAGGTTTGTGTTAGATCAGCCTACTTGGTTGCTGAGGTAACAAGCTACTCCCAAGTGTGACAGTGTGGGGTCCTGTCTCTATGCCTCCCACTGATCATGTGCCCTGGCTACTTGGCCACAGGGATGTCCCTTTGGCTGAATGGTCAGCGCACCACTTTCACCAGGAAGTCTGGGGATTCAAATCCCACCTGGGCCCTCCGTTGCGTATGTTGCCACGCAAGTATAAAATCATGATACTACAACTACTTTGAAAAGACTGAAGATTCATTCAATTAGAAGGGTGGGAACATTGATTTCAGTCAATTTTGAGGAAAGATTGACCTTCCCAAATCATAAACATAGTCCTAGTTAGGAGTTTTGGGTACCTTGACCAAATCAACCAACTGCTGAGACTGTAAGTCTAATAAATAGATGAACAAAAGACACATGCCCTTAAGAAATAAAAACATGCTTCAACTGAATCAGGGCACTTGGATGAAAGTGTTGCATTGCACTAGCAATGTGTTGTTTAAAGGCTCTGTTTGAGCTGATCTAACGTACGTCTGAGAGGTCAGCTTGATTTGGCTCGATGACTGAATCAGTGGGTTTTGAGCATAATGAGGCACTAAGCCATTATAATGAACTTCACATAGATGGAAACGGAAATCCATCTGAAATGTAAATGTGTTAAGTTAGTTTGCTTTATTCTTTTTTTTTTTACGTGATGGAAAGAAAAAGCTGTTTTGTGATAAAAATGCTCAGGCCAGTTTCTGCAGATTGCAGTTTCTTTACAGTAGATGTCTGGTCCATGAAAATAACCATGTCATGTGCCATGATCGTGTGGGTTTCTTGTGAATTATTCCAAGCCGAAGGTATGACACTCTAGTAGGGGTGTGCAAAGCAGCTGGTGTTTGTATCTGATTATTTTTAATATTTTTTGAGGGGAGACAAGTATTTGTATTTAATTAAAATTAAAGACAGGCGTAAAAATTCTCCTATTTTTGTGTTGATGTGTGTCTGCAAAACTGCAACCACTCTGCTGATTATGCACAATTCTAGTTGAAAATGTTGGAAAGGTTCCTGTAAAACCAATAACCAGCAATTTACAACATGCCAGAAATGATTCAAAGAGGCTGCTGCCTTTACTGCAGCTCACAATGAGAGGGGCTGAGAAATATAGGTCAGAGAACTGAGAAAAATGACTCCTCAGTCAGTTGGAGGTCAGATATGAACTGCCTGAATAGATTTTTATTCTAGACACAGGTAGTGCTTGACAGTCCCGCTTCCTACACTCCTCTGAGCTTCACACAGCCTGTTATACTGAAGGCTGAATGCAGACACTCATGAACATGTGTATGGTCTTTTATTCAAGAACATGTTCACCCAGACCCTCCCCCAGCTTTTCAAATAGTTTTTCTCCATTTTTTGTAACTACGTTTGTCACTAAAATATGTTCCTTGCAATGACAGGAGTCATTTTCTGTCCTTTATTTTGCATCGCTTTCTGACAATAAAACAAAAAGTGTTTCACTCTCTTTTTTTATTTTCTTCCACTTGTTCTCTTGTGGGACATCATCCCACCTCTGAGCATCCGAGCCCGCTCCACCATTCTCTTGACTTCTCTGTTTTTTTCTCTCCGTCCGCCCCACCAGTCTGTCACACTTTCCAACCCCCTCATTCTTCATATTTTCACTATTTCACATCTCCCCTCCCTTCCCTCTTCTTTTTCCTACATCTCATCAGTGAAAGCTGCTTCTCTCCTGGCTGACATTTCCAGTTAATAATCTCAAGATTTACCATGTGCTTTGAATCTAAAAGTGTTTGCCATTTTCTGCAGTTTGGAGAGCTGTTTCTTCTTCTTTCCCTTCCAGTATTCATTGCTTGTCTTCCAACCTTCCTGCCTTCTTTTCTCAAAGCAACTGGGCAACAATGTCATTCTGTGTCCTTCAATTTTTCGTTCATTTTTTCTTCTTTCAATTTGTCCTTCTCCCAATCCGTCCCTCGACCTCTCCTCTTCTCAGTGTGTTAGGAAGCTTTTGTTAAATGTGTGAAATAGGATAAACTTGGCAGGGTAAGAATTCAAATGGTGAATATAAAAAAAAAGAAGCACAAAGATGATTGCAGGCTTCCTTAGACGAATATATATATATATATATATTTGTATATGAACATGTGTGTTAGAAAAGGTCTATTCTGAATATTTGAGCAGGTGTCACAGTCTTTTAGGCATTCATTGTCAGAACTGCCTGATACACTAATCATTCTCAATCACCCTGTGTATTCACTACTGAGCCAAGGTTTAGCTGAATTACTGCAGAAAAATTTATTGTTGTCTCCCCTTATTTACTCCCATAATAATAACTCATTCTTATGAGTGAAACAGCCAAAGCTAAAGGAAATTAAGGAATTAGAATAGTAAAATTATGTCAAGATAAATTCTCAGATGCAGTGAAACTTGCAACAGTGATAATATGATCATTTCTCCAGATCACAATTATGCCTTTAACCCAACTACTGTCTCTTTAAAAAAAAAAAAAAAAAGCCAATTAAATATCAGAGTTTTAACATTCCCGTAAGTATGCCCACAAGAAATGCAAGATTTTGTTGGGGGTAAATAGACTAAAACAACTTGATAGAATATATTGGAGTTCATTTGTTTAGTTTAATCTTTACCATAAAAAAATGGTAAAGAAAAAAATGCAATTATACTTTACTTAAAAAAGGAAACTTTTGCATCATTATTTACTGTATGATGTCAAATTAGATAACAACGTATCCTCTGCTTACAAGAACAAATATCCCAATGTATGTTTTGGTGTAAAGTGTTAATCCACCAAGTGGAAAGATGGTCAATGAATCCATTATATTTGATACTGAGTGTGTGTATGGTTAGGATATGTGCAATGTGCTGAAAAACCACGGTCTTTTAAGTGTATTTTCCTAAATTTGGGGTTAAACAAACTTCAGGTATCAAAATTTACCACCAAAGAAGGGCGTGATAGGGAAACATCTTTGGTGTGATTGGCTGAGAATTTTGTGTTTCTGCCTTTCAATTCCAGTAAAGTCAAGTTTAGTATTTATAATTCCAACACAAGTTGTACCACAGGGGTAGCTGTTACAGTATGCAAGCAAAACATTCAATCAGCTGAGAAAACACAGCATGCATCATAAGCATTAAAACTGGCCTCTGAAACATTCATTACTGAACGAGACGTTTTGGGTCATATGAATGAGGTGCATCCATAGCTTCTTATACACAACACCAACAACCAGCTACTGGGCACATCTGGAGTGTCAAAGAACATCTGCTTATTTTCAGCATGGGCATCCCATCAGCATTGTCAAATTCCGTCAGCATCCTTGTTTGACTGATTCAGTCTGTTGATAGGAGCGCTCACTGTGATTGATTGTTCGACATAGCAGCATGGCAGAGTTAGCATGTTAGTCTTTTTTATTTTGTCATCTACATTTCTTCAAAACAAGCAACAATTTGACATCATTGAGGCCATGTAGGGAAAACAAAATGAAGACAAACTGATGATTGTGACTCAGGTACAGTAAGATCACTTCTACAGACATAGAAAAGCACAAATACTCTCTTATCTAATGTATGCAATTTCCCCTTTTTGCTCCCTTTCTATGCAACATACTTTCTACAGCCCTCTTCTGCTTGTGCAGTAGCAAGATATACTGTATATCATAGGCGACAGTTGGAAGTTGTCTTTGCAGTCTGTTTATGGGCTGGTTTTTTATTCAAATGCAAGACGACCCAGCAGGGGGCCTCTCATCTGCCATGGTTCTTACATTGGCTTGGTGTATAAGAAGCCTAAGATCCCAAACCCTTTGAAAACAGTAATGTCGTCTCCACCAATTGGGGTGGGCTTGTTACCCTGGGAACGAAGCTACTAGTAGAGACAATAGAGAAGATCCTTTACCAAAATTAAACTTGAGCACATTATGTTGCACCACAACTTCATATTTATCTGTGATGCGTGTGAGACCATTAATGTGTCTTACCCTATGCTGCATTTCTTTCCCATCCTCCATAATTTTCCAGTTTTCCTTACTCACATTCCCTGGCTTTCTGTGTTTTTTGTTTTATGATTTTCCCTATTTGTAATATGTAATATGAAAAACCTCCATCTCCATTTAAATTTAATCTCACTATAAATCCTGTCCAACGTTTAAATTAACATTTTGAGCCTAATTATTTGAGAAAAGACAACTGCTGTCTTGTTTACTGTCAGGGGTTCTTTAAGTGGCTCAATACATCAGTATTCACCAACTTCTACTTAAAACTGTTGCCAGAAAAGATGAAGCAATCTTTTAACTCTGACAACATTCACTGGAGTTTATTTATTTATGATGTTTTTCCTCTGAGGCTCTGGTTAAATGGTGAAAAACAGTGAGTCACACTGAAAAATTAAGACTCTTTGTTTTTTTGCTTGTGAGTCCCATTAAGACTCAGTCATACAGTGGACTTTGCCAGTGGGCTCAACACTAAACACATAATGGGTTGACAAGCTAGAAATGAATGTTGTAATATAATTTTGTATTCAACTTTTAATATAACTGGCCTGGAAAATTATTCTTTCTTGGTTCAAGAGAGATTCTTGACTTTTTTCTCTCCCTGTATAAAGAACTGAGTAAACCTGTCTGTATCTGATTTTTAATTCTGTGCTTTGAGGCTGCTTGTTTATTTTATTTCACCTGACAGCTCAGGTTTGTCTCTGCAGGGTAACTTGTGTCTTCTCGTAGCTTTCTTCCTCTATCCCCACATCCCATATCTTTTTATTGCCCTCCACCTTTCCTTCCCTTTTCTGTGAGCATCATATTTCCTCTATGTCATATATCCTTGCCGTGTGGTGCCTGTCACACCTTGTACAGTTTTGCTGTCAGTTCAGCCAGTCTGTGGCCTATGTTACTGTATGCATATGCAATTTCATTACTGATGCTCCTCACTGACAGAAAGTTCAGCTCTGTATAGCCGTCTGCTCATTTCTAATATCCCAGGAGATATTGTGTTGTGTGATGGTTGTGGTGCAGAATGCTTGAATATGTGTGAATATGAGTGTCTGTGTGTGAGAAACAATAATGACCACATGCTCTAAGATGTTTGCTGTTGTGTGTGTGAATATTTAGTCAATGTAGCTGTACAGCTTATTGTCATTGTTGAAACTGCTGAATTCGTATGGTCTGAAAATACCTCATTTCGTGAAGAGAACACTCTTCTGATCTTAGTTTTTGCTTTCTATCAAGAGTAAATTCTTATATAGATTAATTTATGAAAAAGATTAGATAACACAGTCTACCTCTTCTTTATCGAATTCTTTATATTCTAAAAGAAAACATCAAGAAGAGATTTACTTTCTTTTTTCCCAAGCCAGAAATTGGAATTTCTGCTGATAAGGAGAAACTCATGTGAAGTGTTATGTTTTTGTAAAAATCTGAGCTGATTGTCTAATGTAAACTGCACATTATTAAGATAGTTGCCATATTTTGTGAACTGAAAACTAAAAATAGAAATAGATGCAGATATGAATGAATAAATGAGTCCTGAATCATAAATTGGAATGGAAGCACAGACCTCAGGTGGTAAAACTTTTCCCATTTTGTTGTGATAAATGACACCAAAACTATGAAAATACGACATATGAGCAACACATCTTACTATCAGCTTTTAAAAATGTAAAGAAAACACAGAGGAAAGGAGTGATGGTAAATTCCACGGTTCATTAAGCCGATATGGTAGAGGGATTACTTTGTAATAAGTGGAGTATAAACCTCGCAAATGATCATGATTTTAAAAACCTGAATTATATTAACCTCATACCTAAAGTCAGCTCAGTACAACCTGTTTTTGCTACAAAACAAAGAGACAATGGAAATGGACAAATGTACAATATATGTCATATTTTAACCCGCATTTTTTTCAAACCTCAAAATAATACAGACACCTAAGAAAATTGTGTTAGCTTTTGACAAAGTGTTAGATGTTTCCTTTAAAAATACAAGGAGAAAATGTCATTTTTGTATGTAGTTTATGGTTAGACCTCTTTGACAGTGTCACCCAAAATTAATCAAGATACAGTTTAGAAAAGTATTGTCTGATGTTGTGGTGTGTTAACAATAGATAATAAATTTTACAGAAGATATTTCATACAGTCAGAAGAAGCTCATACATCATCTAAGAGGAACAAAGTATTTCATTTGGGATAAAAGCTAATAATACCCTGCAAATCAATTTTATTCTCCCATTATCATCAGTGTAATAAGTTAATCAAGTTATTCTGTTGGTTTTAACATCTAAGTTTCTAATTTCCTAGCGTCAGTAACAAGTCCTCCCAGCTATTTACTTACAGCTTGTTTCTTTGTAAGCTGGTGTCTTTCTATCAGTTTTGATCTAATTCATCCTATAATACAATGATACAATGGTATTTTAAAAAATACAAATAAGGACCAAAAGGCACAAAATGTGTTTACAATTAGGGTCTACTAGTGGCTCGAAAACAGGTAAAATTGTGCACAAGGCAAATGAGCATGAACTGAGATGTGGTAAAGTACAGTTTGGTGTTAATGCTGACTGAAGGGGGATTCTAAGTAAAGATGAACATGAAGATCCAGGTATACGATGCAGGACGTTGCAGCAACAAGGCTGTGACGTTTGTTGCTCCAGCAGGTAACAAGTGGATCTAGAGTCTAGAGGTAAGCAGGCACAGGTAATACTGGGTAATGGAGTTCAACCAGACAGGTCCAGGCTCAGAGCCAGATCCACACACAGAGATGGCAATACTGACATGCAGACAAAATCCAAAATTCCTCAAATCCAGAGATCCTCGGCCAAAAACAGTCAGGAGCTCTTTCCTGGTGGAGGTGAATTGACCATAGCACCTGTACTGGACCGGGTCTGCAGCCAGACTGTCTTGGAAAACCAGACAGGGGCTGGCACTCCTGTTGATTCAGCTGATTACTGTGAACAGAGAGAGAGAGGGTAGAGAAATGACAAGAAACATGACCAAATAAGGCATGGATTAGGTCAATCCTGGTCCTCAGGACCCCCTGCCCTACAGGTTTTAAAACAGGAATCTATAGTCCTGGTCCTCATGGGCTTGTGTCCTGCAGGTTTTAAAGCAGTGGTGGGGAACCTTGACTCTTATCCTGCAAGGTTTCCATGATTCCTTGCTCCAACACACCTGATTCAGATAAATGAGTCACTGTGCAGAACTTCATAGGCTGTTATTTGATAGAGCAGGGAAACAGTGCAGGATTGTGACCTACAAGGACGGGGGTCCCCCACCACTATTTTAGAAGTTTCCCTACTACAACACACCTGATTCAGACTCAGACTTGTGCAGAGCTTGATATCAAGTCTGCCAGTTACTCATTGATTTGAATCAGGTGTGCTGCAGCAGGGAAACTTCTAAAACTTAGAGGGCACTGGCCCTCTAAGACCCATCCCTGTTTTGGAGGTTTCCAACTCCAGCACTCCTGATTCAGATTATTTGAACTTCTTGTTAAGTTCTTTGTGAACTTCCTAACAGACCATTCATTAAAGTCAAGTGTGCTGAAGTGTGGAAACTTTTAAAACATGCATGGCAGGGGTCCTGCAGCATTAAGGAAGACTGGATTAAGGAGCCAGACTGGTAACTGTGACAATCTAAATGTGACTCAACTTATATTCTATAGCATTCTGGTTTTGCAGAGAAGTGAAAAAAAAAAAAAAACTTTTTCGCTGAAACAATAAATGCATATATGAAATTTTGAAAGAGAAAAACAAGCAAGCTACTGGTGGTAACTCCTCATCAAACTGAAATGATTTTAGTTTGTCCCTTTAATGATTATCCATCACATTAGCACATCATTAAGTTTTTGCGATCATAGAAGCTCTGGAGAACATGGTAATGAATTTTGTGTTCATTTGAGCAAAGAGCATCTGCTGGAAACCAGGCACACACAAAAAAATAGCCATTTAGGTCTGCCCTAATCTCTCTGTGCACAGAGACAGGTCCTCACTTGTCAGTTACAAAAAATGTACAGGCAGAAACTGAAATTAAACTTGAAAGTTATACTTGTTGGCAGCAACGTACATTTGCATTTAAATGTGTTTGACCTCCCCAACAGCGAGGCTCTGCTTCGTCAGACGGGTTGGCAGTAATTACGCCCAATTACAAGTATCTGTTTCGCCTTTACTTTTAATTCCCAGGTTGCCCATGCGTGATGATGAGGACTTGTCATTGAAAGCAGGCAAATTGTAGATTGCCATGGTGAACAGAGCTTTTTCGTCGCTTTTTGCAGCACTTATACTGGCACACCCAAACTGCGGCATGTATCTACATTATGAGCTGCTTCATTGTCCGCTCTGAAGAGGACTGTGAGCTGGTGTGTGGGTTTCCCGCTTAATACTTCGACATGTGCTAAGATGCCCAATGATTATCTAAATCAAACATACTGGTTATGTCCTTTGATAAAATCTTTTATCAAAATCATAACTTCTAGTCTAAATTACTCTGGCTTTTCATCTAGTGTATGTCTGTGATTAGAATTCATATACGTACTGTATCTTTATTTCAGTATCTCCTAAAACACCAGATGCTGGTTTTTAGTTGTAGTTAATGCATTATTTACATATATCAGTGTACTCTTTTTTTCCCCCTGTTTCTTGTAAATATTTGGATTACTTGTTGTTCCTTTATACTGATTAATTCTCTCTTGACATTAGCAAAGAGCAGCCATTAACACAGCTCACTTGTGGTTGTACAGTAGGTAATGAAAACAAATGACCCTTTCTCTGAAGAGCTGGCTTGCACAGATACTATGAAACAGACACAGGTAAACACATGCAACATGGGATGTTTTACAGCCTTTTTGTGGATTTTAAAGATTTCCAAAGTTAAATAGCCTGAAGTCCAGTTTTTTCACACAGTCCAAAGATCCATCACCAATCACCTGAGCATTCGGAGAAGACTGGACCTTTTTGAAAAGGTCAGGTTAAAAGCCATTATTACTGTAGCACTCACCAACGTCTGGGTGCTATGGGAAATAATCCACATTTCACCTCAGTTTACCATCTATGCAGAAGTTGCAGATATTTATTTGTGTGTAATCATATTTTCAGTGCGGATTCTGCAAATTCCACCACTTTAGAATATCTTCAGAAAATGTTTAAAGTTCAGTGGATGTGTAGCTTGTTGTATTGTTCAGTGTTGTAAACAAACAAAAAAGTCCCTTATAATTCACCATTGTACCATACTGTAAGTAGTCACGCAATATATCCTTGGTTCCTCAAAAGAAACAAATATACATATTCAAACTTAAAGACACACAACGTAACTTTTAAAACACAAAAAACTTCGGTTTTTACTTCTTTTTTTCGCCAAAAAAAATTATTTTTTTCGTTTTTTAGCGGGGCCAGTGCCCAGAGGGGTCACAGGGGGAAGAGGAAGAAGAAAGAGTAGGATGTGGCTGGCGGGGGAGGGGGAGGAGGGGGTGGAGCGGTGGATGACTGGCGGCAAAACTGAGTCACACCAGGAAACAGACGGAAAATCAGGGAAAATTCCAGGGGATGTATGGATGGCCATGGAGGAGGAATAGGAAAAGAAAAAAGAGGAGAGAGAGAGGGAGGAAGAGAGGAAGGGAAAGAAAAAGAATGAAGATAAGAGGGTTAAATAACATGGGAAGGAAATAAAAAAGAAGGAGGAAAGAAAAATGGTGGAAGAAGGGCGCGCCAGAGAGGGGGGGGCAAAGAGAAGAGATAGTGTGTTAACATTTAAACAATTTAATCTCATTTTCTCATTTTGCTTATCTGCTAAAAACCCATACCCTCCCCCTCCTTTTTTTTTCTTTGCTGGACTTTTTCATCTCATGTTTCATCAGCTCAAGCATAACAGTTTAATCAGTGATACCGTGTCAGTTTATTTTTAAACTTGAAGTGATAAATCATTCTTCAAATATTACTGATACCAAAGTAACTTAAACTGTTATGATCTGTTTAAATTGGGGTCTAAAAATGATATAATCTTTTACTGAGACTGGGTTGTTCAACTTTTTAAATACTGTAGTTTCAGAGCTCATTCCTCTCCTTCAGATTCTTTGGTGTACTTTTCACACCAGCTTTTTTTCTATCTTTAATTTAATGTCCAACATTGTTTTGGTTTGAGGGGTTTTAATCAAAACCCAATTATGATTATATTCAGAGGGGCACTCATACACATGGCTGAAAATACTATGGCCACTAATTACTGGATTTTTGCCCTGAACTGTGTTATTATCATCAGTTATAAAATTACATTAAATGACTGGCAAGACTCTGTTGAACTCCCTGTGCATGACCCCGCACCTTGGGATTGTCACTTGCTGCTGTGGTGTTTTCTGTGGGTATTATATTGTGTTTGTGAATGTTGGCACCACACAGTGAAGCAGCAGTGATAGATGATTCCTCCATTCGCTCATGCAAATAGAATCTTGTTCTAAGAAGCCTCTGAAAATACCAAGCTGACATATCCCTCACAATTTGCACTCAAACAAAAACAAATGCATACAGGTAAACACAGATAATCACAGATTCAGACATCTAATTAGTGCATTACAGATCTTTCAACTTGGGTTGTATGTATTTATTTACATCTGACACTTGGTCTGAAGCAGGACCTCTGTTTCTCTCACAAGCATTCATGCTCATCCAAGTCACGTGTGTGTTTTGTAGGGCAGTAGATCCTGCCGCTATTAGCAGCAATTATGAGTGAATGCGTAACTGTTATTTACGCATGAAGGAGCACAAATAGCAGAGCACAGAGGGGGAAAGAATGAGGTTAGAGTGAGGAGCCACCTCCATTTGTCTGAGTTTCATACAAGCATTAGATTCTGTGAAACTTTGTATACGCCTGCCTCAAGGCTTGGGTTTGTGCATCCCATGTGTGACAAATGTCACAGGGATGTGAGAAAAAGAAAAATGCTGGAAAAGGATTTTAGAATAGCCATGAATGGTAATGCACTGGTGTCCACAGGACAACAAAACAGAGAAATTTATTTAACATGATAAAAACAGAAACAAGAGATCAATAATCTAATAATATGAAGGGCTGAAGCATGGTGGGAAAACCTCAGGAGATCTGTATCAACATCTCTGCAGACATGAGAAAATCTATGATGGCAAGACAAGACAAGACGGCAATGGATAACAAGATCTATCCGAAAGCACAAAATGACATGGAAAATCACAAAATCCATGAAAGGACAAGAAAACAAGGAATAATCAAAATATCATTTAAAAATTCATATGTTTTGGATGTGTTTTTGGACAAACAGAGATTCCTAATTTTATCCCTGTTTATTAAATGCTATTTAAATAGTTTTAAGACATGCACACGGAACCTAAAAAGTGGGAAAATATGAGTATTTTAATTTTGTATGAGTATTTTAACTCTTGTCTGCATCTTTAAAAAAGAATTTCAAACATCTCTTTTACATAAATGCTGTCTTATCATACTGAAACAAAGAAAACGTGCTGAAATTAAACCTGTCAAGGCCAAATCATTCCACATACACAGCTAGCAGAGATTTTTCCCCCTGAGTCAAGTGTTTAAACAAGCAAAAGAAAAATAAATCACTAAAGTCCTTCAAAAACATAAAAAGAGAAAACTGTAGAAGAATCTCCTGATGAAATCTAAACAGTTCCTCTGAGAAACATTCTCCACACAGTGGTTTGATACAAGATGTTTTGATATTCACTGACTCTAACAATCCTCATCCCACCACTAAAATAAATGCAAAAATTCTGATCCAGACTCACACATGCAAGCCAAGATGGGCATCCTCTGACTGCTCAGATTCTTATAGAAAGAATGAGGGAAATATTTGTATGTTTTGCCGCAGATGGAGGTGGTTTTGCACAAATGCGTCTAAGCTTCCAAAAAAGTTATATTTTTGGATTCTGAATATTCTGGAAGTAAATAGTAATAAGAGCCAGTAAAAGTGATGCTGGTTACCTTGCTGAGTAGTTGAAGCTGTCTCCAGCAGCTCTTCTCAGAGTCCTTCTCAGTGGGTTGTTTTGTTCTTCAGCTTATTATATGAAATGAAATGATTCCCTGAGAGGACAAAGTGTATAATTTGAACATGCAGTCATGATAAAATGCCACATTCTGAAGTAACTCAGTGACTGCACTGCATTCCTTTCCTCATGCGCTATAAAATGCATCCCTTTTCCCAACACTTGAAATTCTTAAAGTGAAGCAGAGTTGAATGTTTAGTTTGCATCAGCAGTAGCTTCCACACCTTACTCCTTGCACTGTTGGTCAACCCACAGAGAAGATATCTGGCCTCATTATACCTCTGCTTCTGGGGACTGTCTCAGTATATGCACTCTGTTTGACTGGCAGCTCCCTTTCTCTGCTTTAGACACATCTGTTGGGGTGGAACAAATTAGATCTTTATCATTTTATTGGTACATAGAGTATGGTTAATTCCCAGCATAGCCTTGTCTGACTGACCTGAGCAGAGGTCTAATCAGCTAGAATGATTCTTTAAAAAAAAATCCTCCATGCTTGCACGGGTTCTTTAATCTAACTCTTAAACAACTTTAAGAGAGTGAACAGTAAGACTGAAAGAAAGTAGATAAAATTAGGTTGCGTTACATGTGTGCAAAGCTTTTCTGTGAATCCCTTGAACAGCTATAAAGACACTTTGAATCTAGCTTGGCTGACACAGATTGCAGTGCCAGCAAGTCTATTACTTCACGAGATAACTGCATAATGTAAATACACTGAGTGGCAATTGTCGTAAAAATACAGACCATAAATATTTTCAGAAATAGAGCTTAATTTGATAAAATCTTGCAAACTATGACTGTTTTCATCTGTGTTTAAAAGCTTTTACTGTAGGACCAGTGGTGGAAATATGTGCAAAACGCTATAGGGATAACCCGTAGCTAATTCATTTCATGCTAATTTTAAATTTGAATAATGTTGCAAGAGCCTGAATAATTTTATAGCATTTGCATGCATGAACAGAACCTTCAACACTTCATTTCCTCCATATCATGACAGACGCTGAAGTGCCCCAGCTGCAGATGAGCCCTTGTCCTCTCTTCTTTGTGTTTTCTTTCCCCACCTACAATGGAAAACCTGCTTGTTCATTAAACATACGTACATGGCAAGTCGATTCATTTGTTTGTGTAGCTCTACAGTATATCTGGCTTTGTTATATTTGAGTGGAAATGTCATTCAGGTTCAACAAAGATGAGAAGATGAGAACAAAGAAAAGAGTTGAGAGCATGCTCTATTAAAAAGAAAAGAAAGGTGCATACTGATTAGATCTTGTTGGGTATTTGTGCTTTTCAGTGTTAAAGAAATTTAAAGAAACAAACATCTAAGAAAAATTTAACATAATTTAACCAAGAGATATCTATTATAAGAAAGATTTAATGAGGATTGCACCACTACATCCACATTACTTCTGTCTCATTTTCTGTCAGTCTGACAAAAACCTTTTATTATTGTGAAAGCATTTATGTAGCAATGTGTTATTTCATTTTATCATATATCAGGTCTCCTTCCACCTTTTCCCCCTGATAAATGTGTATGAGTCTAAGATAGATGCATGTTCTGCAAAAACAATTCACTCCCCGGTAATTGCCAACGCCTCAAAGTGTCTTCCTTTTGCTAAGTACATACAAGCAGACACCAACATTCCCATATAGTGGTCCACATGAAGGAAAAATATCTCTTTTATGAATTGCATCTACTCTTTGTATTTGATTTACTCTCTCCTGAGAGGCCCATCATAGAGAGCAAGGTGCTGGGCTGTACAGTATGTATACTATTAATAAACAGACAGACAGCAGAACAGGGAGAAAGCTAGCTTGATGGTGTGTGCACTGTAGTGTAGATATCGATAAACCGAAGGCTGAGTAAAGGGGAAAAACAAGTCTTGCCGAGGATATCTGGTGCTGGTTATGTGTGTTCATGTGCTGTATGTGTGTTCATTATTGAGCTTGTTCACTCATAAAATAGAGCAAGATAAGATATCTATTAATGCCATTCTTCTCTCCTTCCAGTACATTAATATGTGTTCATAAAGGATGCAAGGCTGGGATGTTTTTAGGTAGTGAAGTGGCGCACAAGGTCCCCCACCCCCATTGTTTCTTTTGTGCACACACACACTGCTCATCTATTTTCACCACAGAAGACTGTAAAACTTGACACACTCAAGCAGCTCCTTGTTGAAACTATTCTTCTTGCTACTTTCCTCACAACCCCAACCACAGAAGGCCAGGAAGATATGTAATGGTTGGGAGGAGGGGAGATGAAGATAACATGAACATGTGTAGAGGGTTTAAAAGAGGGGGAGAAAAGACAGAAGGAAGAGGAGCGAGAAAGAGGTTACCGGGGCGGCAGCTATACCCAGGATGATGAAAATTAAAATGAGGATTAGAAAGGCAGAGAGGGCAGAGACTGACTAGGAGGAGGAGTGGTGTCACAAGAATGCCCTCACCTTCTTTCTCTTCATGTCAAGTAATATTTCTTTCTCCTCTTGCTTCATCCTCTGAAGCCTGTTTGCTGGCCATGTCCTTAAACCCCGATGCTCATCCTACTGAGGCATTACATTAACTGAAGACTTTCTTTGTGTTTGTGTGCTAGTGAGCTCTGAGGGGGCTTAAATCAGATGGAGGATTTCTTCCCTCATGGACACAGATCTGGGAACAGCATTCCCTGAAAGCAGAGCTTTTTTCAACCATCCAAGTGGAAACGGAACTTCTGACTTATAGTCAGCGAGTACAAGCAGCTTTGCCCTCAGCCTATGCGAAGCAGATGACAGAACACACACACACACACACACACAAACGCAGTCTAGACATGTACACGTGATTGTTCTAATTTCTTTAAGCAGGTTTAATCTTTGATGTTATTTTTTCTTGTGGCTAATGCACTGAATGCTTATGGTGTGTATCACTTGCTTTTGTCTTTGGAATATGATTTACCAACAAGTCTTCCAGTTAAAACAGCCAAACAGGTTATTGGTTTGTAAGTTTAAATTCAGCTTATAATGACATACTGGAAAGTTCCATGCTAACATGAAGCAGGAAGGGTATACAACCCGAATCAGTCTCAAGTATTTTGTTTTTACAAAGCAATGTGTGAGACCTTATGACAAAGACATTTTCACTTCTGAATTACTTGACACTTTTGATGTTTGAGTGCAAAGTCAAAACTATTTGGCTGGAATTGGATAACAATCAATGATCTCTAGATCTCTAGAGGTCATATATTCCTTAAATCTGATCATTTTAGTCTGCATGAAGAAAAGAACTTTGGGATAAATTTCAGATATATAACCATAGACTGTTTTTGGGACCAGTGATTCGGTTTTAGTGTTGCAAATCATCATTTCTGGTGTATTTGTTGGGTTTCTCAGTCTGGTGGGAACACAGGTTTCGACATGGTTAGGTAGTTATGTTTCAGCTGTCCAAAATTAACTTTAGGTCAGAGCGATGTTCTCATAGGACAGTTAAGGTTAAAGCAGCTTATTTGGAAGTAGAGATGTGCAAAGGAATTATAGAAAAGAGTGGTCAAAGCTCTCTCAGTTCAGAGAATCATAGAAGCTAACATCTACTCACAACATGCCTCACAAGAGCACATATTTGCATTTAAAACAACTTCAACCTAAAAAATGTCATAGTGGTTCAAGCCAAAGATTGTAGGGGAATTTTCACAAGTTATTTGCAATATAGTTATTTCCTTTGTTGTATTTTTCCGATGTTCAGCTGTGACTTAATGTTCTTCCCTTTTTAATCTATCAAATTACAAGACAAGAAAGTATTGAAAAGCCTCAAAAAGCACCAACACTTGTCATCTTTGAATACCCAGCAGTGAGCTACAGTATCCAACAAGTCTTACACATCTTTCAGTCCAGAATGCAGTGGCAAAATATGCAACTGTCATAAAATGTATGGCTTTTCACATTTTCTCAAACCAGTACATTTTCAAGTTGACGTTGTTTTAGGCTGCAGAAGATTTACCCGTATTCTAAGCAGCCGTGCTCTGATCACTCTCCACTGCAAATGAAACAATAGCTGCAATTCCATTACAGTTTTTAGCAACATATTTCTAAAATTTTGACGAAGTACAACTTCCCCCATGACTTTTCACTTTGAGGAAGATGGAAACTGTGCAAGTTTCTGCAGAACTGCATTTTGCTGTTGTTTGCCAGCAAGGATGGCAGTTATATTGTATTTTTTAATCTTTTTTTTTTTTTTTTTTTTTGTAATTCCATCTCCTCCATCTTTCCATACCATGCCACCTTTATTTGAAATGAACTGGTCACGTGACCCCCTCCATCACATTCACTGACATGTAAATGTAAAAGAAAAAGTGTTTCCATGACACTTTTGCAATTTATTTCTGTATCAGCACATCTGAAAAACCCCTTCATGGAAGCGTAAATACTTTTTAGCAAAATTTGAGAGTTTTGTTTTTGATTTAGGTGTTTCCATTACCAGTTTATCATTGCCATTCTTTTGGGCGGTAATGGAAACCCATGCTAACTGTTAAGTAGTACACACAATAACAACAAAATGACCATTTAAAGTTAGGAATTGGTGCTTAAGGTTTGAATGAAGAGCAAGAAGAGGTTATTATCACTTTCCTGTCCCCACAAAAATAAAGGTACAAGACTTTGAGGCACGTAGACTGCAAAATATCTTGTGCTCCGATGTGCTGTGTGCATATTGAAAAACAACTTGAGGAAAGCCAGATTAGCATTTTACCTCTGTGATTAGCATTTTCCACCCACATTAACCAGCTAATGTTCTGATTCAGCAAACTGTTGCTTAGCGTGAACATTCAACAAATTCCACATCACAGCATCTGCTCAGTCAGTGAGACGATGTGGATGCAGCCCACCCTCCTACTGTACCTCCTCCTTTGTCTTTTGGTGCAGTGCTGTATGCCAAGAACTAATTTCCCCCTTTATTGTTATTACTGTACAGACGTTTTGGTCCTTTATAAAATTGTTGACATCAGCATCATTAAAAGAGCTTTTTCACAGACATGGAGAAATATAAATCTTTCCTGTCATTGATATTAAAATATGGAGAGGGAAGGTTTTCAGTGTCATAACTGGGACCTTGGATAATATCTGCACGTGGGTGCCTGCATGTTTTGCTGTGTTCTTTGTAGCTGATGTGATACATAAGACTGACCTTTGAGTGTGCTTCAACTAGATGAATAGTTCATTACAGAGCCAAAGCACAAGCTAACGGTCACATTCTCAAACAGCGGACAGGCGCTCTGAAGAGACCAATTAGGATTGATCATCTGCTCCTATTAGTGTTGTTACACTCCAATGTGAAGCAAGGGCTTAATGAGAAGTGTCGCAGGGGAGATGAGAGGATAAATGAGAGACAGATACACTGTATCATCCTCCTCTGGGAAGATTTTTCCCAAAGCGTTCTGGGTGCATCGTGTATCATTTAGCCATTACAGGGTGATGGGTGTTTCAGTCTATTCCATCTATTCTGACTAAAGAGAATAGATGGTTGTGGCATAACTTGTGCTCTCTGGATTTTTAATTAATAGTTCAGTTTACACACAGTGTAACTTGAACACAGCGCCTTGCTGTCAAGCATCTCCGATCTGGTTTCACAATCTGTGCTGCAGCCCTTTAATGCTTTTATAATTGCATTAAGGATGAAAAGAGTGGATCTGATATTTTTTTTTACCATGGCTTTTAATTACACATCTTTTTTGTGATGTATTATAGAATAATGCACTTTTTATTTCCAAGTACTCTTTTAATATCTTCGGCATCTCTTATTGTAGAAGTTGTATGCCATGATGATTATCAGTTAATCCAGCTTCTTTTTAAAGTCTTATTTCTTTACATCACTGTTGCAAATACACCCAACTATTACAAAACCAATTCGTCCCAGCTGTTGTGTATGCAGAGGAGGAAAAAAAGTTATAATGCCTCTTGTTTTATAAAAAAATATTTAGTTTTACAGTTGCCAAAATAATTTAATAAGTAAATGAAAGACAGATCAGAGTCCAAAAATATACATTTTTATTCCAGATGAAGTATTGTTGCTCATGTGAAGGTAGTGCGCAAAGAGCAGCAAAAAGAAAGTAAAAGAGAGAAAGCAACAAGAAAAACCCAAAACAAAACAAAACAAGGCCTGAATACAAAGTCAGTGGCAGGAAAACCCGACTGAAAAGCGTTCTACAGACTTCTAAGTCAACCTGGAAAATGAAAGAGCTCAGTACTCCTGGCTTTCTGCTTCTTTCACCCAAAGAATCAAATATTTTCTGCTCAGCTTTTGAGATTCAGCAGGGAGACTTTTGTCTCCACAGTGTTCCAATATTGTCTGCGCACTTCGTGAACCACTCTTGTACTATTATAAATGCTGACAAGACCAACATGACTTACTTACTGTACAATTCCACTGGGTAGAACTACAAGAACCACAGTAATGAGACTGGGGGAAGTTTGTCCTTCATCCAAGAATCACTGCCTGATTCCAGGATGTAAAAGATCCCATCAGTGTGGCTGGGTATCCCAGCAGTCAATAGTTTAATATTACATTTCTGCAAGCCGTGATGTTTTTATACTCGATTTTTAAACACCAAAGTGTGCCTTGCAGCTATGCTTGTATAATTCAGTAAGCATGCCACCGGCAAGACATACACAAAGCATAAAAAGAAGCTTCCTTCTATGAAAAAATAGAAAATGAGAATCTTTGATACAGTTGCATGAAGTTTTCCTTTTTCATTTTTTTCTTAAAGAACAAACCAACAAAAAACATACTGAGTACTGTAAATCACAAACAATGGGATCTGGTTAGGGATGGTTTGATTTTTGTGAGAAGTGTTAGAGTTTGATAAAGAGAGATCTAACTCCCAGAGACTTCTCTCCCCTGTTCCTCCTCTCTGTTATGGTGATGGATCAGAGTGGCACGGCTTATCCCGGCACACTGGTGCAGCCCTTTCGCTCATCAGCTTCTGTGGTGCTAAGACCCAGTGATGAGAGAGGGAGTGGAAAATTTTTTTTTTCTTTTTTTATTTTTATTTCCCCTGCTTTTCAGACACAACAGAGAGCTAATATCCTATTCTGACTTTGTTCCTTTGTTCCCCTCAGACGGAGGGTTCATGGATTCCACTTCTGCTCCTTTGACTCTGAGAAGTGATTTTGGCTCCTATTGGCTCACAACTGTATGTTTGGATTTCTTAAGTAAAAAAAAAAATCTATTTGCAAGCTTAAGTATTACATCATAACTGTTTGCCTTTGCAAAATTGAAAATAAAAATGTTTACTATCAATGAAAGAATAAAATATCTGAATATTTTTTTGTGGGAAATCTTTTAAAAACTTAACAAAAATTGGTTGAGAAAAGATGCCGAGCCATGAAGTAAACAAATATATTTCATTTGAGTCTTTAAAGTGATGATTTTCTCTTTATTTCATTTTTTTCTGCATAAAAAAATCAATAAAATATGGACAGTTGTTTTTAATAATTGACTACGCCAATAAGGCTGTCAGATTTGACCTTCATCTTATCTCTTCAGTTGCTTCACGGCCAACCCAAAAACAGTCTTGGATTTTAATCACACATTTTCATCAGCAAAGAATAACTACAGAGGATCACAGCGTCTTCTTAGACACGTTTGGTACAGTTAATCATAAAACCGGCCCATTATATGTTTGAGCCCTGCATTTATCAGCTGTGTCACCTGGAGGTTTGCTTCTGGTGTTCTTTTTCAGGCAGACAGAGAGATGCCTCCCTTCACAATGCCAGAGCTCTAATTAATTTTTCATATTAGTTACTTTTTAAATCTAACTCTAGCCAATAGGCCCTAGGCGGTGCTTTGAATGTGCACATTAATGTTTTTTTGCTCTCCCTCACCACTGGCTATGATTTAATAACATCTTCCTCGGTGCTATGTCCAGAGCTTTTTTTTTTTTTTCTTTCTTTCTTTCTTTTTTTATTAGAGAGCCTTAATTAGCTACAACTTGGAGCCTCCTGACTCCTTCAGTCTGGTAACCCTCCCTCTCTTCTCTTCTCTTCTCTTCTCTTCTCTTCTCTTCTCTTCTCTTCTCTTCTCTTCTCTTCTCTTCTCTTCTCTTCTCTTCTCTTCTCTTCTCTTCTCTTCTCTTCTCTTCTCTTCTCTTCTCTTCTCTTCTCTCCTCGCTTTTGTCCTCCCCCACCCTCGTGTCACTCATACATATAGGAAATGACACCTCCATGCTGCAGGCCTTTAAAGTCTGATGTGTTTGTGTTCATCTGTGGCTCATCAGTTAATGTGTGTGCTTGCGACTAATCTGATTTTCACACGTCCTTCTTTTTTAACCCGTACCTTCAACACATTCTCATTTCCATCTCATCACATATTGCCCTTCGGTCAAGAGCCACTCGCTTCAGTTATCAGCATACAGGATGCTATCACAGGATTTATCGTCACTTCCTGTCACACAGTGAACAGCTACAGCTGCATGTTAGTAATCATTTGGCTGCATTATGATGCACCAGCTGAGCCATATTTTTTAATGTTATTTTTACCACTTAGACTGAAGCTGTACAAAAGCACACACTAAACATTTAAAGCATCTTGAACTGGGTAAACAGTGTTAGATGAGTTTATGGGAAAAGGAAGCGAAGCAGACAGGCAGACAGTGAAACACTGTCCTCAAGATCTTGTTCTTATTGCAGGATTTGCTGAGATTGCACCTTTTTCACACCTCTGATACAGACAAAACATGGAGGTATGCGATGGGTGTGGATATGCGGGTGTGTTTGTTTAAGCTGCTGCAGATTAGTGAATTTAACGGCACCATATTGTGGTTACAGAGTAAGTCTTGTATGCTGGAGTTGGATGGAAAAAGGAAGAACACATATGTGGGTGTAAATGTGTGGGAAAGAAATGCAGACGTGTATTCCTAGTCTGCCTATGCATGAGTCACAGGTCACATGATGAATAACCCTTTGAAACACACTCACAGTAATCAGGGTGAGTGTCACAGCAACCAGGGTACCAGACCGCTTTGCTTCGACTTGATTAGGATCATTTCAGATGATAAATGAACATACACACACTCAGACGTGCACACAAACTGATTGCATCAACTGAAAAACAATCACACTCTATAGCTGAGCCACTTTGTGCCCATAGAATAGGGAGAAAATTACCAGAGAGCAGTCTGCAATCTCATGGTGCACAGAAAAGGCTTTTGGTTTAATTTGAAATAATTCTAATTTAAAACGAGTCTTGTGGACAGCATGTATTTTCCTACCATGCTATTGTGCCTCGAGAACACTCCACTAATCAGGATTTTAGAAGAGTGTGTTTCTGCCCGCACAGAAGTAAGAGACTAAGCTCTTGTAGCCCACACAAATGGCCCCTCAGTCCTGCTGGTATAGTGCCTCCTTCAGGCAGTCTGAATCACAGTTGAGGAGGGCTGTCATGCACTTTGGAGTTAGTCTGAGCTAGAATTTAGCTGAAAAAGAACTATTTATGTCACACCATATACCAGAGCTACTTGTTTAAAGGTTTTTAAGACAGATATTCTTGAAACTGAACTAATACACGTTTTACATCTTGAAATGCTGCTGCTGCTTTTTTTTCCGGCACGTTTGTTTTCATTGATACTGTAAGACCAACAAAGGTCAAGAGAATGGTGTGTCCCGCATCAAACATGCAGTGCAAAGACACTCTTCGTGCACAAACTGAAGTACAGTTAGAAAAGCTTCAATATAAGGGAGATGCAACTATAAGCACAGTGTAAGTTGATGCAATGCCTCAGACACAGTTTTTTTTATATATAAGTTGTGAAGTGTCAGGAAAGAAGGTTGGAAACCATTAGGTTTAAGCACATCTTTGTGAGTCATATTTAAGACCAAACCGATTGAGCATATCAAGTGGAAAATCTATCCATCTTTTGTATGCATCCAAAAGAAAACAAAATCACTGTTCTAACAACGATATTCTATATACATAAAACTTTTTTGGTATATTATAAAGGACTGATGTATGTGTGTGAGCTTTTAATGGGTGAGAGTAGAGCAATATGGTTGTGATGGTCTGAGTAAGAAATTCAGGGTCTATTTTTCAGTCCTAGCAAATCGATGTCCTGCAATCAAATTCACACCGAGATGAATTATGTGGATGTTATCTGCTTTATGCATTTCAAATCTCAGAAGCTGCCTTTCTGCATAAAAATTGCCAAGTCTGTGACATATTCTTATATCTGCCCATATCACAGTAAAAGCGTTTAATAGTATCGCACCAATGAATAGGAAGCTTTCTCTGTCTGTATGGGGCTTTTTAAATGTTAGCTTCCTCTACCTTAGAGCACTTAGATGTTGTAGTCCAGCAATTCCTTATCTTGAGGTCAGACACCCGCTTAAGGGTCATATGATAAAGAAAAGGGGTGTAGAATGATTAATGGTGCACAAAAGAAGAAAACACAAGTCCCTCTAGCCAGATATGGGTTATGGGTTATTTTTGTCCTTTTTCTGTTCTGTGTGCCTTTTGAATAAGATTTTTTTCCTAACAGGTACTTCAATTAAACCATCTGAGAAGGTTACATGGGAAATGTTTCTATGGGGGGGGTAAGAATTCTAACATGAAGCACAAATACCCCTAAATTGTTGTTTTACAGGCAAAATCTTTGGATAAACAAACATACTGTCCAGTATTGTGCATAAAACGGCATGCATGCTGTACATTCACTACTGCAACACACAGACACACACACACAACGAGGGTGAGTTTTAAAGCATTATTATTATTAATATTCTAAGGGGTCTGTCGAGGCTCTTATCTTCAAACACAGCAGTGGGATACTTTTTAAAAAAGGTTTTGTGTGAAAGTAAAACTATGGACTGAGTTTGAGGGGCCTCAGAGCATCAACACTGTCTCTAAAACTGACAGAAAGCACAAAGCAGAATGAAAAGGCTTATATCAGCTTAACATTTCACTAAACTGACAACCTAAACTGAGAACTGAGAGCTAAAACAGTATCGAAAAAATCTTATCTTTCTTCAGACTATCTCACTTACTCCCCCCATCTCTAATTTATCGCATCACCTTCTCAGTGCTCAGCTGTACCTTAAATGTTAACATATTTTTCATTCTCCCTCTAGACTCCCAATTCTCTCATTAATCATCCCTCGTTCCCCATCATGTCCAAACCCTGAATTCCCTATACATCCCGCGATCCCACTCCTTATCTCTGGCCAGAACAGTTGCAGCTACGGCCATTTTGACCTACTTCTAGACAATACTTACTCCAACCTCCCTCCATCCATTCTTTTACTTTCTCGCACACACAAAAAAGGGGGCTCTCTTTGCTGATGGAGTTAAGTTGTAAGACGGCAACACTCATGGGTGAGTCAGTACTCCCTTGTGTGTGAATGCTAGAAAGGTAACCTATTTAGGGAGCAGAGAGGAAAAGGAAAGTTTGTGGGGTGAATATCAATTCAGCTCCTGTTATCTTTTCCATTATTTGGAAAATATCACTTTCTGTGTTTGAAAAAAGAAAAAAACATAGCTGACAAAGGAATGTTTTCATGTTGCTACTGTACCAGCTTTATAAGAACTTTCAGATTTATAGCAAAATCAATAGAGGCACACTGATCATATTCGGTGACCCAAAACAGAGAAAGTACAAAGGAGACCTTTCCCAAGCAATTTTAGATCTGTCCAAATCTTTCTATATACCAGAAAGAGAAAACAGAAGATGCTCACTTTTATGCTACCGCTTCTGTAAAGCTAATTTAAAGTCAAAGACTTTTGATAAAGAAACTCAAAGAACTTCTATTTATAGTCCTTTTAAGAAGAATGAAATCAATTCTATATAATCCAAGGTATTTATTGTAGTCTACAAATCAATCGACAAATGATATTTTCCACATACATATTAATAAAGCAAACCTGCTGATACTTTTAGTAAATGCCATCTGAGTATACAGTACTGGTTGGTTCTTTTCAAGTTGTTCCTCCAAGTGTAATTTTTCACGATCGACTCGAAAGGGGGGGGGATGGGATGAGGGGGAACACGGGGGGGGGGGAGGGGGGGGGGAAGGGGGCGCTGGGGGAGGGAGGGGGGCCCCCCCCCCCCGGGTGGGGTCTGGGCCCTGCCCGAAGTACCCTGTGGAACATCACAAGGGACCGAAGTACATCCCAGCTGACAAAAAGCAGGACACAGTCTGAACAGGTTACTGATGAATCTCAGGTGTAAAACAATGAGGCAGACAGCCGTGCAAAACATAATAGAAAATATTGTAAAAGAGGGCAACCAACCTGCAAGTTCATTTTGCTGCCAGTAATGGGAGGAAAAGGGGTGATCCTTAAAAAAAGAAAAAGGAAAAAAAAAGGCGCAAAAGTGAGTTGTTTTGCTGTGGAACCAATTCCAAACTGCAGCACACCTGATAAGAGTCTATCTGAGGCCAGATTTTCTGACAAGAATTGTGTCTCCTGCATCACGTCTAGCTGTGCAGCCCTCATATTTTGTCACCACAACAGGATTTTTTTTTTTTTTTTTTTACCCCAACGTACTTCCAACTGACAGTGTCTCTGCTCGGTCTTCCAGATGGCACATTTGGCACACAACACATCTGACAGCAGAGGCAAAACATTTTCTCTGAAATTCTTTCAAAGTGCAGCCTTCATCAAAACTACAGAGAGCCAACAGCTACTTTCATTGCAGCCAGCGATGGTGAAATGTCGGAGGAAATGTTAATTTGTGGAGAATATAATGTGTATAAAGCGCAGATTGGGGTTGCGTCCCTGTTGATGGACGGAGCAAAGACTTCATAGAGCAGTATAGATCCAAGCAAAGCGATAAAACTAGTGGAGCCAACCAGGACACACAAGCAAAATTATGGGACTAGATCAACTTGAAAGAGAGAAAGAAAAGAGGGCAAACTCTTCTCTTTAGTGTCTAAAGAAATCAGAACACCCCAAAGAGTTTCTTTGGCCTGTTTAAGCTCCTGACGCTGACAGTTTGCTGTTGAGGTAATAGTTAAATACAAACATCTTTTTCCCGACATATTCTTTTCCAGTATTTTTAAGATTTACATCATCAGCTTAAACCAGAGAAATGAACAGGGATGTACATAAAGGAAATTAATAGACATCAAACATTCATGTCCTTCGGGGCAGATGTGAAGCTCCATTTTTTTTGAAGAGCATAAGAAAATGAACAAAAGCTGCTTCACGGCAACATGAAACTTTACCAGTTGCATCTTATTCTACTGTGAAATAAAGAATTTAAAATTATGTTATCCAAATTCATAGCTTTAATAGGTTTATTATTTAGTTACTTTTTTTTTTCTGTCTGTTTAATTGTACAGTATGTCTGTTAGAAGGCTTTTCAACAGATATTTACAAGGTAAATGCTTTTTTCACTCTGCAAGCATGCATGCAACTTTTAAGTTTACCTGCAGAAATCATATTTATATGAGAGACAACACAATGTATTGTGTTTGCCACTAAGCTACAATCCAGACTAATGATAAGGGGATTAAGAGGGTCGAAAGTTAACAATAGCACATTCACACTTATCTCTTGTCTATGTTGGCATATTGCTGTTTTATTGATTCCCCATTTTTTATGAATATGATTCCAGATTACATTTTGTGCTGTGAAATGCGTTCATTCTATGCTGTTCATTAAACTGCAATCAGTCATGTGGGGTGGGATAACTCATCTGTTTCTTCAATCAAGCCCCTCCCACCTGCCCTGTTTCAGATGGCTGCTGATCCGCCGTCCTTTAGTTCACAAGATTTCACCACAGATGTGAGATTGTGCTTAATGCTATTGCTTTTTTTTAGCATCTGTTTGAGTATCTTGAATGTATTTTTTTATTTATGTATTTATTTATTGGACTGTGTTATGAATTCTGCATCCCACTGCTTCTTGTGTTTACACAATTTCAATATTCTGTTTTTGCAAGTTAACATTCCTTTTTGCTTTTACCCCTGCCTTGGCTTTTAGGGTCATTGGTTTGGCCACTAAACTTAAAACCGATTGTTTTGAGATCCATTGTTTAATCAGAATAACACAATTACAGAAATTGAGCTTAGCTTCATTCTCTTTATTGTCAAAGTAAAATATTAAAAGTACCATAAAGATAATAGAAACCATTCAACTCAAAATTGGTGCCTAAAATATGTTTTAGTTATAACAGCAAGAGAAGCAGGATTTTTTTTCAATCAACCAAAAGTCACTTACCTTTTTCTTTTGTATACTCTGAGAAGAAAAACCTAACATGCTCATCATAATGAAGAAAATGTCTTGTAGAAATTTAACCAAAGCCCCAAATACAGTATGTCTAACCGAGCTTATAGTTTTTGAATGATTTGCCATCAACTCCATCCTTGATTTGTCTCAAAGGAGCAGATTATGTGTTAGACAACGGGTTTCATTAAAGCTTTTTCTTGTGTTTCTTCTAGTACATAGTGTTTGTACTTATTGATCTTTTGGTTACAAAAAGTTCATAAGCGTCCTGTTGTTATTTTGTGGCAGAAACATGGGGTCACAGTGTTACATCACCTTGCAAAACTATGATTAGATTCTTCCGTCCTCTCAGATAAACGCTATGTTTGGATGATTCAATTCCTGCACTGGTGCAGGGTTGAATATTTCAATCCCCTTGGCTCATATGGATCTGCAGCCAGTCTTATGAGGCATACAAAAAAAAAAAAAAAAAAAAGCATACATCCAGCAGAGAGTCTGGGACCTAATCTCAATGCAATCTCCAGCCTGTGCTCAAGCGAGCAGTAACCTCCAAATGGTATTCAGCATTCAAAGCTTTGGAAGAATCTGCTGCTTTGGCAGTCACAGTGCTTTCTGTATAAAGGTGTCCATGTCTTTACCAGCTGCAATCACTTATTTGTATAGAGACCAATTTACGCGGCTCATCGCACGTGGTAGCATCAGCCACACTTCCCCCGCCATGCACTCTGTCAGTGTACCTGGCAGCACATCCACTCACTGCATTTACATTTCAAAGTCAGACATATTTGCACAAACACACATTAACACACAAAGTTGCCATCTGGTTTTTCTCACACCCACCTTTTGGTTCCCAGCATACGTGGTGTTTGCAGGAGGATAAGACTATTCATGAGTTTGTGTTGATGCATGTTGGAACACAACAGAAGAAGTAAATGTCCGTGCATGTATTCCTTCAAATTAAGGTTGTTTTTTTTTTACATACATGCGTGTGCTTAAGCTCAGCTTACAACATCTACACGTCATAGACAGGAATGTTTTCTGAATATATATATATATATATATATGTGGGTGCTATGCAGACCTGTGTATGAGTGTGTGTGTGCGCCTGCTGGCTTATGGTAAAGGCTGTTGCATTGAGGAGGTCTTATCTGCCATGTTCAGAGAGGTACCTCTCACAGGAGATAGAGCTTTCAGCCAGAAGCATGGATGCTGGTGAATAGACTTCTAACACACAACCGCAGCTCCGGCTCAGACAGGAAAAGAATGTACCGAGGGAGACATGGTATGAATATCAAGAAACAACTATGACAATAAGGAGAGAGGGAGCAAATAATTCAGTGTTACCTCTGTAATATATGAATTTATGTACCATTGTCATTAAAAAAAATGTGCACTCAGTCATTGTGGGCACATGTCATGGAAGTATTTCTATTATGTCTTTGAAAGGTTCTATCCTGGACAGAATAATACTCTATTCAAGAGAAACAAGATGTTGATTCCCTGGTTTTAATTCATTGTAGATTTTCTGAAACCAATAAAAATCATACAAATGTTATACATGTAAGGGTGTAACACTGAGGACCTGGAAATTCAACTACAACAATAGGAGTGGATGTAAAAAAAAAATAAAAGGAACAGGTTTATTGAGCAGGGGAACAATGGAGTCGGAGATGATAGCCAGATACTGTAGGGAGGAGATGTGACTGAAAGAAAAGTCTCGACACCAGTGCAAGAATCACCCAGTGATTATACATTTACAACAAACTTGGTCCGTGGCAGGACGGTAGCGCACACGGGGGTGTCCGTGTACTTAAATGCCACGTGTGTTGTTTACATTTTTGTACTTTCACGCCACCTCGATCAGGTGTTTCTTTAAAACTATCTGTTCAACCTTGCATCTGGGCAAATGTGGAGGTGACAACACAGCCTCAATCATTTCCACGTTAATCCCCCCCCCCACCACCTAAATGTCTGATAATACACAATAAAGAATAAGAGCAAGACTATGAGCAGCAAAATGACATTGCCCCCATCTCCAAGACAAATAAAAAGTGCTGCATTCAACTGCTCTCCTACAACGAGGGAGTGTTTTAGTGTACCTGAACAGCGGACCAAACTACCAGGGACCAGTGGATTATATATTCAGTGATGATGTCACTTTTACTCTCCCTGCTGCTCTTAAAAGTAGAGTCTGAGTTTCCCCTCTGAAAATAAACATTAGACCTGTGCAAGTGAAATCCGTCTTAATCCATGCCTTTGGGCCTCTACTCTTGTGCAGTGGTGAGTTTGAATGCAACTCCCTCTCTTCCTGTCTGTAATTACTTTTCTGTTTGTTTTGGTCAGGTCGGGACGTTTCTTGGTGGAGATTTCTGTTTATATCGCCAGCCAATAAGGGCAAGTGTGTTGTTTACGAACAGAAACGCGGAGGAACTCCAGACTCTACCTTTAATGTATGCGCTTAATACTTCGCACCTGGATATTTTATGGATTTGGGACAATACCAGGCAAAGTTAGCCTCAGCCCTGTGATTGGAAAAAGAGGCAATTCTAATTATTAGGAACTAAGCCGCAGTGCAGTCGGTACAGTAAGTGTTGCTGCTTGTGTAAGAGACCAGGAAACGATAGTAGACGACGAATGGTGACAAGCTGCTGACATAATAAAACAAGCTACATTCATTTTTATCACATTTTTTTCTGTTGGGACAAATATTTGGTCCATTCTGAGTAAACTTTGTTTTGGTTTGTGATGCTTGCCTCCCTTTCTTCAATGTTTACAACTAAACATCAGAGCCACTTCACACCAGCACATGAACACACATACAGACACGTCTAACACTAGTGCATACCCTCGTGAGAAAAAAGAGTGGGGTATGAAAAGAAATCAGAATGAGTTTCATTCAATTCCCCCAACTATGGTTAAAAATGTATTTGAAGATAAACTCAGGAGGATTGTACATGCAAAATACAAAGTTATAACACCTTTAAGTAGTGTGGATCCCAGGTGAAACAGGAAAACGATTAGGGAGCAGACGGGTGGGATAAATTAAGCTGATTGGAGAGAAGAGAAGCAGCATGACCTGGTAGAAGTGTGAACCATGACAACATAGGCTTAAAAATGTAAAAAAAAATACTTGTTTAAAGTTCCACAACTGAACTTTGGCCAATTTTTTTCTCTATGTCCATGACAACAAATAATTCTGCATTAATCTTGAATTGTATCTTTCTCTGAGCTCTCTCCAGAAAATAAAAGTCAGTCTCATGTTGACTATTGTCTTAACGCTTGCTCTGTCCCTTTCTTTTTCGTTTCCTCTTTTCTCCACTATTGTCTTTTTGGGTTTCTTTGCTGCATCAGCCATGGTGTGCATTCAAAAATTTATAAAAAATAATATTTGTGTCATTCTCAAAACTTTTGGCCATGGTTGTAAGTACTGTTAACTTCCTGTTATTAACCTCTATTAACTGACTAAACAGTTTGTTTGACAGAGGAACAACCAGCAAAGCTGCTGTTATACCAGTAACCCTGATCTGAGGTGCTGCCATCGTACACAGCTCCTGCTTTCAACACCTTCAAACGCATTTTGAAACAAGGTTTTATCACCAGATGAGATGCAAATAAATTTGTTTGGCTACAATAGGCATAGACCACTTAGAGGATTACATAAGACACTCAGCCCAGTCCTCGGTGTTATGTGGCTGCAGGAGCCTTTACAGGTCTCAGTTAGTATTTATGACGGCTCAAGAAAAAGATCCAAGCAGGTATGGCTTGTCTATAATGGCTGCCAAAAAATAAACTTTCATGGTAACACAGCTTAAATTTGAAAAGCTGCATTTAAACAAATTACAATTAGTCCTTGAATAAATTAAATTAAAGAAAAACACTTGATTATGATAAAGGAACAGTTTGCAAAAGCTTGCAGGTCATTTTAAAATAACAAAACTCTTTGTAAATGATAAAAAGTTAAAAATCTGAAAAACATTTAGAATAATTTTGTGTCTTAAAGGCACGGTGGATGATGTTTTCCGGAAGCATTTTTTACTATATTGCTTAAAGTCTTCTTCACACCCTGATTACAGCCAATTAATTAAATGTTCTGACACAAATAAAAAAAAAAAAATCACCTGTGGAACGGACAGGGCTGAAAAAAACCCCATCCAATGAAATTGTAACAGCCCGTGGTTATTGATTGAATGATTATATGTCCATCATGCTCGACTGCTGTTTGTTGCCCTTCCACCCTCCCCGCGTGCTCGCGCTCGCAACTCGCCGCGAGCATCTCACAGTGCACAGGAACGTGGTTGCTCGCTGCTCCCATTTAAGCAGCGAGTTTCTCTTAAAATCCACCAAAAAGAAAAAAAATGGATGTGGATCAAGTCACGGGGGTGTTGGTGTTTGCAGTGAGGATGTTTTACACAGCAGAAGAAGTTGAAGGTGAGATAATTACCACTATTAGGAAACATGGTTCCTCTGATGTTTTCTGGGAAGCTAGCAAGCTAGCCACTCGGCTGTTCTCGGTTATCTTCGCCAACAACCATCGGTGCACATGTTCCTGTGTTCTGGAGGTGTGGGTTCGGGTGGGTGAATTCTTTAGAAAATGTAGCATGCTCAAACCGTTTTTCCAGGAACCCCTACCCTGCTTTTAATGAACTGAACAACAGAAGATGGATTTTTTTTTCAAACATGTCAGAACTCAAATGTTTCTTAGAGTACCTCTGAATTGTTCTTACCTAAGAACAAATTTTTGTCCAACAGCTAAAAATTGACTGAAATTGGATAATGCAGCATAACAACTATCCTAAACACAGCAGCAAATCTTCAACCAGAAAAGCTGGAAAAGAATAGTGTAAAGATGATTCCAAGTACAGGCATCAATCTGACTGAAATGCTCCACATGTGCTGAGACTCAAAGACAGCTGGAGGAATGAATGTCTTAAAATCCTGATGAACTGAAGCAACATTGTAAAGAAAAGTGGACTAAAATTCTTCCAAAACAATGTAAGAAACTAATTATGTGATACAGAAAATCATTAATTCAAGACATTGGTGTTTAAGAGCCCAACAGAGCATTTTGCTCTCAGACTGCAGGTTTTCAAGATTGACTATAGACTGCATCTGTGAGTGCATAGTGCATCTACTCCATGCGTAGTAGATGTCAGACCATCTTCAAGGCTGCAGATGGTTTTATTTGTGCCAACAACTCCTTATCCATGTCCTTCTAAACTGGCCACTTTTCAGGCTCTGCGAGGACACATAAAAAAGGATTCAGTCGAAATCATTGACAGTCAGCAACTGTTTGGAGCAGACCCCTGTCACCAGCGACGGAGCCAAATCCAAGCCTCCACTGACGCCACGGCCCATGAGACAACAAAACAATTAAAAAGATAAGAGGCATGCGATCAAAATAGAATGCTGAAACAAAATGGAGAAAATCACAATCATCCAAAGTAATGCAAATCAATCCGCAGGCCGCAACCATATAGGACACCACCTGCGGTCTCCACTGCACAGCAGACCAGAATCAACTCTCCCACAGAGAGGTTAGCTACTAATAAAACACAGAGAATCACTCCTGAGGGAAGCAAAGAGACTTGTTACAAAAATTAAAAATGCCACAACCAGTAAAAGAATACAAAAACCTATAAAAAAAAAAAAACAACTGAACAAAAGCAGAACGACAAGGCGGAAAACAAGCACTGTCAGCAACTTGTAAATAAAACAAGAGTAATTTACTAAAACATTAAGAAGAAAAATTAGTTTTTTGAATAAACAATTAAAATGTGTATTACAGTTTATCACATCCTTCTCTCGATTTTAAGTTATGTTTACCTAAACTTAAGACCTAAGGACTGTATGATCGTTCTTATTTTGTCCAGATACATAAAAACTTTATAATTGCAAGGTAGTATCTGTGATAATATCCTCTGTGAGACCCAGTTTGAACACTGTCTCAGTGTTATGAATTTCCCGCGTAAACGCCCTTCCATCAGTATCATCTGCAGAGGGGATATTTGCATATTTACCCTGAAACATGTGAAGCAGTAAGTGTGCATTAGTGTTTATGTGCCAGATTCCATGGTCCTCTGAGGTGTCCATGAGACTGAATGTGCATGAGCCTGGCCTAATGCGGTAACTTCTGAACAGGCGAGGATGCTCTCCTTCTCCATTAAATCATACATGTGGGAACAGATGAGCCTTATTATATCAGAGTCCCCTGCTAATGACCACTAATCCCCTCCTACTGAGGAAGAAGTGAGCTATAGAGAGGAAGCTGAGGTGAGAAAGTTAAGCTCTAAAATGTAGAGAGAGATGGACGGAAAGTTAGAGGATGGAAATCTAAAACGAGTAACTAAAGGCGGGCATTAATATTCTAATGTTTGACCGCTGTTGACCTCTTCCTGTCTTCTTTCATTCCTTCCAGTCTGTTTTCCCCCCACACCCTCACACAAACACACACCTCCCCTCCTTCATTTCTTCATGCAGAGATCAGAGTGAGGGAAACGAACTGTGAATGCATTAGTGTCATCATCATCATCATCATCATCAGGGGACACGATGCTTCATCTGTCATCATCTTGCGACAGCTAGGCCAGTTCTGCAAAGGAAAAGCTATTACTCTCCATTATCCACCACACATGTACACAAGCACAAACAAGCACACACACACACACACACACAGATGGGTAATGACATGGTGCCTCATTGGTCCTGCTCCAAAATCTTACACATAATGTTTTTTCATCTCTGATTAAAAATGTATCAATCAATTTCCTTTTCAAAAATACAGCTTGGTCGACTCTGGAGCCCTGAGATTTTTTTTCTTTATTGCCAGACTGAAATAAATTCTCTCTGCAATACCAAGCCTGCGGTTACTGTTATGAGTTAGAGGGGGGGAAATATGCAAGCACACACACACACACAAGGGTGAAGATGAGGGGGGATATGGCAGCGAAAGGCATGGAGGAGATGATGAGAGCGTGAGGATGGCTGAGTAAGAAGAGATTTTTCAGCAACCAGCTGGATCGATATTTCTCTATTCTTTCTTCTACTGGAGCAGCTCAGAAACAATCTTCTGTCAGGGCTCACTCAGACTGGAATGAAATCTTTTTGCTCCATCTGACTCTTTACTCGGGAGGTCACAATTGTGAAATTGTTACTGCTGGTTAAAGTGTTTCTTAGCGATATATTGCTATAAAGATTTCTCAATATGTGCATGAAGATGCTACTTTCTCAATGTTGCAAGTCCAAGTTAAGTCAGTTTTTGTCTGAAGTCACAAAGGACAAGTCTCCAGTCCTTTGGAGCCCAGTCAGGTTGCAAATAATAAAGATCAAGTTTTAATTCCAAGTCATGTCTAAAGGAGTAACTTTAAGTCTCTCTGATCTGGTTAGTTTATGCTGTTTATCATCAGATATATTCAATCTGAGTAAAGTACTTGCACAGGTAGGCTCTTATAATAACCCCTTTTCTTTGAATGTTGTACTTGAATTCAAAAAAGTTCTTTGCAGTCCACATGTGCTTCTTATTACACTGATATAAAGAGAAGATATGACATCATACCTAAAGAAGTTTAAGTATCCTAAAAGGGAGACTCATCTGGTGGCCAGAAAGGATGATCCAGTCATTGAGAGCTACAGTAATATATATATAGTTCATTTTATAATTTCTAGAAATATTATTATGGTTCATGTTGTCTTAAAGGCAGTTTAGATTATTACAGTATGAAAATGAATAAATAAATTAAATGAAATCCACTATTTGGCACCAATATAGTCATTGATTTTTAAGATTGCATTGCTTCAAATACACGTGTTTCTATTTATTTGAGAATTTGAGTCTAACTTAATGTTTTCCAGGAGATTGCAGTGTCCAATCTTACCCCAGCAGAACTGATAGATGGTGAGTATCCCATTAATAATACTATAGATATCCAGTTTAAAACCAGTGAGCAAATGTTCAAAGAAAAAAAAAAAAGATAGAGAAAAAAGAAACCATGCAATACTGACTGATGTTTGGCCCAACACAAGTATTTGAAAGAAATCAATAAGGAGGAAAAAATAGGCATAAAAGCAACAATAAGACCTCAACAGTTTATCTGACTTTAGTTTAGCTTGAAATATGTTGCAAATAACAAAATGTAAGCTTTACCACATATATGGATTGATTGATTGATTGATTGATTGATTGATTGATTGATTGATTGATTGATTGATTGATTGATTGATTGATTGATTGATTGATTGATTGATTGATTGATTGATTGATTGATTGATTGATTGATTGAATGACTGACTGACTGACTGACTGACTGTTTACCTGAATTTGGCATGAGATTGCCCTTCATCTTTATTTGATATGCTATCACTGCACTGATCCACAGACACATTCATAGCCAATAGACTCAGAGATATACAAAGCAATCTTGATAACAGAAACACACATAAATTGCTTTGCTGTACAAAGTAGACATGCAAAATTGGACATTATACTTTTATTTGTCTTGGTTTTTCACATAATACAGGATAAAAGTGAAAGAAGCTTTCTTTAAAAAGTATCTGCAACTCAATGTGCAATATAAATGTATATATATTTTGTACAGGCAATTTGTCTCCTGCCATACAATCTTGTTTTTGGCAGGTGTTATTTGGGATCTGAGCCTTGCATGAGATTGTGTTTGTGGGTCATTACTTTTTGTCAGCATGTGCACAAAGCAGCAGGTGATTTCCAACACCTGGCAACAGTTGAAACTGGAGGGCAGCCTCCCCGCTGGCTTGAGCTGTGTGTAAGCATCCAAAGGCCCTGCCCAACATCTCATATACTTACACTTTGTTCCCACTGGGCAAGGCCAGTTGTAGATGAACAATTACTAAAGCTGCCAGATGGAGTGAGGTGATGTTGGATCCATACCAGCTGTCAGACTGACAGTTACCCCCAACTGAGACCTCACCAACACTCTGAACTGTTGCATGAGCAACTGCTGTTGCACATGACCTCTTAAGCCTTTTATTAATGACATGCACAAAACTTTTCTCACTTATTTGCCCATTTTTTTATTGTTTTATCTTTTCCCTGTGAGGAAGCAAACACTTTCAGCTGAACTGAAAGAACTAGAATAAATAAAGGCAGTTAGACCTCCTTACAGTGCATTTTAATTTAACCAAAAACTGCCCTCTGCAACCTGTAAAGGTGGATTTATTCTTTAACTGAGGCAACTATATGTCACAGTGACAGAGTGTGACAGCTCTGATTGGTTCACTTGCTGTAAATGGCTTTTTTTTTTGGTTAAAAAATAATCCCCATGTGGAAGTCATACGTAAGATAACATGCTGTACATGGATTTGTTCACAGTGCTAAAACTGATGTATATCTTCACAAGAATTAATGCTCATACTGTATGAGCAAACAGGTCACTGTAGCCTCCTCATCAGTCTTATATTGAAGACTAAACCAAGCATACACCAATGGTCAGCTTACAGTTGCATAGTCTTTAGTTATAATTGGGAATAAATAAAAATCATGAAAGACAACTACTTAGCTCATTGCTATGCTGACTTTATAAGTGCAGCATTAATGATGAGGACCATCAATTTCCAATGACAAGCAAATGGTAGCTGGCTGCTGCCAATAAGGCTCATTCTGAAAACTATAGATAAGGTTTAACTGCAAATGCATGAATGAAGGATTTGCCCAAAGGTGCCGATCATCATCATAATGAGGCATCTTCCTCTGAGGCGTGCTGTATACATCATCTCTTAACCCATATTGTTTGACGCGTTATTTTTTTCCTGCTGATCATTTGGAGTTAATTATAAGGTGCAGTTGCTAATTTAATTCCTTAAGACTTTACCAAAAATTTTGTTTTATCTTTGTTTTTTTTCTTCATCTCCACCCACCTTTGTTTATCTCTCTTCCAGTCACTTGCTGGGGTCAATAGGACAGATCTTCCCTGAGGCCCCAGCGCACCAATATCAATCTGGTTATTAATAACAAAGATGATGGAGAAGCAACATGAGGAGAAAGTGATGATCTCCTTCTCACTTCACTCTCCGTCAGCCTTCTGATGAACCGAGAGAAGCACAACAAAACTAAAATAGCTTTGGAAAGCAGAGTTCCACTGAAACACAAATAAGCATTACAGTTGTGAAACATATCAATACACTATGGCCCTGATTTACTAAGATTGCAAATAAAGATCATGTGCATGTGATAATAGGCACAAACAGCAGTATTTAAAAGAGGATATAGCATGTGCTATTGCTTTGCCATGGAAAGCTGGAGAGCATGCCGTAAACACAAAATGAAACTTGACCCAGTGGAGACAGAGATATGAGTGAATAAATAATATAAAATGAGCATATTAAAGATAGAATGAAAATGATACAACAGGTGTTCCTGCAGTGAACATGGATAAGGAGTTGCTGTTAGAACAAATGGAACCGTCTGCAGCCTTGAAGATGGTTTAACTTCTATATCACACAAGGTACAGCTCTGTGAAACAATGCCAGCGGCTACATAGCGAAGCAGCTGGGTCTGGAGAGAAGGAGCACACTAAACATATCCAAGTTAAAAATGTGACATTGGGAAATTTAAAAAAAGGGGGGCAGGGGAAGGGGGGTCAGCTTTAATTATCATACAGCTACAAATGTTCTTTTTCCTTTATCTAGAATAAATCTGTATTAAATAGTGATTAATGTGTTGGTTGTTATTTGATTGGAAAGGCTAATAAAAACTGAGAGTGTTGCCTTCACCACTCATGAGAATGATTTTAAATCAGTGTGCAGTCTGCAGTCCTGCAGCATTGGGCTGTAGGACTGCCTTTTTCCAGAAGTTGCAGCTGTTTGTGCAGAAAGCAGTTAAGAACTGCTTTTCGGATATCAGCACAGAAACAGGCCCCACAATTCATTTCTTTGACAAATCCCATTGTTTGTGCAAAGCTGATCTATTTGCATTCTTCTCCCAATATTTTGCAAATTTTTGTACATTCTGGCATGTGCTAAATGGATTGCAGGTACTATTTTGCCTGTTTAATTAACAGGTGCAATCCTGATTGCACCCTGTTAGCAGATCTGCTACAGGTTTTTGTCTGCAATCAAGTTTGCATCTGTTTTAGTATGCAAACCTTTTGTAAATCAGGGCCTATGTGCCAGTTTCAGAGACAGAGCTTAAGGTCAGTCCTAAGCTAAAATGCCTAATGTAGCTGACTGAACTGTGCATTATGTCCATGGCTTAAATGGCTTAAATATCTCAGTTTGGTTTATTCTGAATTAACCATTTGCAACAGCAATGATTAGAGCTATTCCAAAACTAAGTTGATTCTTAAACTAATCCTTCAAAGTGGAAGGTTTAACTTCTGTTTAGAAATGTTTCCTGAGGAGTCTGGACTATCTGAATTATTCCAATGAAGACCAATGTGCAGCACAAAGCCCTGTCCCAACACTGCCGACAGACTGGAGGAATCCTCCAATTTATTTTGATTAAATAACTTTTCCAGACATCTTTTTATGTACAAGAAAATGCCTTAGGGATAATATCTCTAATTGAGCAGTGACCAAGAAGGACCTGCACTCAGAGATGTTTTTACAATGCAGCATTTACAGTGATCTGAAATAGGGATCGACCGATACAGCTTTTGTGGGGTCGATACCAATATTTTCTCATCAGCTTCAGCCAATAGCCGATACAACCAGCCTATATTTGGAGCTAATATTATGGGTCGATGTTGCATTACCAGTATCAGCCCCGTATAGTATACCAGCACTCCCAACATTTCCATGTCATTTTTCATATCAAGTATATCGACTTTGTGAGCAGCAGATGATTAAAATAAAAGTCCAAGATGTACCTGACTTTACCTGCAGTTCAAATCTATAGTAATGATATCATGTCTGTGCTAAATCTCTATCTATCTATCTATCTATCTATCTATCTATCTATCTATCTATCTATCTATCTATCTATCTATCTATCTATCTATCTATCTATCTATCTATCTATCTATCTATCTATCTATCTATCTATCTATCTATCTAGTATTACGATTACTACAACTGGAAAATACAGTAAACAGGTTACTGTACCACTCTTCATATTGTTAAATATTTTTGTAAAACAAATATTATTTATAATTTATCATGTTTTCATGTGTATGTTGAAGTGTGATCAAGCTGGAAGTTGATTAGCTTTCACTTCACCCGGTCCAGTATAACAACCTGCAGTCCCACATCAGGACAGCATTATAAGCCCATTAAATCCCACTGGGACAGCAGGTCATCAACCCGTCATTTTGAACGGATGCAGATCCTCCACTGTTTATCCTCCACTGTATCCTCGGAGTGAAGAGATACCTCAGGGTGTCCTCGGCATTTCCCATCCTGTCAGAAAATGTGTCTGCGTCATGACACAGATTGGCCGTGTCTCTGATTGGCCCCACGTCAACACTGCAAAAGTTTTGATTTGATGCACGTAACGCTCGTCAAGCATATCAAACGCACCAAACGCCAAAACGCTCAAAACACAATGTGTTAAATGCACTGCAGACTTTTCAACGCCTCCAGGGTTGAACGTCGGCCATTGACTTTGCATGTAAACCTTGCGCCCTTGATACACAAATCGCGTTTGGTGTGTATTCATTGCAGGGCTTGTATGGCACTTTATAAATGCAGCCTATTTACCATTTGTGAATAAGATCCTAAACACTAACAGCCAGTCTCTAATTCAGAGTTTGAATAAAACCAGGACTAAACTAATCTGGTGTAACTTACAACACTACTGTAAAACTTATCACACTAATCCAAATGTTTTCTGAGATGCTATTTAACTTCAGATTAACTAGTTCCAGACTACAGTCTTTGAATAAGGTGATCAAAGACCAGTCAGATCATGTGTTGGAAGTTGAATCAGATTAATGGGCACACAGTGCAAAGGTGATAGGTGCTCTAAAAACCTTGGGTGGAATATTTCTTATAAATGTTAGCTGTGAAAAGGAAACCAACAGGAAGCGCCAACAATTTCAGGCAAAATTTTAATTATATTATTTATGGTGGCTTGATTGGATCCATCACTGAAATGTATGTTTACTCATATGAGGCACATGTGTTCTTAAATTGTCTTGTAAAGGTCCTGTGGAAAAACACTAAAATGCAGCTAAAGGAAACAAGAGAAACTGCTCTTAGGGAGTGTTTCAAGACAAGTGGGGGACCCCAGTTAAACCAGAGATGGATGACCTAATAGGTTTGTTGGCTGGGATGATTGAAAGCCAACAACCCTTGGAAGGCATCCTAGATGATCATCATCTTTACAGTTCTGTTGGGGAAATATTCCAATACTCATTTTCTATGATGTGCGAGCAGGTAAGCTAAATTGTACTATCTTTTGCACTCTGATTGAAAATAATACTATCATGGCCTCTACTACTGAAATATTATGTCTAATATTAGAATTCTTTTTAAGAAAAAGATGACATGAGCTTGTATCAGATGTTGAAGGAGCCAGAGCAGAGTAAGGAAAACCAGCCCTCTGCACCCATGTGTCACTGGCAGCAGCAGCCAATATCTCCATCCCAGGAGGCCCAACAGGAGTGAAAAGGCTGATATTCATGAAAAAGTTGCTATAGAGTTCCATGAGCCCAAATTGCAACATGTAAAATGAGAACATCAACTCAAACCTGAAATCTTTCATGCCGACTTGATTATCAAAGAGTCAGAGAGAGACTTGAAGGAGCAACAGTCAGACATCTGTGATCTATGTAGAACCGCCCTTGTTGACCTTGTGACTTTGTGAATCAAAAGTTTTATAATGTAATCACAGTTCAACAAAAAAAATAATAAACAGTAATGAACAATCTTCATTTGTTCTCTTCATCTTTCTAAAGTAGAAAACACAAATGTAATACATAAAGCAAAATAAAACAGATAGCTTGTGGGTCACAACACTATTTTTTTTCTTTTGTTTAAATGAATAATTTATTTATTCATTCATTTTCTGTACCGCTTGTCCAATTCAGGGTCACGGGAGTCGCTAGAGCCTATCCCAGCAATTATCAGGTGAGAGCCAGGGTTCACCCTGAACAGGTAGCTATAGCCTAGTTAACCTAACATGCATGTCTTTGGACGGTGGGAGGAGGCCAGAGTACCCAGACAGAACCTATGCATACATGCGGAGAAGATGCAGACTCCACACAGGAAGACCACTGTTGGAATTGGCCTAACCCCGCCCCAGCCGAGGCTCAAACTAGCGACCTTCTTAACACCTACGTATTTTAAAAAGTAAAAGTGCTACAAAGCAGAGCCGTCTCTATAAAGGCAAAAATGTACCGGGTCGATTTTTGGCTGTCTTCGTGGAGTCTTTTTAAATCTGGAACCTTGAGTCAGTTTGGTGTGTTCCATGTTGTTGGCCATCGGGAGCCGTCATCAAGTCCATTGGCATTTTTTTTTCTGCTGATTATACATGTCTTATTGGTCAGCCAGTCATTCAGTTGGTGATGAGCTGACCATTCATATTGGAGGAGGGCTAGCTCTTGCTAGCGAATAGATTAAAGGTAGAGTCTGGAGTTCCTCCCTGTTTCTATTTGTAAACAACACTATTCAAACTTAGTGCCCCTCTCCTTGGGCTAATGGCTGCATCACTCTTCAGCCTATTCAGTTTCAATCCTCTCCTTCAGAGCTTGGAAGCGAGTGAAAGCCAAACCAATATTAACCCTGGTTTTCCAACATGCACTAACTAAAGGTCTTTTCAGCGCAGAGTAGCTACTTACTTTTTTACTTTACTTTCTTTATTTTTTTTTCCCCGAGAGTTCGAGTGACTGGTGTCTGCTCCAGTCATGAGCTTATCCCCACACACACATGCCCTTAGCTCTGTCATTGGCTGGAGATATATACAGAAATCTCCGCCCAGAAATGTCCCAAACACACAAAAACAAAGGGAAAAAGCGAATTACAAACGGGGAGAGGGAGTTGCAAACAAACTCACCACATAAGAGTAGAGGCCCAAAGGCACAAATTAAGACGGATTTCACTCACACAAGTCTAGCATTTATTTTCATGGGGGAAACTCCGGACTCTACCTTTAACGAGAAGACCTGAAGTGAAGATGGTACAACCAAATAAAGAGCGACAGCGTGGACATAATGCACATTCTTACAACATTTGGCATTGTTTTGGATCAATCTTTATTAATCATTTAGGATGACGATATGGAGGAGCAGCTGAGAGGAGAAGCCAACACTGTTCACAGCTGGAGAGACATCCAGTTTTCTTTTTGGGATCCACAATACAGATTATCAACGCCTGCTGTTGCGGTGACATAATATTTTGAGTACGCACAGAAGGTACACTCAAGTCTGGAATCGGTTTTCTATATTGGGGAGATGGAGGCTGAATGGTCAGCTCGACTCCATTTTCTAGTGACGATTGCAATGGTTGGCAGTCTGTCAGGTGTCTCTGCCTTTAGTGTGGGTAGGTTTGTCAATGGCTACCACTGCCATGGGAAGTTGTTTGTCATTGAAATATTCAGTTTGTGGGTCTACGCAGCCATGCTGTCTGAGATAATTATAAAGCACTGCCGTTGTAACTATGACCATGCAGCATCAGCATCTTCAGGATTCAAAACACAATTTCCTAGAATATTGGAAACAATTCTTCCCTATACCACACATGTACTCTACTAGCCCTCTGGTGTGGATATTGGCTTTATTGTAATGTTGTTGTTCAGGTCTGACTGGATGCAGAGGAGTAAACAGAAGTGTATCTGTGCATAATCGCTGTCACCAAGTAGAATTCCGCTGTGCTCTCCTAAAAGTGAGCACACAAAGAGGAGTTTGAGAAAATCCTTGAGGCCGAACCGCTCTAGCATGTAACAATGTTGAAGAACTATCTGGTGGGAGTGCAAACACCTTGTATGTTTATTGAAAACCATTTTTCTTTTTCATGTACACATCAGCTTCATCTGTTGAAGGACACTTCATGGGGATATGCCATCCATCAATCCAGCCTATTATTCCAGGTAAGTTCCAATATTCATAGAACTGAATCTAATAGGTGGTCTGATCAACAGCATCTGGGAACTTGATGTAATCTTTTCTCAGTTCACATTTTGTCTTGCAGATAGTTGTTTCACTCAAATCACACAAATCTGCTGTTTCATGGTGGAAAATTCCACCTCAAGGTGATAACTACTTGTAAGGGAGGAGGTTCCCCATACTGACTCACATGACACTGTTGCTACTGTTTTTTGTGTACAAACAAAAGCAGTCACAAAAACTTGTATTAAATTTATTCAGCGGGATGCTTCTGTCTCTGAGAAACCTTTCTGGTCATGGTGATGGTCTGTCAGCATCATTGATGTAGTCAAGGTAATCCAGTTTCACCATGAACTGATAAGCATAAAGCTTTTATGCTGAAGTTAAATCTGCCTCTGGCCAGGTTTGATTTGGGTCTTTATTAAAACCTGGATTAGTTCTCCTATTCAATGAAGACAGGAGATTTTTTTAACCCAAGACTAGGACAAGTCTATTTCAATGCATATCTAAGAAAGCTATTTCAGTAAGACCTGGATTGAAATGTGATTTGGTCAAGAACTAGGGCATAATCCCTGTTTGGGAAACTGGACCTAAAAGCTGAGCGCATAGCCTTATCCACTAAATTGGTGCAAGACTTCCAAACCAGTACATATCAGGTGCTTGGTCCTGGATTGTGTGGAGACAAGAGAGATGTTGTATACTGTATGCATGTTCTTTATACTATTTTGAGTTTAATATCCTACTTGACTGGATAGATATGGGGTTCACTATCAGGGCCTTTTCAGTCTGAGATAGGGAGGATGTTGAATTAACAGGAAGTGGTATTCTGTGTTTTTTAGTGCCTTAAGCCCTATGACTAGTGCACTAATCCTACCAGTGCTTCACTCAGCTTTTCTCATGGACCATGGACAGAGCAGGAATAGGTGATGAGCTTACAATGTGGAAGCCACAAGAAACACTCATTCATAATCTAACAGAGGTACTGGTGTGGAACTTCTCCTGGCTGACAATACTGCACCCATAAGTGATTTTTGCTGCAATTTTGACAGTTTGTCTGCATGGACACAAGAAGAGGGGAGGTGAATAAAACTTGAATTCAGTTTTTTTGTGCACTGATACATCTGTTTAAAAGTGCCTGCTATACATGTGTGTGTGTGTGAAGGAGAAGAAGCAACCAATGGTGAAAGACTAAGACAGGGGAAGAGAGTTGGCTGCACTGGTGCGTGGCAGGCAGGTTATTACAATAATGAGGATGGATGTGTTTATCATGAGTTGTGTATCTCATTCCAGTCCTCCCGTCCCTCTCCACTCCTCCTACTTCCATCCCTCCGTCCTCCTGTGGTTCACTAGCTCCGCCTGCATCCTGTATCTGGCTGACCGGGACCTCATCTTTACCCTCCTGCTTTGCTGTTACAGTTCGCCTCTAGAGGACGTGTGTTTAGGTGAGTGCATATGTCACTATTTTCTCCCCCTATTCTACCCCCCACTCACCTGAAGCCATCCATTCACCTTTGTGGCGAGGACCAGTTGTAGCTATGGGGGGTAATGGGGTGTGGAATTTGGGCAGGAGGAAAAAGAGCCACTCCACGACTCAGTGCTTTCTGAGGCAGAGCCTCTGGCGATAACCTTCCATCTCCTCTAACTCTCAATTCCCAGACTCACCCAGTTTTTCCCCCCGATTGTTTTTGCCTTCCTTCGTCTAAGAAGCAGGTGTGAGAGAAATTCAATTTTCAGGGCACCTTCTTTCATGCATCCTTGTGCACATCCATCCATCTGTCCATCCACTTCTCAGTCCCAGACCACTAGATTTCCTCCACAGGTCATTGCTCCCAAAGAGGATTAGAATGTCTGAATGACAATAACAGACCCAGAAATAACCCCCTGTAAATGATGGGGGGGTTTTACAGGGTGCCAGATTTCCATTCTGAGTATATTAAAACTTCCCTTCTGGGGATTTATGAAACTGAATGACATGTAAAATCAGTCATCTAAAAAGCTCCAAAAACACATCCTGTGAAATATTTTTCCTGACAAAAATATCAAACTCACAGATTTGCTTTCATTTTCAAGATCAAAAGAGTCAATCCACTAAGCATCTGACTCAGAAATGCTCCACTAACTTTGCCCTGGATGTGCCTCGCAGATTTAATGATGGCTTGGTTGTGTTGAAAAGGGCTGTTGAAGTAATTTGAACGAAGCATGGTGGGGCAGACTGGTTGCATTGCATAAAAAAAAAGGGGGGGGGGTATGAAAGGAGAGAGATACTTTGATCCACATTGGGACAGCCACTTCAACACTCCTAATTAAATAATGTAACCTGGCTGAATGAAGTGGCATAAAATCAAAGGGATCACAGGGTCAGCAGATCAATAATGTGCAAATCCACATTGCAACACCCTGCCACTCACACTCCATCTCTGCGAACACTCTGACTTTTAATTTTCTTTGTTTTGTTTTGTTTTTCCCCAACTTTTCCATTGTTAACATTTGCATCTCAACATTTCTCTTCTCTCTCAATTGATCGGCTCAGACAGTTTTATTGGTTTAAATGCATCATTTATAATGATTAATACGTGAATTACAGAGAGGATTGTTTCAAATTGATCAGAAGTTATGAAATCATGTCTTTGATTCTTATTTTCTTCACATGCACATGCTAAGTTGTGTCAGTAAAATGATGACAGATCATTGAGACAAACTGCACTTAAAGAAACCCTTACGGATGTTGCCTTGTTACACTATTTTTTAATAGGGTAAAATGCTATGGATGAGGTAATGGAACTCTGAAATACAAGACAAACCCACCACCAGTCAAAATAAAATATTATTCAAATCTCTTAATGTTCAATGAAAACTCCAACCAGTCCTTGCAGTGAGGTTCACGCCTAGGATTGGCTAAAGGACCTGCCTGTCTGACTTTTGCTTCTGCACTGGGAGGCATAGGGAATGGGGGGGGGGGCAGGTCGTAGGAGAGAGGTGGGACTGTTAATACTGTATTCAAATAGTTTTGCGTTGCTTTCTGACATGTGAGATCGCTAAGGGTTGCTTTAATGCTAGAATAAAAATAATCATTGATATTTCGTTGCATTTGTTTATTGTCTGTCATAATTACGTTTAAAGCTTATTTTCAATAAGGTTTATGAACACAGGAAGAAACCATTGAATTCTGATCTGTTTAGGCTTTTTTGGGATAAATATCCAGCTATTTATTACAGGGGTTAGATGCATAGCTGATGCTCATGTTGCAACATGACGGTATTCACAGGTGAGTGAGCGTCACTGAGATGAGCATAATATATGTTTTTTATGTCATTTTCTCAAAGACAGCCTCTTCATTTTTGGCAAAGAGTGTGATTAACCCAAGCACACACTGAAGCACTAATCAGTGTCTGTGTGATCGGCTTTGGGTAATCGCTACAGAAAATTGCTGTGCTTTTTAGATAAGTCAAGAGCCAAAACAGCCTTAAATGAGTTTCTTGAGAAATGTGTGCAAGGAGCCGATGTGCAGTGAAACAAGAGGTTTTAAATTCTTTGCAGAACATCTGCTTAAAACAAGTGGATAATCTCTTAATAAGATGAGATGATGCCACTCATTTCGACACACTTAAAGTTTGAGTTAAAAGTTATATAGTCCAATAAGTAATATTCATACATGTTTAAAGTTGGTATCACTATGAGTGTTTTAGGATAACTGACTTTCAGTGCACTTCTTAAGTTTATGTTGTATGTTATATTTGCTCAAATATGTCCAATATAATTAAAAAATGTGTGCGTAATTACAGTGTTACAGTGGATGGATGGATGGATGGATGGATGGATGGATGGATGGATGGATGGATGGACAGATGGACGGATGATGATGATGACCTTAATTTAATTTAATTTAATTTAAGTTAGTCTTGTTAAATTTTATTTAATTTAACTGGTGGGATGCAAACCTCTGGGATTAGATGTAAACTTAAATAGAATCCGGAGTGTTTTCCGTTTCTGTTTGTAAACACTCTTCAAACTGAGAGTCCCTCCCCACAGGCAAATGGCCGCATTACTCTTCAGTCCCAAGCATTTCCCACAAAGCTCAAAAGTGGGTGAAAGCTAAACCAATATTCACCCCGGCTTTCGAGTGTTCATTTTCTAAACATCTTTTTGACAAAGAATACTTCCTTTTCTTCACTGCTTCCCCCATTTTTTTGTCGTGAATTCGAGTGAATCTGGTGTCAGCTACAATCGATGTTTACATAAAAAAAAGTCTGCTCCAATCAATAAGTTTATCCCCACAGAGCACATCTTTAGCTCTGTTATTGGCTGGAGGCAATAAGCAAATCTCCGCCCAGAAACATCCCGAACACACCAAAACAACGGGAAGAGACGAAAGATGGAAATACAGTCAGGAGAGGGGGAGTTGCAAACAAAGCTCACACAAGAGTAGAGGCCCAAAGGTGCAGATTGAGCAGGATTTCACTCAGACACGTCAAGCATTTATTTTCGGGGAAAAACTCTAGATTCTACCTTTGAAGGGACTAGAGGCAGGAACTGTGAAAGAATAAACATGCTTGTCCAGTTTTTTTAATGCTAATGGGTGAACGAGCGTTAAAAACCAAAACGAACGAGCCCACCCACGTCTCTCTGCTGCCTTGAACAGGCTGTGTGCTGCTTACAGTAATGCGCTGCGATTCGGTGGGCGAATTTCTCGCGCTGTCTTGAAGATGTGACGTCAATGGGCTATGTGCACGGTTCCACTATTTCCTGAACTTCAGACAGCACCTTTGCTTCCTGTCTTTCATTATTGGACAAACTGATTAATCCAGGTTTGTCTGCTCTCAATAACTAGCCAAACACATCTGGATTAATCAGTGCTTTGATTTGGTAGCTTCTGGCACAAATGATGCATTCTGGCTGATTCCTTTCCTGGATTTTAACCCTTTGAACCCTAAGCCCATTTTTGTCAAAATTACATACTCCAGTTAAAATGAGTGTATCTCTGCATCCACAAGGTCTATTTGAGTGAATTTGGTGTCAAATTACAGAAAACACTTGTGAGATTTATGGAGATGTGTAAATATAAGTATATTTGTTACTGGTGAAGAGTAAATGAAGATGGCACAGCAAAATTTCACACCTCGCCTAAAAAAAAAAAAACATGTTTTCAGCATCAGTAACTCTGAAATGATGCTGTAGAAGCTATTTATCTCTGTCAATCCAAAGTACAATATGTTGACATTGTTTCTGCAAAGACTTCCCCTTCTAAAGTGAAGCAGACCAAAATTACAGAGGTTTTATTTTTTTCCAAAAAGTTCAGGCGAGGTTTTCAAAATGGCCAATTTGGCACCATTTGTGCCATTTGCATTCTCCCATGTGCAAATCTTTATATTTCATTTTTATGTCACTAATGGTGATGAACAGAGTTAAATACAACAGTTTTTCGCAACTGTAATGATGTACACATTCATTCAGTGCTCCAACCCCCCCCCCAAAAAGCAAAAGTGGTAGAAAAAAAAAAAAACCTCAAAAGGGAATGCACATATGTGTGTACAAATGTGTACAAATGTACATGTGCTTCCAGACTCATTTACATTCACACAAAATGTATCATATCTGATAAACAAACAAACAAGTATTTTTTCCACACACAAAGTTGCCAACTTCAGTTGGATTGATAAATCTGACACAAATAAATTTGTAGTTATAATATTTGCAAATAACACATACCTATTTGATGATGGAGGGCAATAGTCTGAATCACTGTGGTGTTTGTCAGGTAGTAGGAGGTCGTCCTCTTCTGAAGAGGAATCCTCCAGGCAAACAGTCGCCTTTGCGTCTTCCTCTAATCATTTTAAAACCTCCTCAGCAGTGTAATGCTACTTTGACCCCTTCTTTGACATGTTTTTTTTTTTTTCAGTTTTTATAATATTGTAGAATAAATCTGAAAAACAGCCTCAAACCGCAGCTTTTGCAGTCTCTGCTTTGCGTCATTAATGCGCTCTGTGTGGTTACGCAGGCCCATAACTCCACAATGGATTGGTTGATTTTGATGAATGAGACATCAATCAATTCGTTAGAGCCAGTAGAATGTAACTAGACCCAGGTGGGAAAGATTGACAGTACTTCCAGCCAATCAGAGCCAGCAGAAGTCATTCATACAGTATAGGTACGTACCTGCATTGGTGGAATGTAAAGCAGGCTTGTGGGTCCTAAAGCCCTCCGGATAAACCGAAAGGATTTTCTGTCTAGCGCCAGAGATCATCCTCAAACAACCATGTGTGGATTTACCGGTAAAAAAAGAGTTTTCATGGAGAAACATCAAAGTACAATATGTTGACATTGTTTCTGCAAAGACCTCCCCCTTCTAAAGTGAAGCAGACCAAAATTACAGAGGTTTTTTTTTTTCCAAAAAGTTCAGGCGAGGTTTCCAAAATGGCCAATTTGGCACCATTTGGTGGCACTTTTTGGAAACTTTCCAAAAAGTTTCCAAAAAGAGAAAATTTTGAAACTAGTTTCTGGCTGAGCGCTTTCTGCTGTTGCTGTTTTGTGGCTTCTATCTCTGCAATGTTTTGGTGTAGACGACTGGGGAGCACATGTTTGGATTCTACAGAGTCTCAGCTTTCATGTGGTATATAGTTTCTGCTGGTCTGATGCAAGGTTGTAGCTGTGGAGACTGAAATGTTGTAGTAGGTTGCTATTATGCAGTGTATTTACATTTTACATCTTTTATTTCATTTGGATATAACCTTAGTTGTGTTTTGCACATTTTGAAAAGGTTTGTGTGTCTTGTAGCAGTTTAATTTGATGTGTCACATTGCTATAATCTCTGTCATTAATGCATCGTTTATCACCGTTGTTGTTGAGTAACAATCACGAGGGACCTTATCTCTGGGGTTCAAATCAAACCAAAATGAAAACAACAACAACAACAAACACCTGATACACTTCAACTGATACTTTTTAACATATCTCTTTTAACACACCTGAATCGTATGGCTGAATTATCTCATGCAAGTGTCATTCAGAGCTCTGCAGAGGCCTGGTAACGAGCCATTCATTTGATTCAGGTGTGTTGGAGAAGGGATGCATCTAAAAGTTGCAAGAAAGTAGCTCTTGAGGACTGGACTTGGGCACCCCTGTTTTAAAGAAACAAAATTTGATTTTCACATGTTATCAGTAAAAAAACGACTTCTGAAGACCTCAGTGTTTTACAGTTTTAAATGTAGATATTTTAACTGACTTTATTATGATTTTTGCACACCCTTTCTGAGAAAGTATGTGGATGGGCAATGTTTTATCAGTGTGGGTAAGAAAGGAAATGTTAATGTCTAACAGACATTCACTGTACATACAATGCTGTGATAATTGGTCACATCAGAGAGACTTTAGAAACAAAACATTTTTACAATAATAATAGATGAATATTATAGATGGATTATATAGATGGATATATTCTGTGTTGCACCACTTAAATCTCTTGAAACTGCTATAAGGATAATTTACTGTATTGTTGAAGTGCAATGTCTAACTGAAGACTGATTTTTGCCAAATGAAAGGCAACATGGCAGCTTGAAATGCTTCCATCTCACAACTCTTTAACCCTTATTATGACACTGCTGCGTTTTGTTCTGCTGTTAACTAACACTGCTATTGAATGTCATGTTGTTAGGGTTAAACCATAACCTAATGTGTATTTAAAAACTGTTGTTTCTAGGAATCATATCAACATGGTAAAACATGGTGGTGGTAGAATCATGATTTACCTTCTTTTAAGACCCAGGAAGGCGCAGATCATTTTAATTATGTGTTTTTGTGTAAAAATCCTAGGACCACAATCAGAGATGTACTCTGCTTGACCTCATCTTTATCACTTCCTAATTGAATCTAGTTAAATAATCCTTAAAAAAGTATAATAAAATAATAAAGTATTTTTCATTTAATTTCATAAACTCCAGGAAGAAATCAAAGTCTGTTATTAATCATAATGTATAAATAGGAGCATTTGATCAACATGAATTATTTTGAGTGTTTGTTTCATTAATGACAGTCGTGCAATTTTGATTGCTTCCAGTGTAAACTGGGTTTTCTAACAAATACTCTATTCTGATGAATGCCTAAAGCCTCCTTGTAAATTTACGTCTCAAGTTTGACATTTCATCTTGCCAGCATAGATTAGGTTTTGCTCTTCACACATTAAACAGGGTTAAACAGGATTTAACTGCTGGGGCTTTTTTCTTATTTGATGGAAGATGCTTATCCAGCAGATTCACAAGATAAAGGTCTGGGTCGCAAAAGACAAGAAACAAGTATAAATAGCAAATGAGATGCTTATTTTAGTCATATAAAAAGACAAATTAAGATAAGTAACAGCACAGGGTTAGGTTAGCTCTATAAACCTGGGTCAAGGGTAAAGAAAAATTTAAGGAATGTGGAAGGAGGATTAGTGTGACACATAAATAGACTAATCTGTAACTCTTAGTGGGATAAAGTTAATGTTCACAAATGGCCAAGAGAAAGTTCTGCTCTTCATCCAAATTAAATCTTTATTAAAGACACCGACAACACAAAGTTGGAGCTGATACACAAAAGTAATGGTCTAGATTTGGTTTAAGTTCTAAAACAAGTATGTTACAACATGCAGTTTGTCTAAAAGAAGGACTCGGTAGTATTTGCACATTGTTGCTTAACTTTGCTTGAATAAAGAAATAAAATTCACCAAAAGAGGTACAGATTTTGTAGTCTCCACTGGCCCTCAGAATAGAATGACTAAACTTAAATCAAGCATCTTGAATGGAGAGGTTGTTTTTTTGTGCAATCCTCGCATAAAGACTGGAATGGGCTTTGTTTGCATATATCTTTTTAATCTTTCCTCTTAAATTTTATTCATAAACAGTTGTTTGCTGACAAAAGACACAACCCATTTCAGTACAAATCTTCAGATTTGTAATCCTTAGATTTCTGTAAAAAAGCTTGCAGTATAGCACACAATGAGTACCACTTTTAAAACCTCTTTTTGCAAGTGCAGCAGGCATCTTCTGGAGCGCAAAGCACACAGAAACAAGGTAAAATGTTACATGGTGAGTTTTGATTGTTGCAGTTGTTTACATGAGTTGAAATACAGAAAAAAAAAATTTGGGCCAACGTGAAAAACTGATTGTAACACTAAGACCTATTCATACACACCAGCTGTAGCTGCAAAACTGTGAATATTGTAGGGAACATTTGCAAATGTGTTGGCTTGTTTGCATGTTGATAATAGAGCGTGAATTGTGTTGATAAAGAATTAATTGGAGAAAATTACAGGTCTTCAGCAAAGCAAAAATTCTAATTCTGTTATTCATTACATACTCCACTATTCTCACCATTTCACCTGCTGCATACAGGAAAACAGCTCCCTCTACAGGTAATATGTTTGCACAGTGAGTATTTGTCTTAAATACAATGCTTTGTTATGCCACCTTCATTTAAATAAATTAAAATACCTGTCAGATGTATGCTGTTTATGCCTGAATAGAGAAGCTGATTATTTGCTAATCTGTGGCAGAGAGCAGTGGATCTTGTTTTTTTTCCTTTTGTCACGCATCTGTAAATTACTGACAGCCGACAGCTCTTAGTTAAGCCTCATATTCGTTGATAGAATCTGGTTTTCAAACCGCTGAGTGCGCTTTTTCAATCAACGGGGTCAGCCATCCAATTAGCCTGTTGTCGAGACCAATAGTGACTTCAGAAATGATTGAGTTTTGTGTGACCAGGCAGTAAGTCAAAGTGTACGGCAGCGTATGTGATTACTGAGGAAGGAGCCATTCTGGAGAACCACAACGTATTAACCGAGCCAGCTGTTGGTGTCATGGGCATAGCATAATGAAATATTGGTGAAGGAATATGCTTACTTGATAAAAACCATTGATAAAAGCAGATTTTCTGTCAGCAGTTTTAGATTAATTGGTCAGTGAATGGTGCAGTGTGCCACATGGTCTTGCAGATATGTAGCAACACAGCCCGATGCCTTTAAAAATAACTGCATGAAGTGAGAGTACATTATTCTGCTCTAATTTCTCTTTTGCTTCTCTGTTGTAGAATATGTTATTCAAATGAAAGAACCATAATGAAAAATTGCATAAAAGTGGGAAAAAAACATTACTAACCATTTCACAGTTTCTGTTTTTTCTCCTTTGCTGTGCTCTGCAAGTCATTTTTCTCCTAACTACATTTGTCATCCACAGTCTCCATGGCGATAAATATGTACATGTGTCTCCAAGCGCCCCAGAGTCAAGACCATAACACACAGAGCAGCATGCTGACAAGCTATTGGTGCTTCTAGTTGGTGAGCCCAAGCTTCCCTGTTCACGCTGCAGAACAGATGGCACAAATCATAAAGGGGATAAATGAACGTGTCATATGTCTGTCCTTACAGAGGATGTTCTATCATGCACCGGATCTGTTCTCCATGAAGCTCTTTGCATTCACAAAAAGACATCACGAAGTGTTAGGGGACGCATTATTCATGTGCAAGATCGTTACATGAAATGTGAAAATTGGATTAACATTAAATGGAACTAAAAAAAAAAGGCAATGCTAAGAAATGGTGCAGATCCAACACTACAAGATACATAACACTGATTTACTGGCATGCCGTTTGCATCTTGGTAACAAAAGTGTCCATGACGCTTTACACGGTTACATATTTCAAGCGGAGGATTCTTTTTTTCATTTAAAGTCGGCTTGTGCAAGCATTAAAAAGGCAGAGCAGGATGTAAAACCTGAGATGGAAAGTCTACCTCAGGGACTCAATAAAAGTGTAGCAGAATCAGTCATATTTTACGCTAACATGTCATGTAAGATGCACTAAAAGAGGAAACATTATGTCTAAGGATTTTTACTGCTCGTGTGTGTGTGGGGAAATTTTTCCAACATATCTTTTTTTATGATGTTTAATGAATAACACATTACAACTATTACAACTTTACTCTTTAGGCTGGTGTCTGTATGAATAAAGTCAACTGAACAATGTATACACAACCCCTGGCAAAACATATAAGTTATCATTCCGTGACAATATTCACAGTTTTATGTACAGAGAAAAAAAAATTGAGTTGCCATAAACACCTTTGAACAACTGACTTTATAAAACAAAAAAAGTGTATATAATATTCCAAAGTATTGTCAATGTTGTTTTTTCATATATTCAACAGAGGAAAAATACTGTATCTAGAATGGTTTCATTATTTGCATTTCCCAAATAAATACCTGCGCCAGCTTACAAGTGCAAACTAGCTTGTATTTATCTACTCATTTAAAACGAAACTCCTTCCAAAAAAAGAAAATGAATTCATATTAGAGAGTGGTAGGAGATGTTAACTGTTCCCAGCCAGCTGTGTCTTGAATTATGAGCAAATACCAACTAAATGGGAAAAGGTGTAACTGTGAGTTCAGACCAAAAGCAGCAAACGCAGCAAAAACACAAAGTTAATACATTTTCAATGAGAGCCCGGCATCAGCAGCACGTCTGAAACGTCCAAGTCAGCACCAGATGAGAAGTTGACCCTCACTTAATTTTATGGTAATTCGCTACGACGCGTTTCAGTGGCAACCGGCAGCAACTAATTAGAGTGTATCCCAGATCGGATATCAGCTCCAACACTGATATATAAGCTGGATCGGATATCGGATGAACATGGCCGATCCAGCATTCTGATCCAGTCATTTCTGTTTTTATTATCTATATATCATAATAAAAGTTAGGGCTGGACGATAATTCAATATCAATATATATCGATCAATAGAGGTTTTTTCAATATAAAAAAAAGAGGGTCAATAAAAGTCCAATATAGAAGCACAGTTTTCTGCTGTAGCCTATCAGGTAGCATGATACTACAGTCACTCCTTCCTCCAAACCAATCACAAACGCAGACCCAGGCAAAGGCTGAATTGGAATTCAGTGTTATGCTCCTTTCAGACTTGCACTGGAAAGCGGTAATATTGCAAACTCTGTCCTTTATAACGTTTGCATTCAGACATGTGTATCGGTCTTTTACCTCGGAGATGTAGCGGACATGTACCGGCTGGTCTACACGTCACAAGAGCGGAAATGTTGCAGCATGTCATTTTGGCTGAAAGCACAAGAAAATGTTCTGGACAGAGTTGAAGGAAGAGTGGGGCTGACTTTTCCGCAACATTTCCTGATGTCTGAAAGCGCCGGGACACAATAAGGCCGCGAGGAAGCGACATGTTTAAAAAGACAAGTCTGTTTAAAGAGCGGATGGACTTTACCGCTCATGTTCCAGTCTGAAAACGGCTTTAGTCTGATCTTTATTATAAGTACGTCATTCAGAAAAAGCTTAAATGGCCAGGGCTGCACCTAAAAAAGCTTTGAATTTGATAATGCCTTTTTTTTTTTTTTGATAAATATCGATATTGATCGATACAGATTTTTTTTATCGATAATCTTTTTTCCTATATCGTCCAGCCCTAATAAAAGTATACTTTATCTATTGATAAATGATATTAAGTACATTTATATCAGTGTTCATTTGTCCCCTTTTTTTTTAACAAGGCTAAATGTTTATGTCAAACCTGATGCCTTCACTCATATGTCAAGGTATACAGTTCATTCATTCAACAGCAGTATCGGATCAGTATTGAGTATCGACTGATACGGTCAGCCCGGGAATCGGATTGTATCGGAAAAACTGGATCGGTGCATCTTTAGTTGAAATGCACTGACGCTTGCATCCTAATTGTGAGAAAATTATGTGGCAATACAGAATACAGCAGCATACAAATGAGAGAGAAACAGACTACTGGGCAGCACCTCCTATATATACTTAAAAGCACCGTCCTCAGACTTATCAGGCCTATGGACATCTTCTGAAAGAAAAAAATATAAATCAATTGACAAAGAATATCAACAGAAGCTAGGGATGCACCGATTGTGAAAATCTGGGCCGATACCGATACCGATGTTTAACATAACAACTTGGCCGATGGCCGATGTTTTCTATTTTTATTTATTACTTCCTTTGTGCCACAGAAATTTACAAGTCTTTCAGCTCTTCATCAGTCTATCCTTGAATGAGCGCAAATTCAATCAGACCAATTTATGAAACAGAAACAACCTTTAATGTCACTTTGTGGTTGACATTAGTTATAAAAGCTCTTTTCTGAAAACTTTTTAAAAACCTGGGACTGATAATCACTAAAAAGAATGCTTCAGTATATTGCCCAACAAAATTGAGTGGTTTTAGCCTAATAAACAAACATACCCAATGAGATTATTTTCATGGCCCAATAAAAAATATTTGTGGAGCATGTACTGCAAACTACGTAATGCTGATCTTTTTCTGAAACGGTAAAATATTGGCACACGACCGCCGCCATCTTTGTTTCTCTACTGAGGAAAGTGCGTGGATGCCTTCTACCAGTATCTCCCCCCACCCGCCCAAAAAAGAGGGGGAAAAAGAGTTTTTCTTAAGCACAGTGTGGATGACACATGTAAATCATTATATATATATATATATATATATATATACACATATAGGCTATATAATAATCGGCCACTGCCAACGGCGAATGTCATTTTTATTGGCCGATGGCAGTTAACGAGGCAAACATCGGCCGATACCGATGTCCAGCCGATGCATCGGTGCATCACTAAACAGAACATGGTTATGTTAAAACATGTCCTAGTCAGACAACTAAAGAAAAACTAACAATTCAAACATAATGGAAAGGAAAAGAAAACTTTAACAATCCTCGAGATTCACCTTTCTATCTCTAATCAGATCCATTCATTTATTCAATCAGCAGGGAGAACATGCCCACTCACTCTCTGAGAGAGCTTCTAGTTAAGGCAGGCCTCCTCTGGACAATGAATAGAATTCTCTTATGAAAAACATTTTGAAAGGGAATCTTTTATCATAAAAACAAAACAATTACTTTACGTAAGTTATCTGTCACAAAAAGTCAAAGTTCAGGAAGGAGCAGTACTTCCTGACAAATGACAGCTTTTCTCAGTTGCTTTAGCGCAATTCTCACAACAGACTTAATATTTGCATAACTATAAGTTCAAACTCCACGACAACTGGTCATGTGTGCACATCAAAGTATCATTTCTCATTGCATTGATCAAATTGAAAATCTTTTTGGACATGTAGCATTTGCTTACATACAGTTCTCTGTTATTTCATGACTTCATCATTTGCTTTGGTCCCACAGTCAAAATTTTAACAGCAGAATAGTCAGTCCCCACAAAACTAATAGTCTTCATCTCATGCTTGAGTCATGACAAGCAAAACAGAAAATCTAGTTATCAAAATCTGTCAAGCAGATGTTATACATATAGTATGTTTAAAAATTATTTTCCTAAAATGTGTCCTAAATTGAACATTTGATCACAGCTGATCCTTTTCATTCAGAAGATGGGTGAAGCGTTGTCGTAACCAATGATGAGACATTTTTCCAGTCACTCTGAATCCCATCAACCCTCAACCGGCAAGCATATATGAACCAAGCAAGCCAGCATCAAGGAAGATGGGATGAGGATATGTGGGGAGGAAGGAGAAGAGGAAGATGAGGCCATGTATATAGGCAGATTCCAAATTAGGGCAACATTTGTGGACCATGTTGCCAAACACGGCCTCACAGTGGCTGAGGCTGGTCGCAGGGGGCAGACAAATGTTCAGAGACGCACTGAATTCACAAATCCAAACAAGTTTGTAAAGCATTGAGAAGTTATCCAAAACCTTGCAATGTACAGAAATACATGCAGTAGTCATGTGTACTGTGCATTACTGTAATTTCACTCTGCAGGTTTGCAAGACAACCCAGCTAAGGTGGTTATAGTATGTTCAGTCACATCCAGCTCAGTAAAATGTGCTGTATGTGTATGTGGCAGGGCAAAAGGAGGCCTGGGCAGGGTTTGATCCCCAGACTTCCAGATGAGAGTCAAGTACATTAACCGTCAAAGGGGAACACCTATGGTCCAGCAGCCAGGGCACATGATCAGTTGAACACATGACAGGACATCAACTGTTACAGTACTGTACTCTTACAGCAGCATATTGTTTACAGTGGTCCACAACTCTACCCAAGGGTTTATACTTGAAGTTTGTTCTAAAGAAGTCACTGAATTGTTTGTTTTCCCATAATGCTGTGAATGAATTCCTATATGTTAGATGACAAACAGCATATACTGTATGAAGTAAAATGTGAATCAGATGTATTCTGTGTCATGTAACTATTAAGTTACATTCTATAAACAGTAACATGTAACTTTACTGTAGTTTTCAAATGGCTTTACATCCAGTGTGTAGTACTGTTGGGCATTTTCAGGTCTCCAAGATCGGAGTTTTTGAACACTTGCAGATGAAGACTATCACAATGAAAACATGACTAAGCCATTTGAGTACCTTGTTCATACTTAGTGGTGACAGTACTTTTTACTGTGATGGCTCTGACAGTTTGACATAAAAACTTGCTTTTGAAGGATGAACTATCTACTTTTGCGGTTTGTCCACTAGGTTCTGCAGTTTGTACTAACTGTTGTGCAAATGTAAAGTCTGTAAGAATTGCACCAAAGCAGCTGAGAACAACTATAGCACAGGATGCAGACGCACATTCTGCTCATTACAGTCATCAGTGAGCACAGTTTGTGAATTTGTGTTGAGTTTGTGTGTGCAGTGAGTTTTATATGTCAGCGTTGGGCAACTTGGAAAATGATGTGAGGTTGTTGTCCATTAAATGAAGCGGCCAACCAAACTAGCAAATGAACTAAGGCTGCATTGATTCTATCAGGCCAAATGTGATGCGTTGGGTGATCATGTGCACGGATTCTTTAGTTTCTTCAAGGAACAAAGACATTAAAAGAGACAGAGCAGCTTGACCCATTTGCTGACATAGTTTTTTTTTTTCTTTTTGTGCAGCACTGGTCGACGGTTTGGGCATATCCCAGATAGATAGATAGATATACATGGTTAAGTTTCATTTTGCAATATTTTATACAAACAAAAGTCTAATAATGTTAAAATAATGTTAAAGGTGCTGCCAGCTCAGCAGACTTCAGCTCCGTAGTAAAACTATGCATTGTCACTATTCTCATTTCACAGCCTGCAAGGCTTTGATTAAGTGTCACCTCGCTCATCAGTGTTGTTTCAGGAAAAAGGTCATGTAAAATTATGCTATCTGCCCACACAGACAAATTTACAATAGAGAATTTAGCTGCCAAGGAGCCAGATGAGAACTTGATTAAGGCCATTACAGAGCTAACAGAAAATTGCATATTGGACTTACATCAAATTACAGTTTCTGTTCTGGTACTGATGAGGATACAAAGTAAGGTTTTTCTTTTAATAATTTGAAGAATTTGGCTAAATTTAAAGGCTTGTTTTATTTTTACACAAATAAAACCAAACAACATTCAAATAAACTCGGGATTGGACTAAAATGAATAAAGATAAGCAATTAAAAGTATAAACTTTAAAAGTTAGATGAATATTTAATAATAACTGCCAGTTAGGAATGCCTAAAAATTGTATCTTTAAAATGAATAAATGAATGAATAAATAAATAAGTTATTGTAAAATTGTAGTAAGGTCAATAAAAGTAAAGATTTTTTTTTCTTTCAATATTTTCTTACAAGCATTTGGTTTTATTTTCTTATCTAAATATTCTTTTTTTTTTCAAATCCACCTGTTTATGATATTGTTTACTGATATTTATAATTTCTTTCCTTTCTGCCTCTTCCAACTTGCTACTGCACTTGTTTTTCCTCAAATCATTCAGGACAAACATTTATACTGATGTCTCTACTAATGGAGATGTAGCCCCTGTGGACTGGTATTCTCTACATGGTGACACTTCTTTCCCTAACTTTTGGACTGCAAAGAACCTGAGGATGATGGAAAAAGACAACAAAACAATTTACTGTAGGTCTCATAGGAGTTTCATACTTTTGTCTAATTTTTATATATTGAAAAAAATGTCAATGCATTTTGTGATAGTTGTCCTCGAACAACAGCAACTTGCTTGCCTTCTAACCTTGACAAACTCTCCTGTCTTTGCTCCCACTGTCATTTAACTGCAGGTTTCATGGCTCCTTGTCTGAGTACCAGGGAGAACACTAAGCAGTGGGACTGATTGCATTTCAAATAAGGCACGGTTACGCACTGACCCTGGGACATTACTCAGCCAGACAAAGAGAAAAGAATGGGCAGGTTGATGAGGTTGATTTGACCCTACTTTGTTTAAATTACAACTGACTGCTGCTGTGTATTTGTGGAAAAGAGAGCAAGAACTGAGCAGCATTGCAAGATAGTATTCTGCTGCAATGTCTGATTATTTATATGTATTTTATTCTTAAACTAGATTCAGCAATATGATTGTTTTCGATCACTTAAAATGGCTGAGATGAATACAACCAACATCCATCGAAATATCAAATCTCACCATGGGCATCCATCTCTCCATTGCTTCTCTCCTCCGTGTGCTCAATTCAATGTGCTGTCAGTACACAAGCACAAACTCAATCTGCCTCTAATGATTGCTTTATTGACGAGGCGAGGGGCTATTCACTCACGCAGGCCTGCAACAACTACAGGCCAAATCAGCAGGAGAAAGGGGAGAAAAAGCCAGTGAACAAGCCAAAAACGGAGAGCCACTGGGAGAGTCATGGAGCTATATTTACTCTCCACTAGATAACACTCTGGACTAAATGATGGTGAACTTGGCAGAGTTTTAACAACAAAGTCCTTCACAAACGGCATACTGTAGCAAATGTCCTCTGTTTAAATGTATGCTAAGTGAACTTAATATTATTAGACTTACAGAAAAAAAAGAAATATTTACACAAAATTAAACACATTAGTGTATTAACTTCTTTATCCATAAAGTACCATCATCATCCCACAATTATTTTACAAATATATGAATAAACAAGACGGAAAAGGCCCTCTGACACACAAAGGTTTAGAAACAGTTTTAAGCATCAATCAGGCTCCCATACTGTGATTTCTCAGCTGTAGTATCTCCTGCTGTCACTGATTCAATATCTATTGTAAAAAAAAAAAAAAAAAAAATCTAGTTGTTTTAAAAAGACAGATCTCTCACATGCCCTGTATTAAAATATTCTGGGAAAAGAGGTAGCACAACATAAGTAATGTTTCTGGCCTTAAAAAGCCTGGCATCAGTCTTTTGTATCTGCTGCAGCCTTTGACTGTTTTACCAGTTTGTACCTGAAGAAGGTGCATGTACTATTAAAATCTGGAACGAATAAAAGATTGGATGACCTTTTCCCAGACTGCAGCTGAAAGAGATGACCTTATTTTTGTTAGATGTCTCACTTTAGCAAAACAGAACTGCACCACTCTTGATCAACTCAGCTCCACCTGGCAGATCTGTGTTGAAAACAACACCCAAGTGACCCTCTTTATTAGACCCTTAAAGCTAAGGTTTGAGGGTTTATGCAAGCGACATTTAAAAAAACCACACCATCCGAAACCACGCCTTCAGAGCGCAGGCACGTGTGCATTGATGTTTTGCGAGCAGGTTAACGATAACAGCCAAGTGGATAGCTCATTAGCAAACACATTTTTAAAAGCTTTAATCTACTCACCTCCATCTCCTTCTTTGGTTTAGAAGCCCACACTGCAAACTTCAACGCCTCCAAGACTTAATCCTCATCTGTTGTTTTGTTTTGTTTTGGTTTTTGGTGCAGCATCAGTTAGCAGTCCGCTAGCTATATTTGTTTACAGTGAGCGGCACACAGGGGGCTCACACGGGGGACATGAGAGGGGAGGGACAGAGATGAGACATAAAGGCATTGATTCGTTCTTTCTATAAGTTGCCAATGACCAATTCCTGCCTTTCGGTGTGAATGGCAGGGGTTGGACAGAGTTTTTACAGAACTGCAGCTCTCACAGAGGTCTGACGTTTTTCCTTCCTGTTTATGAATACATGATGTATTGGTACTGTCAGGATGGAAGGACCATTTCACCCAGTATAACAAAAAGTGTTTCTGAGCAGGACGACTAACTCTGTTTCTATCAGCGGGTCTGGGTCAGGACCTGATCTCCAAAGCATTTCCACAGCCAACTGTACCCAGTAAGCAGCATATCGGCCAGATATGGACAGCTGCATCAGCTGCATGAAAGCATGATAATGAGGAATGACGTTACACAGAAATAAAGTACAAGAGCGGCTAACTCCCAGCAGTTTGTATTATTTCTTCTTGGCATGTGGCTTTAAATTACAAAAAATCAATTGTATATCTAATCATGGCGCTGTTGCCGCTTTGTTGATGGTGCCGAGTTGCACAGGAAGTGATTATTCTTTTAACCAATCAGTGGCCTGAAGCGTAGTCAAGCTCCGCATTTTGGGGGTCAGATTGGTAAAATTGGTACCCTAACGGAAGGCTGCCAAAAAAGTAGGATGGGTCGGGTTAGATATAAGGGTACCTGTCCCAGTTTTTGCCTGTGGAAACACAAAAAAATGGGGACCAACCCGCCCCAGACCCGCTGGTGGAAACAGGGCTTCACAGTTCCCTTAAGACAAAGAAGAATTAGAAAGATATAATCTCCCAATATTATAAAGAAGGACTTATTTGACTGGGGTTTTTTTGTTTGTTTTTTTACGGAGCCACATCATTAATATAAACATGGTACTTTAGACAGATTGTTAAAATAATATAGTCTCGCTGGGCTGAGATCAATGGGAATTTAGGAAGTGTAAAAGCTAAAAGATAGGTCAGGTGTTCCCATTAGTAGCTTTATCTTTCTGATATTTATATCACAACTGTGCCTACTTTAAGAGCATTACAGACCGTGCTCTGGTATTGAGATGGTTTTTTCTGATTTCATTAGAAACCTCTGAGCTGCTTCTTAGACTATTTCTCAGGAGGTTTGAAGCTTTATTCAGTCTTGGGAATTATTATGGTCTCTACAGTAAGTGTAATCCTTGACATCAAGCCTCAGCTTCAATGGAAAAATCAAATCTTCAACAGATGCTTGTAAAATGAAGCAAAGACGAGCTTACACTGCCCACCCACCTATGTTTCTTAGGGAGAATCAGTCTTACGACAGCGTATCTCCTCATTTACATATGCTGTCTGAGAATTTATTGACCCCTTTCAATGGCTGCACACATAAATATAATGACAGCGCTGTTTTAAGCTGCATTATGTTGTGATGGCTGTATTTGTTTTGTATTTTGCATTGACCACCCCTGAGGTATTATTTCCTATGATCTTTGCTTACAGTAGCATTTCCATTTGAATCAGAAGCAAACATTTGTCCATGGTATTTTTCCTTTGAATCCAGCAGCATGCTACAGTAAAATTACAGCATGATGCTGCAGTTATTATTTATTTATGCATGCCTCCTGAAATCTATCTTTGTATTGAAATGTTTAAACTTACATTGAGGGTTAAGCTTATTTCAAAGAAAGTGATTCAATCTTTTATTTCAAAAGAGACTGGTAATCCCAACTCTGGAAACTAAACAAACCTCAAACTATCTGAGAACTCCCAGGATCAGATGGAAACAACTATTTGGCCTCAGAGATAAAAATGATGAAGAAGAAATAAAAGGATTTTTATTTGTCTGTTCTGTGCATCTGTAAGATAAATGAGTGCCATTTGATTTTCTGAAATAATGAGACACGCTACAGAAGTTCTTTATTAAAATCAGTGTGCAGCAGCTGGGGGAGAAACCGGCAATGCGGTGAATTAAAAACACATTTGCTGTCTTGCACTGTGAGTGAAGTGGAAAAGGTCAACATGCAAAATCAACAAACAAGTTTACCACAGATCAAGACACGTAATTGTTGCTGTGGATGTTCTAGCCAAGCTGTGCACATATTTTGGATTCACCCCCGGCTTGCATATTTGAATGACTAAGCATCAGAAAATCACATGGCATCATTTTACTGTCGCGTTCTCCGGCAGATGCCTCTAGATTTGTCCTGTGATATACTGGAGGCTTGGAAAAGTCCTCTGCAACAGAAACGCAGAGGCAAGATTTCTTTACAGCGGAGGAAAATACATCAAAGTGTACGTGGGTTTGTGACAGAGAGAGACAGAGGGCGCATATGTGTGCGGGATTGTATGTGTCTCTGCTGTAGCAGCTGCAGAGAATGAAGATGCTGACTGGCGCTGGAAGAGGCCTTGTAAATCTGCTTTTATACCCTTCCTCCGCCTCTTTTTACTCTTTGTCTCATTTTACATGTGTGAGCTGTTCCAATAGAGGCCTGCTGATTAGGGATGTGTGTTTCAGTAGTTTCTGTAAATGCGTGGAAGTGTGTGAGCCTGGAAAGGGCTGGGATATTGGTGCGTTTTCATCTTTGGGTGCCAGTGTGACGTTCAGCTTGGGCAAATAAAACATTGCACACACTGTTGTCTGTGTGAGTCTGCGTGGGTATTTGTGGTGTTTTGTAAGAGCAAGGGGATCACAGATTCCTCTCAAAAACAGCTCCCTCTCTATTGCAATCTCATTTTGACACCGAGCGCCAGTGCTGCCAAAAGATCTGCTTTGTACTGCATGTCTTTGTATAAACCCACACCCTGTAATTGCCTATTACAGTGCAACTTCAGCACACTACATGCAAGACATTTGTCTAAATTGCATGAATAAAATAAGCTTGTGTTTTTCTCTGCAAGAACATGTCCCTGTAAACAGCAGGGCTTAAATGTTCCCTGTCATTCAGCATGTTTACATGAAGCTTAAAAAATGAATAGCTGCTTGACAAAATTTAGACTTTTAAAATGCATGATGTTCTCAAACCTGGACTAACAGATAATATGGCTGGAGATCAAATGAATCCTAATTGTATCCATTTAACTGAACTCAAATAGGCTTTTAAAAAGTTGAAAGCAGCAGAATGTTTTGAAGATTATCAGGGTCATAGTACTGGACACCTACCCTACCAGTAGGGATGCACCGAAATAAAAAAATACTTGACCGAAACCGAAAACAAAAAATGAACAAACCAAGGCCGAAAACCGAACACCGAAAAAAATGTCAATTATTAAAACCGTAGCACTTTTAGCTACGATGTGTACTAACTTCACTAAAATCAATCATTGCAATAAATCAAGTACAAAAGTATCAAAATATTTATTTACCCCTGACATTACAGAATGTACACTATAGATTAAAATTCAAAATAAAATATTTAGTTTGACTCCACTCGTGTACATTACATAATGCCTTTTACATTTTTTTTTCTGTAGGACTATTACAACAAATAATAATATATAGGCTTATAACTGACTGGCTGCTGAAAGACAGTGAAATTAAACATATTTTCACATAAAAACACAAAGTTCATAAGTTGCGTGCTGGATGCGCTGTTTGTTGCATCATCACAAGTTTCGGCTGTGTTGTTTCGGTAATTTATGTCTTTCGGCCGAAAACCGAAAATGCACTTTTGGGTCATTTTTGGCAGAAAACTTTTGGTGGCCGAATTTTCGGTGCATCCCTACCTACCAGTGCATGTATTTTGGAGGAAGGGCAATGGTCCAATAACAGTAAGTGGCTAGGTAAAACAGGATCCACATTCAGCTGCAAAGTGCACTGCTTCTGTTAAACCAGTACTCAATAAAGTAGAGCAACAATACGTATGAAAAAAAAAATAATTATAACAATAATAACTAGGGTGATGGACTGTTGACCTGTCCAGGGTGTTTCATGCCCCTTGCCTGATATCAGACCCCCTGTGACTCTATGTTGGAATGACCGGCTATAGAAAATGAGAGGATGGGGGAGAAAAAAATCAGCACTATGAACTTTAAAGCTGTGTCTGTGTGTATAATTCACATTGATAAAGCAGCTGCACTCCTGTTGTTTTGTGGGTGAGAACATACACACATAAATGTGAAAAATAAGACATACAAGTTACTGACTTGTTTACAATTTCTCTGCATTTGACAACTTCAAAGATGTACGTTTCCTGAACAGCAACCAACATGAAATCTAGCGACATGTTGGACAAACTGTGGCCACATCACTTCAAAAGCATTTCTAGAGCAGTGTTAACACTTGCTGTTTTTTCTCTTTTTTTTTTGGAACGTAACTTACCTAGTTTTAAGGTGAGATATTTTACAGCTAAATGCAGTAGACATCATTAAGTGATTCAGTTGAACAAAATTCTAAAATTTAAGACTTTCGGTGACGATGCTTTGCAGAGCACCAAGTTTATTTTTAAGTTCATGAAAACAAGGAGTGTGTACAGCTTGTAAAATATTAACTTTCTTTTGTATATCAAAGACAAGATTTCCTGGTGCATTCATGTACACCTTATAAAAGATTCAGTCTATGCCTAGACAGCAACAACTGAAGACAAGAGTGAAATCCCACTCACAATTATTCATCTTCATTTTTATTTTTTATTCCTAAAAAAACAAATAAAAAAACAATATCACTTATAATGAAATCACTTATATCTATGTTTAAACTGAAAAGTTTAGATTTGTTTTATTTATTTATTTTATTACTACAAAGAATATGAAAATGCATCTTATGTCATGCTATCCATGTTAAAAATTCCTAGATATTAATTTTGCCACATTATCCAAGTTTGATATTGAACATGATATTAAACAGCAGGTTTGATCAATCTGAAACATGTTGCATTTCGTTACAGCTGCAACTGCAACAACAATATGCTGCAATATGTTACTAAAATGATTGTCAAACCTTCCTTTTTAATTCTTTTTCTTTAATTTTTCATCTCTCAGATTGATTCAACACACAACTATTGTAAACTGGAAGTTAAAGCTCGCTGATGAGGTAATGTGAGGCTTGTGTTGCGTTGTTTGCTGCTAGTTTAAAGGGCCCATGTTATGCATATTGACTTTTCTAAGTGCTAGACTAAAAATACCCATAGAAAAACAACTTCGTAGTCTGTAAGACTTTTAAATGAAGCATTTTTATGATCGGCCTGATGACAGCATTTTATTCATATGTCACTGGCTGGTCACTCCAGTCTGGAACAATGTCCACTTCCATAACAACTAGCGCCATTCCACTTCTGAGATTGAGACACTCTCTCGCTTCAGAGACGACTCTACTAACATGCTATCCTGCACAACACCAGTAGAAACAAGAAACGAAGCTGCTATGGCTGCTCGCTCGCGCAACGCTCCCAGAGGTGCATTTGAGAAGGGAGGAAATAAGAGGATAAGCAGTGCAGCTGAAGCGCTGTAACTGAGGACGGATTTGATCAAACGATGACTCCTATATTACAGTAACATAGAATTGTTTCAGATGGGGGTAAAAGTGCATAATATTGGCCCTTTTAATATGAATTGATCTGTGTAGGTGTTTGAGTGTATGCATGTAAAAGCACACACACTTACTTAAACATTCTTTAAGTATCTGCAGTATGAAATCAAGTGAAAGCACTGGATAAGTGAGCTCATTTTCTCTCCTCCATTCTCTACTTGAATTTAGTTTATCAGACTGGCATTACCTGAGAGGTTGACTTAGTTCAAGGAGAATGGCAGCATGCATTTATCACAGGTCTCTGCAAATTAGCATGCTAGCGTGCGCCCAGCAGCTAGCACGTGCTCCTGTGGCACCCGAGTTGTTGTTTCGCATTGAGTGAAGGCATTATCACTGCCCTGACTTGGCGCTCTGACACAGGTTAGGGCTAATCATCCCCTGCGGGAGAATCAATAGCCAGTGCAATTCAGTTGGAAGGATCAAGAGAGAGAGAAGAAAGAGAAACAGAAGCGGTGGATAAAAAGGATTTAACACAAGATGGTGTTTACTGGCAATTGTGATATCTTTGCATAGTCATTAACACAGCTGGTAATTTTTTTAAAACTGAGTTTTATTCATACAAGCAACTTTCTTTTTTGTCCTTTTATTTTGCCTTCTAGAGAAATGTGTTAAGATAAATGAAGTAGCAAAGATGTTTTACGCTGCCCCCTTCTAACTTGTTGAGTTAAGCTAAATTGTGAAAAAAATATTTAACCCCCCACCTTCTATACAATACAGATGATTGCTTCAATATCTAAAACTTAAAGGCCATCCTCCGTACCCCTTTCCATGAGAGGGCTGTAACTGTGTCAGATTTTGTGCTTTTCCCCTTCTTCTTTTAAGTGCATTCCCACTGACAGTTAAAGGCTTGTTAAAGGTGCCATGACATCAAATTTCACTTTTCTGAGGTTTTGGGGGTAGGCTATAATATGATCTGTTGTGCACTGATGAGGCCATGTGAATGTCCAGAGTGAGAATCAAAGTTCCTGTTTATGGTCTGCAGCTTTGTCTCTCTGCTCAGAAACAGTTGAATCAGACAACAGGCTATCATTCTACGTGGTTCTGTCATTCTACGTAATTTAATTGCTCCAATAAGAGCACACTATCAAGTAAACAGTGCCCCCCTCCCTCTCCTAACGGTCTATGCACCGTCCGCTCCCCCCTCCCCTCCCTGTCTGATTCAGCTGCGTGTATGGAACTAGTAGTAGCTTCTGTGCAATCAGGTCTGGGTTTTCAAACAAATGGATTTAAAAGAAAACTTCTGCAGCAACACTGAGGGAGGCGGCCACAACCTTGTCATTACCTGTAAGTTTATTTATTTTCTAAATGCGGTCTTGTCTGATAAACGTAGCTCACTGTCTGAAGTGCCCATGTTGCTAACAGTTAGCCTTTAGTAAAGCTTGACCTAGATTCTCCAAATAAGGTCATAGCCAAATAAGGTGTAGCCAATCAAAATAAAGTCAACGTGGTCTCCGGGTAAAGCTCCATATTGTAGTGAGAGGTAGTTGGTGGTGTACTGAGGGAGAGTGAGGAGTAGCAGAGCTGGAGCAGCTCTGGTAATTACCTGAGTGGCATCACCTGTGAGGTGTGAAAGAGAGGCATGAAAAGGACTGAGTCAGAGTGGGTTCAGTGTTCTGGGGAGAGAGGAGTCTGGTGATTGTCACAGGGCTGAAGGCCCAGCCAGACAAACTAAGTGCTCAGTGGATTTTGGTGGGAGGGTGCCGATCGCAGCTGGTTAGGGCTGCCGGCGGCGAAGACAGCTAGTGGGGCCACCCCCTCTCCAGCTGAGGAAGAGGGTCTCCTGCCATTAGTGGAGACCTATCGCGCTGGACCGGTATTCGTCATTCCCCTTCACGGACTTGGGTGACCGGACCAGCGCCAAAGCTCAGACCCTGGGGGAGGGTCTTGACCCCAGGGAAAGTTAAGTGGTTTTTTAATGTCTATCAATGTGTGAGTGAACAGTATGAGTGTGGATAAGTTTTATAGGTTTTAAACTGCAGTTAGTGTCAGACCCTGGGTTGGGAGAAAGTAGCGTCAGATCCACTCAGTTAAGTGCTGCCCTCTGCTTGCTCTATAGTGACACTAGGGGATGGGTTTTGGGTGCATAGTTCCGCTTGTATTAAGCTTGCTGTGAGAATTGGTTACCGGAACTTCATTTGCAGTGTCGTGATTGTGCAGTGCCGTAAGTAGGGTGGTGTGTGTCTTGCCGTGTAGTTCCTCCTGTTGCTACTGGTGCCCTAAATGCAGCCAGTGGCTGGCTTGGACTGAGTTAATCGACTGTTCTGGCTCCCTTACAGGTCTGAGGCTGGTTGCCTTATGAGTTGCTAAATAAAGGTTGTTTTGTTACTAACTTTACCAATCTCTGCCTCCTGATTTATTAGCTAGCGGGACTCTGCATAATTACACAATTATTACAATATAATCACCGGACCCAACTGTATTACTGAGGAAGTGAGGTCTGGCATTTCAAAACAATACTCTGCTGTAAAAAATGCTGTTTTTTTCTTTGGAGTATTTACATATGCAGTAATGCCAACAACATAAACTAGTTTTTAACTGCTATGTTATCACTCCTTTAAAGGAGTCATCACCCGGAAATCCCACTTTTTCACGTTAAAACGTGTATTGGAACAGGACCTCAGTAAAAACGTGCCAGAAACTCCTGAAAGTGACTTCGTCTTTGAGTGCGGGCTCTCTCTTCTCACCAGAATCGGCCACAAGACCGCGCTCTCCACAGTACGCAGTTTGGATTTTTTCCCCCGAATGATGTGAACGAGAGAGGCTGCTAGCTGCTAAGCTAGCCTCTTTAGCGCCACCCGAAAGCAGCTGATTACCTGCCACAGAGCAGTTATGACCAGCTTTGTCAGAGAGGAGGACGACGACAAGGAGGAGGGGGGGAATTGCCGTGCTGAGCTGAGAAATGCATGAGTTTTCAGTGCTCTAACAGGAGGGACAGCACTACCAGGGAGCAGTGGATTATATTTATCAGTGAGGATGTGCAGTCGGTAAGTGTTGCTGCTTGTGTAACTTATCTTTTGTGTAAGAGACCAGTCAACGATGGTAGACTAGTAAACGAACGGACAAGCTGCTAATGTAGCTACTAAAGCTAACACTGTCTGGTTAACTTCACGTCAGACATCCGCTCCTTATATTCATCAGAGTCCATCCCTTTTACCCAGTGGATCCTCTCTATCAACCGCACCGTTACATTTTTACCATGTTTTTCTCTGGGACATCGTTTTCCTTCACTTGGTCTGTCCTGATAAAACTTTGTCTGACTTTGACGTTTGCCTCGTGAACGCGCTTACAGACAGGTCTAATTCTCGTGCGTAGTCTCGCGACAAAAGAGGTTAAAATGAGCTCATTGAATTTTCCTCCCACCCAACTAGAATTAAAAATTCATTTGAAGATAATTTAAGAAGGATTGTGTATGTAAAACACCAGGTTATGACACCTTTAAAGAAATATGCAGTGTACTGGGAGTTCCCAAATAATGTAAACCGAATTGCAATCATATTGGTTTGGATAACTTCCCGCAAAAAAGTACACAACATGGCCATTTTATTCACAATTTGAAGATATGATGAGAAAAGTAAAAAAATTCCACTTATATGCAGTAAAACTGCTCTCACTGCTCTCAAAGACCCACAAAGTAACTTTTAGACCTTAAAAATCTGGTTTCTGACTCATTTTGATGGCACACCAACATTCAGTATGTGAATTTTCGAACCATACCCAGCGGTGTCCCAAGGCTCAAACTGCACTTTGTACTGTAACTTTTGAATCCAGGACGGGGCCGTGACGTTGCAGCCGACTATTGGTTGCAGACTGCAGCCGTCTTCCCAGATGTGATTCAGTACTCCAGATGTTCACTGAGAGGAAAGTTTCCAAAAAAGAGCACTCTCCATTCCAAAGATATCTTCAGATTTAATATTGTAGTGAATGGAAACTAGGTTTATGTGTCGGGAATCTCACGCAGAACACAAGCCCCTCATCCTTAGATAAAGTCAAAGTCTCTTGGAAACAATCTAGTTTAAACATAAACCATGATGGCTTCCAAACCCTAATTACTTGTTTTTATCCTCTTTTCCTTTTTATCAAACAATAAAAGAAAGCAATAAAAGGTTTTACTGTTGTCTACCTGAAATGTTCACAGCACCTGTGAACCTATTGGGATTAAAGCCAATTACATGAAACATGTTTTCCACTGGCCTCAGTGAAAGCTGACTTATCTAAAGGTTTCACACAACAGTGAAGCCAGTGGGTGAAAACAGCATATTTAGCCAGTGGTATCAATAACAATGAGCCCATGATACATTTTAAGCCAAATTTCATAGCTGCCAGCTCTCTTCCATTTAAGCACCAAATGAGACTTTTACAATTGCCACTTTTCCCACACTGACCAATTTCATTACAACACAAAAAGGGGATTTGAGTTCAGACAGGCAATAAAGAGCAGCACCATAGCAACAAAATATGCAAACCAGTCCAAAATGAGAGGTACAACTACAACAGCTAGAAGAAGGTTCTGTCTCTCACACATTTGTATATTTCTCTACCTTTTACTGTATTTCAATTGTCCAAACGTTTGTAGCTTATTTGAAATTTGTAGACATTGAGACTGTCCTTCACACAAAAAAAAAAAAACATCAAAATGAAATTCCATCTATGGTAAATTATAAACACCTTGTTTATTGGATTAATTTAACAATAACATTTTTTAATGTCAGCATATGGAAAATCTCTTAAGCACACACTCAGTCATTTTGTTTTGCTTGAAAACTTGGTGTACGTATTACAGTTGGTGGATAAACAGAAGTTAATGCTGAAATTATTCATCAAATGGACTTTTAATTCTTCCTTCAGGCAGGTAGACTGTAAAACATTGGCAGTCTTAAACAGAATACTTACTATAAAGTAAGTGCTTTACAGTAAGTATACAATATATTGTTGTATATTGGGGGTACAACAATGCTGTATGTAGTATCGAAATGAACCGTACGGGTGTGTGTCAAACATGGTGTCGAACCATGAGCACTGTGTGTCAAATATCAAACAATACAGAGTTTTTTAAAATTATTTTATCAACTTGTGTTCTGAAAATGAGCTCTGTGTTGAAAACTCATTGGACTGCATTCAGACCTGGCATTTGGAACTACTTTGGTTTGCATGATAAGCCCTATGACCCTAGTGGTAAGCCACTGTAGACAAAAGGACATTGAAAAGGCATGAAAATGTTTTTTGTTGTTGTTGTTTTGTATCAAAAAATGTCTAACAGTAAAACTAAAGTAGTGAACCGAACCTTGAATTTTTTTTTTTATTCTTGAACCCAATATACAGTAGATATGTATATATCATGGTAAGAGTCACTGAAGAGAATGAAAAAAGGAATCAGTTTTTTTAGGGGGGCACCATACCCCCTAAAATAGGCTTTATGACACCCCTGCTTACAGTAACTTAATCTGGACAAACTGCTATTTATTACATTCAAATGATAGAATGAAAGAATTAAATGCCAATAACTGGTTTTTCAACAGGAGGAACTGTTGTCTTGCCTTCCTGCACAGGTGGGTTGCATCAGCAACTAATTACCGATCAGGTTTGCCCATGTGTGATGTTAGACAACACTCTCCAGCTGCAGACATCCTGGAGATTCCATCCTCTTGCTTTTTTATAATCATCTGGTACAGAAAAGAGATGATGGTGAATCTGCTTACAAGGCTATTAATAAAATGGATTTTCATTCTATGAAAAAAAACATTTTGTTTTTTTCCACTCAGCAGTATTGTTCTCACTCAGATGCGCTCAGGGTTTGTTGATGTGGTTGGCGATGTTGAAAAATTATTCATTCAGCTGTGAGAAACCATTCAATTATATTCTTGTCTCTGGATGTAGTCAGCCTGTTGAGGTACAGTACATTTTGTTATAATTGTTTTAAAGAGGTCATTTCATGCTTTTTCATTTTCCAACTTCTTCAGTTTGTTGTTTGGAAAGTCTTCATAAGAAAAAAAAAGTGTGGTCTACACCAAAGGGAGTTTTTTTTTTTTTTTTTTTTTCCCCACAGCAGTATTTCTTTGTTATGACAATGCTTTGCTTCTTTCAAATTAAATGACTGTTTATTTCCCCTTTTAAATGGTGTTGCATTTGCAAGGGAAATGCATTTGTAATATAAGCAGCAGAGATGAGTTTGTGGGTTGTGCCATGGAAAAATTAGCCAAATCTGTCACTGCCAAACAGCTTAATCTTCTTGTTTGGAGCCTCTAGTTCCCCGGGGTGCAACTTTAGGGCCAGAGGAGTGTCCTAGGGAGGCATGGGCCACCCCCTAAAGTCAGACAGCTTCCCAAAGTGCAATTCCAAGAATTGTACATTCTAAAAAATATTTAGTTTACATTGACTTTTACCTGATAAACCTCAGGTGAAATGCAGGTAATGCAGCTTATACTGTATATATATGTCGTTCTACATCAGCACTACAGTACCATGTTCTTAATCAGGGATTCAGTCTGGTCCTACGGGTCCCTGTGGGTTTTCCCTGCATCCCTGCTTCAACACATCTGACTGAAAGAATAAGTCAGGGTGGAGAACTTCATTAGTTGTTGGAGCCACTTAATTTGAGTCAGGTGTGATGGAACAGGGTTACATTGAAAACCTACAGGGCTGTGGACCTCTTACAACCAGATTGAGCAACCCTGATCTAGATCATGTTGCAGAATTTATACAGCATCATCTTTCCATTTGCCTACATGGGTAATGATATCTGTCTGTTCAAACGGTTTATATTTTATGAAAAAGATATACAAGCTATTAAACCACCAGATGTGACATAGCCAGATATGGCATGCTGACAATCAGGTGTCTGATCAGTGCCTGATTACAAACATAATGTTTCTATAAACCCAGCAGTTGGGATCATAGGGTCAAAGTGTGAAGAAGATGTGGTGAACCAGTGTTGCATAGCTAGCTTAACAGCTTTTGGTGGAGGTGGTGATGGTGTGTCATCTCCCTCATTAGAAAACAAACTTTGTCATCACTGGAGGCAATCTCAGAGCAGAAACATATTGAGATGAGATTCTGCAGCCAGTGGCATATCTACGCAGACTGGGACTAAACTCTACCCTCCAAGATGAAAATCTTCACCCCAACAGCAGGATTTTATCAGAGACCACCTCCTGTATTTGGGATTGAGAGGACGGAGTGGCCTGCTTTAAGTCCTGACCTTCCCATTGAAATCGCATGAGTTTAGCTTGTGCGTGATGTTCGTGTCATAGTGATCAACGCAGCCACATCAACGGACATGTGGCAAATATTGGTTGAAAAATTGGATGCCATTCCACATTAATGTGTGACCAAGCCGGTATGAGGAAGACATTCCAGGCTGTTGTGGTTGTGTATGGTTCTTCTGCATGTTCTTTTATTAAATGAATAAATAGTTAGTAAATAGTTTAAAAAATTAAACCAAATGAGTCAATATTAGATGAAGCTTACTCTCTAACTTGTTTAATGTCAACTTGTTTAACATTTAATGCAGAGAGCCTATATGACATTCACTTACAAGTGAATGTTAATTGGTATAATATTTTTATATATATATATATATATATATATATATATATTATATATTGATTGATTGATTGGTTTATTTAAGTGTCATACACTTGCGTGCCCAGCCCATATGGGCTTATATGACACTAATACCTTTTAACATAACAAAAAGACAGAGGAAGATGTCCAACATACAAACAGTTATACAATTTCAGGATACAGAGAGTTCTGTCTGAGCTTCCATGCCTTTTCCAAATAATTAACCAAACTGTATATTTCATTTTCAAATAGCCAACTCAACATTTCCCCATCAGTCATCCAAAACAAGTCAGGCTTTTTACACTGAATTTTCTCAAACAAAACACTTCGTAGGTCATGATATAAAGGACAATAAAACAAGAAATGCCACTCATCCTCAACAACCTTTAAATCACACATAATACACAACCGTTCCTCTCCTGGGACACCCTCATAGCGCCCCACCTCCACCTGCAGAGGCAAAACCCCTGCTCTAAGCTGAGCACACAAAGACCGTTGGGCTCTTTTTATATTACATTTAACATACAATTCTGTGAAAAAGTCATTTTTATAATGAATGTAACTCCTTAACTTAGGCTTATTTAACACCTGCCATCTCCACTGCTCTTTATAAAAATCAAACAAAGTCTGTTTAAGCTCAGTTATTTTACCTTGTAAATTATTCATAAATAAATAATGTACATTTGCTAAAGAGAAAATTTCCCAAACTTCCCTTGACCAGGGATATTTATGAGCTTTATCCCAATTAAAAACTTTACGAGTAAGTCTATGTTCTGGTAGGCAGATGAGTCGATTCCACAGTCTAACCATTTCTACTCTTTGTTTAACGAGACAGGGCTCCCAGCCCATGTCCCCCTCTAGTGCTGCTCTAGTGGTGAACCTGTGCACTCCAAGAAAATACCTTATGGCCCTACTCTGGATTCTGTCGCATTCAGGGGCATCTGCGAAGCCCCAGACCCCCGCAGCATAAAACAAAACAGATCCAACCAGAGAATCAAAAAGCTGGGTAAACGTTGAGAAACTCAGCTCAGGACAGAGCTTCATCTTATTAACTACAGCCCCTAATGCTCTCCCAGCAGACTCTGATAAAACTCTTCTACCTTCTAATAAAGACATATTTTCATGGAATGTGAACCCGAGATATTTATAAGTACTGCAGTACATAAGAGGAGTTTGCCCAAAATAAAAATCATGATCACTTTGAGGTACAGATGATTTTCTAAAATGCACAATTTGTGTCTTATCAGCATTAATGGAAAGTCTCCATTTATCACACCACTCTTTCATAATATCCAACATTTTTTGTAGTTTACATTCTTCTTCAGCAATTAAGACAATATCATCAGCATATAATAAAATACTAAGATTAAAGTCATCAATATCTATACCCAAACATGCTGCTTTTACCTCTTGAGCCAGATCGTTCACAAAAAGGGCAAAAGAGTAGGAGAAAGAACATCTCCCTGTTTGACACCAAAAGGGGTGGGAAACCATCCTGTCCTCAGATCATTTACCTGCACACATGCTACTGGTGCTTTATACAGGGCTTTAATAGATTTGTAAAATTTACCACATATACCTAGAGAAAATAACTTGTACTCCAAAAGATCTCTGTTAACCCAGTCAAAAGCTTTTTTAAAATCAACAAAACAAACAAAAGTAGATTTGTTCTCCTGCAGCCTTGCTCTAATCACAGAGGATAAAACATAAATGTGGTCAATACAAGCTCTGTGTTTCCTAAACCCATTCTGCTCGTCCACTAATATTTCATTGGTCTCAATATATTCACTCAGCCTTTTATTTAGAATACTTGAAAACACCTTATAAACTGTACTTAGCAAACTTATGCCTCTATAATTCAGAGGTACTCTAGGATCAGACTGAGAGGATTTTGGGATGGGCTTGATAATTGATCTATACCGAATAGAAGGAACACTGCCACTCCTAAAACAATACTGGAACAAACAGTGCAAAGTATTTAACAGTTTGGGGCATTTTAGGACCTCATTAGACAATATATATATATAGTATAATATAGCACTTTGAGATTTGACTTCAAATGTAAGGTGCGTTACAAATAAACAGTATTATCATTACTTATAAGTTCATTATTTCTTCTTCACTGTTCAGGAGATTAATTTATTTGTTATTTGATTATTTTGTACATCAAATATATATGTATGTGTGTGTGTATGTGTGTGTATATATATATACACTGCCTGGCCAAAAAAAAAAGTCACCACCTGGATTTAACTAAGCAAATAGGTACGAGCCTCCTATTGGATAATTACTGCTTGGGCGATTATCTTTCAGCTGGCAACAAGTTATTTAACCCCAACTGGTGCAATGAGTTGCTTCTCATTTCCTAAACAACCATGTGGAAAGACACATCCATGGTCTTGGAAAAGATGTTAGTCTGTCTGAGAAGGGTCAAATCATTGGCATCAAGAGGTGAAAACATCTAAGGAGATGCAGAAACTACTAAAACTGGGTTCAGAACAGTCCAACGCATTATGAAAAACTGGAAGGATAGTGGACCATCGTCTTCCAGGAAGAAATGTGGCCGGAAAGGCAGATGAAGTGATGCAGCATCATGCCTAGTGCCTATTGTATGAGCCTGTGGGGGCAGTGTGATGATCTGGGGTTGCTGCAGTTGCTCAGGTCCAGGTTCAGCAACAGTATGAGCTCAGATAATGAGGTCAGCTGATACCTGAATATACTGAATGACCAGGATATTCCATCAATGGATGTTTCTTTCCTGATGGCACGGCCATATTCCAAGATGACCATGCCAGAATTTATCGGGCTCAGATTGTGAAAGATGGTTCAGGGATCAACAGACATAATTTTTACACATGGATTGGCCACCACAGAGTCCAGATGTGCTGTGGTCAGACTCTACAATCATCATCAAGATCTTGGTGAAAAATTGATGCAACAGGATGCAAATAAATCTGGTGACATTGCAGAAGCTTCTGGAAACACAGCGAATGCTGCCGCAATCAAAGCTAAAGGCGGTCCAACGAAATGTTAAATGTTTGACCTTTTTTTTGTTGGCGACTTTTTTTGGGGCCGGGCAGTGTATGTGTATGTGTGTATATGTGTATATATATATATATATATATATATATATATGTATGTATATGTGTGTGTGTGATTCAGGTTTAAAGTGGATTTTTTGTGTGTGCAAAACTCAATATGGCAGACCAAAGAAAAGACAAAAAGTTATATACATATATATATATATATATATATATATATGTGTGTGTGTGTGTATACTTTATTTTTTTTTACTGTCCAGGAGAGGAAAACATGTTTCTGATCTAATGTTAATTGTTTTTATTTTTTCAAGAAGAAACTACACTGCATTCTTCACTGCATTTTGAATTTATTCAGGGTAACACTCAAACCCATCAAAATAGGTCACAACTAATGATCCTTAAACAATTAGAGAAAGTAATTTTATGGTTTAATTAAAGAAAATTAGAAAGCAATACTTTTTGTTCTCTGGTAAGGGCTATTAAGAAAGTTAAAATTACATTTTATTTTGATGTGTTTCTTTGAAATGGTCTGGGGTTTTCTTTTTTTTTTGGGGGGGGGGGGTGGTTAATCTTTTTCTATCAAACAGAAGCAAGTGAAAATCACACAAAAATCAAATAACAGTTTTTAAAGGTGAGCTCACCAAGGAAATCCCCGTGGGAGCTTTTTTTAATTATAGAAATTAAAGCTGTTAAAAGAATAAAAAACACAGAAAGCTATCAACACTGTATCAGTGTATCATGCTGGCAGTGGATGAATGGATCAGAAAAATAACCCACTGAAGTTGCCAATGTGCAAACACAATCACACACAGGCGTATGAGCTTGAACATTCAAAAGCACAAAGCTGAAACACAGCCTGCCCATCCCACTTCAACCCGCGATCTCCCTGTATACCAACTATCTAACTGGATGTTGGCAAAGTGCCTGAATCAAGGCAAATTAATTAGGTGCATGCTGGTGGAAAGTTAAATCTCAATTTCTGCAGCAGATTCATTCATTTCTGCTTTTTTCTTTGTTTTGGGTTCAGTTCAGGTGCTTAATGCTGCAGCTTCAGGCAGAACGATAGTTTACTGATGATGCTTTGTTCTGGTTCATTAGAATGATTAGTTTGTGAAAGTCAAAAAGACTTGAAATATTAGGTGTTGACTAAATGAATTATACAGTGTGTAAAGATTGTGGTTTGCAACTTTTTTGATTATTTACTTTTCAAAAACTACCTATTAAGTCAGGCATGATGCATCTTTGTGGATCATCATCCTGTTTGAAAGGAGATAATGCTCCCATAGATAAATTTACACCATGTCTCTGCTTGACATTGTGTACATTTTAGATTATATCTCAGCTTTTAAAACCTAGTTTATTAACTTTACATTCAAGCACAGGCAACAAAAAACTGATAAAGGCAGCATTTGAAGGAAGAAAAATGAAGTGTGGCAAAATTTCTGCAAAAAATTTAAAAAACAATGTAGGAATAAAATAAAAAGAACAGGAACAGAATTAGAGGCCTACAGAGTGAACTTGGATTCACTCACATGTCACGTACATATATCAATCAAGTCATGCTTGCCTTGTTTGGCCCTAAAGCAAACTAATCTGACTCTTGTAGGTCCAGGCCTCTACAGTCTCATCAACACTGAAAATTAATTGTGAAAAAAAAACATATGATAAATAGCATATTGATCCATGTAATTACTGTGTAATTACTGCACACAAAACCACCATGGGTACTGTTATTTGATTTGCTGACATACCAGCTGTCTCTGTTTTGTGCATGTCAGTTTGTATGCGTTATGTCCATAATATGACAGCTCTTCATACTTGCTCAGCAAACCATGCTGTTTATGAATAGCCCACTCAATGAGTCATTCACTCAATCAGTGCACAAATGGTCTCTGAATGCAAAGACAAAGAAGAAAAAGATAAACACAGAACAATGAATTGCATGAAGTGACACATTTATGAGGGTTAAATGATTTAACCCTCATCATGTATGAGAAGAAAATAGTGTTATATCTGAAAAGAGACCAAACAGCTACAAGCAGTATGACTTAACCTTGTGTTTTTGAGGGAAATGTTACAGTTAACACAAGATATAGCTGCTACATTTTTTAACACTTGTTAAGCTACTGTAAAGCCTTATTAACATACATAAATAGGAGTGTCCATGTTAAATGCTGTCTAACATTTGTTAAGTCCTCTTGAGGGCAATACACAGTTCAGAGTTTACTTTGAGTTCTGATGTCAGTTTGAATAGTAATATACTGTATCAAACATGACAATAGTGGAGGAGTGCATGATAATGTACATTCTCAGAGAGAAATATAAAAAGATGCAGCACAGTATGGTGGTCTGTGCGATCATTAAATACATCATTCTTTCTTCGTTTTACAGGTTGCATGTGAGCTTTACTGCCTCCCCCGATTGCTACATCTAGTTATGCATCCACAAGTTGCATCCACAAGACTGAAATATACACACGAAGAAGACAGACAGAGACTTCCATCCATATTTATGTGTGTTTTTAATGTCGAGCATGAATAATGCTTAACCCGTTGGTACCAGATGTCCTGTCAGAGTGATGTGACAAATATGTATTCTACATCGTCTCTCTTCCAGGTACCCCCACATGTTGTACACCACTGGAAAGCTAAGATTCCTGGGATGTGAATGATGTGTACCATTCCAGACTAATCATCACTGTAGATTCAGTAAAGTTATTTCAGACAGTCTCCAACAGAATTAGTTTTTAAGCCATACTGTAGACTTGGCAGATGATGCTGCAACAAAAATGCTCCTGTTACATCAGCAAGAGTCCAGTTAAAGTAATCCAGTAAAATAACAGTGAAAACACGAGTCTTTTATCTATGAAAACCTGTTTTAGGTGAAAACTGAAGGATTTTGAGGGGTTAAGTACTATAGTAGCCTCCCACCAAAGAACAAAGACAGGAAGGTGTGATCATTGCCATGGATGTAATGGACAAGCTCCTATTCTTAGTCTACACTACATGTATTGCTGGGAGATTATTTCTGGTCTTCAGTCTAAAACAAGATGTGATTTATTCTTTCACCTGTGACTATCTGAGCAAAAGCACTCAGTGCATATCTCCATTGATTGCGTTTTACTCCAACTCTCCACCAATCTTCATGAAACTCAGACAATTTTGTCTTAGACAACCCAACAAGCGATGATCCCATTCCTTTACTTCAGCTATGGTGAAGGAAAAAATGCACCTTGTTTTTGACTCCTGTGTTGCTTAAAAAGTTGCAGCTATTGAGTGAGCTGGCTCCTATGCTTTCTGCCTAGAGACTACAACAGCAAATAAATGAATAATTAGGTAACTGAATTTTTTTATATGTTTTCAGAGCTGCAAACCTTTTTTAAGGAAACCCAGCTCAAATACAGCATTTTAAAAATGTTTGAGCTTTTCTGAAAGCTGACATCTCCCCCTTTGGCATATTTCATGTAATGGTTTGATATGAAATGTGAAAAGCTTAAAATTTGTAGACAAAATGTCTTGAAGTGGCACGCTGCTGATAAGCAATCCCATGAAATCATGCAGGTTTCTTACCAAACCTCCTGTTTTTTCTTACTTAATCTCTTGTTTTTAAACCTGAATTTGCTGTGTCCATGTTCAAACATTTTTATATATTTCCTGCTTAAAAAAAGACCAATTAAATCTTTTCCAATAGCCAGTAAAGTAACTATCCTCAGTGTTTCAGGGCTACAACTGGTCTCAAGTTCCAAGAGGAGACAAATGTCATTACAACATGAAATTATAGCGTGAGTGTTTCTGATAATCATGGGGTCATTAGGCTTGCTCCTTTTATTTTGATGGACTGCAGATCAGCCCCAAACAGGAGGACAAATCTATCAGCTGTAAAGGTGCACACTTTTAGACATCTTTAAATAATATGTATCAGTGGTTTAAAGAAACATAAAATGGTAAGTTTTTCTCTGGGCACTGAGAAGAATTAAATCCTCATTCGCCGCCAAGATAGTTGCAGCTTTTAAACTACCTTGCCAAAAAAGGTGCTGCCATGGCTGAGATATTAACTTTCTACAGATTAAAATCAAACATTTATGGGAGCCATTAAACCACTAGAATCAGTCAACTGGCTTTCATAGTGATTGCATCACATAAATTAATGTGCATGACTGTGGTATACGTGTAGGGAAAAAGATGATGGAGATCAGAAGTGTGAATTAAAACCTCTCTGGTTTGTCCCATTAAAGTTATAGCACACTTAGCAAAATTGAGGGCAGATCTTAATTATGGATATATCTAAGATATTTAACGTAGTTCAACACAACTCTTGCGTGCATAATCTGAAAGTCTTTACTTCGGTGGTCAAAGTTGAAGTTTCTTGCATGCAAGAGAGATAATTTTACTGGATCATCAGAGTGCTTTTTCTTTTTACTTTAAGCAAAAAGATAACTGAAACAGCACCACACACATAAGAGTAACTGTGTGTTCACTTTAAGTAACTGTGCATCTGTGTAAAATCCATGTGTCTATTCTTTACAAAGACCAACAATTAAGTAATGACAGTCACAGTTGCTGATTTCTCATCAAAAATGCAACCACCAACTTACTTGAGATAATGGTGACTGGAACAGCAGCAACAGATGCTCAATGTGAGGAGACACGACATATTCCTTGGAGAAAACAAAATTCCAGCTCCACTTATCTCACACAAACACCTTTAAGCGCCTTGAGTGAGGAGACAAACAAAATGTCTGTTGCTCAAGTGACAGCACTGATAAGCATGCTTAAGCTCACCTGCTCTCTCACGAACATCAGGGCCAGCTTGTAATAGCCTGCAATATTAAGCATGGTGATACAGCCTTCACTTCAGGGAGTTTTGCAAGAGGCGATGTTTGCAGGAGTTCCTACACATCATCTGTCTTCATTTAATTATCAAGACAGCCAGAAAGAGAGTCATTTTGTTGGGACATGAAGGAGGCTTGCAGACTTTCAGGCACTGCAGCAGGAAGATGTGTTGTTTGCCAAGGTAATTCTGCGCCATATCAAAGATGAAACATCATGAAACTAATGCAATTCAAGTAACAGGCAGCCTTTGATGCCACATTTGATGGCAAGCAGATGTTCTGTAGATGATAGCGCCCCGCTCTGAGTGTTACAGCTCTGTGTGTTTGCCTTTGTGTACAGGAGTCTACAATTTTTTACTAAAAGCCTGATACTTTCTGTCTTCTTTTTTGTATCCAGGTGTAAGTGCTGCAGCAGAACACGATCAGGAAGTCAGAAATGCAAGATCAAAGGTAAAGGACAGGAAGGACAGAAGATGAAAGAGGACAATAAGGTTGGAATAAGATGAGGGGAGGAAATATCCCATCATCGCTCATCCAGCCTTAAAACACCGCAAAAAAGTGTGCTTTGTGTGTCCGTTTGAAGTAGCCAATGTGTGTTCAACAGTTTGTGAGTGTGATTAAACATCTGATTAGATAGCAACTCAGTCAGATGTGAGAATAAATGCAAAGGCCTGATTATGATCAACCTTTTATCTCTTCAAAATGAGTTGCCCTCAAGGTCCTAGATGAAGATGAGGTGGCTCGAGCTTTATAAATTGCAAATTGAGAGGTGTTCTCTGAGAATGCCTGAATGTTAGGCCAGGTTACGACACAACTGATACAAAACGTTTTTGTAAGAATTTCATTACACTAGCTTTATTCATCATACTCTCAAACGTATCCTTGCTCAAAGTCATTTTTGCCTAATTCCCTTAGCCGAGCAGAGAGTGCTTTACTTTATTACCATTAGGTCCTTCAAAAGGTTTGCTGAGTGAAGTAGTGAGTGAGGGAAAATACTTTTTTAAAGGTTGATTAAATCATTAAATGAAGAACTGATTAAACTGTCAGAGGTGTGATGAAACAGAGAGCAAGAAACAGAGGGAGGTGAATGTCAAAATCTATTTATTTACCACAAGTCTCATTATTGTATTTTTTTTTTCTTTGTGTGTGCACCAGTGATCCAACTAATCTGTGGCTAAAACAAGAGTCAAGGCAAAACAAGGAGTGGCATTTGGAGAGTAAAGAGACTATTTGATTTTAGAGAAAGTTTTCTATAAAGTTTACCATTCATTTGTTGGCAAGAATTTGAAAAAGCTCATTAATAAATTTAATGAATGAACAATACTTTCTAATATAGTATAGTGGAATACAGAATTTTTATTTCTTCTATTTCTAACAAATCTTTTTGTGACATGAGATCATCCAAAATATTGAAAAAAAAATTTTCCAGCACTGTCCAGGTGGGAATGATACTTGACATCAGAGGTTTATAGATCCTTTAGTTCTTCACCACTAAGCCATATAGTTCATGTATGCATAATTCCACTGCTACACTAAAATGATCACAAATACATATGAGGTGAAAAAAATTGTTTTGTTTTTTTTTTCTCTCACTGCTCTAAAAAGTGAAGCTGATGCAGAAGTGCCAAAACTTGCAGTTCACCCCTTATCCACTAGGGGCTGGATGCAAGAAGGGAGTCAATGGGCTATATGCCCGGCTCCACTACTTCCTGAACTTCAGACAGCACCTTTGCTTCCTGTCTGTTGTGACTGGGCGAACTGATTAACCCAGGTGTGTCCGACCTCAGTAACTGGCCAGACACACCTGGAGTAATTAGTTCAACCAGTAATGAAAGACAGGAAGCAAAGGTGCTGTCTGAAGTTCAGGAAGTAGTGGAGCCGGGTATATAGCCCATTCCCATAGACTCCCATGTTAAAAAGGCCAACTTTACAGCAGAAATAAGCATGTTTACAGCCTGATACAAAAAAAAAAAAAACAAAAAACAAAACCTTTTTAGGTTTAATCGGTAAAGTTAACCTTCATGTCAACTTTGTGTGTGTGCGTGTGTGTTCTTGTACTTGCTGCATTGTGAGAACCATTTTACGCTTTTAACCACAGGACATTTTTGGAAAGTGGGGACATATTGGTCAGTCCTCATTATAAAAACCTAAGAAAAAAACATTTTTGAGGGTAAAGATTTGGTTTTAGAGTTTTGGTTACAATTAGGTTTTGGTTAGGGTTAGGGCAAGGGTTAGGTTTAGGCAATCAGTTGTGATGGTTAGGGTAAGGGGCTAGGGAATGCATTATGTCAATGAATGTTCACACAAAGATAGAAGTAAAAGGATGTGGGGGGGGGGGGGGGGTATTTTTCAGATGTTATTTAATCTTGATACATAATTCAGGGCGTGTCCTTTTGATTCACAGGTGACAGAAGGGCTGTTAGCACTGCTGCTGGTGGCTAATAGCTTCCTGCTTGCTCCCAGGAAGGCCACAGCCAGAAACGGTTAGCACAACCATGGTTTTTAGCCAGCTAACAGCGCACCATAGCTTTAGCCTGCCGACTTCTGTTAGCTCCTGTTAGCTATGAGTTAGCCCGGTTAGCTCTTAGGTACAGGTAGCTTAGAGTTTGATGGGTGCCAATCATCCCGCACCATGCTCACAGCCCACTCAGCTCCAACTCTTTGCCCATTTTTTTTATTTTCTGGGAGTCACGAGACGCATGACGCTGCCATGGCCACAGTGGGAACTGCCCACTGACCTTCATTTTAGCTCTTTAGAAACGTACAGGTGGCATCACTGAGTTCATCCAGTATGCAGTCTATGGCTTTTCTTCATACAGTAACTTCAGTGTAAATCAGTCTACATCAAGTGTTGAAAATGGAAAGCTGCGAAATACTCCAGCTGTTTTTTCCAGTTTATCCTGTCAAATCAAATTTTAGCTTAAACAGAATCTAAAGTGTCATAGTTTAGGGTTGCACTGAAATGTAGGTAAAATATGTTCGACCTTTCATATGGCTCCACAAAGCTTATTCTTTCGTTTTTGTTTGTCTCTGTTCAGCTGCAATCACATGGCAGGCGTGTTTCCTCCCCTCTTTCACTACATACATACAGCATTGAAAGTAGTTCTCCATCAGTAATAATAATCAGAGCACAGCACATTGATCCATACTGTTAAATTCTCTTTGAACTAACCCCTTGCCCCAGGCCATCCAACAGCCTCAAGTGAAAGAGAGAAGAATGAAAAAGAGTAATGCTTTCCTTGGCTGGTGTATGACGCTAAGATGCTGAGTGGGTGCTCAGAAATACTTGACAGATCTCAATGCTGCAAAGAAGGAGAAATCGGCTTTTCATAGGCTGTTTGTGGGATTTAGTGAGGCAAAGCAGAAGTGACTGAGATTTTTCTGGTGAAAACAAAGCATAATTAGGGAACTTTGTGAAGTGGTATTATGGGAAATGCTCTAAATAATTGTTTGTCCTCACTGTAATTGCTAAAGGGTGTTTTAATATGATTGCAGCTATTAACTTTTTTGGATGCATACAAGGAGACTCTGTCTGTACGTGTGCATAAATATGTATGTGCCTCTGTTTGACTTGAATACAATTCAGATGCACTTCAGATTCATTTTAACTCAGAAAGTGCTGCAAGGTGAGACTTGTGTGTCGCTTGAGCAAGTTCGACATGTTAGGCCGTCCCATCTCTCAATTCATTTCACTCTCACCAAGAGAATGGGGCTGAACTCAATAATGACAATATGCAAAACCCCCAGAATCTAATTTCTCCTCTATCCATCTGAATTACAATGCCATCATTACTATTCCAATGCAGGAATTATACACTCCATCAGCTGGGATAAGCAGTTTCCACAGACGAGTTGATTTTGTGCGTGCATATTACCCTTGTTAAAACTGTGTATGTGAGCATGTGTGTGTATGTTGTGACTGCAGCATGTTTGCAGGGTAGAGACACAAACAGCGGCCTTCACACTTGTATATTTTCTTTATATCTCTGAAGGGTTCATTTCTTAGACAGTGATTACACTAAAGTTACTGCCTTTTGTCAAAACACAACTTTCGTAAAAGGACCACCTGCCAAATGCGTAAGAAAGCGTAATGTGATTCAGTCAAACTGGATCCACTTAACATGATGGATTCTCCTTTGGGAGTGGCGGTGTGATTGGATTCTACATTCATTTGAATGAAACCATTGTGGGACAACACACTTTTCTCTGTTTTTGGCCAGCTGTGTTTACAAAAGCACAGTGCCTGCTGTTGTCAACCTGTCCTCCCGTCTGATTTGCCTGCGTAGCCACAAAAAGGGTTGTGTCATAAATCCATAGATTATTTAAACAGGAGGTGACCTGACAGTGCTTGAACAGTGAGTAGCTCAGCAGAAAAACTAACACTAAATAATCTCCCTGATGCATGATCTGCAGAGACTTTTGGAATATGTCTTGTTTAACTTCCAAAAGCAGCCGAAGATCATGTGTAGAGCATGTAGATCAGGAGGCTTTGAAGCTGGGATGTCCAATTCTGATTCTGAGTCAAACTAATGGATCATTTAGGCTTGAGAAGAACTTCCCAAGCTGGATGTGATCCAACATTTAACTGGAATCATGCGCACTGGAGCAGGGAAACGTCTTAAACATGAGTGCCCAAGTCCAGTCCTCGAGAGCTTTAAATGCATTCCATCTGCATCACCTCTCATTCAAGTGAATGGCTCGTTACCAGAACATAATTCAGGTGTGTTGGAGAAGTGATGCTTCTTAAAGTTGCAGGAAAGTAGCTCGCGAGGACTGAAATTAGCCACCCGGATCTAAAACCTGCAGGACAACCCTCAAGAACCAGAATTGGGCCTCCAGGAGATGGGGTGCCCTTACGTTGTAAGAGTCAATTAATTAATTAAAACCACTGTAACAGAGGGAAGCATTTTACTAGGAAGGCAAATAAATTTTCTCCCCTTTCTAGGTTACAAAACAAGAAAATGCACTCACTCCAAAGGATCATTTTTCCTTACACTTGCCAGCTCTTTTAAACTTATTTTGGCTGACGATTAACGTACTATATCAAAGAATGAAAGGGAACATAGCTAGGCACCTGAGCAGTCTTTCACAGTCTTCACAGAGGAAGTTAAACTGTTGTTATGATTATGTAATGATTCTTTGCATGACCATGCCCTTAACATTGCTGTATAAGTCTGTTTGGTGAGTGTAAGTTGTTCTTTCATGCATGAGATGTACCATAAATCCTCAAATAGTGACCGAGGCTTTTATTTGTTTTAGGGCACCGAGGACCGAGCTTTTATTTGAAGGAGGGCTTTTATTAGAAAAGAGGCTTATATTTATATTTTTCAAATGGATCACAATGAATAAATCAATATTTTGTGTCAGTTTGAACCAGTAAAATATACAAGGCTCATTTATTGAAAATTGCTCTTTTGTGTTTCTCTTGCATGTCATGAATCCAAACGATAAGCACTTTCTCCAAGTCCTGGCTGACTTTTTTACCTCGCGGATGCACTCGGCTTTCCTCATCTCCGGACAGTTTACTCTGTTGCTTTTTCCAATACCTGATTTGTCTTGGGTCAACATCGAAGTGTTTTGCAGCTTTCACTCCGGAATGTTCTCGTGCATACTCCAGGACGGTTTCTTTGATTTCACCATTTCTTCATCTCTCCTCTCCAGTCAGTCAGTGAGCTACAACTGCATACATCCAAAATCTGGCCCGGGAGCCAATTTACACGGCCAGCAGCTTCTGTTTTAAACCATATTATTTGTGACACACAACAGGATGGTGGATTTCAGTGTAACTTTTTATAGTTCAAAATAATGTCAGCGGGGACTGTTGTCCATGGGGTATTTTCACATTTCAAATGTGCCCTTTTTAAAAAATAAAATATTTGGGCACTTTTTGCTTTTGTGGTTGCATTGTGGTTGCATCTTTCAGCAATTATCAAAGACGGTGTGTTTTTACTTCGTTAAAAGAAATCTGAAAAATTACAGCCACTGTTAACGGTTCACTTTGCAAAACCCTTTTTGTAGTTGTAAGGACTCACAGTATGACCTCAGAGGTAAAAGCATGGGGCTTTTGAAGTGTTTTAACCTTATAGACAGATAGCATAAACAAAAAAATGTTCCCTTGAGAGGCCCCCAGATTGTTCCAAGTGTCCTCAGAATCAGAAGCAGAGATGAAAGGAAATGAACAGCCTTGTGGACGTGTGGTCAGCCTTCTCCAGTATTTGTCATCCATTGAGTGCTTTTATTTAGGGCTTCATGAAAGCATCTATTTAGTAGAGAAAAAGATGGTCACAGCAGCTACCATGATCACCACACCCTCCATGATATATACGACAAAATACAGTAGGTTGATAGGAATAGTAAAAAATTTTTCATTGATTTATTTTTTTTTACTTTATTAATTCTAATTTTTTAAATCAAGCTCTGCATTTTATCCAGCCAAAATGAGTCACTGGTTCATCAAAGTGAACAATCTTTTTTGACCATTGGCTTACCCTATTATCTTTAGTCAGGATTTAGATTCCTAAAGCTGGATTTCAGCTTTCTTTTTTTTTCTTTACCTCAGACTAGCCAGATTTTACAGTTGTTGTGGGCCTATAAATGTCATGTATAAAGAGGATTAAATGACTACACTGTCTCAGCAGACTTTCAAAGTTTAACAAAAACTAGCATGATAATATTTCTTTGAATTGCAACCTTGTGAGCTTACTGACTAAGTTTGGGGTTGCTAGGTTTGGAAAAGAATGTAACAAGGGCTATGCTAGAGGAGGGCATATATGAAACAGATAAACCAAAATATCATTCCTAAAGGTTTCTTGCCCAGTCGTAGAGCATTTTGTCATTAACCCCCCCAGCTGATTCCTCCTTTTGTTCCTGTGTGTCATTTATGTACTAAGATCTTGAGCTGCACTTGCTCCAGAAAGTTCTGCACTCCACTGAGCATGGTGTCACAACCTGCCTGGAAGGTCAGTAAAATAAGTAATGACAACATGGATGAGTGACTGTTGTTCAGCCAAACCAAACCAAGCCTTGGAGGGGAGCAGACACAACTCCCAGCTGGACGCTGGAGCTTTTATATCCTAAGGCTCAGGTGTGCCAAATCCAGGTGAATGATGCCAATAAGCCAATCACAGAATCCAGTTCCTGCAACAGATAAAAAACATCCAAATCGACCCAAAAATTGATCATACCGACATCAACCATTAAACCGCTGGAATCACTCTATGAACAGACTTTGAGGATCCAGGACAGGAAAACACGACAGTATCATCATTGTCCAACAAATAATGTTAAACTTTCAAAGTTACATTAAATACACAAATTTATGTTTGCTTTTCAAGATATTCAATTATATGGACTCTCTCCAGTTCTTATAAAGTTTATGAAATTAACATCTGGACAGATGAGCAGAGTTAGTGGGCAAAATATGTTAAACATGGTGAACTCATGTTTTTTTTATAATTACGTGAGTAATTAAATTTTTTTTAAAGCTTTCAACTACTTCTTTTATCATCGGCGTATGTACTTTATATTATGTACAGTATGTGTAATGTTTTTTAGGGACTGCAGATGGAAATTAGATCTGAGGTACTAAGTATATTTTCCATTGGGATCAATGCCGCTGTGCATGGTCCCTTTTTGAATAAACAAAATCTGAAACATTGCTATGATATCTACCTATATCAGTGTGATAACATCACTTTAATATGATTTTGTTAAAAAGTGTTAGTATTGGTATCAACAATATTAGCCCTTTATTTACTTAGACTATTGCCCTACCCTGCATCTTACACTGCTCATGCTATTCAGACCTCCATGCTGTCTTTCAGACCAGGTTTTTCCAGCCACTGACAGAACTTCTCAACATCATCCACTTCTTAAACTTGTCTTTGACACATGCTGTGCAGGGGATTATAGTGGACCCACCCTGAGTGGGTATCTGCTGCCAGGGCTATTCACTTAGCAGTTGATCTTCCTGGATATCAGCTCTCATGCTCACTAGTACTCACGTATTTGTGACAAACTGATTTGTCTTGATACAAGGGGCTTCCATCTCTTTAAGTAAGGTTGTGTGAAACCCCACGGTATGCATAGCGGCCCTCAACATGTGTAGTTTTGCTTTGCGGCAGTTCAAACTCTTCATTGTGATCATTACATATTTTCTACCTGTGCTCCACAATGATTACTGTGATTATATCAGAGATGATTAGATTCACCAAAATACTTGTTTGTAAGGCATTTGTTGGAGTGTTATTCATAACCCCCCCCCCCCCCCCTCTTGCACACAGTAATTTCTCTGCTGTCAGACAGGATGAAGGTGTTGTTGCTCCCTCTGTTTACATAAAAGCCTTCTGGAAAGGATGTTTCCAAATAAGCCGAGATCAAATAAAGCGAGACATAATCGCATCAGTGTTTAAATTGAAATCTTTGCAGCATATTACTCCAATCCACAGTCTCCATATTTCTCTCTGAAACATAGCCCAAGTCATCCATAAACATGTAAACACCTGCCAGAGTGTGATCGAATTGAAGCTAGATGTTGCTAAGGTGTGTGTCCATGCTTGTGTGCGCTCAAGCAACATTTACATTTGTGAGGCATAGAAAATAATCAGAGGGGCATGACTCTATGCCTATTTACACATACAGTAGAAGCATTCCAGTCTTTGTGTTTATTGAGTAAGACAGCTGGAATATCCCATAATGAGTTAGAAGCAGCAGCACAGGAGGACTGGCAGGTGTCACCACATCTTTCTCATCATTTCTTTCCTTCCCTAAAGAGTATTGTTTATATCTAAAAGCACCATAGCAGACGTTTTTTCTGCTTTTCCTATATTTATATTTGCAAAATCCTCCTCTCCTTCCTCTCCTTTCCTTCCTCTCCTTCCTCTCCTCTACTCTACTCTTTGCAGTCTCCCAATAGCCAGAGGGCACAATCACACAACCAGAAAGCCAATCAGGAAGCTTATTAAACATGACACTCCCTGAGCACACTCAATATAGACGAAGGACACACGCTCTAAGGTCTTCGTGCCAATTAGGAAAATCAGATCAATCACAGCAGTCAATGTGAACTCTTTCTCTGGCACATTATCTCCTCAAGTCACTAAAGCGTCTCATCTCCTTTGAAAAGTCGAGCACACACACCAGCACTGCTGCTGCACACAGTCACGCGTAGCTTGTTACAAAATAAACAAAGAATAGACAAACAGATAGCGTCTATGCACACGCACGCCCGCGCTCTGCATTCCACAAAGCTATTCATCACAATTTAGCCACAGCATAAGACATTGAGGGACAATAACACTCTGTCTGGAATCCAAAACACAAACGGCTTCATACTTCTCCTCCCATGGCACACACACTCGCACTCTTTTTAATTCCTACTAAGCTGTCATCCATCTCTTTTTTTTACCCTCCTTAAATCTTGGCAACGCATTTCAAGTGGATTTGAAGAGAAAGCCTCGTTCTTTTTGCAGTGATAATGCATGCATTATCAAAAAACATTTGACATCTCTTTACATCTGATTCTCTATTGACGCCTGACTTTTATGCACTTGTGTTTTTCTTACATAACAAGTTAATGGAAACTTTCAGACTTAATCAAAGAATACCCTAAAAAGAGCTCACATGGGAACTGTGCTACAAATAGTCTTTTAATGAAACTTTTTCACACAAAATCAAATAAATACTTGAGATTAACTTAATATAATATGCTTCTAACTGCAACTAAGAATTTAAACTGTGTAATTAAGGTCATTAAAAGCCACATTTAGAAGTTTACTTGTGTGTTTGTTCCTGTGTACATAAAGTATTTGATCATCTCTATGCATTTTTAGAGCACCAGCAGCTCTGGCAGAGATTTCCATGTCTTTGCCGTTCTTCCTGAGCATCGTGATATATATATATATAAATAAATAAACTGAAACATCTGTATATTCCAGGATGAGTTCAACCTCCACTGATCCCCTCTCCAGCAGCTACCCTCTATAATCCCTGATGGAGTGCTTAAGGAAAAAAGGATTTTTAAGGTCTTGTCACAAGCTTGTTGAGACATAGTAATAAGCCCGCTCGACTGGTGATGATGAAAAAGAGAGATCTGCTCGCAAGATCTAATTTCAGAGTTAGTGACTGGAATGCTGGCACAGAAACTTGTATTGTGCTGCATAAAGTATTAAAGTGCACTAGCACCACCTATGGGCAAGCTTAGTGTGCTCACTTTCACAGCTGGGACACTGAGCATCTAAGAAATCAAAGCTGGCATAGGAAGTCACCAGAATAAGCTATCAATCCCAAAGTTTCCAAACTAAAATCTGGATACTGAACAAAGAAAAACTATAAATTATTTAACTGCATAATTACAAATCATTTCCCTCCTAGCATACTACTTTATTCTCTCTTTTTTTTAAAAAAATAATTGTTTCTAGTTACTGCCATCCATCTGTGTTAGTCTTTTGATCTGTTTAGGATCAAATTTCCCTGGAACAGCAACCGCGGCTTCCCAAAAGCTGTTCAAAGGGGAGCATTGTCTTCCCTGACGGTATATCTCACATTCGAGAAGGGCACAGAAGTTCAACAGGATTAAAGTAAGATGAGGACAGACACCAGGTCATTATTCATTCATCTCTGAGGCCTTTGCTGGATTGCCAAGCAGCAGAGTGCTTGGGTGCATGTGATGGAGCATTGTGCTGCATAAAGATCATGGTCCTGTACCACACAGCTCGCAGTCCGCTTGGAAACAGTCAGTCTGAGTTTATATTTAGCCAATTGGGGTCCAACTAGCTGTATCGGGCGTTTATTTTATAGATAAGGGTTTATAAAACCTTCAAAAACTCTGCCTTCATGTATGTTTTGGCTCACACCTGATGTTTTAATTTTAAGATTTTCATTTAGCCACATATTCTCCGGTACCTTTCAGGTAGGTTACAGGTCTGGGATGTGGTGACAAGGAATAGAAAGTTCCTGACAGCTTCATGTTTCAATTCTTCTTTTCCGTGTGCCAACATGCACCTTTTCCACCCTTCACTGTGTTTCAGTCCTTTTACCGTTCCCCTGCTGTATTGCCTTACATCCAACAGTTTTTACTACAACTATTTACTGTCAATTTTATCTTTCCAACAAACATTGTGATAAAATATTCCAGCTGTAAGAGGTTAATGACTTAAGGGCTCTTTCATTCTTGGCACAAACACAAATCAAACAAATCATTATACTTAGTCAAGTTGGTAAATCTACATGTAAAAGTACTTTTGTCTGGATCACACAGTGCAGAAAATGATCTTTATAGGATGTGTTTTTGATGACATGAGTATCAAGAACTCTTGTATCATTGCCATTATTACAATGAATCATAATGTCCTCCTTGATATAATTTATAGTCTTTCCCTTTAGATAAAAACGACAATATAGACAGCTAAATGTGACAATGGGAATTACAACAGGTATTGAGAAATCTGGGATTGCTGTTATTAAATTAATCCTCATTTAACTTTACATTTAGAAATATATTTTAGAGACCCAATGTGTACTTTATGATATAATCCAGCAGATGGCGCAATTACTCAAACAAATCCTGTACAAATTAAGCTTTTATTAGTAAAGTTTCACAGGCAGCAGCTCTGGTTCAAAACTTGCTGCTGCATCTTGGGCATTTCCTTAATTATTTATTTATTTATTTTAAATAAATTCACTGACAGTCTTGAAGTACATTGTGGATAAACACAGGAGCAGCTCGCCTGTAGCTCACAGTGTATGTGGAATGTCTTTCAAACACTGACGAGTAAATGAAAAATAAAACAATTTATTCAATAATATATTAAAAAGCCACGCTAGAACAGAGCCTCCTGAAGACAAGTCTCCCAAATCAGTGTAGGTCTGGGCTGGATAAGGAGCTCCTGTGTCTGGAGACTGCATCCATTGAGTTTGGGAAATATGAAGACAAGTCTTGTTATGCAAGGTGCGGTTGGCAGCACAGTAACAGACGTGTAGGACATCCAGGATCCAGCAGCCCTATGAGGCAGACAACTCCCAACCTGTCATGGAAAAGGATTAGATTAGTCCCACGGAAATGACAGGAGTTACATAATTATAAATGCCCAGCTGGGCTTTGGACGTCAATTACAACCAGAAGTGGACATCTCTGGTCCAGAAAGTAAAAATCCTGTCCAGCAGTTGTTCCAGCCAATCACTAAACCAGCTGAATGTAATTAGTACAGCTCCTCTGTAGGTAGAAGAGCTCTTAGTGATAGCACCCGTTCTAAATGTACAAGCAGATCCAAAAACACGGCAAGATATTTACTTTTTGGCATCTGAAACGTCCACCTCTGATTACAACCACTCCAAAAGCTAACAGGCCAACATAAAAGCCAGCTCCATGTGTGCCGCTTACCATTCAAGCCAAGTCCAGCTTCTTCTGTGTTTCTGACAGCTTATCCTGCAGCCGCTTCTTCCTCCAGTCCAGAAACTTCCTCCTCATTCTGTTCGCCTGCCAGCCCGTCACGAAACCTACAGCGAAAGAAACCACGAGGGCGACTTGAAGTGTCCTCTCTGAGACGTCTGCCATGTTCACCTCTGTCTGCCAGCTGCCTGCATTTGTATAAGTCCTGCGAAAATAACCATACACCCATACAGGAAGTAAAACGTTTGTACTCTCGCGATAACACAGGATAGCGTTAATCTCAAGGTGTTTTTTTTTTCCAAGTTTTTGTTTGTTTTCTTACGTAAATAATTATTTGATAATGAATTTTCATGACTTACTTTTTTTTAAATTACAGTTTAGTCAAATGGAAGATTCCAAAAGGTTTTTTCAGATTTACTATTTTATCTATAATACAATTTTAATTGTAAAAAAAAAAAAGTATCTGCAGGAAAAGAAAAGCATCAGTTGGAAATGGATTTTCACATCTTTACACAGTTCACTTTTAGTTTTGCTTTTGTTTGGGGGGGCTTCTCTGTAAGATTAAGTTAGATGGAAAACTTAACTTAGATAATGTAATGTGGAAATTTCATGAATGCCAAAGCAATGGGCAACAGGAGGATAAGGGTTTATAAATGGAGAATAATTTCCAAGATACATTTATTATGTAAGAAAAAAAAAACAAACATGCTAAACAGTGAAGAGATGTAAATAGGAGGCAATATAATGAAGACAGAAGCCCAAGCATGACGCAAGTAAAAATGCAAAATAAGAAAAGACTTGAATAAAATGATCCCCAAGAGGCACACAGTGGCTACGGAGATGGAAAACAGTCAAAATTTAATCAAAAAGTAATTCATATAATCACCTAAATATAAACATAAAACAAGCTGAAGTGCATAACAATGAAAGAGATTAAAAATAACAAAAAAGAGCAACCTTTATGATATAAACAAATACTCCTGACAAACATTTGTAAAGTACACACTTGGAGATGTAGCATCCACAAAGTGGATTTACAAGGTTTGTGATTCAGTGTTGTAGTCATCGGTAGCATCAGATACACGGCTGGATTTACAAATGTGCCTAGTTACCTCATGTTTCATAATCCATCAATGGTCAGAGTTCATAAGGGTCGAAAACAGTCACAAAATACAGAAAGAACTCAGACAAACAGGCTGCATTTCAGAAAAGTCTGAGATAATACATTTTAAGCAAAACACATGGAACATGAAAGTAAAAAGGACTTTACAAGTTTGTGTTTAATTATATGATCGACATATACTGCATGTGATTGATCATTGTTAGAAAATATGCTTTGCACATTATATGGCAAAACTTTTTAGAAAAGACATCACAATGTTAAAAAATGACAGTTTTTTTTCCGACTTTGAAATGAAATACTGCTTTAGCAGATGCTTTTGATAAGGAGGTATTGTACGAGATGTAAACCATCAAACTGAGATATAATGAAGAGCAAGCATTAAGTTTTGAGGTTGTAGTGGCAGAGACTGTCCAAGAGCACCAGTTTGTATAATTCTGAAACTATTTGTAATGTATCACAGTATTTTTCAGTCTTAAGTGAAGTGAACACTTTTGCAAAGTGGTGTTCTGAGCAGCTTCGCCATTCCTTCCCGTTATCATGAGCACCATGTGACTGCAGACGCCTCCGATTGGTGAAACATCACTGAACTGTTGTGCTGGCTTCTGGCTTGTGGTTATAAAAAAGACGAAAGAAACTAGCAAAACAGTTTTGAAAAGACAGCAAATCAACCCAAGTACCCATCACAGTCAAATCATTTTGAAATCAACCTTGAGAAGAGTTTGAAAGTGATTGTTATAGTTCATGTCAAAGAATAAAACCATATTGTTTGAAGAAAAACTTAAAATCCTAAAATTTTCTTTAAAAAAAAATGTGAAAAAGCAGCAACAAGATTTATTTTTTAGATTAAATATGATACTGAGGTAAAACACCACACAAGTTTCCCTGCCTTTCTGGGACTAGTTGTGTCGATACAGTAGTCATGATTATGATCTACACAAATTAATCCTGCTGACAGGTCAAGTTTTGATATACAGAAGCTGCTATGTTACTGCAGCCAAACTATTTACAATCTAAAGCCAATTAGCTATACAGTAAATAAAGATGAAAGTGAAATAGTAGCTTCTGTTGTAAAGAGTCCTAATACAGTATGTACAGTCAAAATATCCAATTTGTCAAATTGTGGTTAAGGCGCTGTAAAAAAGCACCAGGTGTAGACTTTGGATAGTTCTTGCGACATTCAGTTGATGGTTTTGAGTTTGAGAGTCAGTGTGAGGTGTCCATATTCGTCCACAGTAAATCACAACCGATTCTGTTTGAGCCTGTCGATGTGGTAACAGAGTTTAAGCGCAGGTCCCAGCTTCAGTCCCAGATACTTCATCATCGTCTCACTTTTCAGCAACAGGAGAGCATCTCCATCAATTTCCTGTAACGCAAAATAGAACCAGAGACTTAAGTCACGAATAGCAAAAGAAAAAAACATATATACACATATATATATATATATATACATATATATATATATATATATACATAGACATTCAAATAGTTTTATGTCTTGTGGCTGTGATGGAAAAAGCCTGGTCGCTTTAAGTATGGAGTCAAATATATTAGAGCACAGGAGTTCACAGGGACTTGTACCATACAGCTTCGGGACAGACCTCATTATACTTCCAACATTTTTTCAATAATATTAACTTAGCTTCCATAAACAGCGATTTATATTCAGGACCACGGGGCACCAAGTGATGGATTAACTAAGCCATTAAAATCTATAAGTGCAAGACTGCCCTGCCTCTTACAAGACGTTCCCATCCTAATATTGTTAATCATGGAATATGAAGCTTCATTTAGTTTTATATTCTATCAACCTGTCAGTTCATGTCACAAGCCTCACTATCAAGTATCAAGTCTGAACTCACATGCTTCCTGAATGCTTCAGCATGGGGTCCCAGGGCCTGGGGGTCAGCTTCTTTGATGAACCAAACCACATCCTCTACACCCCAGCTGGAGGGATCCTTTCCAGCAAGACGCTTGTTTTCTCCAATGTCTGGCATCAAGCTGTAGGCTGTGTATTAGAGAGACAGACAGCTTGAAAATCGTGGGCTTAAAAAGACAAGCGATGCTGACAATATTCATGATATAAAAGGAATGAAATGTTGGTATTGTGTTGATAATTCACATATAATAAGATAGTAATTTGTTCGTGTGATAAAACCAAACATTTTTTATAGAAATTTGTACATGAAATATCAAAATTACTGCTAAATCATAAAAATACTTTGAATGTTTTTTTTTTTGTTGTTGTTGTTTTTAAATAAAGCATTTCTCATAATTATCAGACAACTGAAGGCAGCCTCACCATTTCGGTTTCCATCCTGGAAACTGGCAGGGCTCGATGCTTGTCTGCATACAGCTAATGGAGCGGAGCAACTGCTGCTACGGTAACCATACGAGTGCTTAGTTTGGTAATGTGATGACATGACGTTGAAGGCTGAGTCACTGGGATCTACGGCATAGCGCTTCGAGTCCGCAGGTGGGTCACAGATGAAGTCATCTGGCAGTGGTGTATCTGCTGGAGGAGCAAGGACAGGAAGTAGCATCATTTACTCTTGTAAGAATAACCAGGATTATTTTTTTTCCTCTTGTCAATAAGAAAAAACCATCGCTCACACTGACATTTTACACAGAGCTCTCACTGGGTGATTGCCATAAATGAGTTGCAATTAAATATGGCAAACATACAATCTCTGAGTTTAAGAATATTGGGTTAAACAAAACAAAATATACACCAGCTATGATTACATCACCAGGCTGAACTGACTTGGAGCCAACTTATTTTTAGAACGGCGTGGAAACAGAAATCTAATTGTGAATATCTAATATGTGCTGATTTGACCTGAGTAAGGACCCTCAATTTGCATTGATAGCTTTTTGCTCATGCTTCTCCTGAGCATCGCAGCACAAATGCAGCACTGCTAGCAACAGCTAGCTGTCTGGCTTCTTCACGTTTTTCCCATATAGCTGGACAAATGTTTGCCATAGCAGGGGTGCACACATCCAGTCCTCAAGAGCTACTATCCCGCAATCTTTTAAGCATGCTTTCTCCAACACACCTTACCAAGCTCTAGCAAGTTCAGCATGCTTAGGTTTTGGTATTCGTTACATGGTTTGATTAAACCTAGAATTCAAGGATATACTAAGTGGTTTCAGTGGTATTGCAGTACATTCCAACCCCCTCTCATGGCCACTTGTGATACTACTTCAAGACAAAACTTATAAGGAAAAAGAGAATAAATAAAAAAAAAAAAAAAAAAAAAAAAAAAAAAAAAAAAAAAAAAAAAAAGAAAAAAAAAAAAAGAAAAAAGGGGGTGGGTTGATATACTGTGAGGGCGCACACATCCAGTGGTCTCGATTGGTGTTGTGGGTTGCTAAAAATTTAGTGGGGCCCCTGCTTGTTTTTGTTTTGTTTTTTGTTTGTTTTTATTTTGTGACGTGGTTTCGCTTATTTTTTTTTTTCTTTGTTGTTTTTTTCCTGGCTGCTGTTTTTTTGTTTTATGGATGGTGTTTGCCAGGGGGGGGGACTGGGAGTGGACAATGGAATAAGTCCAATTCCAGACCTGAGAACTACTATCCTGCAACCTTTTAGTGTACCTTCTCCAACACACCTGAATAAAGTGAATGGCTTGTTACAAAGCCTCTGCAGAGCCAAATGATGTGCACATGAGGTAATTCAGCCATTTGATTCAGTTGTGCTGGAGGAGGTTTGCTCTAAAAGTTACAGCTCTTGAGGACTGGATGTATGCATCCCCGCAAATACAATATGTACTGGTTTCAATTAATTATTTGACTTGTAAAGCACTGCATCCTGTTCACATGTTGCACACCTGATTCTTTTATGAGATGGCGTTGTAGTTAGATGCACCACTGTGGCTAAATGCAGATTTCCAAAGCTGCGGAGTGGCTGGATATTAGACGCAAAACCAGGATTACACGTGACTCACGTAACATTTAAAATCATTTCATGTTGTATGGCTGTGACAAATTTGCAAGGAGTGTTTCAATTTGCTTTTTGAGCAGAATAACAGCTGCAGGGCTGCATACACAATGTCAGACCCCAGTTACACTTTTCATGCTTTTTAAATAGCATGTACAAAAAACACGGGGGTAATCTTCAGGTAAGCTGAATTAAAGCCCTTTCAGCATGCAATAGCATGGATATAAAAGGGATGAAGGGTAGACAGTAATTCCTGTGAATCTCTTCCCGTTTTGCCAGTTATTTTTCAGCTTGTCAGTAATGCAGATGTCTTGTGGTTCTGCCGGAGTTAAGGATTCACACGATGACAGATTTATGCAGGGATGCTCTCTAAATTGCCTCAACATTGGGCCCAGGCGAAGGTCAAATGTATTTTATTGTATTCTGAAAAATCAATTATGTGATAACATTTCCGCATGTGAATGTAGAGTACTATGCACAGACACAAAGACACATTATTAAATATACACTCAGCAGCACTGCTTTCATATCATTCAGTAAATTGTTAATATGTCAGTCATGGAGATTTCCACTGGTGTTTTTGTTTGTTATAATATGCCAAAATTATTTCTACTCTTAAATTGTTTTCTTACGTCTTAACATTTTAAATGTTCTTTAATGAACCATATTATGTCATACATGATGAACAAATAATACAGTTCTTTGTTTTAAAGAAAATACTAATTGATTTGGATGCATGCAGATAAGTGTATATGTGAAAATGCAGGGATAATTTTAAAAATACTTCTCCGAATAACCAGAGTAGAGATTAACATATTAGTCGGGGTGTCACCACAGGGAGTGCACCGGTTTATTGTGTGCACCTACGAACATGTGCATGTGCACTATTCCTCTGTACGTCTAAAGTCTGATATCAAACACTTTCCATGATTTGCAAGAACAAAGAGCAAACGGTTGGTCCTTGACACATGAGAGTCCCACTCCAACATCAAATACACATAAGGCAATCTTGAAATAACTGATTATTCAGAACAGTAGAGGCCATTAGGGAAAAGAAAGGGGGAAATCAAAGGCAGCATCCCTGTGTGAAATCAATTTGATCTTTTTTGTTAAATAATTCCACATATTTGACTTTCTGCAGAGCCAAGGGAAGCAAGATGGGGGGGGGGGGGGGGGGGGGTTACAATGTAATGTGGAGTTTATTGTGTTTGAAAGTGTTAAGTTTTGATCTGAAAGCTTGTAAGCAGACCCAGGCACTCGTGCAGGCACTTGTGGTGTTTTTGACTGAATGTGATTTGATTTTACTTTTGTGTTTTGCGTGTAGAGGGAGACAACAAGGCAGTGATGTCTGTAGGGATCAAAGAGGACAGATGTCACTCGGGCACTTGTGAAGACAGCCATGTGTATTTTTTTTCCCTGAATTAAAGTCACACAGTCAGAACAGGGCAGCAGGTGGTAGAAAACATGCAATCCGGACACAAAAAAGAGGAAGGAAGGGCAAAATTCTTATCGCAGAATCACACCATCGGAAAGTGGGTGCGTCAAGAATGCACAAAATACAGTATTAAAGCCAACTTCTTCATACTGAGAATCACGAGATCTCAAGGTTATTTTGCAATTTGAATGAACTCTACTTCTCCAGCATCACACCCATCCGCTGTTTCCTTCCTTCTCTACACTAAACTATTAATATAATTCATAGTAATGCTGCTGAATACTGAATAGCAAAGCTCACAAAGGTTAAGGAAGTATTACTTTGTCCTCTTACCTGTTAGGCCCTGTGGTGTGGCAGAGTGGGGGACAATTGCAGCATCCTGTGGGATTGAGCCCATCTCAGGCTCGGGTGTGCTGCTGGGAGGTGAATTGGCAAGCGGGGACATTACAATCCTGGGCTTCAGCTGCACACAAGTAGACATGTACACAACTGTGGTAGATCTGTAGTTTCGTTTAAACAAGAAAATTACATTGGATAGGAAATTGGAAGGAAATCCAACCATTATTTAAGGAAGCAGACTTAAGTTCAAGCTAACAGCTGGCAAAAAAAAAACTCACTGTGTTTGCAAATACAGAGTACTTTGATTAGAAAAAACAGCAAACTTGAAATTTCGAGCTTTCGGTGAAACTTGATAGTTTCAATCAGAAGTAATTGTACAGATAACAACATGCAATGATCTGCATATGCTGGCCTCTCTCAAATTAAATATGAGTCAGAACAGCTACATTTGTGCCAGTATCTTTCCATTATGGCATAAAATGACAAAGAAAAAAGCACTGGACCCAGACAGTAAAAAGGAAACAGTTTTACAAAAGGAACCTTATAAGTGTGAACTTACACTTTTGCATCCTGTGCATTAAAAGTATGATCAGTTTTTCCTACAAGCCTGTTTTTTTTTTCTTGTATAAGTTACCCAATTAACATTTTAATTATGTACCGTATGTATATACACATTTAAAAGTAAAAACAAAGTATCAGCTGTGTTGTAATGTTACACATTTGTAACTTAAAAAGATGTTACATCACAAAGACATCTACAGTACACCTATTACAAAATCACAATGTATTGTGTTGCAGAGATCTGTGCTGAAGTTAGCTTTCTAAACAGCTGTTGAAGGCCGTACCCTCATCAATAATGACTTAGTACCACAAAATGGGAAAGTGAGTCAGAATAAAGTCCAGTCTGCTTCAAATCTAAACTGAGAGGTATTTCAAGTACCCTTAAAATAGCTACTATGGTGCTATTTGCATCTGTATATTGACAGATGTTTAATAAAAACAGCCTAAAAACCCATCTGTTAGGTCATTTAAAAGAAGAAAAAAATCATGCAATTGGATCCAAATTTGGCACAAATCCTCAAGTACAAAATTTTAACATATTTACACTGTTTTCCAGGTAATGGCAAACTTCAAAATGCCATCATAAATCGTTAAAAAATGACATCTTTTGTTCTTTTAGACTGTGATTTTTTTAAAATTTTATTTGCAGGTTAAAATGAGCTTCTCCGGCGGCACTGTTCCAAGCAGTGGTTCCAAGCTGTGAGCACACATGGCGATATCCTGTCTAGACATACAAGTTGAAAACTACTGTGTTGCTTTCACTTCACTACCTGTGCACAAACTGTTTGACCCGCATGTCAAAGAAACGGTCATTTCAATGATTAAGATGAAAATTAAACAATGGCTGACTGACCTTAAAGCCAGGTTTCCTGCCTCTCTTCTTGGGGACCTTGAGGGATGACAAAGGCTCAGTATAGTGGCTCTGGAACTCCAGTTTACGGACAGGAGGCCGTCCTCTCTTCCTGCCGGGTACCTTACCCTGAGGCCCCACTGTGTACTGGGGTCCGAGAGTGGAAGTCTGCATCTCTGAGCTGGCAGACAAGGTACTCATCAGACCTGTGAGAGACCAAAAAGTCTTCAACATAAACCGAAAGTAAGCAGTGGCAGCTTTTTAAAGGCACTAGACACCACTACAGCTTTTAACAGAAGCGGAAACTTAGATGTACATGTGAAACTACCCCTTCCACACACTCTCTCGCTCCTCATATACATACACAGAGAAATGATAGGAAATAGTAGAAACAAAGCCACATAAAGCTTTGTACTCAGCCACACCCCTCCCCCTCTACAGCTGCAAAGATTGCAATAAATATCATTACAGCACTGCAAGAGAGACAAAGCCCCACACAAGCACGCACACACACACAAACAGAGGAAATGAAAGCAAAGCACAGAAACCCACAACACCCACACAATCAAACAATCAATGAAGTACGCTGTCACACACACAACACTAGTTTCAAGCGTTCGCCTCACTGCTACTCATTCACAGGGTCATTACTCTTCACAACACAGTTCTTTCCCAGCCCACTGAGTCTACGGTTATTTCACTGATGCCACATATTAAGTAATCTGACATGGCCTGAGAATATGAGCTCAATGCTGTGCTGATTAACTGTTTCCACTGAGGCTGGTCAGCCCAGCATTTCATTTTGTTCCAAATACACCAATCTAACTTGATTTAAGAGCATAATGACACAATTAAAGAGTAAAATCTGGTTTTTGAGATGACATACTATTTATTACTTAAAAAAAAAAAACCTGGAAAACAGGAACATAAACTGAGCATGTGAAGATGCACGGTGCCTTCTGTTGTCTTTCGCAGCTTTGGACACAAAAAAAGGCTTCAAAATGACCCCAAATTAGCTTTACCTACCATGCACACAGCTGTCTGCTTATTTGTGACTGCGTGTGATGCTTCACTCCAGCAGCGGGTTTCCGGATACTCCCCTGACAGCTCTGCTCGCTCCAGCTTCAGCTCTCTGCTGCTACACTCTGTCAAGACGCCGGCAACTCTGCGAGCCCGTCTGTCTTCCTCAATCTCCGACCACCTTCCTCCGACCCAACCCCCTCCCCTCCTCCTCCTCCTCCTCTTCTCTTCTACCCTAACCCCCTCTTCCTGTGTGTCCCTTTACAGTCGTCATAGCAACACGCCTCTAACATCCCGTGGCAGCCAGCAGACGTGCTGAGCTCAAAGCGATGTCTGTCTCTGAGTGTGTGTGGGGCTGTAATGTAATTACAGTTGCTGCAGCTCAGGGTTTTTCCAGCATGCTTTTTTTTTTTTTTTTTTTTTTTGCATTTAAATAAAAAAAATGTCCATAGGAATCAAGCTGTGCTATGATGTGCTAAAACTGATGGAGTTTGTATTACAGAAATCTGAACAGATGTAACCTTTCAGTTATTCTTTAACTCTTAAAAATGTCTTCCGCAGACTTCAGTTGAGATCAATTTTCCTGAAAACAACAAAAGGTTACAGCAGAAGCTTGTCAGGATTACTCTGCTGCTTTCTTTGTAGGTAAAAGCTCACAATGCTGTCAAAGCTCACGCTTTTCTTCTTTCTAGGCTTCTGACTGCATTTGTTTTTATCTATAATACAAGAAAACAAACACGGAAAGACAAAAGATCAGCCAAAGGCAAGGATGTATTCTCCCCACAAGGGTGCACATATTGAAAAAAAAATGCTTTTACAGGGCTACAAGTGTCAACTCCCGCCCCCCACCCCCCCACCGTATATTGATTAGTTATGCTCAGGTTGCAATGGCGATTACCATTCAAAGCCAAACTGGTAGGTTTTAAGACTCAATCAAAATCAGGTTAACCTCTGAAAGGGAGGATCAAATGCTGGCGAGCCCTCACTCACACAACCTGCAGATTTGTCAGGATTCTGGTGTAAAGCAGTCGCTCACAATAACCGGAAACGACAGGCCAGACAAATTGTGGCAGATCATTCCTGTGGGTCTCTACATGATAATAAAAAAAGTGCCAATAAACAATGAGGTCAAGACAGGCAGTAATAGTGAGTGCTGGCACACGTTCATATGCTAAAGCTGCACTGAATGTGACGGCTGGAGGCATGTGTGTGCGTGCGCGTGTGTGTGTGTGTGTGTAGAGAGGAGCCCATGAATCATAAAAGTAATTACACAGTGAGATTAATCCTGATGTCCCTCCTCAATCAGTCCTGTCCCATTACAGAGTGTCACATTACATATAGAGGCAGACTGAGAGAGAACAGACGATCATCTCTTACTTAGAAAGAATGGGAATGTGGAGGGGGGGGGGGTCATTAACACTAAGAAACAACACTGGTTTTTGCACCATTGCTCTGCAATCTAACACAATGCATTAAGGCCCAAAGTCTAATTTGTTTATAGCTAATTAAGCAATTAAGTGGTCAGTGAACCGTTACGTCTGATTTTGTTTTCCAACTAAGGGGACATCGCCTCCTTTTTAAGAAGCTGTGCGTTTGAAAGCTGCTGGTGTTTCAGCCTCAGTAATGCAGCAACAATCAGCAGCGATTAGCATAACTTAATCACTGGCTTCAGGGGAGGCAGATTTGTATCTGTTTTCACTTATGGAGAGGGGAAACCGCAATGAAGTGAGTTATGCTAATGCCTTGCTAAACTGCACACCTAGCACACACAAAGCAGCAAAACAGTCTAATCAACAGTGGGGTCACAAACACACCCAAACAGATGCAGAGAATTTAAAATATAAGTGGATTTCATCTGAGAACTACCCACTTTTACAGGAATCCAGAACTGATTAGTGTGTCTGCAAGTGTGTGAATTTTGTGCACACTAATCAATGTAACAATGGTATACACATAGACACAAATTTATTTACAGCTCAGGAAGGGTGTCACCATGGTAACAGACAGTGCAATCGCATACTAAACCAGTCATGTGATAAGATTGGAATAAATAAACGCACACAAAACAATGCGTGCATTAAATAGGCAAGCTCACGCACTTCATGTCTCTTACACACACATACACGCACAGGCACACACAATGCCTCTACTTATCCCCAATGAGTGCCCTCACAATAATTCAGATGAAAGCAAGGGTGAGAAGTGCTGAAGTACTTATATTTTCTGGAGTATTATTACCCAACTCATCAGAAAAGCATGAGAATTTTGGCTCCATTATTTTAACAATAATGTTAGAATTAGATCCTACTTTGTGTGCAAGTGTTGGGATCCCAGCTTCCCAGTCTCTCCCCAACCGGCTCTGACTCCGCCTCCACGTCGACCAAGTGCCAGCAGTCCCGCCCCCGGTGGTCGCGGCGATCCAGGCGCAGGCGCAGTCGTACGCCGGGGGGCAGCCAGGTGATGGGAGATGCAGAAGGAGCCGGTTCCAGGTGGGAGTCGGACTTGAGGTCCCGGCCTCCTCGCAGTCTCATGCCCTAACAGCCCACCAGGGGCGGCTGAGATACATCACACTGCATGAACAGAGAGAGAGAGAGAGAGAGAGATAAACATGATAAAACTGTATAATTCCATTTTTCTGCATTCATTAAGATTTCCATAAATTAATTAAATACCCTTTAACCTTAAAACAAGAATGAGCTTGAAAAACAGGCAAGCTGAGGAACAGGAAGTATAGAAGCAAACGAGGGAGAAAAGAAGAAGCAGAAATAAATCTGGGGAGGTGGTTGAGTGATTATACCAGTGTGAGGAGGCTAATGGGAGAATACGGCTTTTCTGATGATAAAAGTATTGAGGACAATGTATCTTTTGTGCTGTAAAGTAAATGAAATTTGGCCTCCAGGGTGCTGGATTTACTGATTCAAGTTAACTAACTAGGCTTAAGAGGGAACAAAAGTGTGGAGGGTAAAGAGAGGAACTTGTTACAGCTATCACACCAAGCTGCCAGCAGATCTTATTAAAACTTAATAGCTATTTACAGTTTTTCAAGGGCTTGGCTTTATTTATCACCTTCAGATTTAGGGCAAATACTCCCTTTCACTTTTAGTTCCTTTTGCCCTCTCCAAGGCTAAATTTTGATTCCCACCAATGGAAATTAACGAGGATTTCTAATGTAGTGTCTAATCTCAGAAAATATTAATTATGTAGAGCTTATGCTCATACAAAGGCTTCTCATTGCAAAGGCTTTATGAATTATCTGCAAGTACAGTTTTACAAATAGGAGAGGAACGCCTTTTTATCACAAAATATAATTAATTCTCTCACAAAATTAGCTTTCCAAACAAATTATCAGTCACTATGACGATTATGTCAAAATGAATTCATTGTAATGAAGCATAGTCCTGCAACAATGCAGAGAAGGAGAACAGAGAAAGATAATGTTCTTTAGTTAAGGAAAAAAAAAAGGTAAATTATTATCATCTTTTATCAGCTGTCCTGTTGGAAGTTTTGTATTTACTACATCTAAACATTTCACTTGAATTTCTTTAAGATTTGATGTCTTAAACAGAGATGTCCAAGATCATCGGCTGATATCAGTATAAAAAATGTCGGAAAATATTGGTATTGTTTTTTGTTTGTTTGTTTTAGGAGCTATATTTCTAACTAACACAATCTTGTGAGATTCCGTAACAGAGAAAATTCCCTGTTATTCTGGAAGAACTTCATATCCCAGCATACCTTTCAGAGTCATGTGACTGCGGTGCAGCTGCTGCTGCTACAGACTGACTTGCTTTGAAGCTGCTTATAATATGTCTGGTTTTAAGTTGTTGGTTAAGTTACCAAGTTTTCAGAAACATTATAATTAGCCACATGTTGGCTAATATCAGCTAGTGATATGGCAGCCAGATGTCCAAAATGCTATTTTGGGATCTTTGCTCTTGGAGCAAAATATAGTTGTATTTTTCAAAATATGAGAGATACAACCTCACAGTTGTCTGCATATATAAGTATGGGTTGATATTTGATAATGGAAATTAAGAGTTGGACAATACTGGATGAAATCAGTTTCAAAAAAGCCAATATCGAACATCCCTAGTTTTAAACCATTCAAAATATTTTTATGATAAAATATACCACTATGGTCACAAAAATGTACCATTATGCTGCTCACTACAGTCTGAACTGGACTTTTTTAAAGATGTAGTCACTCTGTGAAGAGTGAAATTACTTAACAAATAATTCATACAAATGTAATTCAGAAAAACACCTTAGAATTGTTTTGATTGGGTCACATATCATGGATCCATGACTTAATGAGATTTGTGATTAAGACAAATATAAACCAGTATCATATTCTGAGCCACCAGGATAAGCTTTTCATTTTTCCCAGAAATGCAACTTCCATGGACGTCAGACTTCATTTGCAGTGATGAGCTAAAGAGAAGGTGGAAAAACCAAACACACAGCTGCTAAAGAGCAGTCTCAGAGGAGGAGGTGTAAGAGAGCTTAGTAGAAGAAGAAAACATGTCAGATGGGCCTTGATCCTGGGTTCTTTGTATCAGAAGTAGCAGCTTAATCCCATCCTCCACCCCTTTATTTGTAAGCAAATCAACAGCGAGCAACGGTGTCGTCGTGTAGCATGACAGCACAGGTGAAGGATGTTAATATGCAATGACACGCGGAACATCGTACATAGATGCAGACATGAATGTGGAACCTATAGGTCATCACACAAGCTCCATCCCCCTTAGGGAAAGGGAAATAAAAGAAACTGAGACGGCAATGCACACTTAAAGAACTGGTGTTAGTCTAAACGGATGCAAGGGCCAAAGTAAAATGTTCTTTGGGAACAGTGTGTGGATGATTTTATGATGAGCCAAAATCCATAAATCCATCACAGCAGCTGGGTATACCTGTAGCTTAGTGGCTCAGCAATACACACTGTGTAAAAGCTGAGTTTTACAGACATCAATGCTTCACCTGTATTTACATTAGCTCAGTCTTTGTCAGCTGTACAAAAATATAAAATTCCAAGACTACCAGTCCACTAGTGGCCGAAATATTATGATCTGGAGTTGTCAAGGAAGACAAAGTAGTTGGATTTGATGTAAAATGGACAAGAAGACGAGATGAGAGATGTCAAAGTGATAAGAGGGGCCAGAACAACAATAATGCAGATAGAGAAAAAATTCTTTTTTTTTTTTTCAAGAAGTGATAATGAATAAAATATTCATGAGAGGGGGCAACAAAAGAAAAAAAGGGCAGTGAAGGAAAAAAAAAAGTACAAAGGAGATTAAACACTCTTCAGTTCTGACCTGTCAGATTAGATCATGCTAAAGATGAAATCTAAGATTCCCCCGACCTCAAAAATTCACACTTACCAAAAAAATCAGAAACATCAAACATCCATCCTGAGCACACACACACACACAGTCAAACAACAGCAAAGGAAAATACATTTGATGAAACCCAGTGTAACCCAGAGCACGTCTGCACCAGCACATGCATCAAAACAGCAACACACACACACGCACTCGATCCATGTCCTCAGGCTCTATTTCTCATAAGAGCAGAAGACACTATTTTTTTAAAAAAAATATGAAATCAAACATAGTTTTGTGGAACATGTTGAAAAAGTAAAAGCACCACAAAAGTATTTAATCACCTGAACGTTCCACATTTTGTACACTTTTCTAAGGTATCATAAGTTGCGTTTGTTTTTCAGAAATCAGGCCGTGATTACCACAAAAAAAACTGATTTAGATACAAATGGATGTACTGGACATCAATACTGATGTAAGTAGTTGCTTTCAGGTGCTGATATAAAACACACATCATCATCAGTCAGTCAGTGCAGAATACGTAAATAAACAGAGCACATTTTTAAATATGACGTTCACATTGTATTTATATGTACTCTTTGCCAGTACTGGTAGTGAAAAAGTGGCCTGCTGAACCAAAATAAGCCGAAAACATTTCTATATCTGAAATTTTTTTTAAAAAATGGAGCTTCTTCTTTTCTTTTTTTTTTTTTTTTTTTAAATCTTAATGGTATTGCTAAAATATGACACTGACATCCTGCAAGGGGCCTCTAAATACAACATCCCCAGATCAGTGGAGTTGCTGTTAAGTATAAAAGTCTCTTTGCTTAGTTTTAAATAGTCAACATAAATAATAGTGTGATGTTGTAATCAGTTCTCCAATTCTTTATCAAAACAACCATCTGAGCCGTATGTGCACTGCACCCTGGTGCACTGCAATGATTGTCTAGAATAGTGCAATCACTTCTTCTAAAAGAGGGAATTGTACTTTCACAGATAGGGGCTGATGAAACCCTTTATTATACTACTCAATATCAAGCCCACAGACAAAGTAAAACTTCCTGCTTGAAAGCAAAGGGACATGTGCTTTTGGGGGGGGGGGGGGGGGGGGGGGGGGTCATTTCATTGCTGCATTTGCATCATTTCCAAATGAGCAAGTAATCAGTTAGAAACAGCTTGCACACTCACACAAAGTGTTCAGATAATTATTCTGCGGGTTTTGGAAGGTCAACTGTTAAGTATCTGCAAACAAATAATGTAAGCAGAGTCATGGGAATGAAATGAATATTAAGCATTGCATAGACAGTATGAAGCCAGTGATGAGTTCAATGGTGTGTATAATGGCCTATCAGAACACAGAAGTCAGAGCATATCTGTAGCTAGAATTCACTCAGGGCTGTTAAAAGTGTATTTTGACAGGTTAGACTACTAGAGCCTAATAATTTTATAATCCTAAACACTTCATTTGTATTTAGCATATAAAGATAGCTCGTTGGTCGCATCTGCGGCAGGTGTATACCTTTCTCCAAGTGGTCGTTTCATCGGTGTGAATCCACATCCAAAAGCCTGAGCATGAAGCAGCAGAAGCCGCAGAAGCAGAAGGCGGACTCCAGCTCCGGACGAGTCCGGCTTCCACCTCCGCAGATGCGGCAGAGAAGCGCACACGAGTCGCCCACCGCGAGCTGGTCAGGAGTCTGCGGGCGCGGGTCGGGAAGCCGCAGTCTCACCGTCCTGGAAACGCTGTCTGGAAGGTTTGACGCGAGTTGAAATGGCGCAACTTGGGGGCGAAAAAAAGTGGAAGGGAGTTGGAAGGGAAAGGGTAATTTTCTTATCTGGTTTAGAGGCAGCAATTTATCTCTGCTGCCTCAGAAAGGGGGAGATGTGTCGGTATAAATAAAACAAGAGCCCACAAACTGAAAAGGTTCAACCCCCTGTCTGTTTAAAAAAAAAAAAAAAAAAACAGTACCAAACAGAAGTGCCGTATAACAAACGAGCCTTATGCATTTTACTTAAATTTAAGTCGATGGTAGGCTTTAAGTCAAAGTTAACATTAATTTCCCTGTATGAGTCGTTGCATTTGGCTACACATTGACCAAGAGGTGACAGATCATTTTGTTATCTCTACAAACTGACCCCAAATTTGAAAAACGGGCCGACAGGGAATTCCCACACCTGTGCAGGTAAAAACTGCTGAGCCACCATTTCCTGGAACTCCCCAACATAGGAGCATGAAACACAAACCCTAGCCTATACCCTATGTTAAATATAAAACCTAATCTAGGATCCATCTAATAGTAGGCTTTATTGAGCGTCAGAGACGCAAATTGGCAAATTAAAAATATATACATTTTCTTTAAAAAGTTTGAAACCTATGGTACATCATTACCATGCTCTTGACCATAATGCAGTACTTACACAGCATCATTTTACCAACTGCATACTTGTGTTATATTTGGCTGTCCAGACTACATTTTTTAAGAGGATGTGAATATAACAAATGTGGCAACACATAAAGTTAAACAGCCAAGAATGCTAAATAAACACTATTAAATTTGAGATTTGGCTCAAAGCAACCTTCTCTCATCAATTAAAATAATGAAGCAGTGATTAAAGCCATGCAATGTAGGATTATCCAAAGTAAATGCTTTTGATATTAGATGACCACTTTAGTTATAATAATAAGTCAATAACTGACTCAAGTTGTCAAACTTCTGCAACAGAGTGGAAACAAAAAACACCTCATTTAAAAGTTTTTATTTGAAATGATTTTAAATACAAATAATATATTTTTTTTTCCATTTACAATGACAGTTCCTTTGTAAACAAAAGTGGCAGATCGATAGTCATTTGGGTAGTTGCTTGTCCAAACTGAGGCAGCCTGTGGGCCAATCACCTGGATAAGGTCTGTCATGGGAGAGATGATGTTATATCTAACCTCACTGCAGTCATCTATTTCTTTTTTTTTTTTCACACAGCATTAATCACTGATGCTACATTCTATTGCAGAGCGATAGTACTCAGAATACAATGTTAACGTTATCATACACCTGCTCTGAACAGGTACAGGAGGGTATAGTTTAAATGTGTGTGCGTTGTTGGGAGAGCATGCCCTCAAATATTCAATTCCATCTCTCCCACCAACATTACACGAGTATGCGCTGTAGGAAAATTAACTGTATGGATATTCAATGTGAAAGATTATGCATTTCATGTAAAATCTCGAACTAGAGTCATTGACACAGTGAGAGCCCACAAGGAAGCTTCGATTTTCTCCCCCCCCACATAATCCAACATGTAAAAGTCAAGGTTAGAATGCAACAAAACAAGACTTGTGTTATATTTTTAACTACTTCTTTATGAGACAAAAAAAAAAGACTAAATGTAAGGGAGGTAAGGTTTTTTCCTCAGCCAGAACAGCTGCCTGTTCTGATGATTATTAAGAAGAAAAAGGTGCTCGAGAAAGTTTGCTTCGTCTCACACAACTTACTTTCATCAGGTCTTTGTTCGGGACAGTTCTCAGATGGTGTATGGTATGGTGTTTGGCAGGGATCAACGACTCAAATCCCAGAAAAAAAAAACAGTCAATTTTCACATAAAACTGCAAAATGACCGTTCTCACTGAAAGGTTTCTGAGGGCAAGATGAATGATATGTATCCCCAAGATTGAGAAGCTATAGATTACTATGAAGACACAAACTCTAAATGGAAGCAAACACTTCAGTTCTTATCCAAAAGAAGAACAAACTTTTTTTTTTCTTTTTCAAAATCTGCTCTCCAAGCACTGGTGCATAGCACCCAAGGACTTGTGTGTCGTAGTATTTCAGTTGTATTCATAAGGCCTTTTTTGGACAATGAGTATACACTGGAATGTGCTACAATTGTTAAAAAAAAAGAAAAAAAAAGAAGATAAATGGATCTTGGCCTCTTTAAAAGACTGAAGACATAATGTTTGTGTATTACATGAAAAGTACTAACAAGTCAATCATATTTTAACACTGCAAGTTTTCTTGTTGCCCCCAGCTACACCTGAGGTTTCAATTTATCTCATAAATCCACCAACGGTCGTCTCGTCCGGAAAAAAATACAAGTCACAGGGGCAGAACAGGCATCATTAACGGGACCACTTTGTTATCATCATCTCTCTGTAGACATTTCCTTCAACACACAGGAAGTACAAGTGAAAGGCAGGTGTAACAGTGGAAAGATTGGAAAAAAAAAAAAAAAAGAAATCTTTGCCCCCATGAGAGAACGAGAAGAAAGCATCCCAAAAGTTGACTCCGAACTTCCAAAAAAAGAGGGCTAAAGCTCAAACTTGTGCAGATTAAGTGTACAATAGAAAGTATCATTGGTGTGGAAAACATCGGTGCCGAGAAACTTTAAAAGCAGGAGCGATGGGGATGGCAAGATTTCCATACGGAGGTCAGTTGTTTCTGTTAATCTTGGAAATGGAATTAGCCGTTTTACATCCACTCTCCCAATCAATAAAAAAAAAACAACAAAACAAAACAAAAAAAAAGCCCATATTATAATAATAGGTCCTCCAGTCCACAGTGTGTCCATCTTTCATACCTGTACAAAGACGTACTACATTACACATCATACACACTCACATGCACACGCACACACACACACCCAGGCCTGTTAGTATTCACAGAATTCTTTTCCACCAGCAGCGGAAAGTGAATGAAAAGTCTCTGTAAAAAAGGGAAAGGGGGGGGGGTCACAGTTTATGATTCTGTAAAGGTGGGATGGTGGAGGGCTCTAGTGTCAAACTGTCCCCAGTGATTTTATTGTGTGTTTGTTTCCGTTTGTGGCAGGCACGGCTTCGTTGCTCCTCGTCACTTGTGGATAGGTGGCCGGTCTCAGAGGGAGGAGGGGGGGCGGGAAGGTGGGGGCTGAGTGTGTGTGTCTAACGCATTCAATCGTTGTCCTCATCGTCGTCGTCACTCTCCTCGATGCCGTCGCTGTCTTCCTGCTCCTCGTCCTCCTCCTCTGTGTCGGGGATGTCCCACTGCGGGTGGTTGTCCAGCATGGCCTTGGCCTCGTGGACCTCCAGCTAGGAAAACAAAAGAATTGCACATTTTTGCTGAATAACAGGGGATCCCCAAGTATGTAATATGTCTTGTTTCATTGTTAATCACAGTTTCTTTTTAAATTTACAGACCAAAAAAGTAAATTAAAACCATATTTCCAATATCAGAACTATCAAATCACAGTTTCATATGCAGGACTGTGAAAGACTGTACAATAATAGAATAAACTCAAATCTTAGACCAGGTTTATTTCTGACACTTTTGCAGCAGTTATTACAGTAGTTCAACAAGTTTCTGCTTTATTATGGCTGCATTTGGAGTCTCCCATTCAAGAAACCAAACAACTATGTGCAGAATAATTTTCACTGACTTGGCTTAAAAAATGTAGCTCAGCATCATTTTACTGCAAAATCACTTTCAAATCACAGACAAGCACATCTCTTGTCACCTTAAGTGGTTTGATCTGGTCCAGTCCCAGGAAGGAATCAGAACGGAGGATGACGGAGTACTGGTAGTTGCCTGTTTTGGAAGGGGCAGGAAATTTGAGCTCCACCTGAAAAACACAAGTGTATTCCTTTATTAGACCAACATAGACCACCTCTACTAGTTTTTTACATTTGATGTCAAAATAAATATTTAATTGATAACTCGGTTTGTAAATAATCTCAAAACACACCAACAGTTTAATTTAAGTTGTTTTACGGTGAAGAGCATCTCCGAGCAGCTGTTAAAAGGAGAGTTGTTTATTTTAAACAAACCAACTGATAATTTTTACCATCTCAGAAACTCAAGCACAGACTTGATCCATGCATAAAATCCAATGGATATTTAACTTCTGGTTCTTGTGGTAATCAGATGGCATACCAACTTAAACTATCAAATTGAGACACAAGTGGGCTGAATATCTGGTAAGTCTCACTGGTTGGTGAGACTGAAGGAGTGTGGAGTTGAGTAAAAGAACAGTTTATAGCTTTCTCATTATTATTCATTACCAAAAAGTGTTTAATTGGATTAAAGTCAGACATGATACTTGCTGAGGTCAGAGATTTCACAATTACAGCTTTATAAACTCTAGTGCGTGTTTGGCAATGTGCTTTGGATCATTAATAGGCAAGAACATGAAGCAGAGTCATCTTGTCACCCAGTAATCTGGTAAATCCACAAACAGTCCACCTGTAGATGCCCCCACTGTGCATTCAGGCAGCCCCATATCATCATACTTTTACCTCCATGCTTCACTGTTAGTACTACAAACCTCCTCTGTGTTGGTCCTGCAAGACCCAAGTTAAAACATGCTGGATACCATCTGATAAGAATACATTTATATGACCAAAAAAATGAGCTCCCAATGCTCACAAGACTTCCTTTCATGACATTTAACAAAGTTAAATCTTGCATATTTGTACCAAAGAAAAACAAGCAGGGTTTTTCTTTTCTTTTTTTTTCTTCTTTGGACACCATCCACAGGGTGTGATATTACGCTGTCCCCTTCAAAATGTCACTGATAAACTTTGTACCAAACCTGAAGACCTTGCTCATGTGTTTTTCAAAGTTATTTCTTTTCAAGCAGAACACAATCTTGTTTCATTTTCGGATGGCAATCACTGCAGCTATGGACCGTTCTTTACCTCCAGAGTCCTGCTGCAACTTTAAATGATTTCATCCTCATGAAGATGAACAACGCCAGCAATTCTAGTCTGTCGGGACCCACAGGACATACCTACAGCTGGCCAATCAGGCTTACTCAGCTGGGCGCAAACATTATCTTTTGTTTTAATGAGTTTCAACTTATGGATTTGCATTTCCAATAAAGCATTTCTCTAGTATTTGTTTTAACTAGTCATTAGGGGAAAAAAATTGACTCGTCAATGAAGAAATATAAAGCAGAGCTGCTGGATTGTGATACTGCACGTGCATATGCTCCTTTCTGTAGCAAAACATGGTTCCGTTAGCTTCATCTAGTTATTGTATTCTTACATCAAAGCACACTGGCTGTGTTGCTGCCTCTAATAAATATGACTGCCTTCTTATAAAGAAAAAAGATGGTGTCATTCAATAAGCTTACCCTTACAAATCACCTCTCTGCACAAGGTTGCAGTGAGGTAGGTAATCACAAATTAACCAACCCGTGATGGAAATACTAGCCCAACACTACTGTGATCATTAGAGTGTGCAATTACGTAAAGCGAATATCTCATTATCAACACAATGAAGCTAATTATTCATCGTGAGGTCGAAGAATAAGTGCTAAACAGGGCTGCCATTTTCTATTGATAAGCGCAGTCCTTTAATCTTTATAAAAGCACCTCTGCCACACGGGCAGCATGTAAGCAAAAAAAAAAAAAAAAAAAAAGCGTGCAAGCAGTCTCAACACAGGTAGCACAGGAAACAGTTGAAGTGACAGGCTGATTGCGACGCTGTGACCCATTATGCATGAAAGGGGGGCACCTCGCGTGATCACGCTGCTTTGGACCGGTGACAGCCGGTCATGCAGACTTATGCAAGGCTCTTATTAAGCTATTATTACCTTGCTGTCAATCAAAGCTGTTGCTGGAGAATTAGGAAATGTGTGCAAAACAAACACACTTACACTCTACTGTGAGGGAATATTGACAAGTGCAAAGGGTTGCCTAGCAACAAGGGTTTTAGTGTACAAGAAACAAGCAATGTGTATAGACAGTAACTTATTAAGACCTTTGTATGATGGATTATTGTTTCACCCACTGAATACGTTCTTGGTATTTTAATATAGCACAAAGAAATACAGTAATGCTAAACTGTAAAAACCTGAATGAAAGAGAAGCTAACATTGATATTTAACAGATGTTAGTGAATCATTTTCAGCATATCACTGTAAACTATTCATATTGTAATTTTTAAAAGTCTATTGGCTAAATAATTCATGTAATTCAGAAATATGCGGGATGATGAATATTATCTTTTGCATTTGTGTCCTTTTAACAAAAATGTTCATTAAAACATGCAGAATACTTCTTTGTGCAGCCCTAAACAAGTACCGTCTCACCTCCTCTGTGTCTTTTAGTGTGCAGACGTGGAAGGGCATGGAGACGAGCGTCTGGTCTCGGCGGTCCGCAATATAGAGCCACCACCACTCCTGCTTCTCTTCGGGGAAGTAGAGGCTGTAGCTCGGATGTGTGATCTTTGACTTGGTTTCTAGCAGTGCGCGCTCCCGCCGCTGGATGCTCTGCTGCAACGCCTCCCACTCCTGATGGGTGTGGAGAGAGGTGGGTTAGGTCGAGCACAAACGTCTGTCCTCACTTATATTTTCAGGGTAAAGGTTATTCTTGGAGCATCTTGAAAACTTGTATCCTAATCCCGATTCCCTCACCTCCTCGTCATCACCAGCCATCTCGTCGACCTCCGTGTCGCTCTGTTTGTCGCTGTCTTCATCTCTCTCACTGGGAGAATCCTTGTTGGCTTCACCCTCTTCTGACTCGCTGCCTTTGTCCGAGCCTTCGTCTTCTTCCTCCTTTGCTGGTGCGGATGTTGATGACGATGTCTGCTTCTCCACTTCCTGAGAGACAAACATTCACAAATGCATATGAGCAGTGTCAATAAATGTGTTTAAAAAAGTCACCCAGCAGCTTAAATACGGACAGGATTCTTACATTTCCCGCTACGTTGCCGTTAGCCTGCTTAGCTTTGGCAGGAGCAGGGGTGGCCTTCTTCTTGGTTAATTTTTTCTTCTTGGACTTGGCTGTCTTCTTAGTCGCTTTATTTTTGTTCTGCCACACTTTGGTTTTGGCTTTACTTGTGTCTGCTTGCTACATAAAACCAAAAAGAAACCATGAACCATGACATTTTTAAACGACGACTAGTCTGAGTTATTTTCTGTGTGTTGTCCTTACTGCTTCCTCTGTATTAGCACCGTCATCTCCTTGACATGCTGATGACTCCTGCTCCTTTTCAAACATATCCTACAAAAAGTGTACATTGAGATTTTCAGTGACACTTTTCAACCATTAAATGGTCAACAGCGCCCTCTAGTGGCCACATAAAGAAAATTTTAAGCAGAAAAGACATTTCTTTGTAGTAAATTATTGAAATGGTCAGTGTTTGGACTGAATACTTACCGCCATCCGCTTTCTGGTTAAAGTGACGGTTACTGTGACAATTGAGCCTGCCGTTATGTTATTACTGTCCTCATCATCAAGCACTGCAAAGACAAAAAGAGAGAAAAGTAATGTTATCAAAATTCTGGACACAAGTTCAAATGTGTAAACTTTAGCAAAGCATTTTAAAACATGCTCAGCTGCTAAAAGAAATGACATCATAAAACCTGGTTTATCAGCCCACCTGCCCAACCACAGAAACACAAACGCGGTACAGACGGAGGTGCAGACCAAGCTCCACAGGTCTCCAATCAAAAAGCATCTAAATAAGTCTCACCTTGCAGTTTAGTCTCCATGGTGATGTGAGGAAAGCTGCCCAGCACAGCGATGACCTCATCATACTTCTCCTCGCCCAGGAAACGCAGCATGTTGCGTCTGTCGGAGTCCTTCAGACTCACCAGGTCCTGCAGGGTTCGCACCTTATACTAAAAAACAAGATGAGGATGGCGGGGGGGATTTATTTCCTGTCAACCACCAGACAACTCATGCCTATTTCATCATATATTATAAAAGAACTAGGGCAGTTGCTTTTCTGGTGAGGGGATTCCTTCCAGAAGAGTTTTGCCTGCAAGTATTCACCACAATTGCAGCAAACATATTATCAGGTGATGGTATGTTTGAAGGCAACTGGGAACTTTTTAAATCACCTACCACTTAAAATCAATGAAAGCAGTTGGATTTCTTACTTTGTCACCCAAGTCTCTAAATGACAATTCTCCTTTTTCATTCCTCAAAAAAATTGAAAGAAATTCTAGTAATTTTTGTACCTTTCTGAGTATTTTGCTTGTTCTATTACTAAAGTCATTCTCACTAAGTAGTAATTATTCAAATCTGAAGCTAAACATGTTTGTTTTGTTTTTTTTAACCACCACATGTACCAAAAGTGTAAAAATGTTTAAAAAGTGAAATCCTCTTTCCCACCTCTGATTAAATCAGAGCTGGTTGTTTAAATATCATCTCATCACACAAAATCTTTTGCGTTTTCAATGTGCACACTTTGAACGCACCTTCTTAGAAATGCAGTAGCGAAGATGCTCCTCCTCAAAATGAGGCAGCTGCAGCAGCGGTGACTTTGACTCTTGTAGGCCCTGCACCACCATCTGAGTCAGCTTCATACAGTTCTCGATGGTAACCAGTCGAGGAGCGTGAAAACCTGGAGAGAGGTACCATGATGTTAGAAATACTGACTGAAGAAGGGAAGAGGGGAGGATGGTTTAAAGCCACAACAGTGTGTGTGTAACCTCCTCTGCTGTTCGCCATCATGGTGAGCTGACAGCCCACATTGATCATCTCCTGGAGGAGAGCTGGACTCTTCCTTACCACAAACCTCTGATCTGGAAGAAAAAACAACAAAACACGAAACAGGTTTTGAAAAGTCACATTTACATCATGTTAAAACCCCAAAGAGCCATTATTCAATCTGCTGTGAAACTTCATTATTGATGTAGAAATGTGTTTTTATGTACAAATCCTCTATAAAAACAGCCTAATCAAAAGTCTGAGCAGCCATTGTGCTTATCTGAAGTGTAAAATACTCGTTTCTCCACAACTTTTGCACAGAGAGAAATATTGTAAGATACCAAAAAGCGCACTACATTATTGTAAAATATAAATCCAATGCCACTAGCAAGAGGGTGAGTAAACAATCACAGCACTTTGGATTCAACTAAACTACTTTATATGTGATTCTTTTAAAGGAGAAAAAAATCTCAGATTATAGATATCAAGGGACGACATTTCCTAAAATAAAGCCATTTTAGGTCAGTCTAGTAAGCTGTTCCAGTATATGCAGACCAGGAGGGGTTTTGATCTCATTAAATTAACACATTCAAATTCAAAATGAAGCAGGAAGAGGGATTTATGTACAGTTCAGGCCAAAAGTAGCCTCCTTGCTGGTCATGTACCCAACCTCATTACACATAGTGTGGCCTCTCTTTCAGCAACTCACAACAAAAGTGACATATTTTCAAAGTTTAAGGCAAATTTGGGAGGGAAAATAAAAAACAATGCTGCTTTGCAGATATTTTATCGCTTACATAGATTCCCATGTGAAATAATGGACCTCTGGTTGACTTGCACATGCCCACATGTGGAAAATGAAGTGCGTTTATGTGCTCCATTAACATTTTGTTTAGATGACTCAAAGATATGCATTATAAAAGAAAACAAATATGACAAATAAGGTCACTAAAATCTCCACCTTCTATTTGAGGAATTGAACTAAATTAAATTGTTTAAGCTTCAGTCTTACCCTCCTCCAACTCCTCTGACACCTCCATGCGGGCCAGGTGGGAAAGCACCAACACTCTGGCCTTCAAACTGTACGGGTAACAGAACGGAGGCTCCTTCTTCTTCACATTGATATTTCCTAACTCACGTATCAACTGCAAGAGAGACAGGAGAGTGTTTGAGTCTTTAGGTTGATAAACTATCAAGTCTGACAAATGTTCAAAGAGTCAAACAGGAAGAGAATAAATCAGTGATAAATGTCGATTTTTTTTCAATAACCATATTTCCTCTTTTCATTATATAAACATGAAATGCTTTAATGACGAGGAATTATTGTTTTCCAGAACATCTGATCCAGCAGGGTCAGAGTAAATGTGCTTTCCTTCCTCAATGGCCCATTTTCTCAAGAAACAGTGTTGAAAACGAGGAGTCTTAAAATAAAAAAAAACTGCTTTGCAATCTGCTCTTTTATGCTCAAGTCCTTCAGCTTCACAGGGCAACATATTTCATCTGCAGTGAAGCGGTTAACACACTGGAATGGTGTTTTTACCTGTGGCACTTCAATGTTGTCTGTGGGTCTTATGGTGGCTTCTTTATTGCTGCGAGGGTCGAATTCAAATGCTGCAGTCAACACCATGGTTAATCCTGCAGCATCAGAAAAACAGAAACACCCATTCCATTAATTACTGCAGAGAAAACGGCAAACACTAAAATACTGTAGCCTGTAAAACTGACATTTCTAATCACCAAAAATCAAATGGAACGTGTGTGTGCGCTCTAATACAGAAAGCTGCAGCGAGCCTAGAGGAAACTCACGCTTCATGTTCATGTTTGGCGTCTTGTACATGAAATGCATGAAGAGTTGGGTGGTGTTGATGAGGATTTGGTCCCCGCTGTACCGGATGGAGCGGTACCACCAAGTGCCCTGAAGATCAGATGAAGAAAAGAAAAGAAAATGTAAGAAATCCAGGATCTAAAGAGGCATGACCTCGATTTAATAAGAGCTTTAAAAACTAGTTTGAAATTAAATGACTGCAAAAACATACCACAACAACAGGCAGGATGACCATAAAGGCAAGTCCATAAACCAACAGCACCTAGAAAAGGAAATCGCAGCTGTCAGAGGAGCTCGAGATTTAAACTTGACCTCCAACAGCATGAATAGGCGTTCTAAATAAGCAGGTCTGTGGGTTGCTTATACATCGGCTCTGAGCTATTCAAATACTACAATCACAAGTAGTTAAAGCTACAATGACTTGAATCAGTAAATGTATACCAGCATTGAGTTCTTCTGGTCAACAATCCAGGCAGGCAGGGCAATACCAAAGCTGGTGGCTAAAAAGAGACATTCAATCAATACAAAAGAGAATCCCCTCTTGTACTGTACACACACACTTTGCCATATTGTGTGGGGAAATAAAAATCCCTCGACTCAAAGGGAAAGATTTCTAATTGCATTATCGAAAGTTACCCATTAAAGTGTAATGATGCTTAATAGTAAATAAACTCTTATAAAAGGAGCCTCAGAATAAAAACAAAGACATCTTTTTATTGCTTTACATCAGCTATCGTGAACGAATGAGCTGCTGATGGTTTCAATTCATTTTTTTAGTGTTTAGCACGTTCATGCACACAAGTCAGACTCAGCATCATGAAGCAGAAACTTTGCCAACACAAAAAACTTTACTCACCACCTGGACCATCTGGGTTACCGTAAATTCTGTAAACTTCCCGCAACTCAACATCGGTTAGACTGCAGAAGAGGAGAAAAAAAGTTGATAAACTTATTAAAATGTAAACCTCCTCCTTATCATCATCCATAAATACTAAATACTATCCATAAATTGCTGACTAGTTCAAAGCCCTGACCAAAATGAGACTTACGCAGCATAGGCTTTGGTAATTCTAAGGAATGTGGCCTCATCACCACCTTTGTCAGGGTGGTACTTCAGTAACAGTGCACGGTATTGCTTCTTGATTTCTGACAGCGTCGCATCCTGGCGCAAAACAAAAAAGTACAGTTACAGCAACGATTGACAAGAGCATGCAATACACGATATTTTACACGGATGTAAATAGGTTCATCATCATAAAGAAAACTGCTTCAAAAGTGTTGAAAGAATATAGCATTAGAATCTTGATTAAACTATGATTCATATGTCTTCATAAAACTTCAAGAAAAAAAAAAAAAAATCACGCATGAGGGCTTTTGTGACAATATATTTACCGGGTCCAAGTTGAGGATTTCATACGGATTGTATTCCTGGTAATCTCTGTCCAGCTTGGACACCTTGTAGGCTAGCAGCAGGAACACTGCCCACCCGAACAACAAGGCTGCTTTCCTGAAATCGTCCACACACAAAGTAGGGAAAAATCTCAGTCTATCAAGCATGCCTCTTTTTATAGAAAGATTTTCTCACTGTGGCTGGTGATCACACCTATTTGAAATCCTGTCATACAACATTTCAAGCCACTATCAATCTTTTTTCTTTTTTTTTTGTTAACTGAAACAAATAGCAAAGCAATCTAAATCCAGAGTATACAAACAGAGGGGCAAGCCACCTTAAGATACTGTTTGGCATTTATACAAGAAAGTTGAATATGTTTCCATGACAATAACATAAAATAAATAGAGTGGCCTGTGCTGCAGCATCTGTTGCCATGACAACGTCTCACTAGCCTCACTTGTCTGGGTAGCTCAGCCAGAAAAACACATGATGTATTCCTACATGAACTACCATCGCTATGATATGATTGTGAGGAGGAAACAGATGCTGTGATTTTCAGAAGCAGCTGTTTTGATTCAACCATCCTGATAAAACATGCTCTGCATTTTTTTTTTTTTTTTTTTAAATCAGCCTCACTCTCAAATGCATCCATGCAAGAGGAGGTTTGTGTTATATTTTGGACTGTAAACACAGGATGCTGGTGTAGTCACAGACAGAGTGGACAGTGGGCGTATGAAGACAAACAGCTGAAAGGCTGTTATAAACCACACAGATAATAAACAGCTCTGAGGAAAGTCGGGGATGTTAACATGTAAGGCGGCGCAACAGCATGTTTGTAGCAACATGCAAATGTCACTGAGGGGATAGAGGGTTATTTAGCCTCCAAAAGTAAAGAACTTAAGCACTTTTCTCCACGGGTACAAGCAAACCTGAGTCTGCCTGCATTGTGTGAAGCATAGTCATGCTTAATCTTCAAACAAGAGTGACAAAATCTTATTGCTCCAACTACAAGGCGAAGACTGAGCCACAAAATAGGCGTCATGTTCAGTTTCACTTAACTCACTTTAGTGTTGGGACAATGCTCTGCTGTGACTTCATCAGCCGAAGTCGATACCACAGACACCTGCCATGTACCCTCCGAAGGCTCTTCAGACGCAGTTGTTCTGGACAGACGATGGACAGAGGGGTTACTGACACATGAGCACTATATGAACAACTGTAACTACTCATCAAAACTGGAAATCAGGTCACACTTTGAGGCAGAGAAACGTTTACCTAAATGGCCGAATCTTGTGATATGTGATATTACAGATCTTAACTATAAAGGACTTTGAGCAATAATCAATAGCTATTAGTCAATCCACCAGAACACTTAAGTAAACTTAAGGTACATAAAAAGGATATGTTTAATGTGCTCTGGTGTTAACAAACAGATAGTGGCATTATGATAAGAGCGTATCAGGATGAGGTTAACAAAAGAGTATGGGCAAACTTGCGAACCTGTGAGAGTGCCGCTGGTTTTTTAGTGTTGGAGCTTCAATTTACCTAGCCAAAGCTTAGATTTAAAAACAAAATACAATAACAGCTGAATGTTTCTCAGGAAAACTGATCGAGAATCAATGGGTTGTCAATTACGCTTTGGACAGCAGAACATACGTGGGCATCATCTTTCTGACGTTTACTGGCTTCTATTTACATGTTGTTACATCACTGTCATGGTTGGACTACTTGTGCACCCAGATGCAGAGTAGCAGCACCCCAGCTGGTGATCATTTATAAGCCAATATGCTACCAAAACACTTGATGTTCCACTAGTTGGGGGGTAGTTAGGTAGCTAAATTAGCGCTGAGCCAGACATCAGGCCTTACCAGCATTCTGATCCCGCGGCCAGAGGTAATATGTAGCTGGGATCACAATGAGTCCGACGAAGGACGTTAGGAAATATAAAAAGGTGTTGCCGCTGTCATCGTACTGGAACTGTTGCCCGGCCATTTCGTAGCGGCGCTTGGGTCGCTCTTCTTCCCCACCGCTGCGCTTCCCCCTTCAGACCCAATGTGTAAGACCTGACAGACCGTTAGCTATCCAGTTAGCATCCAGCCGAGAAAGCTCGATGCATCGGGTGTACGTGGTGTACGCCTGCGCAATGTGGTTCCCTGCTTCTTCTGTTGGGTTCCCAGCGCCTGGTTGAGATGACACTGACCTCTGATGGTGGTAATGGGGATAGCAGAAAAAAAAAAGTTGTAACTGTCATCAGTCATTTTCTCTACTGCTTATCCAGTTCAGGGTCACAGGGGTTGCTGTAGCCTATCCCAGCCCCACCCCAGCCTGGAATCAAACTAGCTACCTTCTTACTGTGAGGCTGCAGTGGTAAACTTGTATGGGAATTTGTACGAAAGAGGATGAGGGCCACTGAAGAAAAAAAAATTATGAGAAAAAAGTCAGAATTTTCAGAATTCTGACTTTTTTCAGAACATAAAAGAAAACTTTTTTTTTTATTTCTGAAAAAGTCAGAATTCTGACTTTAATCTTAAAAAAAAAAAAAAAAAAAAAGAATCCGGAGATTTTATTTAATTTCAGAGAAAAAGTCAGAACTCTGACTTTTTTCTGCAATTTTTTTTCTTCTTCAGTGGCCCCAATCCTCCTCCGTAAATTTGACAGATGAAGGACATTTATATAAACAATCAGGCCTAAAAGTAAACACAATTAAACTTTTTTTTTTCTCAAATGAATTCCAAGAAAATATGATTTCAAGATTTAATATACCTAAATTGTATATTATTCAAATCTATTTTTGCAAACTTTCAAATACATAAAGAAATTAATAAATAAACTAATGAAAGTAAAGGGCAAGAGTCTCATCTTTAATTTGAATTTGTCAGTGAAACAGTATTAATCTTAAATCTGGCTTTTTTGTGATTTCTGATTACATTCTACAAACCATTTGTTTTGTATTTTGTATCGCTTACAATTGTGTTTTCCAAGTAATAAACTGTAAAAGCCAAGGTGAGCATTTTCAGGGTAAGAGAAGATGTGAGTGTGAGGTTTGACAAAAATCCAACTCAGTCTGGGCTGAAAAATTGCTTTATTTATACAAAGAAAAACAACGAAACAATACAATTAACAGCTGGATCATAAGATTTTTTCAGACTGATCATGTAGTTGCTTACTGAATCAATGCTAAAAAGGAAGTCTTTCATATCACACCCCCTGCCTCCGCTTATCTTTTTTTACATATATTTTGTGAGATGTCCCCATCAAGTAATGACATTCAGCAGCCGGATACGGCACAGATAATTTTGAGCAGATCTAAAGATTTTTAATCACAGCTGTTTCTGTCTTTAAAAGAATATAAAATTATTCATTTAAGGAATTTTAAGAAAGAAAACAAACACTTAAAAGAATTGCACACACAGTGAGCAATAACTTAATAATGAAACAGCATTTCATTCTTGGCATTTCATTTGATTAAAAAAAAAAAAAAAACTTTTCAGATTGCATTTTTTCTCAGCAGCTGATTTGTTTAGATGTGCACCATAATATCATCCAGCTGCTTGCGTTTCAAGTCTGGCACGGTGGCATCAGCAGCAGGATAACCTACAGGAAGCAGCATCAGCAGTTTCTCGTTCGCTGGCCGCTTAAGGAGAAGCCTGAGCTGAGGGCCACAGTTGAGGGGTGTCGATGTCACTGTAACAAGACCCACGTTCTAAGAGGAAAAAACACAGAACAAAAAAAATTCAGGTGCCTTGTCTGACATGATACAACATTTAATAATAATAATAATAATAAGTTCCCCTAAATCCATTTTTGATGAGTTTGGGTAGATCTGAATTAGTCCTTGTTAAATGGGCTTGGATTATAGCGTACCTGTAAGGCAGCCAGCAGGATTCCACAGGATATGGAAACACTGATTTCATTGTAGTAATGTGTCCTTTTCTTGCTGTCTGGTAGAATCCCATAGGTCTGTTTAAAGATGAGGATCAGGTATGGAGCAACATCTAAATACTCCTTAACCCAGTTTGTTCTGCAGGAGGAGTGGCAGTTTGAGGGAAAGGTGAGATAAATATCAGATTTCAAACTGTAGGCAGGCTTTGCACAGGAGCATAATAACACAAGTGTAATTGTATAAAAACATGTTTAAGGGAAGACGTTTACCTTAATTTGGCCAAATCTTGAACCCACTTATCCCCCATCCTCTGGCGGTAGTTCATCTCTTCTTCCTCCTCCACTATCAGCCTAATTTGATGCTTGGTCTCTGGATCTGACACCACAACAAATGTCCAGGGCTCTGTGTGTGCTCCACTAGGTGCAGTACCTAATAAGAGGAAAGACAGGAGGAGGAGGAGTAAATGCACAGGAGGGAAAAGAAAGCTTCCAGTCCAAATCATATCCTTCTTATGTGCAAAATAAATTTAAATGTGGTCACGAAAAGTTTCTTGCCTGCAGCGAGAATAACCTGGTCAATGACCTCCTTTGGGACTGGCTCTGGGCTGATGAATCGGACAGATCTTCGCTGGTTCATCAGGGTGTAAAAACTTTTGGACCTCTGCAGCATTGTCTCCTCAGGGTAACGCGGTGGTGAGTAGGGCACATGTGCAAGATCCTCCTCCTCATTACCGTCCACCCACTCGTCGTCATCTAAACCAGGACAACGGGCAAAAACAGGAACCTGTGGGATGCTTTTAATACTCAAATGAATGTGCTGGGAACATATCTGAGAAAAATAAGCACTGGTGGAAGGAAATTGTGTGAAATTTTTTCAATCAGCATGAATAATAATGTATTTACATCAGGAATAAATGTTTTCCCTGTAATTCCGGTTTATCTTCATTTAGCAGTCTCATGGAAGTATTATTTCTCAAGATGTCTTTCAAATGCAAAAGAATACAAAAAACAAAAGAAAATTGCTTATAACATAATAAAGTCTCACCTCTTCCTCCCGTTGTGATTTCTGTATCATCCTGTAAGTCCTGGTCCACCCACGGTCTAAAGTCTGACTTCGACTCCTTGTTAATTTTGCCCTTGGCTGTTGAGGTGGCCTCAGTCTCCCGAGATTTCACCAGCATGAAACCTGCAACCAGGCACAGGATCACCGCTAGGACAGGTGTGAGGAAGGGCAGGAGAGCCATGAGCGTCTGAGTGTTGCAAAGAGCTCCGACCACTGCACCGCACAGCTGAGTTGGGCAATGAACCTCAACTGAGTGCCGACCTGAGAAACAAAGCCCTGCTGTTATCTAGAGTGGATCTTTATGCTGAGTCAGACCTCGAGGAGATGCACATAAACATGACATCTCCCGGCAAAAGATAAAAAAACAATGCTGTTCTCAAGGTGGGCAGACCAACATAAAACCACCACCAGTCAGCGTTACAAAGTCCTGCTTTGTAGTTAATATTCCACTTCTCTGTGCTAAACTTGGGGCTGGCTCAAGCAGGGAGCAATTCTGAAAAGTCCTTTAAATAAACTAGTTAACTTGCCAGAAATAAAATACAGAGCAATATTTGGAATTCTGCTTCTATGGATGCAAATTTATCATGCAAGTTGTTTCAATAAACAATTTTATTCTGTGTTTTGTATACTGCCATTATAAGTCCACTTATGATTAAAGAAATCACAACCTTTCAAAAGAAAAATAACAGCCAACAATTATTTGAAATACATAAATGAACAAAAATAAAATATGTCTGTTGGCCCTTTTGCTTTCCACACAGAAGTTGCACATGTTAGAAAATTCATGTGCACAGCAGAGGACAAGCTTATAACAAGCTAATGTCATCAAAAGGGCATCAGCTCCATCTGTGATTTTCATTAGATTGTGGAAAATAATAGAGAAATGTAGCACTTTTGTAAGTTTCATCCAGCTGTTTGGATTCAGGCAAATGGCAATTATTATGAACATTAAACAACTGTTCTCTTTAAAGAGCAAATAGCCTGCTGAGAATAAATTGTTGTCTTACTCTTTCCTTTTAGAAACAGTATGCAGGCTGTTTCAAGCATTTTCCTACAAATTTACCCATGGCAGCACAGAAACAGTGGATTTCTGGACCTTTAAATATTTGCGCATGAGCTATAGTGGAGGGTTTGATGAGGGTAATCTCAGTGTTTTGCAATTATGCACACCAGTAGATTCACCAGCAGGTGGCGGAAAATAACTTTTTTAGTAAAAGTAACACCTGGGCTCACACAGTGGCTTTGTAAGCGTCTGAGTCTATAATAGCAGGTATTGTCATTACTTTTTTTTTCTTTATCACTATTATTATTATCATACAACATTACGTGTAAAAAAAACGCTGATTTATTCATAAATAAAAATGCAGCATAATAGAAAAAAAAAAGAAAAAAAAAAGCTGCAGTGGAAAAGTCCCTCTGCTCTAACATACCAGTAGCATTTTTTTCTTCTTCAGTGCGCACTGGTGCACAAATAAGCACCATTGAGGGAATTTGTCCGACACGCTGCAAAGAATGTCCACGTTGTTTTGATTATTTTTCTCTTATCCGTCACTTGTTAATACCCCAATCTTGCAAAATAAACTTGAGTTTCTCTTCTCGCACATTAAAATGTTCACATAAGTCCCCGCACCCGTCGTGTGTATCATTTAATCATTCATTTCATTAATGGGAGAGTTGGTTTCCAGCTCGAGATGAGCTTCATTTCTTGCAGCGCTCGCTCCGCCTTCTCTGCTGTCTCCGGCGCTGCGCTTTAAATAGCAACTGTTTAAAAGCTCCTCACATTCTCCTGTCTGCCGTGCAGTACGCAGTCCCTCACAGCACCGCAGTTCCCCCCCTTCATTCACACATTTCTTTAATAACAAGCCTCCTCATCCCGCCATGTCGGCCGCCAGCACCGAGACCAGTGCCCCTCTGCCCACCGCCGGCAGCCGCGTCTTCTTTCAAGCTGCTCCCGGGGTGGGCTGCGTGGGGTCCGGGTCCATCACCGGGGACGACCCGGTCCAGAAGAAACAGGGCAAAGTGACGGTCAAGTATGACAGGAAAGAGCTGCGGAAAAGACTCGTCCTGGAGGAGTGGATCATTGAGCAGCTCAGCGAGTTGTATGACTGTGAGGTGAGTCAAGGGGAAGGCACCCATCCATGGTTAGCGGTGCGCCCGTGGCACCGATACCCCCAGAAGCACATGGAAACAGGCGGGCAATCAGCCATAGCAACGGAAACACCAGGGGTTATCTTTTTCTTTTCTTTTCTTTCTTTTTTTGTGTGTGTGGGGTGTTAAACTAAAATATAACAATATCTAATTACTCTCTTATTTGCTGCTCCGTTCAACAGACGCTGCGTTCTGGATCAAAGAGCACCTTATCAGTCGGTGCTGCATCAGCTCATCTGTAATTTTCAATGTTCCAAACTATTTTTTAAAACATAATAGCTTAAAGAAACACATTTATTCACAATGAACTTAAACATATACACTAGACTTTCCATCCGTGCCCTTGATTGTTGGCGTCTCTTTGTCCTCTGCAATATTAATCGGGGGTCTGAGATGATGTGGTGTAAGAATGTGGCTCTTTCCCCGATTTTCTTTGATATACTGTACTATCTTTATGCCATAGATTTCAGCATCTCTAGTGACTGTTAGGTGGCTGGTTTTACAGACCATGAAGAGTGAGGAGATGTGCGGGAGAAAAATAAGGTTGCTCTTTTTACGCACCAGTCACCTTGGTCTTTTTTTTTTGGACTTGCAACCACCAGAATAACCATTTGCCCTTTCCTATTGCTTAAATGTAGAAACTACACGTTTTGCAGCGCTTTTTACTTTATTAACCGCCACTAATGATATGCGCATTTCCATCAAAATCCTCGAGAGAGCCCTGGTTTCTCGTTTTATGTGCGCAGTGACCCCGCGTGCGTGCCCATCAATTCTTCTGTGGCTGAATATCTGACCTTTTAAACCATTTCCCACTTTTCTGGGGTGGATCTGTCGCCATGCGTTATTGGCAGCCCAATTACTGTGCGCTCTCACGTCCACACGTCGCATTCTTTAACATTTAAAGAGGCTAAGGGGGAGAGGAGAGAGGGGAGGGTGGGGGGAACGCATGTGTTTGCAGAGAGAGATGGAGGTCCAGAAAGAGAGCGATTCTGTGGTTTATCTAAGTGTTTGCGCCTCCTGCCACATACAGTATGCTTTCCACGCAGAGCCAAATAGGGGGAGGGGGCTGGAGACGAGGAAAGAAGGGCAGTGGGTTAAAGGATGTGCTGATGCTGTGACTCTTCACAGCAGCCAATCACCACCTCCCGCTCTGATCTCCCTCCTTGCAGCGGAGAGTCTGCGCTAACACATGCATGCACATACACTGTGGCTATGCTGCATGTCTGTCACCTCAGACATCGAGCCAGAAGTGCATTCATACCAATGCACATACATTGACCACAGCACCTCGAAGGGTTGTGCATTATTTAGATATAAAGAAGAAGGTGTGTATGGACTTACAGCTGGTTGTGCTTTGTTAATTTTCATGCAATATCTCTGATTGCTGGACTGAGTGGAGTGTGTGTGTTGTGGATCAGGGAGTTTCCTGCACAAATCACATCAGGACTTTAGTATTTGTCCCTCTGCAGACGTCGCAGTGTAAATATATCCAATATGGAGTTAACTTTGCATTTGTGTGCAAATCCTCTATGGTTCCCTGCAGCTCCAACCGACTCTCTCACCTCCTCTTAAAATGCTCTAAAGATCTTTGAAGCCATCTAACGCATTAACGCATGCTGATGCTTCTTCATTTCTGTCACCTTGCATGTATGCTTTCCTCCTCCCCTCTTTATGGTCCTGCTGTGAATCTCACACAAGCTGTGAAGAGCTGTAGGCTGTTTGAAGATGGACTGGTTGAACATTTCAAAGCTGCCTGAGCCCTTAGGTACATGTCAGTCTTTCGTCAGCAGGTGCATTTGATGCCTCCCCACGCAGACAGACTGAACTATTTGATGTTTTGATGAGGGCTGGAGTGCACCGGCCAGGCATTGTTCTCAGGACAGTTCATGCAAAATTTGCTTTTACTCTTTCAGCGAGGTTGTGTAGTGAGGTTTTGTAACTTACTCTCTGATTTGCTTCATGCAAATAGTTATTTACATAGAAATAAAAAAGAAGGAAAGCACCACAGGCCACAAGATGCACAATTTCTGGTGTGCAATGCCCTTTTCTGCAGCTGCATGAAGTCCTTTTTGCTTGATTCCAGTTTTAAGACAGAGCCCCTGCAGTCCAGATTTCTAAATACCCCCTCAGAATGACACCTCCTCATGTTATGATTTTACACAGCAAATAGGATAATATACGATGATTATCCCCTAGCTCTCTTGCCAGTCTCATAACAAGATTACTGACAAGCAGCTGGCTTGTTGCCAGGGAAAATAGGTAATTGCATCATATTGTTTTGACACATTGTCATTTCAGTGCATTGTTAAAGCTTTCTTTCAACTCCTGATCGGTCTACAATAGCTAGAGGATGGCAGTGTTTAAGCAGGTGTTCTTTATTGCTTTACTGGCAATGTTTGCTCACATGACTGCAGGAAGTCACCCCCCTTTATGCCTGTAAATACCTCCATACTGAAACTAAAGATGGACACATGGATGTACTTTATGAGTCAAGGAGGAGGAGAGGCTGCTGATTTGACCATGCTGGTCTGGCTTAGAGGTCAGCCTCTGTATCGGTTTCATTAGAAAACCTGATACTACAGTAGAGAGCATCACACAAGTCTTGGTGAAGGAGCTGGTTCTCTGTTGGTGCCATGAAAAAAGCAACGGAGTGGAGAAAGCATTGACTTAGATAAAATTGGATTTTGCTTCCGTATAAAGAAGCAGATAAAAATCTTTGTGTAGAATTAGTACATTTGTACAGAAAAGAGCAAGTTAATGAACCCCAAATGAGACAAAAACAAACGTTTTGCTAGAGTGGAAGAATGGGGCTAGTTTGGTCATGTCCAAAGGTGACAAAATCCACCCAGTGGCACCTCAAGTAATAAATAGATCTTAGTCCATAAAACATTACAGTATGGACTCTTATGGGAAGCAACATTCTGCAAGATTTCTCAGAATATAATGTCTTAATGAGCTTTATTGTTGCTCGAAGGAAAGTTCTGTTACCCAGAGACAAAGTAAAGACCATAAATAAGAAGTTAACGTAACTTATCACCCATCAATGCGTGTTTTAAACTTATCCATCCTGTTTCTTTGGAGCTTGATAGCCATATGAGGGCAAGAATTTGGAGTTAAAGCTAGGGATGCACAATATAATCGTCCCCCTATCGTTATCAGCCTATATCGGCCTTAAAAACTGAGTGTCAGACATTGGCCACCCCGCCGATATTTACGCTATCAGCCCGCTGTTTCTAAAGTCTAAAAAAAAAACAAAAAAAAAGGTCTTCTTCTTCTTTAAAAAATTATTTTTTACAGACTGTAAAACTTCTAAAGACTAGGGGTGGGAAAAAATATTGAAACATTGAAATATCGCGATATTATCATGGGCTATATTGACGTTTGAAAACGCAGTATCGATCTATTTTACCAATGAAATCTTGCGATATTTCATCGTTCTGTTACAGAATCTCACAAGAATTCACAAAAATTTTGCAATATTTTCATATGCTGATATCATATTGACATTTAGAAACATGGTATTCATCTATTTTATTAATGAAATTTCGCAATATTTCATCGTTCTGTAACGAAATCTCGTGGGAATTCACAAAATATCGTGAGATTTTGTAACAGAACGATGACATCTCAAAAGATTTTGTAAGTAAAATAGATCAATGCCAAGTTTGTAAACATCGATTTGATATCAGCGTATGAAAATATCGCAGTATTTTAGTGTATTGATATTTTTTCCCACCCCTATTTTTTTAAGTGTCGAAAACCTGTAACAAAACTGCTATTTGCAATGACTGCTTATTTTTCTCAGCTTTAATATTGGTATCGATATTGGTTATCGGCCACATGAGTTTTAAAATATCGGCATATCGGATATTGGCCAAAATTCCAATACCGTGCATCCCTAGTTGAAGCACATCATCTGAATCTAAATTGAAATTCTAATTATATTCAGAGGAATTCATTTTATTATTAATATGGAAAACACAGTACTTCCACTAAGATCACATTCAGGGGGCTCAGACTGCAAGATGTCAATGCCACTGTTGCTAATATCCAGAAAAAATTAAATATATCAAGACCTTTGTTGGCAATGATGTTCAGGGTAGTTCTGGTAATGTAAGAGGTTCATACATCTATTCTTAAAGTTCATGTGCTGCTACAAAACTCTACAAATAAAGTCTGCTTATCCTGGAGCAGGTTACAATAACTAGAACAGACTAACATCTTTGCTTTAAAGGGTTAATATACACCTGTAGTAATTATCAGCAGTAATTCAGACCAAAAGAAACGCAACCAAAACCAAGGGTGAAGCCAAAATATCTTTAATATGACTCAATAATATCACCCATGTAATTGGAGTTTCTGTTTTTCATTCTTTTAATAAATTAGCTTTGTTTGACAGATGCTAACATCTGCCTGGAGTCTCTGTCCCTTTCCCTCTCTGGGTGATATGACGACAGAAGGTGAGCTCTGTCAGAGATGGATTCCCCTCTGCTCTCTGAGGATGGAGAGCTGCAAAGAGGGCTGAAGAGAAAAAGACACGTCATTGCCTAAGTGCTTGCAGTACACACTTTGACAACAGTATATTGTACTTATGTTACTCAGATGTTGAAGACTCATGTTGTTCGTGTTTTGGTCCAGTATTAAGTGGACAGTCTGGGAGTTCATTGTTAATGAAAACCTAACACACTCCTCTGCCATGAGAGACTGGGGTAGACTGTATTGGAGAGCAGATTAATGCTGAGGTCAAGTCTAGGTGATTAAAAAGCAGAAGCTGTCAGCACGGTGATGAGTCTGTCTGTCTGGAAGCAATCGATGAAGGTTTTCCAGCTCATATGTTACATCTGTTCTGGACTTGCATCCTCTATAGTCATGTTTATTGTGTTGGGGTTGCACAACACAGAAAAAGGGGAGGAAAACCCCCATAATGCCCTTTGCTCTCAGTAAATTTTCCATCCTGCTTTCATTTTCCACACTCATCATCACCCCTCTCTGTCGTCTGACTCACTGGGATGCTCACCTGTCTGTCTTTTTGTTTGTTTTTTTATCCTCATCCGCCCCTCTCTTCTCAGATTCTGCCATCGGCTTTAATAATACTCAGATCAGAATACTTTCTGTAGCATTGCCAAGAACTATGCATCCCAGTGCAGAGTACAGGATAAATGATCATTAACACCCAATAATGGCCCAAATCCAACATACATGTGACCTAAAGTCATTTCAAAGGAAAATGAATGTTTGGAAAACAACATCAAAACATCAATGAATAGTGAATGACAGATTGGCAAGAAGATGCTGTCTACTTTTGCAATTTTGATTTTTCCAGCAAAGAAAACCATTTCAAGGCTGAATCAGCTGCAAAGTGCAACCAAAATGAAAGCCGGTGAGTGTGTGAACGGGAGAGATGCCGACTTTTCACGCTCACACACTGACTTACTTGTCTCCCTATGACATCTCCTCCCATCCCAAGAAGACCCAGTTAATCACTGGTTTCATTGTCAGCAGTCTGAAACAGTTTATAAACTGGCCGCGCACAAAACACTGACTCAGTCTCTCTAGTCGGAGCTACAACGAGATGCAAAACACTGTCATCATTCACAGAGAGGAAGACCAAGAGAGGAGATGGTGGAATGACGAAGAAGTTGTTTTAACTCTCAAAGTCAGAGGAGTGTGTTCATGGATGGGCGCGTTGTCAGCCTCTGTATGGGTAATCCACATGTTTGAGGTAATGAATCAGTAAAGAAGCTCTTTTATTTATCAAACGGATGAAAAAAATTTCCTGGTCAGCTTTTTTGTCTCTTCTACTGTGCATCACTTTGTTTAAAGTTTGCCATCATAAGAAATGCATTTCTGATTGCCTTTTAATTTACATAAATCATTTAACAACCCGACTAGCCAGATATCATGTTGGCCGATAGGCTTGCATCCTCTGGCCCCTGTGGTATTGATGTTTTAAGCCCAGTTTCGCTGGAAGCGTTTGCATTAGTCTGAGGGCAAAGGTCCGAATGGGTCCCAGCTGTCAATAAATTAGCCTTAGGGAGGAACTGTCTGGCTAGTAAATACAGTAAATAAAACCTGCGTTTGTGAGGCAGAGAACTGTGAACAAAGATAGAAAACAGATGCTGGCATTTTCATGCTTGACAATCCATGTTAATAGCTTTAAATCAAGATTTCAAGCAAAGGGGATGAGGCGATTTGAGTTATTGTAGTATAGCAGCAGTATAACGATTAATATGTTGGCAGCAGCTTCTGTGGTGTGAACTGTTGCTGCTGATGCCAGCTGTTTATGCAGAGCTGTATGAGGCACTAGCTAAAACAAAGGGATCTAAAGACTTTCTGATCAATTAAATATAAATTTGAAATGTCAAACTCCTGAGGAAAGAAAGATGTCTGAGTTTTCGAAAAGAAAGCTTTGTGGCATCTTTACTGTGACTGATACAAATTATGTCCATTTGTCAAAATCTGAAACCTTTGCTATACTTTATTTTTGGTAACTGACACAGCAAAGAGGCAAACTTTATGAAACAAATGATAGCTGTAACAAAAGTATGAATAAATTATTGGGAGTTTAGGAGCTCATATCGAAGCTAAAAACAATACAACACGGTAGGCTAAGCTAACCTGGAAGCTAGCTTGTTAGTGTACTCACTAAAGATGAAGCAACATGTTTGCAGATGTGATGATTATCTATCCAATTAAGGATTGAATGTGTCTTATATCACCATTTAATATTGGTTCAGCTCGAAGTGAGTTTAGATCAAGAATACGAAATATATTTATATATATATATATATATATATATATATAAAATTCTTTAGCATTAGCTGTTTACATAATGGAAAAACATTAATTGGAAAGAATAATTTGTCACACTACTTATTTGATATACCCAAACCCTCTTGGAAGTCATCCATTGGAGTTGTTTGGGAAAACGCATCTGTTTGTAACAGGCAAATTATAACTAAAAGCTGTTGCTGTGATTTTAATCTGGGAAATGTCTGCTGTTGTCAACACCTATGTAAAACCTATATGTGGAACTGGTTCAAATAACCATGGATTGGCCACTAAATGAACCAGCCGGTGTGGATCGTTCCATTGGTTGTTATCTTAAGTCAGTCCTGCAAAGACTTTGAAAGTATCATCTAGGTGCTTTGACAATCATTAGCTAAACTAAGCCTTTGATGTACCTCCAGACTGACAGATGCGTGTCAGCTTCCATTAGACGCCCACTTGTAACTGCAACTGAGAGCAAGACAAGGATATGAAGGAAATTACATCAAGATCTCTAAGTAACTATCATGAGGAGGGCTGAATGATAAAGATGCTGAATTTTGGGAGGCTCATTGCGATGCTAATCATAGTTATTTTTAACCACATCTTCCCTTTGAGGATTAATTTCACCGTCCAGCTCCCTTTTTCTACCACATCTCCTCTTTGATACAGTGTCCTCTGGAGTACAGCTGAATCAGCGTGGGAAAGAGCTTTTGCTGCAGCAGCTAACTTTACCCAGTAAAGTCACATCATCCATGCTGTATGGTTTCAGCAAATTGTATTGCTGGAGGGTAAAAGAGAGGTGCTGGAAGGTGGGGGAGAGAGGAGAAACAGTCCTAGAGCTTGCTATAATTTCAAGTATTTCTTGCTTTTCTCATGCAAAGACATGCAAACCTCACCAGAAACCCCAGCAAGATCTTTAATCATATATCTATTTAGCTTTGTCTTCTTGCGCCATTGGTCCTCCAGGGTCATTTTTCAATTCTATCCTCAAACTTCTGTGTATTCTTTGCCATACCCCCCCCCCCCAACTTGCTCTCACAGGATGAATACATCCCACCTTCAGCTTCTCATCACTTTGATGTGACACAAAGTGGCGGCATAGAGAGAGGGCGAAAGCTGAGCTGTGAGGTTTTACTGTTGCACAACCCTCCTCCTTTGCTTCTGCATCATCTTCACAATGACCCACTTATCTGTGCGCCTCCTCTCTCTCTGCATTCTAAATACTTCTTTATTTTTCACTCACCTTTTGTGCCTGTCTTCCTGTTACTGTCATTTCTAAATGTCTCCTAATGTAACATTCAACCATTGTGAGAGCATTGACTCACCTGCTAATGAATCTAAATGCCTTTCATCCACAAATTAGTACCGTGGCTACATATTCATCATCTATTTCGTTTAATATGTGGTGGGAGCTGATATTTCCAAAATCTTCTACGGCTTGTAAACCCAATGTTTTATTTTTAAAGAAATCAGTAAGATCATTGAGTTTTAGCAAGAGATTCTCCCTCTTCTCTGTGTATTGGAGGGCAAAGTTGACAGTCCGTTATCAAGGCTTAGCTGGTTAACTGGTTTGGCTGTGTTTCTTGAGGCTGCAGAGTTTATGTCAGGATGAAAACAGCTAACATGGTCCTTCACATAGGTTGTTTCCAAAAGATTTTGCTTTACCAAGGCAGATTTAACAGCCCAAATGCCTTTTAATCTTTGGTATGTTTACAACTAAGTTCATGAAATCCAAAGTGTGTGCAGGCGCCCAAGTAAACATCCTCTTCGTCTTTGAAGTTGTAACAGCTGAACTAGTATAACATAAAAGGGCAGCCATATTGTTCCGCTGCAAAACTCTTGATTGTGTTCTGCTACTTGGAATATTGGAAGTCCTAAATAATTTGAGGGAAGATTCAACAACAAAAGGTTTTTAATGAAGAAAATGTTTTAAAATGAGGTTAACTGGGAAATATGAATATTCATTACAGTTACATAATGCATTTCTTCATGGCAGCTGGCCCCCTACAAGTCTTTGTATTCCCTTTCATTCTTTCTTTTTTGCATATTGTTGCTTTGATTAAATAAAAATCACATGCTCCGTCTTAACTAACATAAAGTGACATAACGAACTGCACAAAAATAACTCCCCTCTAGTTTTTGCTGAAAGCTTTATTGGAGCTGCAGTCATGTAAAACAGGTAGTTCTAGTTCTTATAAGAGGCCTGTAAATAGGAATGATTGTGAATCATTCGGCCAAGTAAAGTGATTCCCTGACTCTTTGTTCGTGGAGAGGATTTGAATAGAGTTGAAATATCTCATAAGAGTTCGTGTTGAGTCACAGGGTCGGGCTGCTTACATTAGCTTTGATTCACCTCATCACAGATGAACCAGACTGAAAATGCTTCTGGCTGCTTAGCTGTCGATGAAAACAAGTCTGACACACATGCACTCACTGCTGCCTGTCTCCACACACAGTGAACACACAAGCTGGCAGCCCTGCGCTCTGTTTTTCCTCTCAGCCTCTCGTTTGCTTGCTGGCTTTCGCACAATCCCCACAAAGTTGCCTTCTTTACAACAAACAGGGCTCCTATAGCATATCCTTCCGCTCACAATATCCTCTTAACAGAAGATGCACACTGACTCTTTCACCATTATATTTCCCTTCTGCATATGCAAATACAAAAATTAGCTCTCAACTTCTACAAATGCTGCAACCTAAAGAGTAGATGATTTTTATTGCCTCCCCCTTTTTTGTAACATCTCTGTGTCTCCATTTATGTCCTTTTGTCAACTTCCACTGTGGGTGACATGGGAAATTATTTTTCTGGGAGTTGTGAATGTGACCTCCACTATTTTAAGCTTTCCCTCTCCCACAGGAACATCGTCAGTGTATTTCAGTGTTATGTGTGAGTAAATGTCTCTCTACTCTTGTCATTGCATGCAGTGTATTTAACACACTTAAGCACTTGCATACAGAGAAACGATGCAAAAGTGTCTCTCTGCAGAAGACTGATGGTAACAGGAACGTGTGTGTGTGTGTGTCAGCATAGCTGGCAATTGCCTGCAGTCATGCTTCACACACAGGCCATGTTTGTAGTCATCACCAATCACAGTGATGGAGGGTGATGGACTGCCTGCTGACAAGTGCAATGGCCAGGGACACATGTACACACACACATAGCAGTCAAAGTGAGTGATAACCCCGACAGGCGGACAGACAGACAGACGGATTCATCCTTTGCCCTCAGATCCCTCAGGAAGTAACTCAGTAAGTTCAATTCCCTGGCCTGACAGGCTTCCACCTTCCCTCCGTTACTCATTCTAATTCACTTATTCATCTCTATTATTAGGTTAAACCTGCAGACCTCCCTCTGCGAGCAGGACAACTCTGTTTACACATCTCCTCTACTGTTTTTGACATTCTTGACTGAGGCCATGATCTCAGTACTCGGCTCACATGTCAGCGTTTGCATGCAGCGACTGTCAGGTGTTCAAAATATGACCTTTTAGGAAGGAGCAGTCATGATTGACAATGTTCTTGACATACTTGTTTGGATTTTTAATAGGTTTCATTAGACCTGAGGGCATGAAACTCGTTCAAGAAGCTAAGTTAAGAACGTTATGTAACTACAAAAACTGTGACAACCAGCTTTAAAGGTTTTCATACATACATTTTTTTCACATAATTGATAATGATTAATTGAAGCTTTAGGTAATAAAAAAAAAATTATACAATTCCACCATTTTTTTCTTTTTTTGTTGCTTTTTGTTCCAAATTCCCTATTTAAGGCTTTTTTTTTTTCTTTTGACTCAAACTCTCATAAATCTTTATGAATCAAGCTGTTGAGATTTTTTTATACTTTTGAAATTAAGGTTTTTTGTCAAGCTTAGGTCTTAGCTAATGGATGTCAATAAAATGAGACAACCAAGACTCCTGAGTCATCCAGCAACTCAGCACAACCCTTCAAACTGTCGTAAAGGAAGGTGTAGAGGTGTGTTTTTCATTGCTTTATCTGGGGGAAGGCACTTCGCTGTCTTTTGAAATACTTGCAGTGGGGTATACATGTCATTCAGCTTTGGTTTTAATTCCCTAAACTGAATATAGGTGTCTAAATAAACAGAATGTCCTTCTAAAGGCAAGTGGTAGTTCAAAAAAAAAAAAAAAAAAAAAAAACCAACATTTTTCCAGGTAAATTTTTCTCAAGTCATAAAGAATGAAAATGACAAGCAACCGAGTCATGATCAGAGGGTCTCATTACAATTTATTCATATGCTTTTAATACATGTAAATTGGTTGACTTTGTCACATATACAGTAGTACCTTAACACAGCTCTTTTTTGTCTTAGTTTTCTTTTACTCCTTTTATCTTTCCTCTCCCCGGTTTAATATAGCTAATCTCTCTTCTGAAACTCCACATTTGCATATAACCTCAGCTCTGTGGCTCCTCCGAGCACACACTCATGTACTAACAGATGACAGGCTTTGATATGCTCTGCCTCATTCCCTCCTTTTGCTGCCTTTCTTCTCTGTCGCCTTAAGATGGAGGGGGGTTCAGGGGTTCAGATTGAGACAATTGCACTAAGACAGCGATTTCAGAGGAGGTTGAGGGGAGCGCTTATTTGTTAGAAAGACTGAGATACTTGAAATGCAGGTTGTGTAAATGCCTCATAACGGCTTAGGAATGAGGATGAAGTTGGGCTGGCCTTCAGCTGGCGTGAGTGCATGAGATGAGCCTATAAAACTAACCAGGTTTCTGCATATTTTCTGACATGATTCGTTTTCATCTTTATGTTTAATTATGATTTTGAGAAACATCAGTTGTACTAATAATCCACCCACAGCCATTTACAGTTCTGTCAGACATTGCTCACAATGCACTGCAGTTTCTTCAAGAGTATATTCATTGTTATTTAAATGGTATCATTGTAAACCAGTTCCATTCTGTGCACATCAACCCACCCACGCAAAACTGAACACAGTGACTGAGCTTTAATGCTGAGAGCTAAAACTCTCCCTGTTCCTGAGTCTGAATACCACCGTGTGCTCCTGGCTAAATCATACACAAGTCCTCGGAGATGCTTCAGTAATCTGACAAACACACAATCAGGAACAAGCATTTTCTGTTATTTTAGCAACAAGAATAAGAAATTATCCTAAAATTATTATTATTATATAATGAATGATTGATGGCTGGCACCATATGGCTGTGAGCCAGATGACAGTCTAGACCTGTGACCTGAGTGGGCTCCTCTGGATGAGAACTTTCCTCTATTTTTTGTGCAACATTATGTACAGCAAGCAGAATATACGGGAATAAACTCAAACAGCTGCTCAAATGGTACAAAAAACACACCAAAAAGCTGGGACCAGTTAACAGGAAGAAGTATGCGTAGTGAATCTGGGGAGAGGATAAACTGAGGGAACTACTGAGTGACAAGTATGATGACTGGAAGTTGACATCAGGCTTGCATGAGGCCAGAAAGCAACTGAAAACTGGACATGAAGTAAACTTTAAAACAAACAGACCAAGTATAGCTGCGGAAAACTAGGAGATAAGATAAAAGCAAATTGTGACATCAGACCCAGAAACAAACTCCAAACCAAAACATAACCAAACCACAGACCATGACATGTTTACTCTGAACTCGCAACAATCTTGTGAGCTTCCACATATTCCAAATAAAACTGTTATGAAATGGAGCTGACAGATGAGGAAGGGCTACTTACCTCTCTGTTTTTCCCCCTTCAAAATATCCTGTTAACCTTTCGGAGGGGAGACTAGACAACAAACTGAACAGGAACCCTATTGTTGTGTGAGTTTTTTGCTGTTGGCGGCTTTGCCATAAATACTGTATACTTGGGCATGGTTGGAAAATCCACTGTGGTTTGAAATAAATTACAAGAACAATAATGAAAATAAAATAAAAAAAAAAAAACTACTGACAGCTTAAAAATGTGGTGAGGTAGCTTTTGAATTTTGTAGATTGTCAAAATGTCATAATTTCTTGGAGCTTTGACATGGTTCTCTGTTTGAGGCTGACAGCACTCATAAAACATGTTGAAGGGGGTTTAGAGATGATTATTTTACAGATGCATTACATCCACAGTGTTAATGTTGGGAAAATAAAGTCAGATGAAAACATTAATTTCAGGTCTCTGGTGGTGAGTTTAATGAGAGACGCTGCTTGCTACTTGCTTCCCAGAAGGGAAAATTTGGAAGATACGTCATGTGGTGTCTGGGAGGGGAAGATTGATCCTCCCTGCACGTTTCCTCTGCACAAGCCATGTGGTGAAATGAAATGCAGCATTAAAACACAGGACCTTTGAAGTGGTGTTGAGCTGAACACAGCCTCTAACCACTGAGCCTTACTGTAAATGGCCCAACCCCGGCACAATGACATTTCCATGTGAAGTCTGTTCCTTGGAGGCAAATAAATGCACTGCATTATCAAACTGCTTGGAGTGCAGAGGCACAGAAAACGTGTTGTGATAGCCCATTTCTAACACAAATATTCTTGTTCCGCTTTACATGTTTCGGTTTCTTCCATCTTGTTTGCCCTTGCCCTCATTCTCAACTGCTAACAAAGAGTGTCTTTGTTTTCCAGGAGGAGGAGATGCCGGAGGTGGAGATAGACATTGATGACTTGTTGGAGGTCAACAGCGATGATGAGAGAGCCAGCAAACTGCAGGTATATTGCTCTTTGTGCCTGGATTTCACTTCTGCACTGGAATTTCATGCCAATAAAAGAAAATGAATTGTTTTAGCATTTTACAATTTTCTCTTAAAGGAATAGTTCACCCTCAGAATGATTTAACTTTATTTTCCACTTACCCTGATGGTGAGCAAGACTCTGGACCACTTTTTTAATATGTCAAATGCAGCCGGAGATCAGGACGACTTCTCGTTTCCCCCCAATGAGGTTCGCCAGGGTCCGAGCCAAAAAGGTCCATAAAAGTCCACAAAAAATTTTCAATATTCCTCCATACTGCTCGTCACATGTAATCCAAGTGTCCTGAGTGGGTGGCATCCAGAATTTACTCGAAACGACGTCATTTACTATATTTTTAGAGCCTAAAAGGGAGTATTGTTAACTTCCATGAAGCGCGCACATGCGCGGTCACGCGCGATCTCGTCTGCCGTGGCTTCCGTAGCTTCGTGAACGTGCATCGGCGTGCTTGCTAGGCATGCGATGTAGTATTGTATAGACTCTAAAAATATACTAAATGGCGTAGTGTTAAGTAAATTTTGGACGCTACCCACTCAGGACACTTGGACTACATGGGACGAGCAGTGTGGAGGAATATTGACAATTTTTTGTGGACTTTTATTGACCTTTTTGGCTCGGACCCTGGCGAACTCCACTGGGGGGGAACGAGAAGTCGTCCTGATCTCCGGCTGCATTCAAATGTATCTATCTGCGGCTTGCAACCCAGGGGGCGAGTCCTAGTATGTGCGTGTCACATAGTGGGTGGGTGTTGTTAGGTTTAGGGGAAGGGTCAGGGGTAGGTTTAGATTTTACCGTACGCCCACTCTATGACATGCCTCTGTCTTGCAAGCCGCAGATAGACCCTTCTCGCTGCATTTGACAAATTAAAAAAGTGGTCCAGAGTCTTGCTCACCATCAGGGTAAGTGGAAAATAAAGTTAAATCATTCTGAGGGTGAACTATTCCTTTAACAGAAATGTGGTGTGTAAATATTCATTCAGTTGTCCTAGAAATCAAAGCAAGAGCATCGCAGTGCTCTATTAATCTAAAAAACACAAACTTTTTCAAAAAAATGACTGAAAGCAAGAGCAGCAACTTTTGAGATTTTTTCTCTTACATAAATGTTGTAAGAATAAGGAGAAGTATTCAATTACTTCAATTCAATCTCGTACTATTTGAGTAGCAGCAGTGTTTCTGAAGCTCTTAGCTAACATAACCAAAGTTCTTTTTCATGGTTTGATCTTTCACTAAACAAACTCATTACTTTTTTTTTTTTTTTTTTCATTACTCTTTACATGGTGCAGTGCTGGAGGTGATGTAAATCAATACACTCTTACTACTGTTTCATTTTGATCTATTATTTATGTTGGTGTACACACATAATAATGGATCAAAAATCATTCATACCGATGCAAAATATTAAACTTTAATAGCAGCTTCTAATCCATCCAAGTGGGAATTGGTGTGGTTCCTGTTAGAGTCACTAAAATAAGAAAGTAACTAGTCCTTATCCTATAAATGAGGCCTGTTATTCTTAGACGTGGTGATGGAGAATGGTGGCTGCATGTTAGTCTGCACCACCATTTGGATGGAAATCTGGGCTCAACAACCTGAATCATCATAATCAAGATGTGAATTTAAATGGGTAACCTTTTTACAGAGATACAATTATATACAACCATGAAACAATACAAGACAAAGATTTAAAACTTATGTTTTGAGCTGGAGTTGTGGCTCATATTGAGAGTAAAAGACTGTCAGGGTGCCAGTTCAGTCTCCAGCCCATGGCTGTGTGCTTGGACATGGTAATAACCACCAACTTACCCAGTCAGAAGCTCCGCCTTCACCGGTTTGTGAGTTGTGAGTGTGTGAGAAAATGTTACAGTAGCTGGAGCTAGCAGCATACACATCAAAAGTTATGGTCTTTGTAGACTTATGTGACTGATCTGATTGCAAAACTCACCATTGCCTACTCCTGTATTATTTTTCCATGGATTTTGTATAATTATGCTGCATTAGAATTGGTTTACTCTCTGTGTAATTGTACTTAAAGAGCTGAATGGTATGTTTTGTAAATGAGACAAAAGCTAAACTTTCATCTTGTGGTTACACTTTTTTTTTTACTATTTTCAAAGACATTTAAGTAGAAAGATGTCAACGCCACCTTTTTAACAATCATGCTTAGCATTTTCTTTGATACATGTTGCCTATAGCAATACTAGTATGGTCTAACTAACCAGAAAACTAACGACAAAATGCAATCTTGTCGTTACAAAATAATTTTTTTAAAAAGTTGCAAATCCAGGAGCTGCATGTCTATTCTCTGAGTAACTGTCTTTTTTCCCCTTTCTTCACCCAGGAATCATTAATAGACTGCTACAAACCAACAGAGGTGAGTTTATTAAGTGTGGCTATTATTACAATAAAATGTTAAATGTCTGTGATCTATTAGCTTGTTAGTAGGCAGCATTACTAAAGCCCACATGCACCAAACAAGCATAAATCCAGTTTTCTCATCTCACTGTCAAACATAAACTGAATCCAACAAGAGCTAAAACAAGCAATGGGATCGCACAACACATACAACACTGTTAGACATCAAAATAACAGCAAACACACACACATTTTACTTGCATGTCATCTTATATTTAGGATGTATTTGTGTGTGTGTGCATACAGGTGTTAAGTTTCTGGATTTGAGTGAGATGGGGTTAAGCTATTTTGGAGATTAAAGGTGTTACCAGCCAATCACATTACGTGTACACATGGCAGTCTTGCCCTGTCTCCACTGCCCATCTGTCATCTGTGAATGTGTGTGACCACTGACAATGACTACAAGGTCATTGGTACCCAACGTTACAGCGGTGCCCAGCCAGGCTGACAGCAGCTCAGCCATGTTGCACCAAAAGATAAAGGCAGTGGAGAGATGAGGTGAATGTAAAGGAAATGAAAGAGGGAAATATAATCATTATTTAGACATAAAGCAATAATACAGTAGTTTGGACATAAGCAGTGAAATAATAAGACTTGTCCATATTTTCCAGCTCACCCACACCATCACAGACCTTTACTTTACATCACCTCTTCCTAAGATTGGGAATCTGTTTTCCTCCCTTATTGACTTTGTTTGCCTGCTGATCGAAAGAAAAAAAAAACCTCGTAATTAAAATGATAAATGTGCAGATTTCTTTTTACAGTGTAGCTTTTTTGTTGTGTTTAATCAGCTTTGACTTTTTTCTTATAATCTTAGACTAGCATAACAAAAAAAAAAGCTGAAATCTAGGATAACAGCCAGGCAATTTTTGCATCTTTGCCATTACAAATGCCATTATGCTACTTAGGCTCTACTTAAGTTTCCCCTGGACAAGCTTATTGCCTGAAGGTGAAGGATCTTCGCCACAGATACCATATTGTAAAATTTATTGTCCCTTGTTGGTCATGTTTTAGCTGAGCTTTGAAACAAGGAAATACCTGGTCTGGAATGCAAAATCAAATTGGACTGGACAAAGGTTATCAATGCAAATGGTTATACCATCTTTACTGGAAACAAATGATAAACTTAGAAACAATGACAACTTCCTTAAACCTGATCTTTGAGTTTGTGAGTTTTTATGTGTGTGCATGCTATTTATATCAAAATGGGGCAGGATAAAAACTTTTTGGGGGACTTCCTCTAAGCACCGGGACCAAACTGCAATCCCCACTGGGTTAAGTCCTGGTTTTAGGGTCAGTGATAGAATTGTGTTAAACTTAGGTTTATGGCAAGCAATTAAGATTAGGATTATGCAATCTTTAAGTAATTGCTAAGGTTGCATATGCTCATAAAACTGACTGACTCTTCTCTCTTCTTCCTGCAGGACTTTGTCCGCGAGTTGCTGGTCAGAATAAGGGGAATGAGAAAACTCAGTGCTCCAAGCAAGAAGGGCCTATAATGGCTTTAATATCAACCATCAATCAGCCATAAACTACAACATCTCAGCTCCACCTACTTTATTCATTCAACATGGACTTTCATCACACAGAATAATTTATCAACACACTAGTAACTACCTTGCAACCTGCAAGCATCCATCATAAATCCATAAATTAGCACTAGTCATTCATCACACAATCACACAGAATAACAAGCTGTATCATAATATTTGACTGTTGAACGGTACATCAGTTAAACAGAGCTGATATATTTAAAATAGCCACAGGAAAACGTTAAGCCCTGGAATGTGCCAGAACTGCTTTAACATGAATATTGCCACCAAATTCCACATTTCAGAGTCATGTTCAAGATTTTAAAACCAACCCTGCAAGAAAAACAGCCATACAGACTTAACACTGACAGATCTAAAAAAAGAGGTGGGGGAAAAAAGTGGGGAAAGGTGTGAAATTAGCTGTAGCACTACGTTAACAAAGTGCTTCATGATTTTTTTTTTTTTTTTTTTTTTTTAACGAAGGTGTACTGCTGTTACGTTATTTTTAAAACAAATGTACTGTATGTTGCCATTTATTGTTCATGTAAATCAAACGTGGTATTGAAACATTTTTTTTTTCTTTTTGTCAACCTTATTATTATCCAATCAATGCTTTCACTTGTAAGGGAGCTCTGCAGTTCTTTTTTTATTTAATTAAGAAGCATAGAGCATTATTACATCTGTTCTGTCCTTTTGTGATGTGTAAAACCAGAAAAGAGTGGGGAACAGTTTTGCAAACCAAGCTAAAATACTAGATTTTTGCTTGTAACCCACTTTTCTGGTATATTTGTCACCGCAGCAAGGCATGATGGGTGTTGCAGTTCTCTGGATGAGACTACAAAAACCTGTATGATTGGCAGCCTTTCACTGATCATGTTATGGTGTTCTCCATGCTCCCTCAACTGAGGACATATCAGTTTGCCATTTAGGTTTCAGCCCAAAGCCCCAAAATTGAGGTTTCTCAGCTTCACTTCACTTTGCCAACAGGTCTCTCAATAGTTGATGTTGCCTTTAAGGACATTCAGGAACAATTCACTTTTTTATTCTCAGCACAGAACCTTAGCTACTGATTGCTTAAGAGCAAACGTGGTTGAGTCACAACCTGAGGGCAACGTAAAACGTTGACTACAATTTGTCAAGTCCTGTGACTGAAGGTGTGCCAAAACTGGGATTATTACAATCCAAATGTCATTCATCATGAGGCATAAGTCTGATACAGCATTTCAAAACAGATTGTTTAAGTTTGTGAAATGTCTTTGGGTGGGTAAAGAATTTTTAAGATGTTTGAAACCTTTCCAGGTTGCAGAAAAATATGTTGTAACTGCATAATCCTTGGTTTAAAAGAGTAGTAGTTATTTATTCTAACCTTCTCTGCACCAACACACTGAAAAACCTGTAAGCTCCGGTACAATCATGCCTCTGTAATGGGGTTGGGCCCAGTTTAATTTCCGAGCAGTTACTTGTGAACCGATCGCAACGGGGCAGACTTAAAGCTGCAATGTGATACATCCCCTCAGTTGCCAAAGACAAAAGCAGGGCAATGTTTGATTTAACATAACACTTGCAAAGCACCCGTCTTGCATGTATGTTAACAAGAGAGAAGAAAAAGAATAATAATAGAGTATATTATAACCTTATAATCAAGCAAAAAAAAAAAGAAGTTTTTTTTTTTTTCTTTTTTTGACTTGGCTACGATGTACGACTTTGTAGACCTTTTCTTTTAAGACAACGTGACTGTCACGTTGAAGAGAATCCAGGAAATTTTTTAAATGGTGCTGTTTTTGCTGTTCTTCCCAGAGTTTTGGTTGTATAAAAGGGGTTTTCACTGTCGACTGATGATAGAGAAATGTGTCTGTAAGAAAAGTGTCTGTCTAATGGCATCCTCCTTGTATGTCTTTTTCTCAGTCTGATCAGGCCATTTTTGGGGGGGGGGGGGGGGTCGTCTCAATACACAAGCAATCGTTAATGTGTTAAAAAGATCATCTGTAGTTCTGCTCTGAAGTGGAAGGAAAGGTTAAAGAGGTAGCCATTGCTGGAAAATGACATGCAACGTGGAGTCATGTAAGGTACTACATGGGATTTCCTCAAGAAACCTTCGGGGGGCAGATATTTTAATTTAATGGGATTTCATGTGGTGAGTCTTTTGAAAGTGACCATACTAGAAAGCTTTACGTTTGCATGAATTTTTAAAGTAGCATGTTGAGGGGAACACTTTCTTGGCCTAAAGGTTTTTATTTCACAAACTTAAAACCTTTTCCTTTTTTATACATTTATTATTGTTGTTATTATTACTATTATCATTATTAGGACTGAACTGTTCAGTTTTTCAGCTGAAATTTGTTTCTGTACATCCACAATGAACATTCTAGTTTCTGAAATGTAATGTGGTGTGTGGTTTGTTTTTGCTGATAATAAAAATGCAGAATGACTCTGTACTGTTCAAAGAGACGTCTACTAGTGTAATTTTTCACTAACAAATTATTTTAGTGAAAAGTTAATACAACAATTATATCTTTGTACCAGTACCGGTTTGCCAAAAATCTGGTAGGCTATAGGGCTATAAAAAGGAATTGGGTGGGAAGGATAAAGCTCAAATAAAACTTGTGAAATGTTGCACTGTTTCTATCTGTGGAGCATGGTGATGGAAGTTTCATGGTTTTGGCCTGTGTTATAGCATTTGGACCAAATAAGAAAATGTAAGAGCGTTTCTGTTTCGCCTGATTCTCAAGAGAAAGTAAGTCATGAAAGTTAATGTATTGATGTGATGCAGTCAAAGTTTGATCTTTATTCGACAGGATAGATGTAAAAGGGAGCTGGAGCGAAAATCCACCTACATACTACAGCTGAAATCAGTTTATCCAGATGGATGGACTTAAACTCTTCCAGGCTTATGCTTTATGACTGATGAGAAAAATGACCAGAAAGGGAAGGTAATAATCACACCAGATGGTAAACAACTAAGATTTACACATTTTTGTGACTTTGAGATCAATGATCTAAGATTAAATTAATTGAACATATTTTTGTTTGGGTTCTCTTTATCTACTTTTTAATAATTGTGTGAATTTGCTTTCCTTTTTTTTCTTATCTTCTTTAAGAAAAATAAATGTTTCTAAAAAAGGTTCAGACTTTTAAATACCAAAGTTAGGAAAAAGAGCTGTAACTCCAATTTTGTCTGGTAGACACAGAATGTAGTTAATTTTCCAACAAGCAGGTGGTAGCTTAGCCTAGCATAGAGGGTATACTTAAACAGCTGACCTGGTTCATAAACAGAAAAATATGTAACTGTGCTAATATGGACAGATACCTATGGACATCTTTCCTCCCTCCATGATATTTGAGGAAACACTGAGATGCAATATTTCTGATTTTTGTGTTGATAAACACAAAAACCGCACATCTGGACACAATCTATCTGTGAGACTACTAAAGCTCCTACTTACTTTGTAATTTAATCTGATTTATTTAGTACACATATAATATTCCCAGGTTATTTGCCCTCTTTTTTCCAAATCTTTATTCTAAGCTATGCTAGCCTGAAACCTATAGCTTTCCTTGTATAGACAAATACATAATTAAATGGTATTTTCTGCAAGAAAGCCAAATGGTGTAAATGTCTTACTCCTCTACACAGGGGGAAGAGAAACTTTACATATTTATGAAAGTATTTATGCGTTTTTCTATGGTTATATGCCATTATTCAGACAGAGATGTACTGTTGGGATTTGGTGTTTTCACATGACTGTGTTTCAGGGCAGGGAGCATATAAGCGCCTCATGGTTGGCAGCGTGTCCCTTCTCAGAGTAGAATATGTGGCAGTAGTTTAGTAGGACATTTCTGTATGCTGTCTGATTCTGTAAAGAGCTCATCAGAGTAGACATTATTGCTCAATGAGCGCATGAGTAGTCTTTCTCTGAAGCATGTCTAGCCACATATGCACAAGTCTACTGGTCTAATGTACCCTGTTGCTAGGTAGAAAATACTTTTCATCTCTGAGATTGATTTAAAATTGTTTAGAAAGCCACAACAAGAGACAAGGAGAATAATCAGTGGAAGCTAATTTGACATTTTCCAGTATGTGTGAGGAAGCTAAGTACAAGTAAATGCTTATGCATGTAAAGGGAAGTCATGTGGAAGAATATAGGTTATTTTTCAGAGAAGAGACAGACACATTTTCTTGAAGCGCGATAGATTTTATTCCAGCAGAAAATTCAATAACAACAATCATCTGCTTCATTGACACACATTAATTTCACAGCAGGAACTAAAATTGCACACACACGCTGCTGCATGCTGGGGGGAACGTAAGGCCAAGGTGGTGCCAGTATGAGCCTGCATTGAAACCAGGCTGCATGTGCCTTTAAATTCCATGACCCACTTTTCACAGCTGGGGCTGGCTGGCAGGGAGCGCTCGTGCACGCTGCCTTGAATAATTGGGACTGCAAGGTGAATGTGAGGAGAATAGCTGAAGACGGGAGCTTCCCCCGCCAGCCAGCTAGCTAGCTTCAGTCAGCTGGCTGCACACCAGCTAGTCTCACACCACAAGTTGTTGGTAGTCATGATGTTTGAGTGTATAAAAGCTGATCTAAGAAGGAAAACAGCTGATTGAGGGAAGACAGGAAATTCTACAGTATGTACGCGTTAAAATGAAACAAGGAGTGAGGAAGTGAAAGATTCTATTCTCAGAGCTGTTCGAGGATTACAGCACAAAAGGAAGCAGAAATATTGTATCTCCAAATATGAAAATGCCCAAAGGAGCCTGTTGTAAATTTTATGCCTTCCCATCCCCCTCATTTTCCCATTCTCTCCCTTGATCCTATAATTTCCTCTGCTACTTCCTCCTCTGTCTTCCCTCTTGTGGAGGGAGCGATCCATCATGCAAATACCTCACAGAGAAGGAAGCAGAGAAAGGGCAGGTTGTGAATATAGGAAGATGGATATCCTACATGAACAGGGCAGTACAGAGAGATGAGAGACAAGGTGACACCAGCAGCATCTCCACACATTTCTCTACAGCTGGAAAATACATCCCATCTCCACTGCTGTGGAACTTAACTGCAACATCAGACAAATAGGGCGACATGCCACACCGAAGTAGTCTGCTCATTTATTCACATGACAGGCAACTCAGCCATACAGCATCACTTATAAGACATTGAGCGAGAGATGGTGGGTTGATGCTTTTCTCTGGCACATGCTTTATAAAGAAGACTTCAAATAAATCAAATAAGAAGGTGAAAAAAGTTAATCCCAAACAGAATTTTTATTCAAATCAGAAGTTTTGACTACTTGGTTGACATTTTATTTCTCTGTGGTATTAAACTCTGCAAACACCCCGCTTTTCCCCCACTTTATAAATACTGCACGTGTTCCATTTGCATGGCTTTTTGTGTGTATGTGTGTCAAAACGTGCAGTGCCTCTCATGGGAAATCCCATTTATTTCACTACACCGAGTCCATTCTATTTTTTACTCTACGCATAAATGTTACAACTCTTGCTCTTTGGGTTCGAAAAGATGTAGGCATGTACAAGATTGCACTGACGTTACAGAGAACTTTGAGTACTATTACTACTACAACTGATGATACAACTCGTAGCTAGGGGTAAGTACAAAGAGCAGTTATGAACTGACTGAGTAAGCAGGAATTATTTTTGAGAATCTAATGTATCAGTACAAAGACTCGACAAAGCCACATGTCAGTTTTCTGAAGGATGATGACAAGGAAGGGGTCCTCTTTATTTATCATGTTGTTTACATAGCTGCAGTGACTGTGAAGGTGGTATTTTTGGTATTGAGTGTTTATTTCTATCATAAAATAGAAGCCACATTACTCTATCCAAACAAAGTGCATCCTTTAGAAACCAAAAGCTCTCCTCTTTATCCAGGTTGGCTTAAGTTTTAATGTGCCTGTCCTTAAGAGGCAAGATCTCCTTTGGAGAAGCTTGTACCAGCATCTGCTGACAGATCAGACCTACGAAGAAAATTACTCAGGTTTCTGAAGGAAACCCTTCAAAAGTCTATAGAACATTTCAGTCTTGAAAACAGGACAGAAATCTGAAATACAGAAAAAGGAACGATTTAAACGAAAACAAGTGCAGACATGCAGAAAGTGTGTTAGCAATCATAAGAACCATTAAATTGCTTTCCTGGCTAATAAAAGCTTTGTCACTTGTTAATGAGTCTAAATCATTTGGACATGGATTTCTTGGTACAATCTTTAGGAGCAATAGCAGGGGAAAAGATAAAATAAACATAACTAACACTATATTTCTTAGGTTGTTTGTCACCAGTTTAACTTATTTCCATCCAGACATACTTACTTCTGTTGGCTCTGTTCAACCAGACATGAAGAAAACTCAATGAGGAAGTTACTCTAAAACACCATCACCATCAGCAGTTAGTTTATGAAAAAGGTGAGACCTCAATATTGTGACAACATTCAAATTATGCGAAGTGGTCCACAGAGATATCAGGAAAAGACGGTTGAGAAGCAATTTAGGAAAATAGAAAAGATACAAACAATCAGGCTGTTGTGGTCATCATACGTCTCCATCACAATAAAGAATGTCAGAAAACTTTTTCAGTGGACGTGGCAAAGATATCTGAACTGGAAATATCACATATTGATGTGATTGTCACTGCCTTCGATACAAAGGCTGATTGCAAGTTTTAAATCATGAACAGCGGTGACATTGACAGTATGAAGTGTCTACACAGAGCACAAAAGAAATTAAAAGACAAATCTCGCCCCATCCTCTGTCTGTCCCCCCGCTGCTGTCCGGCTCAGAAAGATGTTAGGAGCAACTTTCTTCCTCAAAAGTATGAATAGAATAATTACTTCTATAAATCAAAGTACTGCATCATAAAAAGAACAAATCATTTGAACTTCAGCTTCACTACCGATAGCACGTTATATGTTAGAATACGATGTGATACAGTACGTCACAACCTGATACGATACAATACAATACGATCTGATCAATATGGTATGATACGATATAACACACTTTTATTGTCCCCAAAGGGAAATTTGTCTTGGACTCAAATGCTGTTAGATTGGCTGCTATATTGTACATCAACAAATAGACAACAGTAAGTTACAACATATACATAAAAATACACATCAAGAAAGCATAAACACACAACTTCTAATAATGGTTATGATTAAATATGTTATGGATTCCTTTGGAAGAAAGAAAAAATACTAGAGAGGAAGGATCCCATACTGCTGGCCTTGTTCATGGGCGTTCACATGCTAAAAAAAAGAAAAAAGACAAAAAAATGGGGGTCCTACAGCTCCAGATACAAAGATTATATGATAAGCTGAAAAATAACTATTACTGTTACATAACTGTAGAGGGCTGAGTTACACTGAACTTCTCAGTGAAACGTTGTGGTAAAATTGTGAAATAAAAACTCATAACTTTAGAAAAAAATTTCGTGAAATACAAAGAGGTAACTAACAAACAATCCACACTCCTTTGTGAGGTGATAACACACATAAGGTGTAAGATCATCCAACATTACTACAGTACAGACACCATTAGTACTCATTACCCTTTATTAATCTCAGATCACCACAACAGATAAAGTAGTAGACACAATAAGTGTATGAAATGTTTTGTAGTTTACCTTTTAAATATACTTTCCCATCACAACAAAGGCCTGCATATCAGGTAAACACTATTATAAACACTGCTTGGACAATACTTGGACCACCCGAAGGATTAACTCAGGGATTTAGAATTAATAGCACTATTTACTTGGGTGACATAGCCATATGTCTGCTGGCCTGTTTGTGTATGAACTGCTTGTTTTTTTAGACTTGTTGTCTTTGTTGTGATTGGCCATTTCTGTGCAAACGCCGAGGAATGAGATTGGTCTCAAACTGCATCCACTGTGCAGCTTACCGAGTTTATGTTCAGGCAGGGCACGTCTATTTAGTCAACATGGGGAGAAATCCTAGCGGGGGATCTGTCTGTCTACTGGGGGAGGGGAGTTCACATCATTCTCCACTATATGCCATCTGTTTCTGGTGAATTATGTACAGAGATAATTAAAGAAGATATTTTTTATTATGCAAAAACAACAGAAACAGCAAGTCATACAAATAACAGAACCATGTAACAGGAGAAAAACAGAATAAACAAGGTTCAAGATTTGGCTCAATCACAAAAGAACATATTTAATCAAAAGAAAAAGAAAAATCTTAATATACTAAAACATTACTAAAACAAGTTTATCCTACCTGGCGTTTAGCCCTGGCTGAGCAGGATAACTCATCTGTTACCATGCAAACAGATCATTTCACTTTTCTTTTATCTAAACTGCTTTATCATAACTCATGTTTTTTACGGATTATTGATTATGGCGTAGCATATGAAGCACTTTGTTGAACCAAGGTTGTTTTTAAAAATGTGCTTTCAATAATGAACCAAAACTCAGCCTTGGCTTTGCTGTTCAACCACGTGAGGCATCCTGGGAAATGGTGAAGCATTCTTCCATCATACTAAATCAAACTGTTCTGTAACAACTTAAATGGAGGAAAAAACAAACAAAAAAACAAAAAGAAAACTTAACAAATAATAAAATATCTTAATAAGGAGACAATATGAAACCAGAATAGCTTCAATTCTCCCTCTTCCTTTGATTCAAATAGTCTTTGGAGCTGCTGGAAGCATGAAACACCATTCCTAAAAAAGGATACTCCTTCACTTATGTGTTGGTCCAAAATATCAAATACGTATTCACTTTGAATCTAATATAAAGTCTAGGGACTGTGATTCATTCAAACGTAATACTCTTTAGAGGAGGATGCTGCCATCCTAGAAGAGACCTCTCATTGTACTAAAGGATAAAGACGGTTACCTGTATTTCAATGATTAGCAGTGATCCCTTAAAAAGAGACGAGTGGAGCAAAATCAAACCAGCTAAAAGCCTTTAAAAGCCTAACAAAGCCACAGGATCCCCTCATTACATCATCATTTCCTTTAATTTGTCATCCACCTATATTCTAATGACCCAAATGAAGACTACAAGCTGAAACTCATTAGTCACATAATAATGTTCAACTCTATCCTTCAATTGTTGTTGGAGTTTGGATTTTTCCTGAGCTTTTCCATTTAAAAATCTAAAATGAACCATAAACTCATAAAGAAATTAATGATAAATAATTTTGGTGGCAGCATATTTACAGGGTTTTATAACCAAGATAGACGTAGAAGCAGTTTGTTCCTGGATTGTTGATCCATGTTGTTAAAGCAGCCCGCTTAATCCTGACACTGATCCAACTTCCATTCTGATGTTAGAGGCTCCACTCCACACTCATGGGGGCATGTGCAAAGTCAAACAAACACGAGAGCAAAACTTAATCTAAATGAACCGACAACAAGAGGCCACTCGTTTTAAAGAAGAAAAAAAATCAATCAGTTCCTCGATCTGCTTATTCCCCAGAAGCCCACCCCCACTCTGCTGATTGCAGCCTCAAATGAAGAACCCTGAGAATTAATCAGCAGAGGATCAGCATCCCATAGTAAGGGGGAGATGCCCGACATCCGACTCCACTTCAAATCTTGTACATATTCAGGCCAAGCGCATATAAATACACAGTTTTTAGTGTTTCCCCTTCTTTAGGGAAGCAGGTATGTAGAGTATGTATGACTTTTATCATATGGATGAGCCATCACTGGGATTTTTTCTGTGAGGGGGAGATTCCCAAGGTCTTATTCCCATGGGAACCAATTACTGACTGTTTAAAGAGGCTTTCATCATGACATGTGAGCCCAGTCGGACGCACATGACCCTGAACCTTATCCTGGGATAAACCACAACCTACTGTGGCTGTTCATAACCAGTTCACTTTTTGGGGGGAATGGGGGGTCTTTGTCTGAGGGGGTTTTCTTGGGGAAAAGTCTGGGGTTGAGCATCTTGAGCCAAATTTTCAAAAATAAAAACCAAAACAGAGATGAAAACATCTTTACTCTGCAATCATCACTTGCTCTTTCTCCATCTTCCACCCAGACAGCATGTTCATCTGACTGTCAGTACACAAGTGCATACCTACGGGCCAATCTCCTCCCTCCACCTCCCCTATCAGAGGAATTGCCAAACAGCTGGTTGCCATGGTTGCACTTTTTGTGCACCAATCAGTGATTATTTTTCTGAGGGTCCGGAGAGGGGGCTAAGTCGGCACAGTCTGGTAAATGGCAGCAATATGAGCAGAGATTAGCATACATTCAGCCAGGAACAGCAAAGCCTTGAACAAATATCACTGCGTGACATCATTTGGTTTCATTGGTGTCATTCTATTGATCTGAAATTAATCTTTTGTTACTCAAAACCATTTTTTTTGGTATAATAAACCACTAAATTTGCATCAATACAGCTGATTTTATACAATGGTTTTGTTATTCATGTGCAAAATGTGAAAAATACTCAATTGATTTAGCAATGAGCTTACTTAATTTATTTAGCAGTAAAAACCAAAAGGAGAAAAATACTGGACCCCTCAAAGAGACAGAATTTTGTTTAGATGAAAATTTTAAATGTAATGTGAGGGCTCCCTCTGCTGGTACGATAATACACTTATATTACATTCAACCCAAACTTACAGGAAATTTGAAAGTTTTTGGCCACAGTGCTTGAAACGATCAATCTTACAACATTTTAAAACAGATGATTTTAGTTACTGACATGCCTTCCTAAATAGAGTCAGTCACAAAAGTGAGTGCACCCTTTTCATATTTTCAGATCTTTTTTGGGAGAACGTTAAAGAAAAGAAACTGGCCGAGTTTCTAAAGGGAGGGGAGCATGCTCTGCTTCTGGAAGCATGTGCTATGGTTTGATGAGACCAGATAGATTTTTTTGGTTTAGACAGATATGAGTGTGTGTGGCAGAAACCAGGTGAGGAGAGTAAAGACAAGTCATGTTAAACATGGCGGTGGGAGTGCCATGGTGTGGTGCTGCATAAGTGCTACTGGCATTGGAGAGGTACAGTTCATTGAGGGGAGCTATGAATGCCAACATGTACTGTGGCATTGTGAAGCAGAGCATGCCGAAGGGCAGTATTCCAATATGATAATGACCCCAAACACACCTCCAAGACGCGGTGGGTGAATGTGATGGACTGGTTCAGCATGTTTTCAGAACTAAACCCTATAGAGTTGTTTTGGGGCATCCTCAAACAGAAGGTGAAGGAGCACAAGGTCTCCTAACATCCACCAGCTCTGTAATGTCATCATGGAGGAGTGGAGAAGATTCCAGTGGGAACCTGTGAAGCTCTGGTGAACTCCATGCCCAACAGGGTTAAGCCAGTGTTGGAAAATAATGATGGCCACATGAAATATTGACACTTTGAGCCCAATTTGGTCATTTTCATCAGGGGTGTTTTCACTTTTGTGGCCTGTCATGTTGACATTATTGGTTCTGTATTGAGTTATTTTGAAGTGACGATAAATTTACACAGTTACACATCACTTTTGTGAATGACTCTATATGCAGAATAATGCCCCTCCGTAGTTTCTAGCTCCCCTTTTAAGCCTTAAACTGACCTGAGCTCTACCAGCAACACTAAACAGAATATCATGAGAGAAAAAGTAGGGTGTTTAAATCTTTGATTCATTTTAACACTTGTCTTCATTTACTTTGGATAAAATAAATCGTTCAGAAGAAGACTACTTAATTTTGAATCTCTTAATCGAGTATTAGAGTGTTGGTTAACTGGAAGCAGCTCTTTTCTACCATTAAGAGCAAACACTGGTCAAAGGTTTTCACCTCACCATCCATTGTCTATACTCACCAAATCCTGTTCAGGGTTAAAGGAGGGCAGGAGCCTGTACCACCTGGGGTACACCCTGGATGGTTAACCACACCATTACAAGACCAACAAAGACACAGATGTCATCAACCGAACATAACATCATTGGAACATCCTCGAGTTATTTGTTCACAAGAAGCAGAGCTGAAAGCAGAACTGGATGACTGTAGTGTTATCAAAAGCAGAAACATTTCTGTAGTTGAAAACACAGATTCAGGAGCTTTGAAACTCACTGCAACTGAATATTTGTCATTGCATTAATCAATGCAAGTTAAAGTTCAGACATAGAAAGACAAAAAAACAAAATCCAAAACCAGTGCCAGCAGGGCCAGTACTCATTTAAATATAGACTGAGGTGAAACAACTGCCCTGCTGTATGGGGGTGGATGAGAGCACATAACATGGAACTTGGTTTACTTGCTTATCTGTGACAATAACGGTAATGCTGAACAGGTTTCGCTCTTCCACATTCCACCTATAATGTAAATTTGGCTCATATTACAGCAGCACTGCAGGACCAGACATGTCTTCTGGAAGCATTTAGCAAGTTATGAAATAGGAACTACAAAAAACAAACAAATAGTAAGGCAGCTTAAGGGTCGATATCAATTAAGAATGGAATGATATTTCTTTCGCCAAAAATACAGCAGTCTCATATATTCCCATATGCTTCCAGGTAATCATTAAAATAAGAGGTGCTACAACACATATAATGCTCCATTTAATACTGTCTGCTCCATTTTCAGTTAATCAAATCAAAGTAATTTGCATAACTGAGCATTTAAGTTTTAAATCAAATAAAATGCTATAAATCTAATTTAATCTTCAGTAATTTTTTGCAAATGTATTTGGAATATTTTTGTTCTCCAACTTGCAAGGAGACAAAGAATTAGTGTAATGAATTCTGCTGAGTTTTCTTGAAGTTTTTACTGTGAGTGCATATAAAAAAGCCTGCATTTGTGAAAGTCAACTCTACTTAATTTATGAAGCACTTAAACAGTTGAAACAAAGTGCTGAACACAAAACATATGAATAAATTAAAACAACTAATACTCTACATGAAAGAATGAGACTAACCCTTAACCCTTAAACACAAAATACAATGAAGGTGCAATACGAGATAGTAAAATCAGTACAAAGGACAATAAAAACAAACTATAAAACAGGGATCTCATGCTGGTTCAAAAGCCTTTTTTTTTCAGTCCTCATGACTATTTTAAGGTTAAAATATTTTTCAAGAAGCATTTTTTATAGAGCTCAAAATTAGATCTGAGACGCACCTTATCTGTGTTGGTATTTTCTTTCTTTATCTATTACTAATATGAAGTTATTCTGTTATTTCATACGTCAACTCTCACAATGACTGCGACAATTTCTTCCATCGCCACTAGATGGCAGCACAAACCCAAATACCGCAAACCCACCTTGCAGCTCCAAACGTGGTTTCACCTGCGCACTTTGCCCCATTTAAATCATTAAGTATGCAAAAAGAATCTTGTCCTCATTGTTTCTGAAATGAACCCCGGTGTTGTTTTTCCTTTATATACAGCAGCCTACATCTTTAATCCTGCACGAATGTGGCATAAGACATAGATGAGATTTATGAAACGCAGAATCCATTTAAATATTAGTATCAAACATTTACTTTGCATACAAACATCCATGATATCATTACATTTCCACGTATTACAGTTTTCATTTATGTTGCTGAGGTGATGGTGGCATGTGCTATCCCTACCTGTGCGTGGGAGGGGCCCCGGTCCAGGTCGGTCGGGATCATTCCAGCAGGTCCCTCGGGTTCCTGCCGCTGATCCCTCTCAGCTGACGTCAGGAGAAATGGCGGACCAGGATGGCAGCGACACATCTCCGGAGTCCCAAGGTGAGCTCCTGACGACACCAAACTAGACTTTGACAAACTTTTTAAAAGGCAGAACTGTTGTATGGAGTATGGCGGACTGGTCAGCGGAGTTACAGAGTTTGGTTTTGTCGGCGTTTAATCGTTGACACTGAATTACAGAGAGAGTACTCGGGAACCGGTCGGTCACGGGAGTGGGATTAACTATCAACCAACTCACCCAACCGGTTGCTTTACGGTTTTTAAACTTGTTCTTTACGCCACTCAAGTATTTTTTTAGTTACACGTTTGTTGTTGTCGAGACATTGTGAGCTGCTCCTATCCTGGCAGACACCTGTTGCTGACATTGTGCCTCCTGCTCTGAATGCGCCTGTAGTTGACGTGACAGGTGAATTAGTAGACATGAGCGGAGGCCATTTCTTGTGGTGGTAGGAACTGGATATTTTATTTTTTATTTTTTAAAAACATTTTTAGGCTAAATTTGAACCCTCTGGCTTCAGTGATCACAGACATTTGTTTAAAATAACTCACAATCTTTTAGCATATTAAACATACAGATTGAAATCACTTCGGTTTGATGAGGTGGATACCATTAACAGACTTTTTACAGTCATTTAATTGGTGGAATCTTTTAAACGACAAAAATTTGTGTTGCTGGCAGTGTAATATAATGAAGTTTAGCCATGGCAACATAAAATTAAGAATAATGTAATTGATAATTTCTTGTCATGTAATTGGATCAGCACCAGGAAGTGCTGTGGCACTAATATGAATATATATTTTCACCTGAAGCCTCACCCCAAATTAATGAAAATATTTTTAAAGTGTTTAATAATTGTAAGTGGCAAAGTACCTGCTTTGACGTCATGATTGGGATCACATGGGGCAGTTATGTCCTGTGTAATGTACTCTAGGGCTGAAGCTGGACTTCATCTGTGAGGAGACTTGAATTATGGGATTTCAAGTCAATCAAGTTATGTTTTATATGAATGTTAACACTTGACACATTCCATTTTAAAGTTATACTATTTTAATTTCAAAATGCTATGTCCGGTGTCGTGGCATTTTCCATTTTCAAATAAAGAAATTGCAATAGCATAAAGCAAAACAAACATACAAATAAAAAATTAACTTTAATTATCTTTTGACTCTGTGCTGTTTCTGCCTGATAGCAACATAAAACTGCTTGACAGTTCTGCCTGCAATCAGGTGAGGTTGTTTTCTGCGGTTAATCTAATCAGTTAGCTTTGTTTCTGTTTATGTTTACTAGACAGACCAGTTTCACGTGAAATGTTAAAAATGCAACCCATAGATGGACTTTTATTTGCCATATTTCAGTTTGTTCTGATAATTGTTAATTTATAGGCAGATAAATTAGGCTCACTCGTGGTGAACCACAAAAAAATTGATGCTTTCCCTCTGGTGAAACAATCATAAGATCATACTTCTTGGTAGGTCATTTGATTAAGGTTTCTAACATTTTGCTTCATTTTGGAGAAATAAGGCAGCTTACACAGCAACCATGGCATTTTTTTTTGTGTGTGTGTGTGTGTTATTAATGTTCAAATAAAATTCTACAGTGTAGTATCAGGCTGGTCCAGTGATGTGGCAACAGTGGTTGGTCCCTCTGTTTAATCCTGACTGCATCCTGTGGGTTGTGGGATTTACTTGTGTGGAAGTTAGCCTGTAAACATTATGATTATTCATAGAATAGCAAATAGCATATTCAGTTGGTGCCTGACTTCACTTACATAATTTAGCTCAGATTGTAAAACAACTGTCTATTGATTTAATGATCTACCGGATCTGATGTTGCAGAGGGTACAGTACCACCCCCTAGCAGTTTGTCTGCTTAATTTGTCAAATGGATAAAAAGGCTATCATATCATAGTTTCCTGAACTTACTTTCTTTTTTTCCTTTCAAAATTGACCTTAAGTTAGAATATTTAACTCTGATATCTGTTTATAGATTACATACTTGGCCTGCACGATTTTGACAAAAAAACAAATTTTTCTGACAAATATTGCAATAGCGATTGCGATTTGATTTGCGATTTTTACATTTAATAGTTTTAGATGCATAAAACTAAAATTATGAATGAAAGAAGTTGTTACTTTTACAACAATAATTTACTTTAAAAACTATTTATGTGTCCAGCATCCTCTTCTGGCTTCTGTCTGCTGTTGAACCTGAGAAATCTCTAATAAAAACTACACAGTGAGTTTGTTCAATGTTTTGTGATTACTACAAAAGTGATTAATTGTAGTCACTAACTCCATCTCCCAAAAGTAACAGCGTTTATAACAGAGTTTCAGCTTTGTAAAAATAAATAATCACTTGGAAAAGTAATACTTCTGTTACTTTTTAATATTCCCATTGGCTTAACTTTAATCTCTGTGTTAAATTATTCCTGATAAATGTGAATATCAGATTTCACTAATAAATGAAACGGAGACTTAACAGAATAAATTTCTAACAGAATCTTGGACAGTCGGACTGACAGATGTCTGAGAGGAGCTTCAGCTCTACCGGCTTCCAGCCAACATGTAGAGACACGTAGTTTAAATGAACATTTCGCATTGTTCGTGTCTTTTACTTCTGAGAGAAAACTCACGTTTGTTATTCCAGTTTATAATTCTTCCCGTTTTCTTTGGATTCACTGTTGCTGTGTCTCTAGTGTGTGTGTGTGTGGTTGTGTGCACCTGTGTTCAGCTGCACGGTGTGCGCAACGACCCGTGTTTGCTAACAGTTCATCAGTCACCGTCATCACTTGTTTGTCGCCGTTTTATTAACTGGATTTATAGTTGTGCGCTTCTGTCAGGTTTGTAACGCCGCCACTCCCCTGCAGAGGCTCCACAGGAACATCTTCCAACCTGCCGTGCAGCTGGTCTGAACAGTAATTGCATGAAGACGCAACTCAGGAGAGCATGACGAGTGTCCAGGTGTAACCAGATCACTCCGCCTCCTCTAGTGCCGTTTCTTTTAACACCATTATTCCATCAATGTTACAAACTTCTCCTCTCCTGTTACCGAAGAAGTTCCTTCAGCGTTTTTTATGTAGAGAACCAGTCACCATGAAAACATTTCGCTCACAGCGCATCGTGAGGTACACGTGCACTGTTTGTTGTTAACGCTGACTATAGCCGGTGTAGAGCATACTAGCTCGTTTTCCATCACCATTTCCAATTGGCCAGCAAGCCAGGAACGCGGGGCTCGACCATTTTGATTGGCGTATAGGTTTGTCACTCAAATGTCAGAAAGAGAGAGAGGAAAAAAAACAAAAAACCTCAGGCACATGAGGTTAGGCTATCGCAGTAGTTTAAACCTCAATATCGATGCGGTTAAGGTCAATCGTGCAACCCTATTACATACACAGCAGAGCTGAGCTTTGGTCAGAGGTCAACCTTGCCCTTTAATTGAACCATTATCCTAATCCTTGGCCTGTTAGCATGCATGAGAGGGAATTTGAGTTGTTGACTGAAATATGTCTGACGTTGCAACTCTGCAAACCATCCAATTAAAAAGCTCAACACTTGTATCTAACTATTGTTCACTTATTTTTATCATCATATATTTTTTGTCTGATGAATCTCTGTATTTGTAAACTCTGTTGACTCTTTCAAAGCGATAATCATCTATGGAAGTACTTTAAATGACTGTGAGTTGATATTTTTATTGTCGTATTCTCACTCACATTTTTTGATGCATTTAGCTGTCTGACAAAAGAAACAGAAACTATGAAAAAAAAAAAAAAAAAAGAGCAGCCTTTTTGGACATTTGGTTGTGTTTAGCTTGACTGTTTCAACGAAAAGATGCTAAATTTGAACTTTGGAGCATTTAGGTCCCTTTGAGTCTATTTGAGCACATATGCAGTCTCTGTTCATCTCCGACCGCATTACCTGGGTGTACTAATCCGGATCCGAGAGCTTAGATTTCATGCAGATTTGGTCAAACTATCATGTTAATATCAAGTGCAATGTCCAGTTTTGGTGAGAGTAACATAATAATTATATTAAAGTGTCAAATTCAACTTTGTCAAGTGTGTCGCATGTTGTCGCATGTTGGGCACACACCACAGATGAAATTACATTTCACTCGACCCCACGGTGTATTTAATATAAATATAATAAACTATAAGATAGAATATAAAAAAGATAAAGATATGAAAATATATAAGTGCCAACTGATCAGCATATATTTTTAGTCAAATTCAAACATGCAATCCCTGCCTAGGTCTCTCTGATACCCACAATCAATAGGTGTGAGAAGTGCCTGTAGCCTAGCCTATCAGGTTAAAGTCTGAGTGTAGGGTTACAGCTTTACTGTCCTTCAAGGACAAAGATCAGATTGCTCATCCATGAATGTGTGGGTTTGTGCAGCATGTGCTCTCTTAGGAGATGAGGTAGCAGGATTTTTTTTTTTTATACTGTCTCCATTTCAATGCTAATTTTTCTCGTAAATCCCCAGTAATTTGCTATTTCATTTTGCAAGGTTTATGTGTTGTCCAGTGAAAGAAAAGGTGGACCTGAAGGTCTGAGCCAAGATGCCTCACAGAGGTTGTCTTTAAACATATTGCTTTTCTTGCACGGCGCAAAGTTTTTAGTCTACATACTGTACTGGTTGTTTTGTCTCTGCACATTAGTTTTTTGTAGATATGCACAAGCGCACGCCTTAAATAAAGGTAGTTTAGTCTTTTTGATAAGCTCATTGATATGCTTCTGCAGTAATAAATAATGTGGCCTTCAGTAACTAATAACTTTGTCACCCTCCTTCCATTGAACTTGCTCCATTGTTTGTGTGCCAGGCTGAAATTCTTAACGTGTTTTTGGTCTTTACCCTCTTTATCATTTGTTTTATTTATTTACACTGTCTGGTCAAGTATATGTGAGGCACAAAGTGGGGGTCTCTTACTGCAGTGCAAATTGCCCTGTTAATACTGACTTGGTGCATTAGAGTAGGTTGCTTCACTTGTTAAGAGTCAGCAGTGCATGAATGGAAAGATTTACATCCTTACTGTACAACCGTTGCATGTGAAATAGCTGGCTCTTTAAGTGGAGGTTGGGGGTGGGACCATATACCATGTGCTCTTTGAACACACCCTTTTCATGAAGCCTGCTCCAGTACTGCATTGTTTGATTAAGTATGTCCTCACAAGTGATTCCCTGATTATCTGTGTGTGTACATATCAATAAAGTCTCCCCATCCTGCGCTCTCACACGTCCACTTACCCGCTGTGTCATTGGTCCACGTGCTGCTGTTGTCAGGGAAACCCTTCACTGGTCCCGGCTCAGCTTCCACTGCTGGATTCGCACTGAATATTTTAACAACTACTGTACTCTGGCTTCTCTTCTCATGTACGCATGTGTGTATGTTTGTATGGTCTAAAGCCATTTCCTGTGTGATGTGATTCTCCTGACAAGTTTAAATATGAAGAATAGACGTAGTGAGGGAGAACAGAGGAGGGGGAAGAGGGATTGCAGTAAAAGTAGAGGCAGCGGGGGCAGCATCTCTTGAAGAGTGCAGGACTGACAAGAAATGTAATACTTACAGACCTCATCTGAGCTACTCTTGTGGATTAAGTCTTCTTTTCTGAGCCACTCCAGCAGAGCTCATCCTCATCCTCATACTCTCTCTATGCCTGGCACTGCCATCGCGGGCAGCATGGACATGGCACAGTGAGCTGCTCTGTTTGTCTCTTTCATGCCCTTCCCTCAGCACTGTGTTGCACTTTCCTCCATACTTATCAGTTTCAGGTATTTTCTCATCTACTACATCTTTTTCCATCTCCTCTGCTCTTTATTCACCCTCATACCCTTCATCTTCTCTTATGTGTTGCAAGATAAAAGATAGCTGTTAGCACTTAGCTCTTAGCTGCTGCCTGCATTTTCCAGGAGAAGAGAGCTTTTAGGATGACCCTGACCTCCACCATCCTCTAACACCTAGGACTGACCAGCACCATCCCCCTACCCCCACCCACCACTGCAGGGTGGGATGGGCAGGGGTTGGGTGAGTTAGCCAGGGGCTCAAGTGTTAGCAACAGGACAGGCAATGCCAGAGAGGAAAGGACGGAGAGAAGGAGGAGGTGGAAGTGGGTCAGCCCGAGGCAAGAGGAAGCTGAGAAAGGGAGGTAGTCGTCCAGCCATCCCGGCACTCTTCACCATCACTGAGGAAGAGGAGGGTCAGAGACGGAGAGATGCTTACAAGAAGAAGAAAAAAGGTATGGAGGAAAAGGAGAGGGGGAAACTGATAGGGGCATAAAGTAAATTTGCATATTTGAGTTCTTTGCTTTGTTTTTATTTCAAGCCTGTGCTTTGTGTGTTTTATGTGCATTTGCTTGTGAGTGAGGGCATTATCTGGGACAGTTTTTAGTGGGGCAGATAAATGTTTAACCAGTCTTCACAGTCCCAGCAACAGACAGGCTGCAAATAGATAAGAAAATGTGGAGCATTAAAGTCATAAAGGCGTGCAATTGTGTGTGTATTTGTTTACTGGTTTGCTGTTTGCATTTGTCTCTTTACCCATCAAGCTGAGCTATCTGGAGACAGGTGGCTGACTGAACTGATGATGAAGGACAGTTTTGTTTGTGCAAGTGAAAATCAGCTGACAAGGCAAGATTGGGTCAAGACAAGGACAGCAGATGAGAGTGGAGGTGCAGTCCGCCTCACATGTGTATGTGCCTGTAATACATTAGTAAGCACAGCAGTCAGTCGCTAGCATATGACTGCAGTCACAGCAGGTGTAACTGGCAGGGCATCAAAAGATGTTTTTTTTTTTTGTTCGTCTCCCTTTGGGAGTTAGATTTAGAAACTGCTGTTTTCAGATGCTTCTCGTTCTAACTTACATTCAGTCTGAAGACTTGTGACAGTATAAATATCGAGGTGTAATGATTTATATTGCTGGTGTTTGCCTTGACATCACAGGCTTAACAGTTTTCACTAATTTTGAATATCTGCTGACAGGATATATTGTAAGAGTAATAAAGTTCAATGGGCAGTGCTTTGAATGGATTGATATGGCTGCAGAGGCGTGAGTGTCCAATGCTATTGGTGCTGTAGTACATGTGATAATACAAGCTTAACCTAACTTTTAAAATCTTAATTAGGTTTCCTACAGTATATGGTGCAAAAATTCTTACAAGGTTAGATAATAGATGGATGGTGGGTAGGGAAACTGTTGTAAAGATTATGAGCTTTAGTGGTTATCTCATAAGATCAGATGAATGATTTTGCTTGGCAATTGTTTTCATTCCACAGTTGCCAAGTGTTTGTGCTATGAAGAGACTGGACTAATGCACTCTTATTCAGTGTGTAATTGATGGTTTCATCTACTTTGGTCTTAGCTTCCCATTTCAGTTTTTTGGAATTGTGTGGTCTTCAATAATCATAACCTGCCACATAATCAGTGGGCTTTTTGAGTAGGAGGCATAAGAATGTAGCCTGGTTATTAGAAGTTTATGTGTTTGACATGAATTAATTGGTGTAAGAAAAGTTTAACTGAAGAAAAGTACTTCTCATTTCAGTTTGTACTCAAACACTTGTGTTAATAAGTTGCTTAAAAAGTTTCTGTTACAAAAACTTCTTTAGATCATCTTTAGAGGTAGAGATGTCAGTTTTCCAGTGTTTATCAGCACTTTCTATTGGTTATGACCTTATTTGATGACTCCAGACTTTTTCCATCATCTAGGCTTATCTGCAATGTGCACTGAATGCAGCTTAGTCTACACAAACACAGAAGCCACCATTCTTGCACCTTTTATATAGGCCTGAATGCCTGTCCTAGAACTATAAAGGAAGGCTCCTATCCCTGCCCCCTTTGCCTCTGTGGTGGTTGGAGGCTATAGTTTGGCTTAGCATTAGCAGCGGCTAATCCTCTCAGGCTGCAGGGGAGGAAGGAGCTGCACAGTGTGCTTGCCTGTTACCCACTGGCCTGGACAGCAGAGCATTAATCGCCAACTCTGACCATTTAATCTGACTGGCAATGAATGCAGATAGATTGGGGGTGGGGAGGGTGTGCGTGTACACACACACACACAGGGAGCACAGGAGGAGGGACGGGCAGATTAAACAGTCACACTCTCCCTACGTCTCACTCTCTGTTACACACACTGTTGTTAAATGCATATACACATACACAAAAGGATGGGGGCTGGAGAGCCGCCACAACCCGTCTCTCACTGCCTGTCAGTGGCAGTGACACGGACTGACCTTGTTTTCCCTCCCAACTTTCCCTTTGCTTTGGTAACAGTTGAATTTTGGATGGAATTTTTTGCTCCTTTTCATCTAGCTTTTAGTTTGCTCTCCTCACTGCACCATGGACTTTGAATTTGACCTTATCGTCTGCTGTGAAGGATGGTTTCAGGAAGTAGGATCGTTGATTCTTGCTCTTGGATTCAACTAGTTGGAGTGGAGACATCAGTCAGGGAGACAGGTCCCATCTAGGGATTGACACCCCTGGAATTATGAACCACAATCCAGGTAAAAGAAAAATGTCTATACTTTGACTGCTGGAAGAACTCTTCACTTTTATTTGGATAGAAGACTCGAGGAAGATAAGTAGTATGGGGTAAAGAGAGCAGGGAAATGACATGCAACAAAGGTTTTGCTGGTTAGAAGTGAAAATGGGAGCTGAGCTTCTCCAGGTGTCTTTCATGCTGTGGTATGCATCCAAAACACTCAGCTATCAGGTCACTCATAACCCTACAACTTCTAGATGCATCCAGATACATTGAACATGATGCAAAATGTAAAATGAACAGTAGCACATCAGGATAGTTAAACAGTTGTCTTCAAACAGAGTTGTAAGTTCTGTTTAGTAAAGCAGATAGGAATTTGAACAGCCACAAGCACTCTTTAAGCTTTTATCTTCTATTTAAATCCAGTCTTATCAAATAAAAAAATCATACTCCAACTCTCTCATAATCTCTGCCCTTTTCTGTTTTTTCAGTGCTGAAAATTATAGTAATGTCTGGCCTGTGTTTTTAGTCCTGTTGTAGTGTTATACACGCATAGGGTGTATTTATTTGTTTATTGTAGTTGGATGCTCAAGTGTGAGCATGGTAAAAGATCTTGGTACTGACAGTCCACCTGGTTGTTGACTAACATTTATTGCAGGCAGCCACAATTTTGCTGCATATGAAGTTGACTGTGGTGTGTTTGCTTAGACTGTTAAATGGCTGGCTGGTGCACGCAGGCAAATATACTCATTACTGTTTGAAGTTTGTTGGCTTATCTCTGCAACAGATGGATAAGTTGGTGACCTGCAGCAAAGGGACACAGCTCTGCAGCAGATCCGTGTTAACTTTGTGCACTTTATTTTGGCTATAAACCCTCTGTGCAAAAATGATTTGTGCAGTATGAAGTGATGTAGAGAGATTTAGTAGGGTTAGCTGATGTGGAATTTTGTGGACGCTAAATTTTGTGAACTGTGAGTATTTCTTAGTTCAGGATTCATGGATTCATGCAGGATTTAAGGTCTGAATGTGTTAAGAATTTGATTAAATATTTAAAATTTATTATTGAACCTTAAGCTTGATTTGATGGATGAATTTAAGTCTTTGTGCATGCTTTGTTGCCACAACTATAATCTATTGGAGCTATCCCTCTCGCCTGGATAGATGATCAATTTTATTGTAACAGAAAGTGAGCCAAGTTCAATCCTCTTGTCTGACACCCAACCTTGTTTTGAATATTAAAGACAGCTGGTCTTTATTCCCTTCATTTACATGAGGAGTCATGATTTCTCCTCCTCATCAAGCTTTTTTGCTGTACAGTAAAGCTCAGCACTGCATTGGTATGGTCATAGATGCAACTGACAGGGTGCCCTTTGACCTCCAAATAACGTCTCTACTGTACTGAACTCAAGTATTGCTTGAGTTCACTGCTTTCTGTTTGTTCGGTTGACTCAGTTTGGGATGACTATACTTTTAAACTATCATTCAGAATGAGTGCAGCATCATCAGGGCTTGTATCCCTCAGTATTTAACATGTAGAATAAATGAAAAAGGTTTGAACTGCTATTTTCTTATTTACACATTCATGATGAAAAGCCATCAGGTTTGTATGTGTCAACATCAGGGCAAAGTCAATAATTTACAGTAATAGGTGGAAGTTTTAAGCGCATAATGTAAAAATTGAGCTTGAATGAGGAATGTGATTTAGGTTTGTTGCATAATGACTTTTGCAGAACATGCATGATATCTCCCCCAAGTAGGACTTTAAAACTGATGGCTATGGGATCTTCATCCTTTCTTTAAAATACTTGTGTCTCTAATGTCGTTTTAAATCCACATGTACATAACAGACCCTGCTGCAAATTAAAAGGCACACATACAGTTCAGAATGTGTCATTAGATACACTTCTTCACTTACAAACATTTTTATTCAGTGACCTGATTGCAATCCATATCTGCGTGCACAAGTTAAATGAAATGTTTTCGGAATAAAGAGATTTGTTTAGATATGGCACAAATTATATCTTGAACATTTGATGTGCCTTTATGGAAGTGTTTTTTTTTATGTATTACATCAATAGGCACTTTTTTCATGTTTATTTTTCTATGTTAATCATATTTGTGTTTTATTTCTACTGATATGTATTGATTACTTTGCTACCTCCAGCTACTGCAACAAATTTCCCACAAGAATCAATTAAGGCTCGCTTTGTGAGTGTGGCTGTAAAGATTAAATGGATCAATATTTTATTCTAGCTGCGCTAGGGGGCTGCACATTGTTGCTCTAAGCCCAGTTTTATATTTTATGAGTTTGGCTATCATTGGTTTAAATAAGGTACATATGTTTACTTCTGTGGATCAGCCTCTGCATGTATGTCACTACCTTCTTCTTGTTTCTTTCTCTGTTTCTGTGACTTTCTTTTAAAAAAGGGGAGTTTCTTGCCTTTGTGGTTCAGAGCATTCATGGCTGTTTACTGTGAACTGCTTCAATTCAAGCTGCCAAACTGAGGAAAAGGGGTCCATTGCATTACTAGAAGCTGACTTTTAAGTTTTCTGCAAATAAAGAAGGTCCCTGTTAATTTGCTTTTTGAGCATCTGACCTTCTCATTTGGAGATTCACATCATCTCATTTATGCTGTTATTATATTTAAAGGGACTTGAGGCAAGATTAAGAAACGAAACTCGCGACTGGCGCGACTGGCGCTACAGGTAACTGCAGCCACGAGCCAAGCCGTCACGGGAGCGCGCACAAACTGAAGCTATAATGTTGTTTACTCACCTTTTTCTCTGTAGTTACACTTTTTAGTGTCTTTCAGTTGATCTGGATCATTTGCTGACGGCAGAATAATCCATAACTATCGCTTACAGTGTTTGAATTTACCGCGACCGGCTTCGTCCTATATCAAAACAGCGGATGTAGCGTCATGTGACGTCACGTCCGCATGGCAGAGCTGGAAAGCTATAATCTTGTTTACTAAGCTTTTTCTTCGTAGTTACAATTTTTAGTGGTCTTTCAGTTGATCTAGATCGTATTCTGACGGCAGAATAATCCATAACTATAGCTTACAGTGTTTTTATTTAACGTGACCGTCTTTTTCCTGCATCAAAACTGTGGATGTAGGTCATTTGACGTCACGTCCGCAGGGCAGCGCGGGAAATTCGGACACCGAATTGCAGCGCATTTTGCAGCACACAGCCTGTTCAAGGCAGTGGAGAGAAACATGGGTGGAAATGTTATTTTTGGTATTTAGCGCTTCATCACCCATTAGTATGAAAAAAGGGACATTCATGTTTGGTTTTTTTCAAATTCCTGCCTTAAGTCCCTTTAACCAAAAGGCTGTTCACAAATTTCTAATTGAATATTTAGTTGCAGTGCGTTATCCTTCCCACAGTAAGCACCTTTTATTTGAAGAAAATGATTTAGAGAGGAGTACACAGTCCCAGTCCAGCCTTTCCTGTTATAACAATAGCCATCATAACCACATCCACCTGAGGCAGAGTGGAATTGTGAATGCTTGTGTACACACCTCTGCTGACTGTAATACATGAACATGTAATACCTCTGCAGACATGACCTCATGCCTTCTTTTCTTAACTAAGTTCTTTTGTAAATCACTGTAAAATAAGTGTGTTGTGGGTGGAGATAGTAACAAAGGTTTGTATTTAGAATACTCTGCAACATGGCAGCTGCATGGAAATGTACAGGATAGGGAAGATTCAAATGGACTAACCCTCACTTCAGTAAAGAGCTCATGTGTATTAGATATGAAACATGCACTTTGCTCATTTGCCTTTCTACTGACATCTTAAAGGGAAGAAATTAAACGAGAGAGAGCACCAAGCAGAATTATATGGCGTGCTTGTTGCTACTTTAGGAAGGCAAGTTTTTAAGTTTGGTCTGAGGAGGCCTGGTTGATTTTGGTGCTTGACTTTATTAGAAAGTTGTTCTCTATTGAAACTTGACTCTCACTATTATCTCTGAATATACGGTAGTGTATTAGTGCAAGTTTGTACATCACCAGGGTGTGGTTTTTAACTGCTTTCTTGATTAATTGGAAGAAAAGAGATCCACACACCAGAAATAGCTCCACTCAGCTCAAGGGGTTTTTAATAAATGACATTTTGCATACTTTTACCTTAAAGTTAAATTTAAAAAAAAAAAAGCCATGCACAGGTTTATTTTTCTCCCTATCTTTTTTTTCCTTCTCTGTCTGCATCAGGACCAGTGTAAAGCTCTGTATCCAGAAGGCTACCCTGAAAGTGCTGAGTCATTCTGGGAGTGATAGGGCCATTAATCAATAGTGCTGCTTGGAGCTGAGAGAAAAAGCGCAACTCGATGGGGACGTGATTATACAGAGTACAGAGTAGTTCACTGTGTATTGTTTTATCTCCATTTTGTTTCCTGTAAAGACTGCATACACACTGCCAGCTTATTCTTAGTTTTCTTAATATTTATTACCCATGTCCCTCTGTACCACTCCTTTTTCTTTATTAAAATCATTCATTTGTTCACTGAACATGTACTGTCCAGCTTCTATTCACATGACTATATTGCTATATGTCATTTACACTCACACTTTTGTATGTTTGTACCTTTACACACTAATGATTCTTCAGTATGACTCACATTGGATGTAAGAGGACACCAGGAACCCTATAGCAGCAAGGTCAGGTTTGCATGAGGTAATCAGGAAGGGCTCCCATTGGCTGGCATGATCCTTATTATTTGTATGACTTGGAGGTCCATCAGTCATGTATGTGTACACATTTCATTATGCACAGAGACTCTGGAACATGCATGCAGCCAGGCTGATTTAAGATTTTCTAGTTTCCTCTTAATCTGAATAATGTCAACTATGAAATTAGCTTTTGGTTCAACTAGACTGTGGCCCCATGTGGTTACATCAAAGGAAAATAAGTGCATGGAAAAATAAATGACATATTGCGACAAATTTGTTTACCTTCTACTGTTCTTTATGGTATATTAACACATGTGATGTATACACAAAAAAGTGCATTCTCTATGCAGAAAAAACCCTTAGATATTAATTCAACCAGTGTATCCCCTCAAAGCTGTCTGCCACAGTAACACATAATCCTTTCCTCCTTTCCATGTATACGTTTATGCTTTTGTACCTTTACAACTTTTTAAAACTTCTCTCTGGATTCTTTGTATTATCATGGACAATTACTGCACTATTAGTTTGCTATCTATATATTGACTCATTAATTGTTAATAAACAACTAAAGTACACGTTTGTAGATTATGAACAAAAGGATGTTGAAGAGAGTTGAAAAAGTCCAAGGTTCTTCATCTTAGCATCATCTTCAACAGCTTCATAGAAGGGGATCAGCCAGTTAACTGGCTGTCATTATGAAAGGAAATGAAAAATATTTTCCTAATTTTGTCAGAGAAATTTTAATTTAAACTTCTGAAAACTCACCATCAGTCAACATTGAAATCCTAAACCAAGGAGGTTATTGACAAGAAAGGGATATCCGGACATACTTTATTGAAAGATAAGTGAGGAATGATTTGGAAAGAAATACCATGGCATTTACACAGCATAACAAACCAAGTAACCTACTTGATAAGTCTCTTAATATTGTATCATACCAATCTGTAATATACCAATAACTTTGATCGTACAAGTTCCACTGATTAAGTGTTTGTATTGCATCTTGTGTTGGTAAATATGCTGATAGGTAGTTGAGTAAAGACTGCAGAGTTTGGAGATAAACCCTTTAAAAAGGTGCACATAACATGTATTGCATAAAGTGGATTTGTGATGCATTCAGTGTTTAAACTAAATTTAGCTGAATATTTAATGCAGCAGATGCTTATTTTGTAGGTTTAAGAAGCGGCTTATTTGTGGAGCAAAGAACCCGTGGAAGTGGTGTTAAATGGATGGGTTTAATTCAAATCTTCTGTGGGTTTTGTGACACTTGTTTGTCTTTCTTTCCAGCATCCTACTCTCAGTATCAGTCAGAGGATGGCAGACTGTCTACAGTCACCCATCCCAGCTCTTCAGGCTCCGGGCAGACCTATACTGCCAACCTGACTCCTGTCCCCACTCCTACCACTAATCGCACCAGCAACAGCCCAAGTAATTATGCTGCCGCCAAACCAGGTAACTCACATAGATAAATGTGCCCGCAGCACATTTCTGTTTTACATGTTCTTTTCAGTCTTTCAGCATTGCTTCTTATTTGTGCTGCAGACTCATTGCTCTTCAACAAGATTGATGAGCGACAGAGGTTAGCCCGCGAGCGCAGGGAGGAGCGTGAGAAACAGAATGGTAAGTGTTTGATGCACACAATCATTGGTGCATACATTTTTCACTTTCTTCTTCGTCTATCCCCAGACATATTGTGTCTAACCTCAGTTGGTTGCCGCAGTGAATTGCCCGTTTCGCTGGGTGTTACATAAAGTCTAGTCTGAAGCCAGGCACCCTGTTGCCATAGATTCCATGTTGCGTAATAGGGCAGTCTATGGTACAGGTTTTAAAAAGGCTGGGGTTTTGAGGTTTTTAGGGACTCATGTTTGAGTGATGCAGATGGATTTTAGAAAGTCTGAGCCTTTTGTTACTTTTGTAGGTTTTTGAAGTGTGTTAATGCTGATAATGTTTTACAGTAGTCATACCTCTGGGTCCCACTGAGCAGCTGTGGGATTTTCTTTGTATTTTGAGCTAAAGCTGAGTCACATGATGTGCAGCTGACCCTTCATTGTTGGTATAAGCCTGAGTGTGCAAAGTTTTGTAGTGTGCAGCCACGTGAACACAACAATGCACACACACACGTAAAAAAAAAAAAAATCAATTCTACGTTAAATGAGCGCGTTTGTGTGTGCAACATAATTCAGCTGCAAAGGAGGCCCAGTGGCAGGCGCGTGAGGAGCGGGCCAGGCAGCACTATGAGAGGCACCTGGAGGAGAGGAGGAGAAAGCTGGAAGAGCAGCGGATCAAGGAGGATAAAAGACGGGCTGCAGTGGAGGAGAAGCGACGGCAAAAACTGCAGGAGGATCGGGTATTTAGACATGTTATACCTGTACATACCTGTGCTTCCTGACCATTGTACTATTAACATCAACACTCAATGAGTGATGCACTGTGTTGTAACTGTTGAAATCCCCCATTATCGATACTCTTATTCCTCCTTTTTATTTACATGCTGAAATACATTGAAAATTGTGTATTTTCTGTATAATCATGCCACAAATAGATTTCTAGCAGGTCTGTTGGTTTCATTCTCTGATGTAGGCTGCAGAATGGTCATAGCTTTCAATAAGCAAAAACTTATACAATTTTATGCAAACTTTATAGGTTTTTCTCAAAGACAAGCATCATGTCACTCTATTCATTTTCTCTTGTTGGTATATTGGTATTCATTCTAAAACATATTCACAGATATTAGATTTTCCAGATGCCTATTTTTTGGATCATTCAATAGCAAACCTTTCGTGTATAAGTCTGGTCCCTTCTGCAATACACAGGGTAGTTTGGTGATAGTTTCAGTACATCATAATGGTACTTTTTTTCTATCAGCAATATAGTGGTGCCACTGGTCATCCAATACAGTCTAAATTACTGTAAATCGGTCTGGTTAGTGCTTCAGATGATTTTCTCATTGTTGTCTTTCTGATTGAAGGCGCGTCATGAGGCTGTGATTCGTCGTACCCTGGAGAGGAGCCACAAAACCACTCAGAAGCCCAACCGATGGTCATGGGGAGGAGCACTGCACACAAACACTCCCAACACATCAGCCGGTATTTCTGCAGATCTTACCTACAAAGTAGCTGCACAAACACAATACTCTCCAACAGATGTCTTATTAATTTGCAAGATACAAACTTGTTCTGCACATTGAGATCGTGCTTTTATATTACAGGTCAGCTTTTCTTTGTCAGTGTTTTGGAGATTATTAAATACTCTTGATGTGTGTTTCTGACAGTATCTCTCTTAAATAAATATGTCTACCTGCCTCTGCAAGTCAGTATTGTTCTGCCATGTTTATATTTGAACTCTTCAGATCCGCTGCCATTGCTGCCTCTCTGTGACTCACTGTTTCCCCTCTACCTCCTTTCTGCTCTTTGTTTCTCCGACTTTGTTCTTCCCACTCCTGGTCCAGGTTTTGTCGAGTCAGTTTTCCTCTATCCACTCGACCTTGCTGGGCTGGAGCACATGCAGGGTGCTTTCAGTCTCTACCGCAGATATGGAATGACCTCCCAATGTGAATATTAAAGCAGTGTGTCAGCTAGCTGGCTAGCGTTAGAACGCTAGCATTAGCATCGTAACTGTACAGAATCGTCCTAGCTCACTCTCATTAGTGTACATGTAGGCTAACGTGTGGCATGGTTAGTGTTTGTTGTTTTATTTGCATGTAGTGGTCCAGGTGTTACCTGAAGTTGCATCCTACAACACAGGATCACTCCAACCATTTCATAGTTGACACACACCCATCTAGCACTAATTCATCTTCAAACATACAGTATTTGCTTGTGTTTAGCAGAGTGTTGGTAGTTTTTCCACATTTAACTTGAATTAACCAAGGTAGAGAAACCTCACAGTAAGTGCTGGCTCCAGCTCTCTTTCCTCCACTGTAATTTTCTCTCTATCTTTATCTCTGTTCTAATTCATCTTCATTATGTGTCTTTGATTTAGATGCTGACAGAAGGTCAGTGTCCACTATGAATTTATCCAGACACGCAGACCCCATCATTACCAAGCGCCTCTCCTCCTCCTCTGCCACACTCTTGCATTCACCAGACCGAGGTAATGACAATGAACGTTATGCATAAACGGCAACATTATCCACTTGTGATGGTCTGCCTTTTCATGTAAATAATTTGTAATTGTTGTAGAATTTTGTGGCTGTTTTCTTACCACTAGTTTGTAAATTACTGTCAATCTTCTTGATATAAACCAAAGAAATAGAAATATGTGAAAGAAACTTTTTTTTTCTTGCTGAGAATAGATTAAACAGCCTTCAGCAGAAAATATGATGCTGCAATTTGGCTCAGTGTAAGGGCAACAGAAAATTAACTACAGTATAAGGGCAGATAAAGCAGACTAAATCTATTGTAAAATAGAGAAATGTAAGCAGTAGTGGTGGTTAGTGGAGTTTCATGTAATCTTGGAGCATACAAGGTAGTTGTGTTGAAATAAAACAAATTAGTTGAACTAGGAAGAGCTTTATCATTCTTCATGTGAAGGTGACTCATCAAGCTGTTGACTGCAGCATCAGATTAATTAGATAAATATTAGAGTAACATTGTTCTTGTTCATCTCTTCTGACTCTCTGTAGGAGATCAGATAAGCACATGATTTAAGATGTGTGTTTTGTGAGTGCTGAGTTAACAGTCAGGTCATGTATTCATTGATGTTCATATGTTGCTGACAGGTTTACAGATGAGAACAGCCTCCTCCCCTGTCATAGGCAAAGCTCAGTCCAAACCCCGCCTACATCAGGGGAAGACCACGCAGCAAAAAAACACAGGTGTCCTCAGGGGGACTTTTGGTGTCTTTTAATACACTGTTTGAAAGCAAAAAGATCATGGGCTGAAAGCTGTACAGGAATCCATGGCAGAATATCAGTGCAGTGAAATTGTTCATTAAAAGAGAGACATGGTATAATACTGCTTTAGAATCATTTAAATATAGCATCATGACAACCCCAGCTGTTATTAAGAATCCCGTCTGCTACAAATGGATGTGATTGGAGATTATATTTACAGTTTTCATACATAATTCACTGTTTATGTTTGCTTGTGTTCCATCAGCAGGATTGAGATTTTTTTCCCCTCCAGTGTGACCCCTTTTTCTAATCCGCTGTAGGATAATCTTTTTGTTTTTCAGGGAACACTGTATGTTGTTTGTCGCTGATTGACACCCAAATTTTTAATAATCAGACTCATTTGTTAGTATAGACTTAATGTTGTAGCACTTCTAAAGTGTAGAAACATCTCACAGTGAGGTTGAAAACAAACTCTAAGACCCTGACCTCGTGGAATTATTAGAGTACAAAGTGGAATAGATGGCCAATTAATTCCTACAGTTTTCAGCCCAATGTCATCTTTTCCCTGCACACTTAAACCTTTAACTTGGCCCTATGAAGCTGCATGTTTTGCCTGATGTACTGACCTCTAGTGTGTAATTGGCCAATCAGGTTATAATGAAGATTGGCTGATTAAAATATACATATTGCTACTGAGACACCAGGGATTTTTTATTTTTAACTTGCTTGCATGAAAACTTGGCACTTATTTAATTATTTACTTAATGAAGTCAGATTTCTTAATGAGGTAATGTTTAAGAGAAGATTATATTTATGTAAAATGCAGGCACAATATAACTTTATGCTATTTAGAAGCTCTTTTCCCTGTATTTTGCCTTTTGTTTGCACCTTACACTGGGGTGTTTGCTGCTTATAATCAAAAGTCTGGTGCATGCTGGTGGGATGTGCATGGTTAATCTTTGCTTTAACTCTCACTTGCACTGTGGAGCAGTCGAAGGGAAGGATAAAGGAAACGCATTCAGTGATTATGTACAACTTATCTGCTTCCACTGACGGCTTGGGCTAATTAGTGGATGGTTAATAGTTTTAACTGTTATCAAACCTCTGATGTGACGTGTGTGTGTTCAGGGCTGCGCCGCCTTCCATTGACGCCATGGGAGAGCAATGTGGTAAACCGCCTGCAGCAGCCAACACACTCCTACCTGGCTCGCAGCCGCAGTGCCATGAGTCTGTCTGGAGATCAAACAGGTAACATACACACACACATCAGTGTTAAGCCCCTCCTCACTAAAGAGTCAGGACTGTGGGCTGCAGTGAGGGAGACAGGTGTTCATGAAAACACACATAAATCACTCTTTCTTGTACTGTAAGTATTTATATCGTTTATATTTTGGTCTCTTGACCAATGCAGTTTCAGATGTTAATCAGATTTGAACAGACTTAAAGCATTACGCTGTCTGAAACTGAACCTTTAGCAGTCTGTGTCAGGCACCTAAAGCTCACTCACTCACAAACACACTCAGGCAAGGTCTAATCAAATAAGCTGTTCAGGAAGTATTGAAAAAATTATACTAAATTGATACTATACCTTGGGCCCGTTTCACGAAGCAGGTTTAATGAAAACCCTGTTTTTAACCCTGAAATTAGGGAAACTGAGTTTTCTGTTTCACAAAGGTAGGTAACTCAACCCAAGGTTGAGCTAACCTTGGGGAGTAATCTAGCCTGTTTCACAAAGAGGGGTAACCTAAACCCTTGGTCAGTTACCATAGCAACTGACTCGGGTTAATGTGGAGAAACCTTGAGTTTCTCACTGTCTCCGCCCACTTTCAGCCACACTCGCCATTTTATTTCTTCATTCATTCAATTCATTCAGCGGCGAGTTTTGGCTGCTGCCGTCTCGAATAAAACATGTTATAAATAAACCAGAGTCGGTAGGTTACAGACGAGTCCTTTCTGTAAGGATTTCATGGATGAAGATGCAGCATGACTGAGTGCAGAGTTTAACTTTCGGAGGTCGTTATCAGACTACGGATAGAAGTTCTTTCATTTCCTGACAGTTGTCATTTCTGGCGTTACAATTACACATCACTGTCAATTATCTACATACACAAGCTGATCTGTCCGTACATTTGTGATATCACCAGTCGTATGTGAAAGTTGGAGGTCCTGTCTCTCTGTTTCCGAGAAATGGTTCGCCCTGATCTCTTGATTTTACAACTGTGTCTCTGGGTATATGGTCAATGGGTATGTCTGTCATGCAGTAAGCTGGGGTTCAAACCCACTTTTTACACGTTGCCATACGCTTTCCCCTCAAAGCAGATAGGCTATTGTTTATTGCCCTGCGTTTTTTCACAATGATTTTTTTTTTCTTTCATTTGAGATGCAGGGCATTTGATAAATGCGTCGATTATATTTCGTCTTAATGCTGCAGACAAGAGCACTTCTCCCCCGCGGGATTGCACCCAAGTTAAATAAATTAAAAGGCTGCGACGAAAGTAGGGAGTTGGATACGAACATCAACCTACCAGGTGGGAGGCAATTGTGCAAACCGTTTGTCCAAACAGTCATCCATGCACAAAACCACTTTGAATCATAGTGACAGGATCCTACACTGTCATACTACCATTAAACAGTTCTACCCTATAACATCATTGTGATTGTAAAGGACAGCATTTAAACTTAAATCTTCTCCCACACTGTCTTTCCTTTTCCTTTTTTTTTTTTTCTTTTTGCGGCAGCTGTTCTACGTTGCCATGGTGATTCACATAAAACCCGGGTTGAACTACCCTGAGTTGATTAAACCAACTCAAATCAGCTGTTTTGGGACCGAAAACTCAGTTTCGCATCTCGAAGTAGATCAACTCATAGTTCAAGGTTGCAACCAGAATTTGTTGAACCTACTTAGTGACACAGACCCCCGGTCTCCTCTTGTTACCACGGTTTGCATTTTATTTATTTATTTGTCTTCGTTGTATTTTCAAGAAATTACTTACCAGTATATTTTGTGAATAATTCCAACTATAGTATGGCCAAGTATATAGTACATATGTAGCAGTAATGGACTGAACAAATGTATTCTGACATTCAGTAACCTTGAATTGAGGATGTTTCTTTGTATTTAATTTGTATGTTTGATCTGAAGTGTGAGTCGAACCAATTTATCTTGTATTTTGCCCTCTGAGCAGAATTACACAATACATTTATTCATTATTAGGAAATCTATTCTCTGCTTTGTGTTTTTTCAAGTTACCATACACACACTCTCTTTCTTGTTGGACTTTTCTCAGCGCATGTACAGTCGTGCCCGCTTGTCTGCAGTGTGAACAAATGAACTTCTTGCTTATGTTCATGTATTTTGCTGCATGCTCACTTCTTCTGTGTACTGTTGGGTCTTAAATGTGATAGATGTCATTTTGTCCAGACTGAATAGTAGAATAGAAATGCTTCCAACACTGCGGCAGATAAACCTGTTAGTGGTTTTCCAGATCAGTCATATCTACTGTATTATGCTTATAAGCTTAATGATACTAACCACAAATTTCACTTTTGATGTTGTGTTGAGATTTGAAATTTAATCAGACTAAATAGTTCCTTGTCATTAATTAAATATCTTATTTTTCATTGAACAATGCCCAAGTGATGGTTGCTGTAAATTTGCTGCTTTTTTTTTTTTTCCAATTAGTAGCACTAACGCTTTCTTTCTTTTCCTCTCTCTTCTTGCCAAACATAATCCCCCTTTCAATCCTCCACTGCTCTTCTCAAACCCATGGCTTCTCTGTTATTTATCTGACATCCTTCTCATTCCCTCCTCTCCTTCCCAATTTTTTTTGCCTGCACTGCTTTTTTTTAAATCAAATCCTAACTTATGTCCTACAAATCCTCATACGGTTCCAATCCATACCTTCCTCAAAACACTCTGAACCCCCCACCTCGTACATTACTGTAGCCATGCCTGTGTGTCCTCGCTCAGTGTCCTGCCACCCCATGGGCTCCATGTCCTTCAAGGCTATACAGGCCCAGCCTCTCCCTCATTGTCGCAGCCACGATAGGAGCCTCAGCAGGGAGACGGCTTCCTCGTCCTCTGCTACCCCACGGAGGAGGACCACAGGAACAACACAGGTAGATGGTATTGGCATTATGTACTGGAAACAGGAACTATGAAGTTATCCTGATGAAACTATTGGTAATACTTGAAGCTAAAATGAGTTGTCAGAGCATTTACTCATTTTTCTGTCCAAGCTCATCTGGGCTTGGCATAATAATGAAAGTACTGCATGACCTAAAGATTACTCGTTTTATTTACGTGTATGTTTGTTTACATAAGCATAACGCCAGTATTTAGCCAACTTGTTGCCAGAATAAACAGCAGGGTTCTCACCACCTAAGCATTTTCTCATGACACTTTAACTGAATGAACTGCATAAAGTTGCTGAACCAGGTGAAGGCATACTTTTCTTTTCATGTTTGTGTCTGGATGAAAGAAATAAAACATTTATTACTCTTTGAGTAGGGCCATTTACTCTGTTACTACTACACTGTTTTTATACCATTTATTAGTGATGTGGTTTTAAATTACAGTAATATTGTTCATCTATTATTTTGGGATAATATTAAAGTGGCCAGAGTTTTCTTCTGGCTTTAAATAACTTATTTTTAATTTGTTAGTACTATTTTTGTCAGATCAGGGAGAAATGTCCCCGTCTCTGTCATCAAACACACACAAACACACATAAATGGTTTTGTATCCACTGTCCATCTGTCTGCTGCTGTCACAGCTTATGCCATTAAGGTTTTAGGGGGAGGCATCTTCTGCACTGTACATCACACTCACTTACCAACAAACATGCTATTTGCACATAGTTCATGCACACAGATTATCCCAATCCACTCAATGCCACAGGTTATACCATTGATACTATATTTTCTCATGTCTACATACCTTGGGTCATGAGAATTTCTGGGTTTGTTTTTTTTGTGTGTGTGTGTTTTCACAAGCAAGATAATAGATGAAATATAGATCGAAGTTTTAAGAATTTAGATTTTTAGTCTTGGGATTTTTGTTTTATTCTCCCATATTTGTTTAATGGTTTGACACCAGAGGTCATGCAGAGGAATGTTGTCTGAGATGAATTTAGTTGCTAATCATTTTCAGTAAGTGGCATCAGTGGAGCAGCTGGGTCTGCACACCCGTTATAGCGTCTGATTACTTCGGATCAATCCCAGTTTCCCCCATTGCCCACAAAGATTTTTTTTTCCCCCCAGGGGTTGCTGTTTGAACAACTCCACCCCTTCCCCAAAAACCCTTAATGAAAGCTAAATATTTGGCAGCATATAAATTCAAGGGATAGTGTCCAGTGGGGCAGTTGGGATTACTCTTGTTTGGGGTCACATTATACTTCTATCTTGACCCCATTTTTGTGGCAAAAAAAGGAGAGAAAAACATTTTTCACTAACATGTTTTATGTGTTTTTCGTACCTGCACCATCAGCCAAAAGACCGTGACAATGTCAGGAAATCATGGAGCAACTTGTCACTTCCACTGGCTCCCATTCTGACTTTACCCCCCAGCAAACGCACTGCTTCTCCTGGCAAGAAGAAAAGCAAAGTAACAGCGCCCTCTCCTGGCAGGTAGGGAAATGTTGCCCATGCTATTTAATGTGCTTGTACAGAGTTGGGACACGTTCTATGAATTACATTGAAGAAATGAAGGGCTACAACTCTTTCTAACGAAAATTTGCAGTAAAAAGCTTTTTGTTCCCTTTGCACACAGACCTCCTCAGAAGTCAGTTGGGCGCCCCCCAACCCCCAAGCTGCTTAAGTCTCCAGGAACAGAAGACCCTGGAAACCTTCGACCTGTCAGGATCACACCTGAGAGCTCACAGCCCTCAACACCTACCAGAGCTCAAGAGGAGGAGGAGGAGGAAGAGCAGGTTCTCAGCCCTCCACAGCCTCGACCTCAGCCTTTGGGTCAGAATAAGACTTCATCTGAGCTTATACCAACAACACACACTGGAGTCAGCGGTGGGTTAGCACCCTATGCATGTCAATATCAAGTTTTTTTTTTTTTAATTTGTTTCTATTTGGTTTAAGCTAATTGTATTCATTGATGTCTTCTAGAGAGTGGAAGCAGTCCTCCAGCCCTCAAACCTTCAGCAGGCACCACAGATCCAGAGGAGGCCAGTCGTATCCTGGCTGAGAAACGGCGGCTTGTTCGTGAGCAGAGGGAGAGAGAGGAGGAGGAGAGAAGGCAACAAGAAGAGCAAGCAAGGTATGCTGGCCACATCAAGACAGGTGTGATATTGAAGAGATGTGTTCACTTGCTACTTCAACTGAAACTTGTGACTTCACAGATTAGCAAAGGAGGAGATGGCTCGCCGGAAGGCAGAGGAGAGGGCACGGAGAGAGGAGGAGGCTCAGAGACAGGCAGAGGAAAGAACAAGGAGAGAGGAGGAGGAGCAAAAGGCAGAGGAAGAGAGACTTCACAAAGAGAGGGAAGAGGCAGAGAAACTTCAGAAACAGGTCAGAGGATGTATGCATGCTTTTCTGTGTAGCAACAGGGGGTAAGCTGAGCTGCAGAGCAATCTGCTCCTTCCACCTCAAATGTACTTTTATGTATGTATGTATATTAGAAAGAGGAGGATGAGGCTCGGCAGAGAGAGGAGGCAGAGCGTCTGAGACAGGAGAGAGAGAAGCACTTCCAGAAAGAGGAGGCTGAACGCCAGGAGAGAAAAAAGGTGATCTGCACTTACACATGTAATAAACACTTGTATTCACAGTGCTCTGCATAAACTTAATTTTTCATTTCTGTTCCCTCCTCACCACCAGCGTCTTGAGGAGATCATGAAGAGAACAAGACGCTCAGACGCACCAGAAAAGGTAAAAACCAGAAATTATAGGGCAACCTACATAAATATTATATATACTCTATATAAATATCTAACTGAATGATCTTTTTAAATGGTTTTATCCACATCACTTTCTATTTTGTCTCCAGAAAATCAGGAATGGAGAAAATGCTGGTAACGTAACATACCCATCCTCTTCTTTTCTCTAAATATATCTTCTGATGTTGGAGTTGTGCCTGATATTGATTTTCTTTCATCATCAGTGACTCCCGAATCTCCTGCTACATCTGCAGCAACGGTTTCCCCAACACACAGTAGTAATGGCAGCACTTCCCAGTCTGACCCAAACCCCAGCGCCACGGCACTGAGCCATCCTGACCAGAGGTGGAGTTAGAGACATTGCAACAGCACGACAGATAAATCTCACCACAATGAATGAGACAGCACATCTTTTCCCCTCTTACACTGATGTCTTCATCCTCTGCGTTTACAGGGAGAACGGGGAGTTTGAAGAGGTGATAGTCCTGCCTTCACACTCAAGGTTATCACCCCCTGAAGGAGAAGAGGAGCAGCAGCAGCTGGAGGATGAGGAGGGGAGAGTTCCGGTTGTAGCCTTCACAGAGAATGGCCTCTTGAAGCCTCTGAGTGGAGTAGAGGACATATCAGCCCAGCAGGGGCCAGGTCAGTCAGCCTTGTTCCAACATCCAGATGCATCTTTTAATCTTTTTCACTTTACAAATAGCTGACTGACACATTTAAGATTAAAACAACATCTCAAAGCGTGCACTCACCTTCATGATGAGACCAGCAACAATTTCTCCACAGGAACATGCTGATGGTGGAATTTAAGCTTCATTTTATGTTTTTGATGTTGACTCAAACTTATCAAAGCAGTTTTGGATCTAATCAGGACATCGAACCTTTCAGCTGTAAAGAAACTTGCATACCTTCAAGCTAATTTAGTGGCAGATATGCTTCCTGGAGAATAGGTTGACATTTGTTTTACTGAAAGAAAGTGTCAGAAAGGGTGAAAATAAAGTTTTGGAGATGACTTGTCAAAGAAGTACATTTTAGAAAAGGAAAAAAACAAAGCCTGCAAAGTACAAGTTGAGAAGCTTCCAGGAAAATCAGCTCTTCTTGAGGTTTGTCTTTGTGTTGCTTTTCGAGAGGTGCAGCATATAGAGGCAACTAAATGGCAGCTTTGCATTTCTACGTTATCTAAACTGTTCATCTGCTGGCAATTAATCCAACTTCCCTCATCAGGTCAGATTATGGACACTTGGATTTCTTCATGTTTAAAACATGACTTAAAAGACATTTATGAGATGTTTTGCATTAATGTTTCCACAAGAAAAAAAAAGAAAGAAAATATGTCATTCATTCTAAAATGAAGAAATGTTCTTAGCCCTGCATTAATTTTCATTGCAGTTGATTTTTTTTTTTCTTGTGGTTTTGAAACTCAGATGTTGCCTGATGTGTCGGGACATGATGATTCCACACCCAGAAAGACAGGTGAAGTCGGAGGGAGGTGGAGAAACATGGAGCTGTTGAACCGAGTCAAATGAAGGACTCGCAGCACCAGATTTGTTCTTTGTCACTCTCTCCTGCAGCAGAAACGCAATGCAGCCATTTCCCAAAGATGGTGTCTCCAAAGATCTCCAGAAAGCGCCCCCCCTCCCCTTAGAGAAGTTTCCTTTCCCCCAGCAAACTCTGGGAAAGAGCTCTTCTCTGTGTCTATTACACTTGGTCATGATGTTTGTTCTGTGTAAAGGCCCAGCTCCCTAAATCTGAAGGGCATTGAACTCACATTTGACCTTCTGATGTGTGAATGAAAAACAGAGATCACCTGGTCAGTCTCCAGCTATGTGATTTGAAGTTTTCGTTGCTGTAGACATACTTTGGGACAGATTTTCTGCATCAGCTCTGTGACTTTATTGCTGGAACGTGTCCAAGAGGCTCGGCTTAGTTTCATTAATCCATTTGTTGTCTTTAACTGAAACCTTGTAATTATTATGTTTCAGCATTTCTGTTGAAATGTTACAGATGTGGATGAAGGAATATCAGCTCTTAAAGTTGTGTTGAGTCTACTTGAAAGTGTCAATGTGATATATTCTGCTGTGTCTACAGTGTTTAAAAGTAGAGGTTATTGGGGTGAGGTGGGGGTGAATGAGTATAATGGACTTTAGGTTTAATAATGACTAAAATGAAAGTACTGCTCTCTACAACTGAGAAACAAGATGTAAACTTTTTGATTTTTTTTTAAAGTTTTTATTTAATTGCTGTACAGATGAAATGTGATTGTTTCCCTCACTCTGTATTCACTTTCTGTTCTTTTTTTTTTCTTTTTAGAAAAAAAGGTATGACTGTTTTGGCTTCAAGCCCTCTCTTTTGTTTACCCTTCAGTTAAACCATATCGGAGCTGCATCCTCTTTCCCGTCACACTAACTCTGCCACTGAGAAGTGTTGGAGGACCTTGCTTGTAGCTTATCATGCCTGTGTTGGCAGTTGACCTTTGTTTTGGCCAAGCCAGTGCGAAATGGACTAAAATAATGTATGATAATAATAATAATCTGATTAATTTGATCTTTATGATTAAGAAATGCTGCTGATTTTGATGCTCCTTGCCTTACTGCATTGTAGGAGTGAAGTGACTTTCTCTACATTGAGGTGAAGATATGCATTCATTGTTAAGCTCAATATTCTGGCTGTGTGTCCAGACTCTTCAGTGGCTTCCTTTTGATGCAGGTGAAAATATTAAAGACTGATATGCCTGAATAAGCGCTTATAATGTTGAAGTATTGGTTCTTCATACAGCTTTTCATTATGGAGACAAGTGGGATTAAGTTTAAACACTGGAATGACAATTACACCATTTCTTTTTCTCCTCTCTCCCCCACTTACCCCTCAGTTAATATTCTCTTTGCATTCGGTTCTCAAGAACTTGCACTTCACTTTCCTTTGTCTATATCTTGCAGAACCAGCAAAAATGGAATAAACTTATGTCTTATGTGCTGCAGGTTTCTGTCAATAGTGCAGAGCATGCCATTGACATGTTAACTTCATATGAATTATGCAAAGGGGATACTTGAAGGCCACAAATCTCTGAAAACTAACAAACCCTTTACTTCAGAGGAAGGTGGCTGAGATGAGTTTTTCCAACCATTGTATTACTGATATCTCTGTACAACTATTGCAGCTATAATTTGGCAAATAAAACTTTTTGAATTGATTACCTATTCAGGAGATTGCCTTGGAATTATTTATTCTTCTGCTTTGTAGACACAAATTGCCATACAAATGGGAACTTGAAGTATTTTGTACATTTATTTTACAATTCAGCTACAAATAGAGGAAGATCTGAATGATAGAAAAGTAACAAGGATCTTTTTTCATACATGAAAGGAGGAATCAGGTGGCTTCAAAGACAGAAATAACATTTACAAAAAGTTTGGATAGAAAATGCAGTCCAAGAAAGACTCAAGTGTTCATCTTGTCATTCAACCCAACTGTTGAATCAGGTAAATCTGCAATGTGTCACTTGTACACATTTTTATAGTCACATGAACTGAAAACGATGTACTCCAGTGGCCTCAACAAATGTCGATTCCGCTAACAGTGGGGAGTCTGTTAGCACAACTCTGTAACACAGTCCCAGTGTTTCACAGTCCTTCAGCTTTACCAGTAAAAGGTTTTTGTGAGGAAACTGGCTGCAGCATTGAGCCAGCTGCCACTGGAATCTTCCTTTGCTGTTGTGCGGGAAATTGCTCGCTCGACTTCCCGTACTGGGCTCTCCTCTTCTTCTGGGAGATAATCTGGGAGGGCTGAGTTTTGCTGCACCTCCACTCCACAAGAGTTCAGAGGGACATACACCTAAAAGCAACATTGATGCTTGAATTTAATGATTATTTAAGATTCTCATATCTTCAGTTTTTTACTGGTGGATTCAAAAGTTCAATAAAAGAGTCATGTACCTCTTCTCCTGCCTCATTCTTCACCACTTGTTGGGCTGACAGTACTTTAGTGGCAGCGATGGCCGTTGCCAAGCTCTGGAACAGAAGAGGAGGGAAGGTCAGACGGATCAGTTCACTATAAATCTAAATTAGAGGGTTATTAAATCAGTTTAATTGGATTCAAGATGCATGGTGGTTACCTCTGTGGGCAGGTCAGAGCGGATACGGACTGTACATCTCTTGGAGGCCATTTGGAAAGTGAAGCTGATCACTCCTTTGACTTTCAGAAGAGCCTCCTCACACAAACCTCGCTGGTGCTTCAAAATAGTGAGTAAATGAGTAAATTTGTTGGAAATCATAGGAACAGCTTCTAGGTGAACTATAAATAAACAAACTTACAATGTTGTCTAGCCCCTGAATGTGCAGCGTGACAGACTTTGCCTTCTTGTTGGAGGAGTTGATAAAGAACTGGGGCTTCTTTCTCTTCTCCCTCTCTGGTGTGTGAGACGCAGGATAAGTAGGTGTACTCAGAATTTTGTAGACCTCTTTAGCCAACGCTGTGATGTCAATAGAAAGATCTTCTCTGTATGGATAAAAAAATATATATATATTGATCATTTCATTTGTATGACTGAATGACATAGCTATCCTATGACAATTAAGATATGGCTTTTACCTATCAATAAGATTCTCCAAGCTCGCCATCATACCCAGTTCATTCTTCATGGTAGGAATGTTGGGAGTAAACTCTGCCAAGTAGCGCAAAGTCTGAGGACAGAAGTAAAGGAGGGATTAACGTTTAATATTTACCGTAACAATGCTTGACAGCAATAATACTTATGAAAGTCCCCATTTTCATGACCTTCAAAATATTTTTCTCCAGGTTAACAGTCAAAGTTTTTTCACAGCCTTCAGGTGTCAAGTATAACTCCCGCTGTCGATAGTAGTAGTACAAGTATATACAGTACACGGTTCATTCCCTTCTGCTTACCTGAAGAGTTGCAAACAGCACATCTGGATCCTTGTGGTCTAGAAAAAGAACCAGACCGGGAAGACAGCCCTGGTCCTGGACTATCACCTCACGGTTTTGCGGTTCTGAAGCCAGGTCCCGCAGCTGACTCACCACCGACAGTGCATCCATCATTTTTGAGACCCTTACCAGACCTGTCAATGAAATATTCATTTACAGACAACCCTCTCGTTTTTTTTTTCCGTTTTAAGTTAAGATAAGATTGATCAGGTCTGTTTTCGCGTTGTTGGATCATATGTTTGGGTGGGTGAAGATTTGAGTCTTTTTGTAAAAACAGATAGAAAATCACTTTTTTCATCAATATAATAAAACGACTTATGAGAGGTCAAGTACCTAAAAGCTGAACATGTAACTATGTAACAAATATTAGATATTAAGGGCTCGAATCTGTAGTGTTGCTTTTTTACTAAGGTTTACAAAGTATCAAGTCAAATGGCTAGCTAAAGAAGCTAGCAAACTACTTTCGACAAGTAAAGAAAGCGCACGGCGTTTCATGAACATCTATACTTTATTAGTGCAGCATTTGGCCCACAAACTTTGAAATTAATGCAGCTTATGTTGTACCAAACCCTAAACAGGTAATAAATGTTTCAAATGTTTATTTTGGCGATGTTTTCTTACCCAAATGTGGAAGTTCCCTGCTAGCCCGTGTGCAGAAATACAAAATTCGTGCTCTTTCTTTCTTGAAACGCAATTGGTCAACCAGCCGTTGCGGATGCTTTTAGATTGCGCTCTCCTATTGGTTTATTATTTTACTTCTGCATTCACAGCCAATCAAAGAAGGGTTTGCTGCTGCAGCTTTATTTGACTTCGCAGATCTCCTGCCAGGACGCGTGAGCGAGGAAAAAACCTGCAAGTTATCTATACGAATTCTTCAGAGATACTTTTATCTTAAACAATTTAGGAAAAGTGTATCAACCAGAATGCCGGTTTCCTTTAAATGAGAAAACGTGTCGAAGGTAAGTGAACACGTTTTTATTCTCTTTGTTTATTCAAGCATCTTGTCCGTGATGTCGAGCATGTTACTCCTGATGACCACAGCTTTTTGCACTGCGGAACCTGCACTGCTCAACCAGGAAAGACTGTTTTTTTTTTTACTATCTAAACTTAGTCCATTATGAATTGTCCCGTGAGCTTTTAAAGTGATTAAAAAAAATCTTAGAATAGCACCGACCTTGAGTTAACTGAGTCCCAGAGCATCCGGTTGAGATATAGTGGTAACATTTTGTATTCAATGACACCACTTTAAAATACGTGGTGTCTCCAGCTTTGTGAATGTCCCGATGACACCACCGCAGTTGCTTTTCTTCACACTTTTTTAGTTGTATTATATGATTTATAGGTCATAATCAGGATTTTTCTCAGGGAAAAAGGCAGACACAAACACCATTGTTGACTGACTGAATTTCATTCTTGTATGAAAACACAGCAGCAAACATGTTATTGTACAATGCAGTTTACAACCCTAACCCTTTAACACATCTGTAATATGACTGAATTTAGGAGATAAATTTTTGAAGATACTTTAAAGGAATATAAAAGATTATATTGATTAATGAACTAGAGCAGTGTCACAATAACTATAGTCTAACTGGACTTATGTTATTGCTATAAAGTCAGCCAAATTATTGGTTAAATTTTTGAGTGTTTTTTGGGCAGTGTTTGGTATTTTGGAAATGTTACAACTCAGTGCTGTGTTTTGTTTTGCTTCAGGTGTAAAGATGTGACTCGCCTCGCCTCTGTATCGGCCTTTTACAAAGTCAGTCAGCAGAAAGGTGAGATTTGCAGTCGTCAGCTGGTGCAGGGAAAAGTCCTTCCAATGTCTTTAGTGGAGGATATTCTGGATGTGCTGCGCATGGTCCTGGAGTATTTTGGAGTACCTCCAGACATGGTAAATATACACGCAAATTTCTGTTGTAATTGCTGTAAATGCTGATAAAAAGAGACCTAAGTGTTGTCTGACTGCGTTACTCTTGTAATTGTCTTATGTTGTGTTTAATCTTGCCCGTAGCTGGTTCCTGTGTGGGACAGTCAGCTGTGTGGTCAGTATCGCAGCATTGTGCGAATGATTGGGACAAACCTTCCTCTGAAGCCTACTCCACGTGTACACTTTCAGGTATTGTACAATCTTTTGCATGCTTTTTTTCAAGTTGCTAGTTGATATTTACAACACTACACCAGACGCACTCACCCATCTTTGCTCGGTCCTACACTCACTCTGTCTGTCTGTTCCTATTTACTGTGTCGTGTCTTAATGTAGCAGTTCTCACACATAAATACTGGAGGTTTTAAGGAAAAACTGGACAGTTTTTTCACAGTTGCTGTTCACACAGGCGTATCACTGCTGGATATGTGCCAGATGGAAATGTGAGAGAAGTTGCTCAGGAGGATGGCTGTCTAGAGTGTGCAAAAGGCAGCACATAATGCAGAAATAATGTTTTCTTTGGAGAATTGGCGATGAGTATCCTTATTGTGTTAATATGGAGAAAACGAAAAGTGACAAGCAGTCCAGCAGAAAAGAACCAACTTTAACCAAAACACACACATTCACATCCACAGTGGCAGCAATTGCTCCAGAAATATTTGTTTTGTTGGTTTTCCCAGCCCTTTGGGACCGGGTAGAAAATTTCTGCAGTGAATATTGCAGGCATTTGCATTCTTACACCCTGGGAGATCTCTTTATTGATTCAGGACTGCACTGTATTTATGAAAGCAGCTTGTGTGATTCCCCCCCATACCCATGTTCTGTCCTCAGATCCCCCTGGTCACTTATAGAGCCCACCGACATGTTGATGTCACAGAAACACCAGCCATCCCCTCATTCGCTGATGTCATGTGGGTGTTTGACGATGAAGGTGACATGTTTGCCAAAACCAGGTAAGAGATCCAAATACCTTAGAGGTCGGGCTGGGCGATAATGGCAAAAATCAAAGTCACGATTTATTGACTTTGGGATCAGTAGAGTTAAAATGGGCTGTCTCAGCTTCACAAACTCTCTGAGATTATGTTGTTTTAGGATGTACAGTCGTCCTCAAAATTATTCATACCCTCCAATTAAAGAAGGAAAAAAAATCAGCTGTCTGTAAATTAAGTTGAAATTGACAAAAGTAATAATGAATAAAAATTCTGTGAAAATCGCGACACTAATTTTGACATGTGGTTCAGCAAAAAAAATAAATAAAACACAAAAAATAAAACGAGTAAAGCAAGTATACAAACATGATGGAGCTCTGAGGCAAAAATTTTGTTTAGCACTACCTTGAGGGAATCACTGCAATCTGGTGTTTTCTGAAATGTTCAAAAAGACTTCTGCACCTGTTGACAGGTATTTTTGTCCACTGTTCACAGGAAAGGTGCTCTAATGTGTCTGGGACAGTTTTGGTTGGTTGGTTGTTGTTCTTTTTTTGTTGTTTGTTTTTTAAATAATTATTTTCAACCACAATTCAAAAGCAATATTTTACGTCATTATAATTTTGTAAATTTTTATTTATTAGTTTCTTTAGTTTCCTGTTATTTGAATTACTATTGTGAATTACGCCTTTTCTTTAATAATTTTGATGATGATCATATATAAACATTTGTGTTTAAAAGTGTAGAAATAATTTTTAATTAGCTTTGTATTACGAACCTGAGAAAAGGCTACTGTGGTTCTAGTCATGCATATGTGTCTATTGATTACATGGTCTTCTGTTGGAATCGTTTAAAAAAATTGCAACCAAATTTATAACCATTGGGCTTTGACAGCTTTTGTATATTATTTTACCGTGGTTTAGGTAGGTATTATAGGTATTAACTTGCAGGTGCAAATACATGCTCTGGTGCATCTCCTCTCGTCTCTAAAGGCCCATTTATGCTCGACACAGAAGACAGATATGCAGACGGATAGACAGTTTTGTCCGTCATCTGCGTCAGTTATGCACATAATTTGGTGCATTTTGAGGGGCTTGTTGGTCCGTCACTTGACAAAGAAAACGGAGCAAAACCACTGGAAACCGTAGGGTCAGTGTTGAGTTGTGTAGCTATGTAGGAACAAACCAGAGAAGAAGAACAGGAACTGAACGACAACAACACAAAAACCGCCAATGTCAAATAGCCCCGAGAAAGAAGACGCCGAACAAGCAGAGAAGAGCATCTGTAGACAGGGCTGGAGCTTTTGAGGAGAGGCTGTGTGAGTGTGTCCGAAAATACACTCATATCTACATTACTGAAGCCAAGCGGTGTAAACCAACATCAAAACAGGGAAGTTAACAATGAACTCAGCACTGCCGCCTCGTGGACAAACTGATATATGAACCATCAAAATGCAGAAGACACATGGAAACAGCAACGCATGGCACCGCATGAAACCGACGTCGCGATTTACGTACATAAGGGAGCATAAATGGGCCTTTACATCTGATTTGGCACACCAGAAAGCATTTGTTTAGGAATCCATGTCATGGACTTAGTCTTGTTTTTTCAACCCCTCTCATGATAAGTAGTCTTTTTATTTACTGTGAAATTTATGAGATTCATGCTCTTCAGAAACGCATTCAACCTATGATCCAGTGCTGTTAGATTTTGTTGAGTAGCATCAAAAGTAAAACAAAAAAACAAAATAACCATGACATTTCTTTGTGATCTAAATAGGAACCATTTACCTCCAAAGAAGCAAATGACTGTAAATGGAGGTCTGATGAGGAACACAAGAACGTCCCTGAATCAGCCTCCTAGAGGAGTAACGTCCATCAGTCAGTCTGCTGATCCAGAAGCCCTGAAGAAGATCACAGCTCTGGAAAGCGAACTGCTCAAACTACAAGCTCAGATTGCCAGGATTGTTACTGCTGCGCCACCTTCAGGTACTCATTTCAGCTTAATCTGGACAACATGTTCCTTTTTTAATATTAAGAAAAATGACCACTTTTTTTTTCCTTCTCAACATGTTTTAGGCCTGATTGATGCCACAGGTTCGCCTTTGTCACCTCTTCCAGTCCCAACTCTCACCTCAACACCTCGCTGTGCTGCTCCTCCTCCACCTCCCCCTCCTCCTCCTCCTCCTCCTCCTCCCTGCCCAAACTCCACCACAGAAACATCAGTGGTTGAGCTGATAAAGCGGCACAAGAAGATTGAGAAAGATAAAGGTCTGCCCCGGCACCAAAATGCAGGGTTAGAAAATAAAGGGATTCCCTCCATGTTGGACGTTCTGAAGGACTTGAATCAAGTAAAATTGCGCTCAGTGGAGAGGTAGGAGTTCGTACCTCTGCATCAGTGTTGACCAGTACTCATGCATTGATACGATCAGACTCGGCAGAATCGTCTTGCTTTTATTCTGTGGGAACTGATGAAAGAGCCCTCCTTTGTGACTCCTCTAGATCACCAGGCGGCACACCAATCCAGAAGAGACGCAGTAAAGGAGGTGCTGCACTGCTGAATGACCCAGCTGCTCTTATTGCTGAAGCACTGAAGAGAAAGTTCGCTCAGCATCGTCACAACTCCTCTTCCGACAAGGAAAATTCATTAGATCGCTCACCTTTCAGCAGTCCAGAAGCGCCTAAGGTTTGTCTCTTAATAAAGACATTCCTCACTTCCACACCTCCAACATCTGTAGAGATGCTAAGCTGATACCTCTGTTGCAGGTTTCTGTCCACACCAGACGCAGTCAGGGACGCCGCCACTTTTGATCCGGCTAAACAGTTATTTTCAACTCCAAGAGGCCACAACAAGTCATGACTGAGCCCGAGTCCCCGCAGATGTGCCTCTTACCAGACTTCAGCTGCAGCTACTGACTTTTAACATTTCATTTCCAGGTTTCTGTTCTTTTAAAAAAGTTATTCTTATAGCAAACTGGTTGTTTCTTTTAAGTGTCTTGTTGGAATTTTGAATGTATGATTTTTGTTGAAGCAATTGCCTGTAAATGGGGGTTTTGGTACTCTTTTTATTCTAACTGTTTTAAATGTTATTCAGAGTGATAAGTCTGTGAAGAAAACCTTTAAAGGAGGTAATGTTACAATATATTTAAGCAGGTATCTTCTGTAGGTGGTAGCTACCTGCATTGTTTTTAAATTCACCTTGTGAGGCTTTCAGTCTTAACCTCAGCTTAATGATGGGATTTCAGATTCAAATTCTATGCAATATTTTTAAGTTGTTTTGTTCATTAAAAGTCAAATTGCACTGAGCACTAATGTTGGCTCCAAATCCTGTTGAAATGTATGTTTTAGTGATTTTTAGTCTTTTATCACAGTTAAAGGTAATCCAGTTGAGACAGCTGCATGGTGTGCAAGCTAATACAGCCTGATAATGCCCTCATGACTGTTTTCATAAATGTATATATATATATATCACACAGTTATATCAATTATAATATGTTATATATATTATTAGTTATATGTATAGTTTTTACATGTCAGGAACAGTATTCAGTGGGCATAAGGCGATTAGCCAAAGAGAGTATGACAGTCAAAAGCTTTGAAAGAAACTTCTATTGTTTGGATATTTGTTAGTCTAAAAACTGCAGCATGTGCATAATTCCTTTTAATCAAAGCAGGTCTTTTTGATGAAAGGTGTTATCCAGGTAAGCTCAATTTCAGTTCTCCTTTTACTTGATGACCACAGGAATAGACATTCATGAACATGATAACTCCTAATGATTTAAAGTTAACTTTTGATGTAGTTGCCACTTTAGTCTTCATAGTGCTGCTATACATGTATATGTATTAAATTCATACAGCTTATCAAGCTAATGGAAACTTAAAGCCACAAAGCTTTTGTTTTTAACTGCTTCTTCAGCTAAAAATTTGCCAAATTAAGATTGTTTGCACGACAATGTGTGAGTGGTTATTCTCAGTCTTGATATCATTAAACTGACTTATCAGGGCTTCACTTGACACACCTGCTCACTGAGGAAATAATACATTTATAGAGCACATCACAAGATACTCAAAAATGCTTTTCCCACAGACACTAAAGACAAAATTGGATAAGAAAATTTAAGCTTAATGCTTATGAGTTTTTACAATTAAGACATTTGTCAGTTAAGGCTTAATGTGTATTTGTATATTTATCATCCTTCGTCTCAATTTGTCCCCTGTGTTTGTGGGAATTGTATATCATTACTGAGCCACGGGGTGTAAAAAATAAGGAAAATCTTTCGCATAGTTTACATTTGCTTTTTAATTTAATCGCAGTAATGTAACCGGATGGATTCTAACCTACAGTGGGGCAAAAAAGTATTTAGTCAGCCACCAATTGTACGAGTTCTCCCACTTAAAAATATGAGAGAGGCCTGTAATTGTCATCATGGTATACCTTAACTGTGAGAGACAGAATGAGGAAAAAAAAAAAAAAAAATCCAGAAAAATCGCAGTCTGATTTTTAAAGAATTTATTTGCAAATTATGGTGGAAAATAAGTATTTGGTCAATAACAAAAGTTCACCTCAATACTTTGTTATATCGCCTTTGTTGGCAATGACAGAGGTCAAACGTTTTCTGTAAGTCTTAACAAGGTTTTCACACACTGTTGCTGGTATTTTGGCCCATTCTTCCATGCAGATCTGCTCTAGATCAGTGATGTTTTGGGGCTGTCGTTGGGCAACACAGACTTTCAACTCCCTCCAGAGATTTTCTATGGGGTTGAGATCTGGAGACTGGCTAGGCCACTCCAGGAGCTTGAAATGCTTCTTACGAAGCCACTCCTTTGTTGCCCAGGCAGTGTGTTTGGGATCATTGTCATGCTGAAAGACCCAGCCACGTTTCATCTTCAATGCTCTTGCTGATGGAAGGAGGTTTTCACTCAAAATCTCACGATACATCGCCCCATTCATTCTTTCCTTTACACAGATCAGTCGTCCTGGTCCCCTTGCAGAAAAACAGCTCCAAAGCATGATGTTTCCACCCCCATGCTTCACAGTAGGTATGGTTTTTCATTGGATGCGCTTCAGCATTCTTTCTCCTCCAAACACGAGAAGTTGCGTTTCTACCAAAAAGTTCTATTTTGGTTTCATCTGACCATATTACATTCTCCCAGTCCTCTTCTGGATCATCCAAATGCTCTCTAGCAAACTTCAGACGGGCCTGGATGTGTACTGGCTTAAGCAGGGGGACACGTCTGGCACTGCAAGATTTGAGTCCCTGGCGGCGTAGTGTGTTACTGAGAGTAGCCTTTGTTACTTTGGTCCCAGCTCTCTGCAGGTCATTCACTAGGTCCCCCCGTGTGGTTCTGGGATTTTTGCTCACCGTTCTTATGATCATTTTGACCCCACGGGATGAGATCTTGCGTGGAGCCCCAGATCGAGGGAGATTCTCAGTGGTCTTGTGAGTTTTCCATTTTCTATTAATTGCTCCCACAGTTGATTTCTTCACACCAAGCTGCTTATCTATTGCAGATTCAGTCTTCCCAGCCTGGTGCAGGTCTACAATTTTGTTTCTGGTGTCCTTTGACAGCTCTTTGGTCTTGGCCATAGTGGAGTTTGGAGTGTGACTGTTTGGAGGTGTCTTTTATACTGATAATGAGTTCAAACAGGTAATTAATACAGGTAATGAGTGGAGGACAGAGGAGCCTCTTAAAGAAGAAGTTACAGCTCTGTGAGAGCCAGAAATCTTGCTTGTTTGTAGGTGACCAAATACTTATTTTCCACCATAATCTGCAAAAAATTCTTTAAAAATCAGACAATGTGATTTTCTGGATGTTTTTTTCTCATTCTGTCTCTCACAGTTGAGATATACCTATGATGACAATTACAGGCCTCTCTCATCTTTGTAAGTGGGAGAACTTGTACAATTGGTGGCTGACTAAATACTTTTTTGCCCCACTGTATAACAACTGAGGAGAAGCTTATTTGTATTTTTGTCTAATAAATCTCATGTAAAGAAAACATTGTTGATCATTGAACAACATTGAAAGTTTAATATTCTAGTTGGTAACAGGGGAAAAAAGAAAATGAATGAAATCAGAATAAAAGTTCAATAAAATAATACTAAAAGAGAGGGAGAGAGAAAACAGAACATCCCAACATTAAATTTGTGGATAGAATTATGGTAGGGTTTTCGCTTGATTTTAAAGACATCTCAACTGCTCTCAGATTATTGAGTAAATACAGATATGAACATCAGTGAGAAAATAAAGCTTTACTTTTTACATTGGATTTTTTTTCTTTCTTCATTTTTAAAAGTTCATATTGTAGAAGATCAGAGGGTTCTGAAAGTTCACAAAGTAAAAGCCATTTAATAATAAATGAATTAATAGGCAGAGGTAATAAAATGAGTTTTAAAAACTAATAAAAGACTGTCTTTAAAATCAATATAATGTGAACTATTTTTCTGGTCGATATTAATCAAGTTGTCCTGTGTCCTGAAGAGAGGCAAAGCTATGTAAAGCTTTTTGTTATTAACAGTTGATGCTATCTCCTGATAATTTATGACAGCCCTCCTTAAACCACTAAAGAAAAATGCACATTGTTTATTGCAAAGGCGTGGTTAAGATTTTAATACCAGTTTATATGGATTTCTGTCATTTCACACCATCTATTATGAGTACTAGATCTACAGTGGTGGAACCAGAAGGCTGGCCAGCTGGGCTGGAGGTTGCCCACCCGGAGCACCTCAGGTGATGGATAGATGATAGAGAGCCAAGAAACGACAAACATCTTTCCAGACAGGTATGGATCACCAGTGTCACTACAACAGTCAAAAGTTTTAAAGTAGTTATTATAAAGTTAGTAGTTATCTTTTTAAAGTATTGACATTTGGTTGCACATTTCTGCAAGAGATTAAGTACCTGTGCAAGTGAAACTACTCACCATGGAAACCACATCATATTTAGCTTTCAGTGTGTGATAATGTGGGGTCCTGTCACTATGCTTCTGATTGATCATGCGCCCTGGCTACTTGGCCACAGGATGTCCCTTTGGCTGTTGGTTGTCTGGTAAGCGTACATGACTCTCACCTGTGATTCTTGGGATTGAATCCCACCTGGGTCCTCCTTGCGTAAGTTGCTATAAGTGATTTTTTTAAAGGAGACTACACAGCAACTCAGTTATCCAGTATTTTTCTTCTTTGCATTTAAGCTGAAAATAAATCATAAATGCTTAAAAACTACCTTATGATAGATAAATGTTGCTTGTTTGCTGTTCAGATGGCCTGATCACATACTGTAGCATTCACTGTCATTTTAACAGGGGGCTAACGAGGCTGGTTGATGACTTTAAATTAAGCTGCAACATGAAAATCTGGAAATTATGATCTGTTACTGGTCTTGTTATGTTAAGAGAGGGAAAAAAATTAAAAGAAGGGGAGATATTTCTGACTGTGTTGTAAAGAGGAGGGGCGCAGATCTGGCAGAGAAACACCCCAACCCTGAGGTAAGCACCACAACGTGGATCTAGTACCACAGGTCAGCATGGTCAGACACAGGGATCCAGTCTACCACCACCATCATGCCACCCCATACAGTCAGCCAATCACAAGCCTGGTTCAAACTGTGAAAGTTAAGCTTCACATAAGGTTTTGGGTTTTTTTTGTTTTTTTTTTAAAGTTTGAATGTTGCTTCAGCTGGTACAGATGATTTGTTTGTCACATAATATTGTGTCTGTTATATTTTTCTAATTTTGACCATTTTATATCCCCCGCTGTTTAAGACTGAGAGACATGGGATCTGTTATTTATGTCTAATGTGAACATAGTTATTACAACAGTGTAAATGTGATGATAGAATCACAATTTTCTTTATTGATTTGACACTTTGGAAGAGTGTCAAATCAATTTTATATCTCAACAGAATCTTCCTGGTAAAGTATTGGATGAAAAATAAACAGGTGGCAAAGTATAGATTAAAAAAACATAAAAACTAAATACTTCCAAAAACACATTTTACTGTTTTTAGATGAACAGTGAATCATGCTTATTGACCCATTTTCTCTGCATTCCTGTCTTGTGGTCATGCAATGAAGTGTTTTATGCTGATGTTTCCAGACAGACTTCATTTAGAAGTATTCTTACTGAATGATTTTTCAGAATCAGAAAAATATGGAACAAACTTTAACTGATTTTATTTTTTTTAATGGATCCAAGGTAGATATGTCCAGACTTGACTGTTGTGCTACATGTGAAGGCTGTAATAAATGAAATGCTGATTGTGATAGGAAGTCGAGCTTCATCTCCTCCTTGCACCTCTCCTGGGAAACGTACAAAATTGAAAAAGCTTAATCAGTCAGTTTAGATGTAATAATATTAAACTGTATAAAAATACAGCAATACCACAGGTTGATCCATCGTTACTCAGTCCACTGCTATGTGACAAGCTGATTGACCAAAAGCTAACGAATATATGACATTTTTTTCCTGAGGAAAGTCATGCATCAAGAACACAATAAAGAAACAGAAATCTAATCTCAAGATGTTGAACTAAAATATACTCTTATTTGAATATTTAAGATACTTGTAACTTGTAAGAGTTAAATGTATGAGTCCCTATTTTATTTGTAACCTACTCCAAACATATCTCATTACGTCTCACCTTCTAGTCCACTTCCATTGGGCTTTCATCACTGATGGAAGATGCAGATGGTGTCAAACTTCTGCAAGGTATAGAATCAACATTTAGTAAGCATAAAATCAATTAATTTTAGTCGTATCAAAGAAATATTTCCATAAACAATGAGAGGAAAAAAAAAATCACATTTCTTGTTAAAACTTCATAAATGTTTACTTTGGTATATTTTCAGTGGTGGCCCTGTATGGACTACCAAAGTGACCCTTTCAGGATCCCTTCCCTCTTTCCCCAGTGTCAGATGGACTCTCGCCACCCCACAGGCCTGACTTGGATTAATCCAGTGCAGTAAATGTATGCATAATGGCCAGAGTAGCATATTGTGAATGAACCAGCTTGTACTATAGCAACTTTATTGCTGTAAAAACAAATCTTGTATGGCACCATTGCTGCACCTGGAGTGATTTTTACTTTTAACTATAGCGATGTGGGTTAATGGAAAGTGGAGAGTAGAGATTTAGGTGCACAACATGTCCAGTCAACACCTTTCCTCATAGAACAGTGATAGCTGGTGTCCTCTGACCACTTCATGTTAAGACGAGGTCAAGCTCAAATGTAAAGTGCTGTATATTTATTTCACATGTTTACATCTAATACACAAATAATATATGAATATCTACCTGGATGAACCTGCTTGTTCACCAGAGGCAGTCCAGTCCATTTCATCCTGATCCTAACAGAAAAGAGGAATATTTAAAACATTTTACATGAAAATGTGAAACTTAGAATCTTGTCGCTAGTTGAACAAGCTTTGACAATCGTCCTAAATGTGAAAGGTACTGTAAAAAACTTGCTTCTTGAGTAGAAAGTGTGGGAAATGAAGCCTGTGTTGTCTCAGTCTTGGAGTAAATCTGCAAAACATGAACAATGTATAATAAGAAAAAAAGGAAAAGAAAAAGACCATACACACTGAAAACTCCTGGGACAAACTGCTGAGTTAAAAAAGGACCAACTAATTTCTAGGTTATTTCAACCCAGACATTTGGGCTGTTGGGTTGTTGACCCAACTTCTGGGTGAAATATTCAATCTGAAAGTTGGGTCATGAAAATAACCCAATTTTCTGGGTGGAAGTAACCCAGAAATTAGTTTTTCCCTTTTCTACCCAGGAGTTCTTAGTGTGTACTGCTTACAGTTTATTATCTAACTTTATAACAATAATTTGCTCAAATGACTTCATGAATGAAATAATTCAAGCATTGAGTTTTCATACTTGCCATGAATGATGTTTATGTACAATATAGATAGATGTTTTAGAAAATATAACTTTTTAAAATGAAGGGATTTTATTCAAACTGATCTTAAAGTGTGGTCTTATTGGAATCTAAGTTGAAAAAATGTAGACTAAATGTAGAGTGTCAAGGCCTGTGTGGGAATAATGTATGCAAACTATGTGCATCAATTTAATGAGGATATCCTGTTCATTCCTAAACCCTTTCATGGTATTAAGTATAGTATCACCAAGAAATGAAGGCAAAGTAAGGACACATTTTTTTCACTAAAGTCCACAAAATGAGATAAGGGTTTCCTTCAAGTGATAAATGTGTGCCACGTTAAGAGGATTTTCCAAACATTTCTGCATTTAAGGTTAGCCAGAAAAGACAGGAGAGATATGTTAGGCTTATCAACAAGTAGAAGTCTCTACAAAGCATATCACATAAGTAACTTAGAATCTTGTATTTGAACAAGCTTTGACAGTCGTCTTAGAAGTACAGTAGAAACCTTACCTCTTCTTCTACTTGACTAGAAAGGCTGAATTCATCTCCCCTGCCAATGGGAGATGAAACCTGTGTTGTCTCAGTCTTGGTGTACTTGGTGTAAATCTACAAAACATGAAAATTGTCTGATTTAAAAAAAAAAAAAGAAAAGAAACTAATACGACACTGATGAAATTAGAGTATATCTTTACCATTTTAACAATGATTATTACTTCATAGATAAAGTAGCTTGAACATTCAGGTTTTATACTTGCCATGAATGATGTTTATGTATTTTGTAGATGGATGTTTTAGGAAATGTGTTTTTAAGTTAAGAGATTTTATCTAAAGTGGTCTTAAACTGTTGTCTTATTGGGATATAGACTGAAAAAGCATGTTTTGAAAATAAAGTTTGAGCTGCTCTTTAAAAATGGCGACTTGATCTCAGAGGAAGGGAGTTCCAGAGAGCAGGGGTCACTCCAAAGGCTCTGCAACCTTTAAGTTTTTTAACCATGTTTGCTGCACAATCAGTTGACCCTGATCACATGACCTCAGTGTGGCAGGATGCAAGGAGGGTCTGGCAGGGTATGAACCTCAGTCTCCTGGGTAAGAATCATGTGTGCTGACCATTAAGCCACAGGGATATCCCTTTAGCTAAATGGTCAGTGCACAGGGCTCTTGCCCGGATGTGGAGCCAGTGCAACTGAATCATTAACAGGGTGACATGAGATTGCTTGTAAGGAGCCTTGCAGAAGCATTCAACAGAGCTTCAACTTTTCTTGCTTTTGTGTTTTGAGTTGATTAACCTTACAGATGTGTGCTGATCTGTCATTTAAAACCAACAGTGTAGTTCTCTTTATAGAATATTTTGCATCATTATATTGAGAATAGTTCTGATCAGCCAGCTTGTCTGTATTGTTTCTGGTGCATTTTTACTCCATTCTTGTAGAAATATTTAAAGTTACACAAGTTTTGGCTCTTATCTTAACAATATGCAATAACATTGCTTTAACATGCAGATGAGAAGCTGACACATAATATACAGCAGGGTGCATTTCAGTGGATCTCCGGGAATATAATTATTAGATCTTATACATATATTAAGATTGATTATTGAAACTCAAGAGCTACCTGGGACAATGCGTGCCTGAATCTACAACTGCAGTGCCTTCAGGTGACAAATATTGAGCTTTCATACCAAGAAAATTGAACTTGAAGAAAAAGTTGTGGCTAAGGGAAACAACGCCACAATTTCTCTAATTCAAACCATTAAATCTGAGCTGTTAATATTAGAGGCAATTAAGGAGCAGCTCGCAACTGCTTTTGATTGTGAATTAAAGGAAAAATTACTTTACAATGTGAGGTTATCCCTGAACTTGAGCTTCAGGTCTGTCGTAGCTCACCATAGCTAAGCTATGCGAGTCAGGGTACATCGACAAAGCTGCATTTAATTCTGAACTACTCACTCACAAAACAAAACGGCACAAAAATAGTTGCACATGCTAATAATGCAAACGCTAAATGTTATCCATTGCCTAATTCCAAATGCTTTATATTAAACCATAGTATTTACACAGATGTTAAATTGGTTTAAATACGCTACCATTGTAGCCATGGGCGCCGCCATCTTGAGACTACCGGAACTCAGCCTCACATGCATTTTTATGAAAGTTTTGCATTTTCTATATCTAAGAAAATGAATTTGCATAATAGGAGGTTGTAATATATTTTGTTATATATTAAGTATACTGCTTTTCCTTAATATTCCTTAACCTACAGTAGTCCGCCAGCTACTACTCTGTTAAACTTTGTTAATCTGATAAACGCCAATGCCAACTTTTCATTCCAGACTGAAGTGATGCTAAGGAAGAAGTGGATCAAAACAACCTATTCGCCGTGGTGAAGGACCGAACTTTATAATAAAACGATACACGTTTGTTTGTGGCCGGCAGACTGCGCAGTCGTGCTAGCAGGTTAGGATTAGCCAGCTCGATAACGTGCCTAACTTTGGGCGGCTGAAAACACACAAGCATCTGAAAGCGTCTCCTTTCTTGGCAGTCCCCAGTTGTTCCACTGGAAACGGGGAGGTACAGACCCGATTTTCAGATGTTTGTGTGTTTTAAGACGCACAATGTTAAGCATGTCAGTAAACGCTAGCTGGCTAATGTGTGAAGTGCTGGTGTTGTGCCCCACTGGCGACAAACAAACGTGTGTTTTATTATAAAGTTCGCCCCTTCACCGCGGCGAATCGATCGCTTTGATCCACTTCTTCCTTAGTATCACTTCAGTCTAGAATGAAAACTTAAGTATGTTTGGAGTTTATCCGATTTAAACAGTATAACAGAGCAGGAACGGCTGTCGTTAACATGGCCCGGAAGAGGAAGTGTCCAAATACCGGGAATCCAGAGTCCTTTATCATCCATCCACTTTTCACACCATCAGCCTAAAAAGAAACCTCACCCTTATTCAGTATCTTAAAATGGGTCGGAGGAATAAGATCATTGCTTATTTTCTAAATGCTTTCTGATAAACGTACATTTACTGTCTGAAGTGCCCATGATGCTAATAGATAGCCTCTTAGCACATAAACCTAGCAGCCAGCAAGTTGACCTAGTTTTTCCAAATAAGGTTATAGCCAATCAAAAATTAAGTCATCATGGTCTCCAGGCAGATCATACCATTACTGCAACCCTTTTTAGAAAGGAGGGAAATCTGGCATGCCAAAAAAAAATACCCCCTCCTCCCAGAAAAAGTTACGTTTGGAGAATTTACCACTTTAAGTGGCAATGATGTATCAGAAAGAATGATTGTAGTGCCAGATATATCCACTAAGAGGCAGAAGATAATTGTCAGACTCATTAAGCTGTCTATGATCAGACTGCATAAATTAGCATTTGGAAATTGAAGTTTTTAATCTAAGGTGATGCAGTAAGTCTCAGAAAGTCAGGTATGATACACAACGTTTAAGTGTTAAAAAAGCAGTTAACTTTTTCTTTTTCTCTTTTTTCTTTTTTTTTTAGGAGTTAAGACTTTGGAAAACCAGTATAACTATTACTATTTAGAAACTGCTAGCCCTCAAAAAGGCAATCCTTGTATGATGATGAACAATGTAGTATGTGTTCCAAACTTATCCGCACAATATTTGAAGTATAAAGAAAAATTAAACTCACCTGTTCTGTTCAGCATTTTCTTTTCTTTTCTTTTTTTTTTTTTTTACAGGACTTTAGATTTTTCCAGTTATCATAATATTCATGTTGGTCCACCATTTAAAGTGAGAGAAATATCCTCGTTGAATGGATCACACATGCTTTCACGAAATAGATGCCAAGTGTGATGATTTAATACACTTTTTATATTGTAAGACATCATCCTGCAATATGTGGAGTAAAACTGTCCACACACTCGGAGCTAAGAGAAAGGAGAGAGACTGCTGATGCAGCTGCTTATATAGCCAATTGCAGCCTGTCGTGGAGGAGGAAGAGGGAGGGAGGGCAACTGAAGTTTATGTATTACTAATCATGTTTATTACAATTTACAAATCATTCGTACTTAAATCTTCTATATTTACATATTTGTAAATCGAAAGTACTGAAACTATTTACCTTTTATAGACCTATATATATATATATTTATATAATGCCTTTAATTGATTTCTTGCTTCTGTAATTTTAATAACTCTTTGTTTCTACCCCCCATTACCTATTACTGTCAAAATTTATTTAATTGATATTGTATGAAAGTGTTCTTTTACCAGTCAGGCTATGCAGCAATATTCTCACTCATGAGGTAACACTTCTTACTGAATTTACATAATTTTTATTTCTTATGTTATAAACAAACTACTTTGGGTTATCCTTCATTACATTCATCAACACTTGCTGATAGGGGCAGAGTTATATGCATATGAATGTGTTTTAACTATTTTTTTTAAATCACACAGTTAAGGCAGACAATTTTAATTTCTTTCCCTTGTTTGTGCTGTCATGCAGTCAACCACACCTATCTTGTTTCAGTTTAAACCCAGTCACTCTATTTGAAATTCAAAGTACACCATATCCTCCATTCCAAACCATTTTGATTTGTAAATGACTCTCGTACAACCACAGCTAAAACAAAGTGCTGTACATCAGCCATGAATAACGTGTGAAACAAGATGTGAAACAATTAATGAAACAATAAAATGCCACTAAACAGAAGTAAAAGACAAAGTCTTACAATAAAAACAGTCACATCAAAAAGTTTTGTGAGGAACAAGTTGTGTTTGTAACCTCTTGCAATGTGTCCTGTTGCTCTGCAAAGGTGTCAAACCACGCAGAAAATGTAGGCCTCAGCATCTTGTGTATGATCTTAAGCAAAACGATGATGAGTCATAAAACATTTGCGCAGGTTATAAAGGCATGGCAGCTACATTAGTCCCCTGCACCTCCTGCACCCAGTCCCCTGGCCTCTGTCCTGTCTCTCTCCTCCCTTCTGTCCACACACCGGCTTTTATCCTCCTACTGTATGTCCAATTTGTCAGAGGAGGAGTCCTTCTCTCCAGGTGCTGCCAATCAGTTCATTAAAAGCTCCCACTATAGCTTGGAGATGAAAACAAGGTGAAAACCACACAAAAAACATAAAAGCATGCCAGGGCCGGCTCTGGCCACTTTGGTGCCCCAGGCGAGGTTATAGTTTGGTGCCCCCCTGTCCTGGCGTTAATGATTCCTGATCAGGGGTGTCCAGTTCTGGTCCTCGAGGGCCACAATCCTGCAGGTTTTCTATGCGTTCTGGCTCCAACACATCTGACTCCAATTACCAAGAACTTCATAGGCTGTTGGATCCATTCAGTATCAGTCAGGTGTGTTGAAGCAGAGAAAAAGTGACAGCAGCCCTCAAGGACCCCCTCTGGACCCCCCTGTTCACATGAACAGAGCAAGATGAGCTGCATGTGTGTGAAGTTAATATTGTTGCAGAGGTGTGATTCTCTGGTAGGATTACATCCACATGTGTCTGGATTTGGTCTCACTGAAACACAACTGCTGCTGTAATAATGACTAATAATAATAATAATAATAATAATAATGACTAAAGTCAGCAGCTGCTGATGGTAGCTGGACTCAGACATCCACAGTTACACCTGCATCCAGTCTGTGTCCTTCTTTCATGTAGTAGACATTGTATAGATGAACCTTATCTATGCTCTATACTGTTATTAGTAACTAAGATTAACTGAAACCTTCAGCAATAATTTAATAATAAAATTAACTAATAACTCCACCTCTGCAGCAGCTTCTGAGCAGGAGTCTGCAACCTGCAGCTCCACAGCTGCAAGTGGCTCTTTGGACCTTCCACAATATCTCTCAATAACTTTGACTAAAACAACCAACTAATAAATACCCATGTATATACACAATGTTTTTAATAATAGATTTTGGATTTTTTTTCTCATTTCCACACGTAATGACACTAAAAGTCCCTGTAATATGTTTTAAATCTCTCTCTCTTGTAATTAGCTTGAAAATTAGGGGTTTTCCCATTTCACAAATATCCACATTTTTATTTATATAGATTTTTTATACAGTTGAGTCCCACTGTAGAAAATCTGTTTGAAGAAAATGTATCTATCCTCTTTCTGCAAGTTCTTTTTTAAAAATCTTAATGTAAAAATAAACCTGAGTTCTTTAAAATTACAGCATGTTTTATACAGTAAGTATTTCTAAAAATAAATAATAATAATAATAATTATAAGCAGCCTTTTTTCAAAAGGACATGAAAAAATTGCAGCTCTAAACAACTTTTATCACTGGATTGAGTCTGAAAAATGTCTGGATTGTCCAGGTTGCAGACCTGTTCTAGAGGCATCTGCAGGACTTTCAGTGAATGTGGACAGATGCAGATTTACCTGCACTGGAAGCTAGAGGACAACTGGTAGCTGCAGCACACAGACTCAAACTCCAGCAGCCTGTTAAACAACACCAGTCATCAGCAGCTGTGCTGTGAGCATTACTGTACTACAATATGAGATTGAACGTCTCCCACAGCAGCTGCAGCAGCAGGAAACTGCTTCATGCTAGCATTGACGAGCTAAACAAGCTTTAATGTTGGGGAAAGTACATATCTCTAACTGAGAACTCTTTCCTTCACTCTACAACGATTCTCAGCGTTTTGATAAGTTGTTGACGTCTGTCATTATAAACCGCGACGTGAGATGCGGCTTCTGGCAGCACCCGTTTGTTCACCCTGTGACATACACACACACACATACACACATGTGTGCACAAGTAAACTTTATTTTACCTTCCAATGCATTTGATGGTGTCTACTGTATATAACTGAACAACAGCATTGTTTGCATTAATCAGAAAATGTTCAAAAATCATATTGATCATTTACTGTCAAACATTTTTTCGTTCTGTAATTTTTTTCATTTTCTTCTTTCAGTTTAGCAGCTTTCTGTCACGTATTACATTTATTTGTGTCACGACCACACGCAACGGAGGGGTTGTTTAAAGTTCATCGCTTCCACCCACATCCTTTTAAATACGTTAAACACGTACACTTGCTGTGTTCTCGACACTGAGTTGGATTTTGAGAAAAAGAAAATGAAAGCCTGGTTTATGATATCATGAAAACCTGTGAAAGTGATTAGAATGAAATTTCTCTGGATTTGTCTTTTGTCTTCTCATTATAAGTGTCAAAGTGTCAAAAGGGAATTTGCATGTCAAATAACCAGCAATTCTTACCATTGCTAAATCATAAATATGTCCTATATTCCTTTCATGTTGGTGTTCTTATGTATTGAAGAGATCCCATGTGTGTGTTTACCCATTCACACTACTGAGTTCCTGTTTTCTCTTTATTATTTGTGTGAATGTGTCTAGATTATTCTCTGGACAGCTTCTTCTCTGCTAGTTTCTAGAGTAGATTATTCTCTAATCTATATCCATGATTAATGTTAACTATTTTATTCACAATGTGATATTTCTGTGTTTCCTTATTCCAGGGAGCCTTTTAGGATCTGGCTATGGACAAAGATGAAGCTAGCCTTTTATGTTTTTATATGCTCTGCCCCTATCAAATGAACAAATAATAATAAAAAAGAATAGATGCATTCACACTATTGTGTTCCTGCTGAAACCTTCAACAATTAATATTTGCGACACTGCGGCCTTCCAGGTGACAAAATGTTCAGTATCTTTCCAGATGTGTGCGATGTCTAATGGTGTTTCAAACTTTCATTCTTTTTGAGTTATTTAGCTTTTTGTGAAGATTTTTTTTTTTCAGGCCAAGAGCAAACTGCAGGTGTTGCAAGAAGCCACTGACTGCAGCCTGAAGTTCAGAGCGCAACTCAACCCCTAACCATAACCCTAACTGTGGTGGAAGTGGAGGTTCAGTTCCATCACGTTTCCTGTGCTGCATCCCGTCAACTCATGTACAACACTTACTGTTGTACGTCATGTTTGGGTGCATGTGGTAGTGGTGGTGAGATGGACTTGACATTGCAATTGCCAATGAAAAGGCGGCCTTGCAAAAAAAACGTTTGGGAACCACTGATCTAACCTTACTCAAATAAACTAAGGTATGAAATAGGTCAAATATAACTTTAAAAATATTAAACACCAAAAAAAAAACAAAAAAAAACCACTAAATCAAACTAAAAAAGTATGACAGAAAATGTTCAAATCTAGAAAGCTAGTTAAAAACAATAAAAGGAATTAAAAAATATTGCAAACTTCTTCCTTTTGTAATGACCCAGTCAACATTCAGCCATTTCAACACCATCGAGCTTTAAATACTTTTACTATTTAATTAAGCTTTATAATTATTTTTCCCCATCTCTCCTTTTCTGTTTCCCAGTGTTTGTGCCTTAATTCAGTCTCTAGAAAAATGAAACTGCTTTACTCACCTTGCCATCTTGAAGCCAGTGTTCATTTGTTGCATTCCAGGACCCAAGCAGAGTCCAGACGGAACAGAATGCATTACGTCATTTACAAAAAACTGCTTCTTCTTGCTGTATGGGAATATGTGCCACTTTGGGCTTGTTGCAGTGATGGACTGCAGTCCAGCAGTAGGTGTACTGTTTTTCCACAATAAGAAATTTAGCTTTTTTTCACCACCTGTGGCACCATCTTCAGCCTTTATGCGTTTCAGTTCAACATTTCCAGCATAAACACATTCACAGCAGAAACTGTAATTGCTATTTCAATATGGTTCACAATTTTCCCCTGAATTCCTTTTTCTCATCCAGTTGAAAGCGTAGAAATTTTGTGATTGTCAAACCTCTGGGGGAAAAACTTTCCTACAGTAGTCCGATAAAGTTACTGAGCTCAGGTGGAGCTTGGTGTCTTTTTCAAGTATCTAAGATCTTTGTAAGCCGAATTCTGTGGTATGCAATCCTCCAGGAAAATTGTCGAATAAAAATGCGGTTGTGATGAGCAGCTTTCCAGTGGAATAAAGTGTTTTCCTTTTTTTTTTTTTAATAGTTTGTATAAATCCGCCTCCTGGATTCTTCCTTTCCCGTCAGAGGGTTTGACCCCACTGACCTTAATCAGGGAGTCAAACAGACTTTGTGAGTTACGTGTCTTTAAAGTGAAATTCCTCCATCAGAAATTCTCCACCTGTGATGGAATTTCCATCAACAACTCTCCTCCCACAGGGCACGGAAAAAACTACAAGAAACTTGACACATTTTTTCTGCTTTGTACAGTAGTTCTTAATGTTTTATTGTCATCATTTTGCTAATGAAAGCATATATTTAAGCTACATGTACAAGTTTCTACCAGATTTTAAACTACACTGATGATTTTTTTTCAGATGCACACCTTAAATTTAAAAGCAGATTAATAAAAATCACAACCCATTCTTTTCACAATTGAAAGTGTTGTAAAGAATTGTAAAACATACTTATCCAGGTAATAGTTTCTTCTCACTTTAAATCAGACTCTCAAATATTTCACTTCATAGATAAATACTTTTAATGTTTTCTTTGGCATTTTTATTGGTATTTAAGAAAACAGCCAAAGATATGTATTCCTTTTTAAGATCACCTCAAGTGAAATTTATGTTGTTTTATTTCCCTTTTTAAAAAAGAAAAAAAAAAGGCATAATATCTTTTATTTTCCAGAAATGAGTTCTGTGTGATTAAAAAGTAAAGCCATGTCTTTGGTAATGGGGAGCCAGGGTCAAATTGCACTCTATCCCCTGGACAAACATCTAAAGATACAGCACGACCTGGCCCACCACTGATTCCTTTAATTTTTAGGACTTTCTTTCCGACTTTCTTTTTTAACTTTTATTCTCTTTTTTTGAATGTTCTCCAGGTCCTCAACAGGTCAGTCAAAGCTGTTTTTATGTTTTTTTTTAAGACTGCCTTTTTACTTAATTTCTGTTCATTCCTTGCACTTTAATCATTTTCAGAAGAATGTGTCTTTGGTTTTTTCAAACCTTACCTAACAATGATTTATGAATCATTCATGTATAAAAGAGAATCAGTGCTTTCTCTACTTATAAAACAGCTTGAGATAAATTTTGAATTGTGTCTTAATTTCAGAAGCCTACGACACAGGCACTTTCTACCCCTTTCTTCAGTTGCATCCATGAAAACTTCCAAAGATAACAATACTACTTTTGCACAAATAATGGTATTCACAAAGAACTCCTTAACAGATGCATCTCTCAGGTCCTGTGATTTCAGTGCAAAAAAGGGAACAGGACCTGTACCTGGACCTGAGAGGCTTATTTCTGGAAACATATTTCAGAAAATTGTTTTGAACATTTTTCTGAAACTGAGAATTAAGACACAAAGGAACAAAACAAAACAAAAAACATCTAGTTGGCTTTGACCTCCAGCTGTCCTTTAGCAGAGTAACTGTTGTTTGACACATGATTAATTCTGGAAAAGTGGAAATAAAGAAACAAGACCAGATATCTGAAATTAAAAATAATTTATTTTACAGGCCATTGCACACTGACAACTTCACCTCACAGCTAATCATGTTTGAACAGTGAAATTATCCACCAAAAACAATCACTTTTTCTAGCTTTTCTCATCTGTATAATGTAACGTTGGCATTATCAGAGCAAGTTTGACCCCTGGAGGTCCTATCATGCAACTGACAGGACCTAACTGATACAAGGGTGCAATGTATGTTTAGTCCTGTTAGTGCCCTCCAGTGTCCTGAAAATCAGCTGTGCTTTCTGACAAAACAATAAAGTAATTGTAGAGCTACAATGTCTGCAAAGTGGGAAGGTGAAGATGGAACTGTGGATTTTTTTAAAAAACGATTTACAACAAGAAAGTCCCATACAAACTTTTCTGTATTTTTTTTTTTAACATAGCGATCATAATTTGCCAAAGTCAATCATTTATGATCGCAAACATGTCAACAAAGCTTCTTTACAATTATGATAAAGTAGTCCAAACTATTTCACTAAATCAAACCAATCACATTCAAAGCGGGGATTTTATCCATCGCTGATTGGTCTATTTCCCATCAAGTCCCGCCCTAGGATGCTACAATCAGCCCCCCCCTCCCCGCTCTCTGCGGCGCTGCTCATCAAACACACACACACGCTCAGCACGAGGACAGGCAAGGCGGCGGAAGAATAGCAACTTTAACCTTTTAAACAGCCTACACTGGCCAAACAGGGTCTGACACAACCGAGGCGTGATAGGAGGAACCCACAGCTAGCTTTTGAAACAGGTGTCAGTCAGGGCACAGTCACCTTTCCTCTTCTCCGTTTCTGGTGGCATGAAAACACAGTGCACGCGCCAGATTCCGTCGCGTTTACTTGTTATCTGCGAGCAGCCACGATGGTTACATGTCCTGTTTAATGGTCAAGGTATGTAGACTGACACTTTACAGTAATGTAGGCTGCGTGCCAGTAAACAGACAACACTGTTGTGTTTTGTTACAAAGATGTGATGAAATAAACAGTTTCAATGCAGCGACCTGTGAAGTGTCGTTAGCGTAAAAACAGAGTTAATTATTGTCAGTATTGTGGTCTATTTACTCATGGTACATCCGACAGCTTATTTATTTATTTTTTTAAATGTATTTAGTGTGCTAGCAGTCTCTTTTGTCTTGATTGGTTTTAATTTTGAGTAAAAACTTCCCTATGACCTTGCTTGTTTTGGTAAGGATCTTTTCCCATGCACACTTACCTGTGTGTATTTCTGTGTGCTGCAGGCTACAGTAGGCCTTGTATATTATTGCTATGGGTCATGTCAGCGTATTGATGGATTTACAGCAGTCTACCTGCAGTCTGGACACTGCGGACAGCATCCAAGGGTTTTTGCTCCGTTTGGCTCTATGCCACAATGCACGCTAAAGACTAATAAATACTTAATACAGAAATTTAGATTTAAAAGACCGTAAAAGACAATATCATCTAGAAATGGCATGAATGACAGATAAGAGGTTGAGCAAGAGCTTAATTTTAAAGTGTATGAGGCTGCAGTCCCAAGAGTATATATGCATTTTTAACTTGGAAAAAATACATAATCATAAGGGTTTCTCCCTCTCTCTCTCTCTCTCTCTCTCTCTCTCTTTTTTTTATAATGCACTTTAACAAAAAGTAAACGATCAATCTTTCTAACAGATCCTAGGATTATCCTAAGCAGATGAAGTGCTTATTTCTATTTAGAAAAAAAAATGGATTGAGAGCTTTACAGTGATTTTTTTAACTTGTTTGCACTATTTTTGGATACCAATCTTAATTGTCTTGCAGCAGCCAGTCAAAATCACACAATAGAAGAGATATACTGAGACTAGCGAGCTGTGCGGAAGAGATGAGTAATGACATGAGCATAGAGCAAGAAATCATGGAAAATACTGACACCAGCAGGCATCCTGTAAACATGCCATAACCACGTGGGCTGAATGAACAGTCATTACCTCTGGTTTGCCCCCATCCACCCATTTCCTGCCTGCCAGTAAACAATGTGTGCTAATTCAGATGTAAATCCTTCTATGCAATGTGTGTGTGTGTGTGTGTATGCTCCTCCAGAGGGGGAAAAAATGAACAAGAGATAACGGATGATTTATGGTGCGCCCATCGGGTCAGCTAGTTCACCAGCTTACTGTTTAAAGTCAACATGTGTCGTAGCCCTGGTGTGTTCAGTAACATTACTTAGTCCACTCCAACCCTTGTCCACTATGCACTCGCATGCCAAGCTATTATATCTATTATAGTTATTACCAGCTATTATAAGTAGATGACCTCAAACGGGAAGTGCACCAAGCTTGGACTGCCCGAGCTGCAGCGCAGGACTTTGGGTTGTAATTACGCTCTGGCTCTGACCTCAGGTCAGGACACAGTAGCGGCCACTGTCCTGCCTGTATACTTGAATTTAAACTCATCAGACAGAGATGAACTTTGGTCAATTGTTGATTAAAAAACAAGGCTTAAGAATGGCTTATTGTCATCTTGAAGCCTACAAGGTTTCCACCAAAAAAAGCTAAACAACATTTCAGTAATACAATAAGAGTATTAGTCAGGACTTGACTGATTTTTGTTCAGAGGAGAAACACTTTCTCAAAGTTTCTTTTATGCCAAATTGTTGTCGTTTTTTTTTTTTTTTTTTTTGTCACAATGTTGAGATGCTTTTATGGGCTGTTGTACTTCGTCATGAAAACATTGATCCATATTTGGGTTTTCATTCATTGGTTAGAAACTTAAAAGAATCAGGTTATTGTGTTTTTCTCTTATCTAAAAATAGATTATCATCATGTGACTTGGCCTTATTACAAAACACACCTTTGATATGGAACGACTAGAGAAAAGACAGCTGACCGTGGGGATCAGCCATGTGGGCATGTGATTAATGTGCAAATCATTGGCCGTGTATGGCACCAATGCTGCATGACCCACTTTTCCAGCGTCATTGGCCAAAACACAGACATATCGCTTCTGGAACAGCAGACGCTGGTGTCACTAAATGCACCTACCCTCTTTGAGTCAATAAGATCATGATGACGGATATTTAGACAGTTGCCTTTTTATTTAAATGAGCTATTTAGATTTTGATTCAGAACCCAGCATACATGTACAGCTGGAAAAGAAGCATTTTAAATATTGATTTCTGTAGCTGAGGTTATGAATAATAAATGAGGTAAGTGGAGGCAGGTTAAAAGTTTTAGATCACTTAGATCTGAAATTCTGTGTGAGAATGAAAGGAGGATTAAAGATTAAATTAAATGCAGCTGTAGAACTTGAGGGCTTGTGGGAAAAACTGTGCAGAGTAGCACATAATCGTGAAAAAGGTTTTTTGGCAGCACACGACTTTTTGCACAGAATGTATTTGTTAGCAATGGTCGCTGATGCTCAGTGTTTATTTTTGTCCACTGATATTAATTTCAGCCTCTCTTTCATCTTTCTTTTGCACAGAGGTGTGGAGCTGTCCCATGTAAATGCTCAGAGCAGAATGCCATACAGGTTCGCATGCTGGGTAAGAACACTTATGCACCTTAACACCTCAGTGCAAAGAGTAGTAAATTAAGTGCTTGTATTCAGCTGTGAGTTTGTGTGTGTGAGTGTAGGGGGGATATTTCCAGATATTTAGCAAGAGTGCATCAGGCTTTCACTAACCTTTTGCCCAGTTTAATCTTGCTGTCAAACAGAGGCATATTTCTGCTATCTCTGTATGCATTTGCTCTACACTGTCCAGTTTCTGTTCACGTTTTGCAAGTGCACATGCAGTTTCACCCCAGCCACATTTCTTGTAGTATCTGGAGAGGTGATAGTAAATTATACTGCAGCTATTAAGCAGCGTTGGAGACCTTGACGATTCAATGCCTGAGATTTTTTTTCAATTTTTTTTTTTTCACCGTAATGCAATTGCCAGGCTGCTTACTTATTCAAACAAAAAATATCTGTCAGGAAAAAAAGATTAAATTGGTAGTAATTTTCTGAAGTTTTCAAGTGAGACTTGTTTACTGAAAAGGCCACTCAGGTCAGTAGTGACATAAGGCCCTGACACACCAAATCAACAGCAACAACCAGCAGTGATAGGTGGCCCCACTGCTACGTACAATTCCAGCTTAGTTAGATGTTTTTCTTCAAAAACCTGCATTTCAGTTTAAACTAACACTATTTTGAATGTTTTGCACATTTATACGTTTAATAGTTTAATATCCTACTTTAGTTGTTTTCACAGCGATAAAGAGCTGATCAGTCCTTCTTGACAGTCCCAACACTGGGGCTGCACATTATGGAGAAAATTTTATAGTCATCATCTCAGAAGCATAAATAAATATAGTAAAACAGTAACAATATCCCAGAAATTATGACTTGAAATAGGACAAGCACAGCTGTATCAGGGCTGCATCCCACTTTGAGGAATTTCTGCTTTAGCGCTGTTATTCACCTAGCCAGTATGCACAGCTGCAGAAACTGAATGCAGCCCTCATCAGTAAACCAGCATATATTGAATATTGGTTTATTCAACAATGTTTTCAAACATTGCGTGATTTCTTCATATTGTGCAGCTTTATCCAACATCAGTTTTGCATATTGACTAGAAAAAACTGGGATCTGACTGTGCTCACACAGTGCAGTAAAAAGATAAAGCATCAGACATTTCCAACTGTCCCCTGCAAGCTTGTCGTATTACTGGCTCAAACTGCTGTAGAATTTTTTTTCCTTGATGCTTTTGAGTTGCATCAGAACAACATCAGTGATTCTTACTCAATAAAAGGCTGTTACCCTTTCATCAAAATTTTTTGTAGGTAGAATTAAAAAAGTAAATTTTTGTTGTTATTTCAGAGCATTCACCAACCACCCATCTAGCTGGTGTCTACTAAAAGTATCTGCATGCTTATGGTTAGAGATGCACCGATCCAATACTTGGTTGAATATCGGCTGTGATATTGACTAATTAGCTGGATCGTTATTGGATGGATAAGGCCGATCCAGCATTCCCATCCAGTCATTTCTTTATTAATACCATACACAGAAATTCAGTTACAGCGATCCAGTTGCTTCAACTCTATTTGTAATGCAGATCATGCAGAGCAGAGAAGTTTTAATTTTCTTTTGCTGCAAACACTTTGTTGATAAGTAATATTAAGTACATTTATATCTGTTAACTTGCAAAATATCCGGTTCATGCATTCAACATTTGTATCGGATCGTTATCGGCCAATACCTTCAGCCCAGGCATGTGTATCGGACTGGATCGGGGAAAAAACTGGATTGGGTCATCTCTGCATATGGTGACATAAATTTGCGTCATTGGGCACAAAAAAAAAAAAAAAAAAATGTTACGAGTTCTAGATTGCTTTACCTGGCTTCTTTGCAAACATCTGTGATGTATCTAAGTAGATAAGTTGTGCCGAAAATAATGTGGTTGGTTTGATTTAATCGGAATCCCTACAATGCATAGATCTGGACTGGTTTGTCTTGGCTATTTTGATAGACAGATTTTGTACAGGGTATGTGTTTTTCCTCTGGTGGAGTTTAAAGTCAACAAAACTGCCTTTTACAGATGAAAATATTTCACTTTTATTTGAACATAGGGCAGAAAAGAAATACCTGATCAGGATGTGTCTCAATAACTTTTGTGGTAAAACATTTTATGTTCAGACACACATTACTTACAGCTTTCCATGTGATTGGATCATGCAAGGCACATGTCAATACTTGGTTTGAGGGCCTTTATGGCCCTGATTTGAGTCAGCCATTTGATAAGATAAGTGCTATCACAGTAGATGTGTTATATGGGCTAAAGAAAAGATTTCCTCATAAACTTACCAGTTGGTCATTCATACAGACTGCATAGATGTGGCAAAGTGTGCTTAAAAGCAGCAGTCCAGTCTCATGGAAGCAGCTGAGTAACAACAGCTATTATTTACTTTTATTTTCAGAGGTGAGACTAATTTATGTTTACAGTGCCACTCACGTTAAAATGTTTAAAGGTGTAGGAAGTACTATATGTTGAGATTATTTAAAAAATGAAGAAACAAATTTCTAAACATGCAATACTGACAAACGGACCTTAGTTATTGTCTCATAAATACATGAAGGGGGAGTTTAAGTTAAGGGATTTAAAATTCTCTGCATTCTGATAGTACAGTACAACTGCTTTGCAACCTCTAAGATAGGATAAAAACTAAATGGAAAAATTGCACATGACAAAGAAAGTTCATCGTTGACATACTTGCACGTGCGCAAACAAAAACAAGCAGCAATGCAGATCCACCCAAAAAACGTGCCACTGGTTTCTGAAGACTGGCCATTTCATTCTGCAGCTGACCCAATTCTTAACCTCTGGACCTGCCAGGAAACGTGACCACTTCAGTCATTAAAGAGGATCAAAAGATGAGTCCAGTACACACACACAAAACACTGTATACTGTACAGTGTGCCTCTTGTAGATGGGTACATGGACTGGTATCTTTATGAGGACCAGTTTTAGTTCAGGGAATGAAGAAAGGCATGGCTGCAAAGTAAGGCAAAGAATTAAGTTTAATTTAGAGTCAAGGTTAGAAGTTAAGCATCTGGCAAAAGGTAAGGACCAAGATTCATGTTGTTGCAAATACAGTATGTGTGTGTGTGTGTGTGTGTGTGTGTGGGGGGGGGGGGGGTCATCTGGAGTCCAGCAGTCCACTCTCTGGCAGAGTTTACTCATCAAGACTCCCACTGACCTCGTTGTCTCACTGCTTCTCTTTCTTTGCAGTTTTTACTGTTTTTGTCAAATAACTTTTTCCACACAAATCTGAGTTCAGTGTCATTGCTGGAGTTATTCTTCTGAAAGAAGCAAACAAATGCAGTGTGTTGTGACTGAGAATTATGAATTATCTTTATCAGAAACTTTTCTTACACTACACATGAGAGAATTCAGCATTTTGCCTTCAATAATCAGCCATTAGTAGAACACAGAAGAGAACACAGCAACCTGTGTTCTTGTGTTCCCATAGTACATTTCTACTGAAATGACCCTGCTTCACATCCATTTCCTTGCCTGCTTCACACATTTTGTAACAGTCTATCTTTTATCTTAACGCTCTTTGTCTAATGATGTCTTGCTATCGAGTTCTTGCGTCTGATATGTGATGTTCAAGGCCATGTGCCTCACTCAGTCTGTGTATCAGTGAGTCTGTGTAGGTCAGTTCTCTTGTCTGCATGTGACTTTCTCAAGGGAACATTTCCTTGGAAAAATGTGAGTTTTAACACTACGTCCTCTGATAATGTGCATGTAAAGAGGAACACAACACTCACATTTTGCTTGATTACGATCATTTAACTGTTCTCTTGTTGATGGTTTGATGGAGAATAAAGGGAACTATGTTTGAGTTTAACTTGAGTTTTCTGCTATCTTAAACCTGACTTTGTTTTTCCTGTAGTTGGAATAGAAACCAGTGTGTCTAACTTGTTCTGGAGCAGGCCTGCTGCTCATTTGACATGACATGATGGCTATCATAGCTGGATAGGTAAACCCAGAGTTGACACAGGATGATGATGATAGCCAGTGTCATATTATCGGTTATCAAGGACATCTGATAACAGACTCAGTGAAATCAGATGATCCAAGAAAAACAAGGTTAAACTCGCCTTGTGGCAGAGACTTCTGGTTCAGCTCAGGCCTTTGAAACATTGCAGATCTCTGATATAAAAAACGGTTTCTCATTGAATGTCCAGATTAGTAATGGATGTTACTGTGCTTGCACCAGCTTTCATGAATTAGCTCTCATTTCTTTAAACACCTTCCAATAAATGAATTCAGATCTAGTTCTTCTGTGTTTAAGCCCGGGGCTGGTTAGTCACCCGGACAGGAAAATTCAGAGTAAATAAATCTAAACAAACTTGCTCAAGTATTTTTTTGCCACTGAAGCCTTGATGAAGGCTGAGTCACAGCACCTCGTTTTTACCTTCAGGGAAGTGTATTATTCTGTTCTGTGGGAGTCTTCTGTGACATTGTTGGTGATTCAGGGTACCAGGAAAGAAGATAGTTGTAAAAAAAAAAAAAAAAAAGAACCTGTATGTTAAAAATCTGAGAGAAGTACTAAAATAATCAATTGGGGCAATTGTCTTGGCACTAACATCAATTTTTGTTTGAAGGAGATGGGTGTGAGGTGAGCTTGACTCTAGGTGAGCTGTATTCACCTCACACAGCTCCGTTCCTGCTTAACTCACTACGAGACACAGCATTTCACACAAATCCTATTGGTCTGTCTTTGGGGTAGCAGCATATCGGCAGAGTGAGTGTTTAAGCGAGCTCGGAGCGGGGAGAGGAGGGGCTTTCAGACTCCACAACAACACTGAGGAGCGTGATAGAGAGGATAGAGAATGCGGCAGAGGGAAGAAGCAGACTATCAGTGGTGGACTCTGGGAGAGAGGAATACAGAATGATATTATTTTTGTTTTTCTGGCTTTTCCCTGCTTTACATCTTTTGTTTTTTTAATCACTCTTCATTGCTTTGCTCTTTGTCTCCTTGTCCCTCCTGCTACTGATTCCATCTTTTCCTGCGGTCTTTGTTACTCTGTCCTACATCCAGACTTGCTGCTGTCTTAGTTCGTCCTCCTCATCCGTGATGGCTATCTGACGGTGAGCTGTTCCATCTTCCTTGCTTCCTTGTCACAGCCATCCCTCTTTCTGTCCCCATCCTCAACTTCAACCCCCATCCAACTTTGATCTCTCCTCTCTTTGCACCCGTTTATTACCCATCCATCTCTGCGTGGTGTTTCAATGCCAGTACTGGAGAGGCTCTGGGCTCCAGACCTCAGGATGCGGGACTCCAGTCTTGGAGTTGGGGTCTGTTCGGATGAGCCCCCTGGCTCACCAGTGTGGGGACCTCTAAGAACTCCTCCTGTGACTTGTGGTGGCCTGTCACTGGCCCTGGAGCTCCCGGCTCTCATACGGCAGCTCAGGGCGGCTTGGAGGGCTCGCAGGGGAGGCCCCCAAGGGCCAGAGGGAAGTCAAGGCAGCACCTGGGTGGAAGCAGAGAAGGAGGAGGAAGAAGAGGTCAAGCAGGACATAGACCGCAACAGTGCGCATGTTGAAGGTAATGTGCAGATGAAACATGATATGAGAACAGTGAAGCTTGTTCTAGTCACATCTGATAAATATTTAATATTTAGTGTGTTGTGTGTTTAAATTTGCAACTAGCAGCTGTATGTGCTGCATGAAGGAGGAGAAGGGAAAGCAGGAAGTGCGTGACCTACTGATGATTCTCAGTAGGCTCATGTTTCAGCAGTGTGTGATTTATCTAAAATCTCTTGCACATTAAATCATGAAAACTTTTTTCAGCTCATTTTTTTAAACTCTGATTTCAGCCCTTTTTCGTGTTGTTTTTTTTTCTTTTTTACCCATCCTGAATTGGAACGTTCTCCTCTGCGTACCCATGCCTGGATACACGTTTGCATTTTTGACAAGTGGACGGTTGCATGTTGACAGATTAACTTTGACAAGCGTGCCTCCGGCCGTATGCTTACACATGTGTGTGCGTGTGTGCGTGTTTTTGTACGTAACGTAGGTGGAGGTTCAGAGTCGTTCAGACTGCTGAGCAGATGAGAGGGTGAAATGAGGGATTTGTGCTCTAAAGCCCCAGTGTCCAATAAATAAAGCTGGTACCATCTGCTGAGCTGCAGCTGCCCTGATGACTAGGATGTGACATCATCGATAAAGCTTGTGTCTGTGTTTGCCCGATGACGCAAAGCAACACCGTTGACAGTCTGGAAGGAATCTGTGTAATAAAGCTGGGATGCTTTCACACAGACTGATATTTAATTTTGAAAGTTTTCAATGCCATAAAGGGTTAATTTTCACAGATAACTGTGGTGGTATTGAACAAAGTGAAATGGCATCCATATTGAATAATTAATATTGAGAAAGCTGCCGACCCCATGACTATAATTTGTACTGAAAAGAAGTTGCCCGGATGTTATGCTGTCCATCTGATACACTGATCATTTCTTGATCATGTTGGGTTGTTTGAGGGTTTTTAATAAAAGTGATTTCATTGTTACTGTATATGCAGTGATATCATTGTGATGCGGTGTGAGACTGAAAACCGAATGCTGAATAATTGTAAGAAATCATCTGATGACAGAAATGGAGCAATCTAAATTTGATTTAGTTCATGCTGACGTGATGATTCAGTCTTTGGGGAATTCCCTGTTGTGAATCATGAAATGGAAGTTACAGGTTTGTGTATTATGTTTTCACTGCCTGTGACCGTGATGACCTCATAGGAATGATGATTTCTTATAGATGGTAAAAGACTAACTGTGCAGTGGTTGACTGCAGCTCTTATGAATGTGTCAAGACTCTACCAGGCAAGACGCCTGTGGTGATTGTGAATCATTGCGACATTTACCGGAGAAAGACTTGAAAGGGGCTCTGAAATGGACCAAAATTTCCATTTCTGAGTAATGAGAGGCGAGAGAGATTGTTTCTTTGTTTTTTGGGGGTTTTATGTATTTATTTATATTTTTTAGCATGTCAAGAATTAAAGAGTTAACATCAACAACAGTGAAGAATAAATTTAACAATCAAGTCAAAGTGTTAACGTCATAATGATGTAAAGCAAGTTAGGAAAGCACCTGTAGCTTTTTTCTTTAGTTCCAGCCAAGTCAAAAGAACAGTATGACCAGTTTATGTACTTTATTCACTGTCTGGGTCATACACACTCATTCAGATTTTTTAAGTTGAACCTGATAATTTTCACTCTTGCTGTTTTGTTTTTCTTACACTTCCTACATTTACAGAAAATTGGACTTTTCTCACATTTCAGCTAAACTCTTAGCAATAAAAAGAATAAATTAAGCAGTATTCCCCATTTCTTCATATTTCATCACATGTGGTCAATTTGGATACGCCTATTCATTATTTTATCAATCTTTTCATTGGAAAACAACACAGAGTAAATTGTGCATATTTAGTTGCTGGATTTTCTGTCTTTCCATAGTTTGACAACATTTATTAGACTGATAAATACACAGCATAGTGGAAGAGTCCAAAGAGCCTCAATCTGACAAAGCTCAGGACAAACCACTTGGGTTCTTAATAGTGATCAGTTTTGTTATTATTCGTTAAATAATTACACATGTAAGTAAAAGTAACAATGAGTAAGCCAGGATAAGTTAGGACTGGTCAGTAGTCGGTCCTGAACTACTGCGTACTATGTGTAAAAACTGTGTGTTGTGCTACTAATACAGTATGTGACTGTAAGAGAAAAGTTGAAAGAAATGAGTTAAAGCACATTATTCTGACATTCATACCTGCAATGCATGTATGGAAACTCTATTTAATGTGTCATTTTAAATCCACAAAGAGAAATTGTACAGTTTGTTGTCAGTTGATTACATCCAAAAACAGATGTGCTGTATGTATCTCTACATGTAGAAGAAACATTAACAGCCGCAGGTAGGAGGAAGCATCCTCTCCCCTTGAGTGTAGAACTGTTTGTGTTTGAGTGTCAGTGCTCCTGTTTATAGCAGTGCTGTTTTCTACTGTCAGTTTTTGAAAGGGAAAACAGCCCCAAAGCACAGCTTGTACCCCCAGACACCCACAGACTCCGTGAAGCCAAGTGAGCATATTCCTATCAGTTCCTCGTGTCTGTGTGTGTGGGAGGAATGTGCCAAGTGTGCAGTCATGTTTTCGCATTTGGAAACAAGGATTTAACCTCATTTGCAAGTGTGTGTACACATGCGAAGCGAGTGTTAACGCACGGGTGCGTGAGGAGGCACGTGTGTGTTGCCGCTTGTTTAAACACCGTTTCTGCCTGATTCACGTTTTCATTCTAAATGACCCAGTTCTGTGCAGCATGAAACAATGACCTAGTTACCACTCGGTGAGTTAGGGGAAGAGAAAGGGGCAGAGCGGGGAGAGGCGGTGGTGAACGGAAGGATGGATCAGATGGAGAGAGGGCGTGCAGCTGTTGAACAAGGAGGAATGAAGGATGATGTGAAGGTTGACAGAGGAGGATGTGGAGACGGGAGCCAGGAGTACCCGAACAAATAAATACTGGAAAGGTAAAATAGAGAACAGAGAACTGGAGGGGGAGTTTATGTCAGTGTATTTGTCTTTAATCTGGGGCGGTTATATATTTCGGTGGTGTTTTCCAGAAGATATATTTCCTCCTCCTCCTCTAATCTTCCAGTCAACAGCAAAATCCTTCCCTTTTTACCTCTTTGTTACACAAAATAGGCCAATTTAACATGCTGAGTCACTTTTTACGTATTTGTTTAATTGTACAAACGTAAATAAGGAATTTTGCCAGTTTTCCACAATATATTTGATGTACTGACACATTTCCTCACAATAACAACAGCCCCCGGGAAACCTACATCTTTGTCAGCCCATACTGGCAACACAGGGTCTGGCACCTCCAGGGAGTAACCACAGCGACTCCAAACCCATTAGAAGCCACTTTTAGCATCTCTTAAGCAGGGGTCACAGAGGTGATGTGAACTGGCAACCTAAGGGATATAATACGCTCCAGTTGCTCAGAGCTGATCTCTAAATTATTCAGTATTCCCATAGTTTTCTGTTTATTCAAGTGAAGATTTCATGTGCGTGCATGTGTACCGCGACTCAAGACCTAGTTCTGTTGTATGTTGTTTGTCACTGGCCTCAGGGTGTGTGAATTGCACATTTTTAATTCAGTGTCTAATGTTCCATTGTGCTGTCAAGTTCCTTTTCCATCTGCTAGGTGCTTTCTCAGCAAGGAAGCGTCAGCATGCTTTTAAAATGGAGCAGAAACATCCAGTGGTTAACCTGCGATAGTCCTGAAAGCATACCAAGGGTTTCCTTTGCTTGAAGACATATGTCAAGTGTTTAAACAGTTAATGCCATGTCACTGAATCAGACTCATTAAATAGAAAGTCTTTCTTATTTACCAATAAGTACTTCTGCTTCAAAACAAGTAAGAAAATAGTTGTTTTTTGAATCTGTGCATTCAGATCAGTACCAATCTGTTCTGGAAAAAGTACTCGGACATGTCCTCATATCAGCTTCATAGTGGCATGAAATCCATTTTCCTCAAGCAAATTTGGATCACATGCACAATGTCCTAGAAATACAGTGTCTTGTTTCATAAGCAGATTTAAGAGGGATGCTTAATCTGATTTTATGTATCTTCATACAGCACTATTGTCCTCTTAAAGCCCCTATGACTGCTCTACTTGCAGTATTGTTCAACCATAAGCCCTTTATGTGCTCCCCTTTTCTGTTTCTACCACATACAGTATAGTCCAAACTTTGGAGAGACTTTCTCATCAAATCTAATGGGAAACATTTGATTGGAAGTGTATCTGTATTTCTCCTTTTATCGTACACCTCTTACCATGTTTAATCTCGCCTTCTTTCTGTCTCATCTTGTATAGCTGATGGCAGGCTGAACACTGGTCATGCTGGTGTGTTGCTGGCAGAAAGACGAGGCTCTTACCCATTAATCAACCTGCGGATCCTGAAAAGTAAGTCTCTTCCTCTATTTAAATATACTTTGTTCCATGTTTGTCCTGTTTCTCAACAATTTCGATAGAAATCTCATTCCCAGATAATATGAATGCCTTCCCTGACCAACTTAATTATATTACAAGTTTTGATGGCAGCGCCACACAAATAATAAAAACAAAAAATAACTTTAAGACAGTTGTGTTTACCATCATGTTGGCTACACTGTTGTAAATTGTGCAGACTGAAGTTTGGCATCATCTTGCTGAAATAACCAGAAGTAGGACCGATTTGATCCAATATCGGTATCAAGCTCTGATATCAACCTGATTGTGTTATGCAGATTTAAGCCAAACAGAATAACTCGACGCAGAATCAGTTCCTGAAATATTTCTATTAGAACTTGTAGATCTAAATATTTATTAATGATTTGTCTTTTTACTGCAAATTTCTGGTACAGACACAGCATTAACTTACACTTGCACTTACAAGTCTGATGGGGAATGAGACTAGTAAAGCTGCTCTCATTCACTCATTTTTCTGTTTCCTCTGTCACATGACAAGCTTTAATATCGTAGCTCAAACAGCTGCCACTTAAATAGCCACCTTTCTTTGAAAGGACACTCAAAAGCACTCAACATTGCGTGCAGCAGCAACCACAGCCTCCCAGACACTGTTCAGAGAGGTGGACTGTTTTCCCTCCTTGTAAATATCACATTTGATGAGGGACCACAGGTTCTCTATGGGGTTCAGATCAGGTGAACAAGGAGGCCATGTCATTAGTTTTTCTTCTTTTAGACCCTTTCTTGCCAGCCACGCTGTGGAGTACTTGGATGCATGTGATGGAGCATTGTCCTGCATGAAAATCATGTTTTTCTTGAAGGATGCAGACTTCTTCCTGTACCACTGCTAGAAGAAGGTGTCTTCCAGAAACTGGCAGTAGGACTGGGAGTTGAGCTTGACTCCATCCTCAACCCGAAAAGGTCCTAAAAGCTCATCTTTGATGATACCAGCCCATACCAGTACCCCACCTCCACCTTGCTGGCTTCTGAGTCGGACTGGAGCTCTCTGCCCTTTACCGATTCAGCCACGGGCCCATCCATCTGGCCCATGAAGACTCACTCACATTTCATCAGTCCATAAAACCTTAGAAAAATCAGTCTTGAGATATTTTTGGCCCAGTCTTGACGTTTCAGCTTGTGTGTCTTGTTCAGTGGTGGTTGTTTTTCAGCCTTTCTTACCTTGGCCATGTCTCTGAGTATTGTACACCTTGTGCTTTTGGGCACTCCAGTGATGTTGCAGCTCTGAAATATGGCAAAACTGATGGCAAGTGGCATCTTGGCAGCTGCACGCTTGACTTTTCTCAGTTCATGGGCAGTTATTTTGCGCCTTGGTTCTTCCACACGTTTCTTGAGACCCTGTTGACTATTTTGAATGACACGCTTGATTGTTCGATGATCACGCTTAAGAAGCTTGGCAATTTTAAGAGTGCTGCATCCCTCTGCAAGATATCTCACTATTTTTTACTTTTCGGAGCCTGTCAGGTCCCTCTTCTGACCTATTTTGCCAAAGGAAAGGAAGTTGCCTAATAATTCTGTTTGCCCAATAAACCTGATATAAGGTGTTGATGTTATTAGACCACACCCCTTCTCATTACAGAGATGCACATCACCTGATATGCTTAATTGGTAGTAGGCTTTGGGCCTATACAGCTTGGAGTAAGACAACATGCATATAGAGGATGATGTGGTCAAAATACTCATTTGCCTAATAATTCTGCACTCCCTGTATATTCTATAAACCTTTCCATCTTTATCTCTCCCAACTGCTGGAATCAGGTTCTAAAAGAGCTATATGTATAACTCCACTACTTCCTCAATTTAAGGTGGCTCCTTTGTTTCCTGTCTTTTATTACTGGACAAGTTGATTAATCCAGGTGTGTCTGGCCATTAACGTTGTGGTTACTGAGGTCAAGCACACCTGGATTATTCAGTTTATTCAGTTATGAAAGACAAGAAACAAATGAGCTACCTTAAGTTCAGGAAGTAGTGGAGTTGTGCATTTTGCTGTCAAAATTGTTCCAAAATGACGTCAGAATATTTGTTCTAAAATTAACACATAATTAGAATATAATGGAATATCCTTTTGAGTGTTATGCCAACAGGAGGACAAACTAATACAAGACATAACTTCTTGTAAAGATATTTTATTTTTTATTTTAATATTAAGACATTGCAAAATGAACTCGCTGCAGTCCCCCCCCCCCCCCCCACGCACACACACACACCCACACACACCCTCACACACACACACACACACACACACACACACACACACACACACCCTCACACAAACACACACACACATCTTTCTAACTTGTGCAAGCAATTACAGGTCCTGACAAATTTAAATTAAATTAACCAACGTTGAATGCTCCGAGCAAGCTGTAATCAACATGGAACAGTTTGAAACAGTCAGCCTATAATCAAACCAGTGTAGCAAATGTAGGCCTAATGTAACAGGTCATTTTTACAACTGTATTTTATTAGGAAAAGCATCATCACTGTCCATTTTTAAAGGACGTTTGAAAACTCACCTTTATACCCTGGCTTTTGACCCAGCGTAAGACTCCTGTTTCATTGTTTTTATTGTGCGGTTTTTTTTTTTTTTTTTTTTTGTAAAATTGTATGTTTTTAATGTTCTTATTGCTCTTCATTTATTTTATTATTTTTTTCTTAATCATACTTTGTGTTTTAGCTGTTTTAAAAATGTTTTATGTGTTGGTGCTAAGCACATTGTTTCAGCCTCTGTTGTGCTAAAGTGCTCTACAAATAAAGTTGAGTTATGTTTCTTCTAACCTTGCCCACGACCAAAACACTAAAGTTACAGCTGAAAGAATAACATGAATATAGCCATAGTGCACCACAAAAATACACTTTCCCTAAATAGATTTAAAGAAAAACAACTGTAAGTATAGTCAATCTATTTGTGGCTTGAAAATATGGCCTTAACAAACTCATTTTGTATAGCAAATGTGTTGCAGTTAGACTGGATTGTTGTCTTAAATTCCCCATTTAGATTTAGTGTTTTTTTTTATATATATACATACATACATACCTGTACATACATACAGCACCATATATATATATATATATATATATATATATATATATATATATATATATATTTACTGTATATACATACATACATATGTATATGTATGTATGTGTTTGTGTATCATCACAGCTGCTTTACAAATTTTACACCTCGATTGTAATTCCAGGTAGTGCCCAGCAGGGGGAGGTCGAGTCCGGTACCAGGAGAAAAGTGAAGCGCCTGCTGAGCTTCCACAGATACTGCCACGCCTCCAGGTTGCTGAGGGGGCTGGTTCCCCACACCCCAGGGTCCTTACATTTACTGGATGATGACTACCTGGGACAAGCAGCTGTAAGGACATGCAGATGAATTCACAAACACATCCAGACATACAAATATTCTCACCTCTCCATATCAGCCATGGGGAATACATGTAACACCGAAAAGTTCTGACAGCTGTCTGTTTTTCTTTTTAGCACATGTTATCAAAAGTTGGCACGTGGAACTTTGACATTTTTCTCTTTGATCGTCTTACAAACGGTGAGATGATTTTTTTCAAATAGCATTTGCTTTGATGATAAATTAATTTAATGGTGTTCCTCATATACTCTGCCACCATTTATACTTTTTGTATGATATTTATTTACCCTTATTAAATATGTATTTTTAAAGTCATACATTTCCTCCTACACAAACTGCCCCAAAGTTCAGGTTTACTTGTAAGTTTTGTTGTTTTCTTGTGTGGTTTAGGTAACAGTCTGGTCACTCTGATGTGCCATCTCTTCAATGTCTATGGTCTCATTCACCACTTTCAGTTGGACATGGTCAAACTGCACAGGTTTCTTGGTAAGCTGCAAGAAAGCAAAGTTTTTTTTTTTTTTTTTTTTCTTCTTTTAATCTTTATACCCTCGGTTCTGATCTGTTCTCCTCAAAGAAAAGCTTAGATACAGCAAGTGGCTGCATTCAGACAAATTCGGACTGAAGCAGTTTTGTGAAAACACAACTTGGTCCTGATTGGCTTGTGGCTTTAGTGACGTATGATGTGTTTATTCTCAGAACTTTAGATCTGTTGTTGCATCTGGTTATTTCTACTAAAAGGGATTAGATTAATTTGAACTCCGTCTGGAGTTCATAGACTAATAGTTTTCCTCTTGAACAGGACAGCTGTAAATCCATCGGCAGTGTTTTAAATGCAGCTTAAAGTGTGTGACAAGACAGTTTCTGAGGGTTTGACTTCATGTCCTGTTTTTCCAGGCATGGTGCAGGAGGACTACCATTCCCAGAATCCATATCACAATGCTGTTCATGCTGCTGATGTCACTCAAGCTATGTACTGCTACCTGAATGAGCCCAAGGTAATAAGACTCACATACACACCCCTGCTGCCTTCTTTCTGTAATACACACTGCAGGGCTTCAATAGGCCTGAGCTTCTCCTTGACATAATCTATTAGCTGTGCTCCCCGAGGGATAATTCCCGCTCACATCGACTCGACAACACATCCCTCCAGAGCTCAGAGATTTCTCTAAAGCCCTCTGACCAGATTAAGTGTCTCTGCGTCTTTCCTTTACTCAGTAAGTGCTTTGTGTCCTCTGTGGCTCTGTAAAGCACTTTGTGATGCACCTATTTTGTTAAAAGCACTAAATGAAATTCGATATTACAAATAACAAACACTCAGAGAAGATGACAAGGCTGCAGTTTCTCCAATCAATACACCATTTTTCTTTACTCATCATTAAGCTCTTACTTGCATGCTTTGAAACATGAAATGCATCTACTGTAGATTTAAATGCTAACACAAAACAGTGTAGAAAATGCACATCCACATGAATCAGCCTGTTTCAGAAAAAAAAAAAAAACTAGAGCAGAAGTGTTTCCACGTGTTTCCAGTTTAATATTGAATCATGTTACACTCATGCACAAGAAGATTCGGAGCAACTGGCCCACGAGTAGAATTATAAGGACCGCAATCACATCTGCAGAGTTCAGATCAGTTTGTGAAACTGGAACTATTATTTCAGCTGTATACATGTAATGTTATGTTTACATCACAAATGAAATGCTGTGAGCAGAAACTGAACATGAGGTAGAATAAAACACTATAAATTTAGCTTATTCTGAGTGCAGGTGACCCTTTTACTGAAAGCACCAACCATCGTGTTTTGTGTGTTGCAGCTGGCCGAGCAGCTGACCCCCTTGGATGTGTTCCTGGGTCTGATGGCGGCAGCAGCCCACGACGTAGACCATCCCGGGGTCAACCAACCCTTTCTCATCAAGACCAGACACCACCTGGCATCCCTCTACCAGGTACACACAAACATGCTAACAGATGTCAGTGAAGAGGAACATGTGGTTGGTGTAACGGTGTCTCTCTGGATACATTTTGGATGTTACTCATTGTGCAGAACACGTCTGTGCTGGAGAGTCACCACTGGAGATCAACGGTGGGCATGCTGCGAGAGTCAGGACTGCTGTCACATTTACCTGCTGACATGTCGTAAGAACACCACTCATACACAAACAATACTCTTAAGTAGTAAATTGTATCCCTTTTTAAGTTTGAGATTAGATTTTTTTTCTATTGAAATTGTTGCAATAAACAGTATGATCAACATGTCCTGAATTTGTTTTCAGAAAAGAAGTTTGTGTTTGGTTGAAGGTGCAAACCTGTGGTTTTATTCCCTTCCTTAATTCTGCAGGCAAGATATAGAGCAGCAGTTGGGCTCTCTCATCCTGGCTACAGACATCAGCCGGCAGAATGAGTTCCTGTTGACATTCAGAGAACATCTAGACAACCAGGACCTGGACCTTCAACTGGCTTCACATAGACACTTCATACTGCAGGTACATTACCCGCTCGCCTTACAATAAGCCAGATCAAAATATTCATTCTATCAGATTGATATGGAGTCATGTGTTGCTTTGTTTTGTTTCTTCGCTACAGATTGCTCTTAAGTGCGCAGATGTTTGTAACCCCTGCCGGGTTTGGGAGCTGAGCAAGCAGTGGAGTGAGAGGGTGTGTGAGGAATTCTACAGACAAGGTGAGCAGACTTTCACCACTCTGGGATCAAATCAAGTAGCACTTGTTTTCTCTACAGTATGATAGTAGCATGATGTAGCATTTTTAACCATTAATTCTCTGTCAAATTATCTTTTGAAATGCCATTTAGCTTAAAAAAACACCCTGGAAAATTAAATATTGGTATTCTGGTGCACTGCTGTAGAGTGGAATAGGGGTATGCTTGTTCATTACTGAGGACAAGATCTCATATCTCAGCTGAACAAACTGTATGAAGCAACAAGAATGAATTCACCCCATTAAGATGAATGCAGTTAACTTCATCTCACCATAAAGGAATATGATGCTTTGCATGGGTTAGGTAGATGTGGTTGGATGATAGATAACTTTGGCAGTTCATTTAATGCTCTCTCTCTCTATGAATTCTAAAAGCTACTTGGCCCATTTAAAATAAGATATTTCAGACAAGATATGAAATAAAGACTTAGACTTGGCATTAAACCATCCCTTCTTTCTGAGTGTCAGGCAGTTTAAGAATTCTCAGAATCAAAGATAAAGCATACCTGCCATGTGCCATAATTTCTGCCTTGACATGGATGCACTTCACACTTTCAGCAACAGTGAGCAGCAACAGAGAACAAACGTTCTGATATTTCTCTTTCTGGTATTCCTGCTGGTAAAAAGGCTGAACTGTATCCACAGTGGTTGCTGAGGCATTTGTCTATATGCTGATATTGTTATTGAAGTTAGTTTGGCTGCTTGTGTTGTCGTTGCTTGGTATATTTTGAAAGTCACATCCCTCTTATTAAAACACTATTCTTTTGGAAAATCCAATGTGATTCAGAACATGTCCATATTGTCATTCCTTTCTCCATGATAGCCTGTGTTGATAGTTGATAGTTGACTGAGGGCAGACTGGTACATCGGCTGGCCAATATTTTAGGCTTATATTTGCGTTTTTTGATTTTGCGTTTTTTGCTGGTATTGGCCAATACGTCAGGTGTATTGGCCGATACCCATACTTGGCATAATTTACAGACTTTTTTTCCATATATATATATTTAGTACAAGTTTAATTTTTCTATTTAAAATTTGTTAACAAGTACACTGTTTCTTTTTTATGTATTTATTTGAAGTGCTTTGTTCTATTTTATATTAAAAGAGTTGTAAAATGACTTTTCATTGTATCCTCCATTATATTAATATGGGAGTCAAATGCAGAATCGGCCTCAAACATCAGCAGGTTGTATCGGCTGAGGCTGAGGCTGATGACAAAATATTGGTATCTGCCCTAAAAAAGTCTGTATTGGTCCATCCCTATAGTTTACCTCTATGCAGTGGCATAAATCACTCGATTTGTCCTAAAGACTTGATGAGAGTTGGCCACTCAACAGGAAGAAAGACAACTTTTTTAATATGTAAAAATGAAATGGCTCTAAATTGTTCACATTTTGATTGTTTTTTTGTTTTTTTTTTTTATGCAGATACTCAAATCTTATACTTCCACTGCCGTGTAAACCTACTATAACAGCAATACTAAGCTGTTTTCTTTGCAAAGTAAAAGGTCATAACATGATCTTCGGAAATTCAGTTGCTTTGCATTTTAGCAGCAGCATCTCAGACCAAAACGAAGCCTGAATAGCAGTCTTTAAAAAACAGCCAATAAATGTCGATCTTGGATAAAACAAACCAGTTGTGTTTTCTCTTTGTGTTATTCATTCAATGGAGAGCTCTAAGAGTTGTGCTTTACATCACCAGTGATTATTATTGTTGTAACAAGATTTAGAAGATTGTTCTGTAACTCTCGTTAGTTTTGTTCTTGTCACCACTGCTTTGACTTCTTGCAGGTGACCTGGAGAGGAAGTTTGACTTGGAGATCAGTCCATTGTGTGACCAACAGGTAGACTCAGTCCCAGCTATCCAGATGGGTGAGCACTAGACTGCACATACACATACATACAATAATTTTCATGAACTAATCCATATGCCAAAACTACTGATTTTCATCTAACAGATGTCTATCACACGTCTTAGGTTTCATCTCCTACATTGTGGAGCCTCTGTTTGAGGAGTGGCACCGCTTCACCGAGCCCAGCCCGCTCAGTCAGACTATGTTGGGCCACCTGCACAAGAACAAGACTTGCTGGAGCCGCCTCCGATATGCTGACACCCCTTCAGATACACAAACCGAAGAGCCTGAAGGAGAAGGAGCGGAAGAAGACATTCCTTAATGCTTTTCTTTATTCTTGGGATGTCTTATCTACCTTCATGCATGGAGGATAGGATTTATTTATCCAACTCCGTGTTTATTCTCCAGCATATTTCCTCCCACAGCGGGTTTCTCAAAGGCTCTGTGAGTGGGAGCACTGGAGGAGAGTTTAGCCCAGATACGTAAGAAATGGCTCCCTCTGCTGGAGCAGGGAAGGACTGTAGCACTGGAAAAAAAAAAAAAAAGCAATGGAGGAAATTCATGGTGAAGCAGATGTTTTTTTTTTTTTTTTAATCTTAGTAAATAAATCCAAATGTTTGACATGCCTTTTACGCTGATATCTGCTTCAAATGAGCTGAGAAAAGCAGGATGAGATTAGAAGAGGGGTTAAAAAAAAAAAAAGACGGGTTGTGTTTTCAGAGCTGCTAGACAGGAAAAAAAAAAAGATAAAGCCAAAACTATATAAAAGTCAGCTGGACTGTGTTGGAAAATATGACAGATAAAGATGACTATAAATATGGGTAATTGTTATGCTTTTAAGAACTTAAGACAATGTGTATTAATTTCTTTTCACATGATTTTTTTTTACTGCTTGTACTCCTGTTGGATGCTTTTTCATACCAAGATCTCACTTGTCTACTTTAACTGAAGTGCATTTGTAACTAAAAGCACTAAGTTGGCCCATTACAGGTTGTGTAAGCTGTAACGTGGTCCAGGTTTTATCAGAAGACCGAATAAGCTGATTGAAGTGACTTCAGTTGCTTGAACCCTGTCAGCTGGATGTTATTGGAAGTGAGCTGACTCTGATGTGAAGGGCCATTTTTTTTTTCTAATGTTTGTCTTCATGTAGTAATAGTAGTAGAAGTTGTGTAATCTGTAGATACTTTGATGTATGACCTTAGCACGTCACATGCCAAATTATCAGTAATGTTTTCATCTCTACTAGGTATGCTCATTGGGAAATGTAACTGCCCTCACCTCGGCGTTACTTTTGTAACAGCCGAATGGGGGCATTAAACTAAAACCTCACTTTACAAGCTCATACACAACAAAGCCTTAACAGCAACTCGGTCTGTCAGTGAAACACAATGTCAAACTGCTCACTTACAGTTCCTGCCTGTTATTCTTCAGCCATACCAGCATACTGAAACACACACAAAGTACTGTAGCAGTGTATTCTCTGATTCATCTTTCAACCAGTATCAGGGTTAGTTTGGGTGTTATTGCCAAGGTGCCAACGTACTGTTACGATGATCAAGTCATTGCTGTGTTACCTTTCTGAGGCTTTTTAATAATCTTTTCTTATTATACTAGTAACAGGCACTGTGTGCACTATAAATTCACTTAGTACTCTAGACACCTTGAATTTAAATGTATTTTTCCCTGCAGGCAATATTGAAAAAAACAAAGTAGATTATTAATCTAAAAACATGCAATTCATTGACCAAAATTATATTAAATCTAAATATCTAAATAGTGAGATTGATCCATATGACTATGATGCTTCCTTATAGTGTTTGTAAATACTAGTTGGGCCAAGTATAAAATGTACAATATATTTGTATCACTTGGTTCTAAATATGTATAGTTGTTGTACATTTTCTCTTTAAGCTGCAGAGGAGCTTTATGGTTATAAAAACTCAGCCGACACAGTATTCTGTACGATAATCCGAGATTTAATCTTTATGTTCAAATGAAAATGTAAAAAATCATTTCTATGGCAGATTTTTCTAAAGTTATTCAAACTGTGATCTCTGCTTTTTCCCCATGAGGTGCAGTGCAATAATATTAAAAGCCACCCACCAAGTTTTAAGAAAGTGGGCCCCGTTCATTTCTGTCTATCTCTCTAGTAGTTGTGGAAATATTTAACTTTGCTGGAAGTTTTATGTGAGCAACACAGTTGTATCGCTGCAGTGGAGAATCTCCACGTCATAAGCTGGTTTCATTTCCACAAAGTAACGTTTACAAGCGGACTCTGATTAGTTTGGATTTTTCCAGCACTTAGAGTAAACCTGTCTTTAGCTGTGAACTGGGGGCAAATAAATTTCACTTTTTAAATCTACTGTCTAGAAAGTGCTGTTTTACTCTTTTGAGTCATGTAACTTCTGGCAGTGCAGACCTGATCCAGGCCTCAGGCTGCCTTGTTTCTGAATACCTCTCAGAATTAAAACTGTTACAGGGTAACTGAGCCATACTCATTTTACTAAGTCTCACTAATACATACGGTTTGTTTATGCACCATTATAATTATTTGTCAGCTTCCAGTAATTAGCATCTTTGGTTAGTCCTAGAAAATCTACTAGTTCATGTGATTTCAGAAAAAGTTACATTTAAACCAACTATTATTATGCTTTATATAAATCATCATATAACCTGACAAGTTTCCTTTTTCTTAATTTCTTTTGTACTTTTTATGTAATAAAAAAACAACTTCAGAGTTCTTTTTTTATTGGCTACAACAGGATCTTCATTTAACAAGTCCTTGAAATTTCTTATTCAGTATGATCATCAGCAGATGGAATTGACTTTATATAATTTCTCATATTTTTGTTTTCATACCAGCTACTTTATGAATAAATGCCACAAAGATTGTAGGTTTTTTTTAAAAGGATGACCTTGGAGAAATCCAAACATGATGTGAATCTGGTCAAACATCTGATTTCTCAACTGTACACTTGTGTTCTGACAGTCATCCTCTGAGCACTGTGAACATGGAAATAAATGTTTTAATGGATTTCAAAGGCGTTGCGTGTTTTGTGAGAGAATGAATGCTTATTGACCACTAGATGGCAACAAAATAATTCCATTTGTCTCAATGTGGAAAACAAAACGGGAGACTTTTTCATCACTCCTCGTGGCAGGGGGTGCCTCTCCCTGTTGTGTTTACAGTAAAAATAATACTTAGGTCAACCTCTGAATCAACATGACGATTTCTGTGATGTAACCACAGCTTGGGGCCATGAGCTTACTGGCTTATGTCAACAAAAAACTTGAAAGGCAGACAAGGGGTAGGCTGAATTCACACAGCATAAAGTTGTGTTCAGTTGTAGTTTGCAGGGACAACAGAAAAGATGGAGATGAATGAGTCATCCTGTTGAATCATGAAACATTAGGGACTTTGCTGGCCTCTTCTACTCCAGATAAAATCCATTTTCTCAGAGTGAAGGCGCAAGAGGCAGAATGTGTCATGAAAAAAGCATGGGGGGCTGATAAGTGGTAGAGAGAGCTGCGTTTTTCTCATTTGCATGAATAATTTGCATTGCAAATCAAACTTGTAGATTGTCAGATGTGGAGTTTGCTTTTTAATTACATTACACTGAACTAGGCGACTATCTAAACTCTCTGTGCCGAGGTCCGTTTCAGATCCTGCAATGACTATTTGTCCACTTCTCTGCTCATGCCTTCATGAGACACATTCTCAAATGAAAGCAAAGACACTTCAGACAAGATTAAACTTATGTTTTCATACCGGCATCTTTGCATTGGAGTGTGACATCAGACATCCATTCATGCTGGTTACTTACACACATATACAATTCACCACAGTCAGTCAGCATTCATTCAGCTTGTGTCACTGTAAATATTGACTCTGCAAACAAAGCCCCCTCTTTAGCCCCTCAAATGACAGTCACTCAACCACTCCCTCTGTAAAAACATGCACTCCATTAACCCACTGTGCCGATAACCATCTACCTCTAAATGCAACCCTGCTCCCATCGGTAGCTGTGAGACTGTACCGGATTCACACAATGACAAAACAAGACAAGCTAAGTACAGTAAAAGACATAAGATGCAATCACACCTGAGATGAAAATGTCAACTGAACTCTGCCTTGCCCCCCCGACTGAAGATGAAGAGTGAAGTCTCTGTGCAGAAAGTGAAAAATGAAACTTGTGGTATTCGTATGCTGCGCCTGTCTCACTTTGTCTGTCTGGCTACTGCGATCTGCACCAAAAAGGGTTAATCTCCAGTTGTTAGTCATTATCCTCTCTGTCTTGTTTATGTCCCTTTTCTTTGTATTATCTTTTAAATATCTAACAGAAGTTCATTTCAGTTTCAATCGGTAAACTAGCACCTGCACTGTAACGTGTTATTAAGTGTGTCATCTCTTATAACTCACTTGTACAGAAGGAAGTCTGGTTTTAGTAATACAAAATAGGAAAAGAGTTTCCTGCTTTTTCCATTTACACCACTGTAACACTTGCTCACTGGGCATTTACCAGCTTATACAACAGATTGGTCAGTCTGTTTTTAATTTGATGAAAGAGGAACTATTAACACCTAAACCAGAAGAATGGGATCAGGTCCAAGTCTTTTCTTGTTTTTTTGTGTGTGCATGTCTGAGGTGCATCCTGTGCATAAAATGCCCCGTTAACTTCTTTCCTACCTTTTAAAGATTGGTTAAAATCATACAAACATACAAATCATACAAGTTTTTAAATTTTGCTTTTCAGCCTAGATGGACTGGAACCTTTCCCAGCTGTCATCAAGCAAAACATGAGTTATTTAGAAGTTTGACCCCATCATTTATTCACTTTGGGAACAATCTTTAACCATCCATTTTCTTAATGATGTTATCAGTTTGTTAAAGTTTTGTTTATCGGGTTGGGGTCTGGACTTTGACTAGACAACTGTTTTCAGCCATTCTGTTGCTGTGTGTTTGGGGTCAACTTCCTGTTTTATAACCATTTCTGCCAAGCTGTCAGATAGATGGTCTTACATCTGACTCTAGAATACTTATGTTCATAGAGGAGTTCATGGTCAACTCAGTGACTGCAAAGTGTCCAGGTCCTGTGGTTGAATAAGCCAAAGACAAACCCAAACAATAAAAGATATTTGTTGGGGGGGCTGTGGTTCAGGTGGTAGAGCAGGTCAGCCAATGATCAAAGGATCGGCGGTTCAAATCCTGATCCCCCAGCCATGAGTCGCTGTGTCCTTGGGCAAGACACCTAACCCTCCTTGCCTCCAGTGGGGGTACTGCTGGTGTGTGATTGTGTGTGAATGGTTCTGGTGGTGGTGGTCATTAGAGGAGGGGCTGTGGGTGCGAAATGGTAGCCATGCTTCTGTCAGTCTGCCCCAGGGCAGCTGTGGCTACATACATAGTTTACCATCACCAAATACAAATGAGGAGTGAAAGAATGATGGATCTACTGTAAAGCACTTTGAGTGCCTTGAAAAGCACTATAGAAATCAAATCCATTATTATTGAACATGGTGCTGTGCTTTGTAACCAAACATAAGGTTTGGTCTCACCTGCCATGTTGTGGTTAGTTCAGGTGCAACATAACCAATTTGTGGGTTAGGGTTATGTGCTGCCATTTTTTTTTTTTTTTAAAGAGGGAGGTTTTTCCCCCAGCAACCATTCAAAAATCATTCATTGATTGTTTTCAAACTTTACTGTCATGAACTTTAACATTTAATATGCCGAGATATCCTGAGATACAGAGCTGCTTCCTTCCCCCTCCCTCCTCTGAACACCACTGTCTTGACCTTGGAGTGAACTTATTGGGACGCCCACTCTTGATAAGATACTCAGCTGTCTTTAGTGTTTTTCACTTGTAATTAATCTTTACAGAACATTCAGCTTCAGGGTTTTTTTTTCCTTCTGTTTTTGTTGGAAACAGCCTTTTAATCCTTTGTAGACTGATGGACATCAATTGCTATATAAACTCATTGCTGATATCACTTTCCCCCCTTGCTGTTGTCTGGTAAGAACTGACTGATTCTTTAATATGTGCACTTATGAAAAACCTTAGAATTGAAAGATTACTTTAATTTTCAAGGCACTGAATGCATAAAATGTAACTCCATCGGCCACCCTATTTGTTGGAGAGTGAAAGACTGTCTCATCAATCTTAAAGGCAATCTAAAGTGACATTTTTCAAATAACATGTATGTAAATGGTGAATATAAATCTATAGGCTATATATAGAAAGTTCTGCCTTTAAGAGCATAAATACAAATAATTCATTATTTTGCTTTGATAAAAACTTTATATTCGTATCATATTTATTCATCTAGACTTTTCTTTTTGGCGGGTTTAAACTTTGCATCCCTTCTTTTCAGCATCTCTGTGCAGCAGGTGGTTTCCAAGCAGCACGCTGTGTTGTGGAATGACTAAAGCGAACACTGAAGGGGGGGGAAAGAAAGGGTTAATTTGTCATGCAGCAATGAGATATTCAATATGCAACACCCACACATCCATAAACACACTGCAAACAAATACGCACATCTCCAGGAGTCTCGTCCTCTGACGTGGTTTGCGTGTGAATCCTGAATTTGATCAGCTGTGATGCAGAAGCACATTTGCTACATTTTTACCTGCTCCCCTTTCTGATTGGTAACAATGAACAGCAATCACATCTGACCAAAGTACAGTCATCTGTGTTCATATTCTTACAGTGATAGCTTAGTAGTTTTGTGTGCATTCATATGCTAACTTACAGATTTCTTCCCTGCTCTTAACAATTTGCATACTGCAAATATGCGTAAAAGTATGTGGGCAGATGAGAGGACTTGGTGTATTCGTTTTTCATTTGTTCACGGACATTTGACGCAAGTCTCAGCTGCAGTGCCACCGGCCTGATTTTTATTATTTTTTGTTTTTTTTTTTTTACTAAGGAGCCTCTGCAGCTTGCAAAAATTGAAAGTTTTTTTCAGTTTGTAACAAAATTATATGGTATAAGTGGGTTGTATATGGTTTCCTGTCTTGTACTGATTAACCTGGAACCTTTCTTTACTTAACCTACAGTACATCTCTGAAGGCTATTTTATTCACTTGGAAGGTTCTTACAATGACAAAAGAACATTTTTTGCTCATTCACAAAAGAAAAATGAACTGTTAGTCTCAAATATTAATTAGTTGTACCCAATTCAATTGGTTTATTTAAAGCCTTTTCTTCCTGTCAGGCCTTATCAGAGGCCCTTTTTGGGTTTTTACCACATCTGCTCACAAGTCCTCTTCAAGCAGCTTCCTGTAAGTCATGCCCCCTCTTGTTATTTCAAGTACAGCTTAACCTGCTCAACCTGTTCATCCAGCTCTGCATTATTAGTCAAACCATATTACTATCAAAGATTACATGGACTCAGTAATATTGTTTCCCCTATAAACAAGGCGTTTAGTTGTGGAGTAATCCGTGCGTGCCAGTGTTTATTTTGTCTATATTTTGAGGGTTGTGTGTGATGTTTGCTTGTGGTTTGCATGGCTACGTTTTATGGTGGAATTGAGTTTCAGGTTTAAACCTCTAGTTAGTACTTTGGCGCAATATTTGACTTTGAACTCAAATTTGATTAAAAAGATAAATAATACGGAGGCTATTACAAAAAAAAGGCCGACAGAGTATGAACCTGCTGGGGAAACTGAATTCTTTTAATGTATCTAAACCCATTTTATTTGTGTTTTTATCTTTCACTGGGTCTTTAAACCTTTTCTATTATTTGTTTGTTTATGGTTTGTCAGTAAAGGACAAAAATGGCTTGACCAACATTTGCCTTTTACAGGTGTAATATAGTCTTTGTTTTTGCAGACCTTTACATCCATCCAAGTGATATCCCTTTATTAAGTGAGAACATCATGTCTAAGCCAAAGGTGAGCACAGTCAACTCAACACAGGGATATGAAGTCTGAAGAAGAGCAATCATTTAAAATTCTAGCTTCAATGGCACAATCAAACTAAAGGTTCAGTTTCATTAACAGCCAGATATTTACCTTCAAGTCAAAAAAGAGGCATAATCAGGGTGGTGACCATTTACAAGTGATTTAGTGCATTCTTTTTATTTTTTTTTCTTTTGTTGCTTCTACTGAACTGTAAAAAAAAAGGGCCTGAAATAACACATTCACATGACGGACATAATAGATTAATCACAGCAGTTTAACACTCAGATAATGTAGTTCAGGGTCAAATTACTGCATGTAAACATTCATGCTCTACAGATCCTGCTGTGGGCTTGACCTCAAAGTAACCCAAGAAACGAATAGTAAGTAGAAGTAAAATAATGGAAACAGTGGAGGATTTCAAACAAGAAATTTAAAAGTGTTCAGAAAATACGAAATCTTACAGAAGAGGTTTAAACCTGCCAAATTGGTCGATTATGCCTGTAAGGTAGCAGCTCAACCAGAAACAAAACTGTCACTAAGGTGTGGAAAGTGAACAAATTGCCATCTTGGAGAGTTAGACATATTTGGACCAATAAACAATCGTCGTCTGTGCTTACATATTTGAAAAACGACAGCAGGCCAATTAAATGACCTAGTTGCTGCAGACAGACATGAATACCATCGACCTGCGAGAAGCAAAAAACACATTTGAGAAGTAACATCAGCGTAGTTTTGTTCAAGTCTACTGAGTGCATCAGCTGGAACAATAAATGACAAGTATAGAGACAAAGTCTGCATTCACTCACAAGTCTAAATGTACTCTGTAGCGACTCTGTAACATGCAGACTTGTCAAAATAACTAGCAAGAGAGAGCAAGCATGTGCCACATTTTATAGGTAGCCTATAGGTAGACATAAAACGACCAACAACAAATGGGAGACCTTTCTGTGTTTGCATAGCAGGAAATATCTTCACACTGTGATGTAATTCACTCACCAGTTTTCCACATAAATGCTTTAATTCAAGTTAAATTTGCATACAAAGCCTGCCTCTAGTGCCCTCCAGTGGAATGCTGCACTGAGGGCAAGGTAATGTGAACAATTATACTCAGTTCGTACAATTTGTGCATGCAAAAAGTAGCATGGTATGTCCAGTCAGTAGAACTTGAACAGTTAACATCAAAAAGCAGAGAATAACTGTCGAGCTAATGGTTAGCTAAAAGAACAATACAGATGGCTTCAACTATTTGCCAAAGGTAGTAAACTGTACTCCACACACTCAGAATTAAAGATCAGTGGTTTCCAAACTTCTACTCTGTCACATGTGAAGGGGAGTGAGGTAACAATAGCTACTGTTTGTCATCAGTGGTGTGAGTGGTTGTGTTTGGGTTTTGTTTGGATATATCCACACATGTTGTGAGTCATCCTCTGTGGCGTCATCCATCCATCCAAAGCATTTTTGCATGTTATGCCCGTTCCTGGACTAAGCTGGTATGGAGTTAGCTACAATCTGCAACACCGCCACTAAATGCCATTAAATCCTGCACGAGTCTATTTCACTTTTACAACATTAACATCAGCTTACTTTTAAGGGCCCTAAAACTTAAAAACTTAATTAAACCACTCGAGAAAGATGATGAAGGACAGGAAGTTCACAGCAATCAGCAGACGGCAAAGACAACAACAACAAACAGCCAATAACGGCACATTCATAAGATCAGTGAAGTGCTTTTGCTTTATGACGGTTGTGACCAACATGTGTGAAATAAGAACATGTCCAGCTCTTAAAGAAGCTCAAGGGATCCTCGACTGCCTTGACCTTTTTGTTGGATGGGATCTGGGAATCTCCCAGGAAAGGGGAATTCTGCATGAGTTTGTTCTCCAAAGACACACTCCTGCTTTTTCTCCCCATGCATCTCATTTGACTGGCAAATTTATGCAAATCCACTGTGCAGGAGAGGAGGATGCAGGGAAAGGTGGGTGGCTGGGTGTACACAGTAGGGTGGGTCAGTTGATGTGTGTGTGTGTGTGTGTGTGTGAGAGAGAGGCAAAGACAGAAGGTGGATTCTTTCTTTCAAGCTCCATCTTGCCCCCACATATCCGTCGTTGGGCTAACAAGAGCTTTGTTGTAATGAAAATTCACTGAGAATTCAATATGGACTCAATATTTTGCAAATGAGATTAGATAACAGATTAGCCCTAATGTTAAAGTGTGTGTTCATTGAGTTGACCGTGTTACATCACAATCACAAGAATGAGTGAGAGAGGTACCTTCCTCTTTCTAGTTGCAAAACAACTCTCTTCCCGTTGTCTCTGCTTCCTTATGTGTGTGCATCTTTCTTCATTCATATGAAGCCTCTGGTAGTAAGTTCTACGGGTAGTGAAAATTTGGAGAAGTTGTCAGCGAGAAGGGAAGTGTGTAGTGAAAATATGAGAAGATATGTCGAGTATTGTTCGCCTCATTGAAAGAGAATTTCCTCTTTTTCTTTTCTGCATGTGCTGCAGGTTGCTTGTATATCTGCTGTCTAAGGGATGCACCCGCTGCTCCATGATATGTCTAAAATGACTGATGGAGGAAGAACAAAAGCAAATATCCAAACTTCCTCTACCCCTGTTCTGTGAGGTCATTACACTATAAAATGAAGAATCAAACTTCTTCCCAGGGAAACTTGTTAATCTAATGATATTTTCACTTCCCAGCAACATACGCTCCCAAACTCTTGACAGGACCTTTTGGTGATCTTCCTCATTTATAGAGAAGAGTTGTGCTGCAGTCTTCATTGTATGTGTGAAAGGATGCTGGTGTGTATGAGTGTGTAAAAGAGCATATCGTATAAGAAAACTTTTAAATTTGTGATGAGAGCAAGAAAATCCCACACGTCAGATGGGTGACGGTGATTACAGTGGGTACGGAAAGTATTCAGACCCCTTTAAACTTTTCACTCTTTGTTTCATTGCAGCCATTTGCTAAAATCAAAAAAGTTAATTTTATTTCTCATTAATGTACACTCAGCACCCCATCTTGACAGAAAAAAACTGAAATGTAGAAATTTTAGCAAATTTATTAAAAAGAAAAAACTGAAATATCACATGGTCATAAGTTTTCAGACCCTTTGCAGTGACACTCATATTTAACTCACAGATTGTCCATTTCTTCTGAGCCTCCTTGAGATGGTTCTACTCCTTCATTGGAGTCCAGCTGCGTTTAAATAAACTGATTGGACTTGATTTGGAAATGCACACACCTGTCTATATCAGACCTTACAGCTCACAGTGCATGTCAGAGCAAATGAGAATCATGAAGTCAAAGGAACTGTCCAAGGAGCTCAGAGACAGAATTGTGGCGAGGCACAGATCTGGACAAGGTTACAAAAGAATTTCTGCAGCATTAAAGATTCCTAAGAGCACCGTGGCCTCCATAGTCCTTAAATGGAAGACGTTTGGGACGACCAGAACTCTTCCTAGACCCGGCCATCCAGCCAAACTGAGCAATCATGGGAAAAGAGCTCTGGTGAGAGAGGTAAAGAAGAACCCAAAGATCACTGTGGCTGAGCTCCAGAGATGCAGTAGGGAGATGGAGAAAGTTCCACAAAGTCAACTATCACTGCAGCCTCCACCAGTCCGGGCTTTATGGCAGAGTTGTCTGATGGAAGACTCTCCTCAGCGCAAGACAAATGAAAGCCTGCATACAGTTTGCCAAAAAACACATGAAGGACTCTCAGACTGTGAGAAATAAGATTCTCTGGTCTGATGAGACCCAGATTGAGCATTTTGGAGTTAATTCTAAGCGGTATGTGAGGAGAAAACCAGGCACTGCTCATCACCTGCCCAATACAATCCCAACAGTGAAACGTGGTGGCAGCATCATGCTATGGGGGTGTTTTTCAGCTGCAGGGACAGGACGACTGGTTGCAGTTGAAGGAAAGATGAATGTGGCCAAGTACAGAGATCCTGGAAGAAAAGCTCTTCCAGAGTTCAGGACCTCAGACTGGGCCGAAGGTTCACCTTCCAGTAAGACAATGACCCTCAGCACACAGCTAAAATAACAAAGGAGCGGCTTAAGAACATCTCTGGGACCATTCTTGACTGACCCAGCCAGAGCTCTGACTTAAACCCAACTGAGCATCTCTGGAGAGACCTGAAAATGGCTGAACACCAACGTTCACCATCCAACCTGACAGAACTGGAGAGGATCTGCAAGTAAGATTGGCAGAAGATCCCAAATCCAGGGGTGAAAAACTTGTTGCATCATTCCCAAGAAGACTCATGGCTGTAGTCGCTCAAAAGGTGCTTCTACTCAGTATTGAGTGAAGGGTCTGAATACTTATGACCATGTGATATTTCAGTTTTTCTCTTTTAATAACTTTGCAAAAATTTCTACATTTCTGGTTTTTTTCTGTCAAGATGGGGTGCTGATTGAACATTAATGAGAAATAAAATTAACTTTTTTGATTTTAGCAAATGGCTGCAATGAAACAAAGAGTGAAAAGTTCAAAGGGCTCTGAATACTTTCTGTACCCACTGTATGTCACCAAGGTATCATTTGCATCATCATTCATGTTGGTCCTCGAACACGCATGCGTGCGTGTGTGAGTGTTTATGTGTGAGTGACCAGAGGGGATTTGCAGAGTATTGTTCATATTCATCCCTGAGTTAATGTCTCTGACTTTTCTGCTCCAGTTTTCTCATTGTCTCATTTTCAGATTCAAGAGAATCCACAGAGTAACTTTATTTCCTGTTTTTTTTTTTTTTCTTTTTCCATCTCTGTGTAACGACCAGGAGGGCATCAGCTGTTCTATCATAATGTGAATGTGTTGCAGTCTTGTTTTTGGATTCTGGATACTTAACTCGCCTGCCTGTCAACCTGGTTTGATCTGTGATTGTTTCTCTGTTTCTGTGTCCTCGAAGCGTTCGAAATTATTCTCTATGTAAAATTTCCTCCAATTTAAAACTGGGGCTTTTAGTTTTTTGTGGAAAATTTAGCTTGTGTTTTTCCTGTCAGTTTAGATCTCTGATTACGATCTTGCACAGGTTGGAAAATTAGTTTCCACAATGAGCTTAATTAAAGGGAAACTCTCATAAGGTTGTTCCATATTCCATAGAATGGGGAAAGGGGAGTTTTCTACAAATGAAAACATTAAATAGTGCAATGTTTTGCAAATGGAATGAAAACTTTGGAAACTTTATGAAAATTAGGGTGAGATAATTGTACCATTAAAACAAATGCGTGCAAATCAGATGACGGCATATTAAGAAAAATCTTTGTCAGGCAAATGCATCATTTTAAGTGAGTAGCTGTTAAAAGCCACTGATGAGCAGCAAGTGAAGCTGCTGCTGGTGGAAGGTAGTTAGGACCTATGATGCAGAATACTCCAGAGGCTGCAGTTGACTCACCATTTCCTGCCACATTATAAAAGGAACAACCATGCCTTCTGCATTAAAATCATTTTATGCAAGACAATGCACCATCCCAAGCTGCAAAATCGCCATTGAAACTTTTGCTGCTGTGGGTATAAAGGGGGGAAACTCGTGCTTGGTCACCATCATCACCTCAACTCATCTGAGAACCTTCTGGAGGATCCTAAAAGGGCAGATCCATGAGGGTGTGCAGCAGTTCTAACAGAAACTTCTGGTACAGACACAAACAAGTTCAGAGCATGAGGGGGTTGTCAAGGCGATGTCAAAGAAAGACTGTTAATGTGGAATTAGATTTGTGAAAATGTTTATTTTTATAAAAACAATCTCATACATAATTTAAAAAAATGGAACAGGTAGTTTACAACCCATTTAATGTTTTAAAACCCAGAAAAAAATCAAATAATGCATTTTGGTGGCAGAAAAGGGGGTAAATTTCAGATGTTATATATAAATACAAAGATATTCACTATATTTAATAAGATTTGGGAAAGAAAAAAAAGGAGGCCGTGAGAGAGTGTGTAATGTGAGAGCTCAGCAGGTGAGGAGGACAGTTGTGCCTCTAAAGCAACACATTGGAATTTAGTAAAAATTGTCAAAAGGAGAAATGAGGATAAAATAATTTCAGAAGACATGACTTACATTGGGCTTATAGTTTGCAGTTTCACAGGTAATGTTTTAGACTTTGACTTGTGAATAGGTGTGTTTGTGTATAACTTTTCACACACAAGGAATCGTCCTAGTTTCACTTTCTTTTTCTGGAAAATTGGAAGAAGAAAGGTCAAAGGAGGAAGTTCATGTTCAAATGTGTTTGTTCATGTGGAGCTTTCATTTAAATGCCTTTTACATTTCTTCAAACAAATCAAAATCAGTCTGTTTGCAAGTATAGCTGTACATGGACCATCGTAGTATTACTTGAGACCTTACAAATGATTAACGATGTACTGTACTGGTGGGGTTGTGGGGAAAGTACTGCATACACTAGTGAGTGTATACCTCAGAGTGTTGATTTTCTGTGCAGGGATACATTTTTATAAAACATTTCACTTCTTGTATGCTTTTAGCTCTTAAATTTTTTTATTTAATCCAAACTAATGATGTTGAGTCTGAAGATTAAGCAACACTTCTTCCTGGAAATAATAGTTTGTCAAATAAGGAATGACTTTTTTTTTTTTTTTTTACCCTACTGTTTGTTTTAACTTAACCAAAAATTGTTACTCAGTCAAGAACAACTGCTTCATGTATTTTTTTTTTGGCCAGCTATTGAAAAAGTAAACTTGTCTTTCAAGCTCTTTTTTTGTTTTTGTTTTTTTTTTTCCACAAACTTCCTACACTTGTCATGTAAACAAAGAGCTCTGTGGAGAACACATTAGAACTGAGCTGCAGAATATCTGTTTGGTATTGCTTATCCGGGGAATTACAAATGCATTCTCCTGTATTCAACCATGATCAAAGTAGACAGTGTTAAAAACACTTAAAATACTGTGGTGTTATGGAAATATCCCATTGTTTTTGCAAGGATCTTCTTACAAACCAAGGTTTAATGCTACAGTGAAGCAAGGCAAAAAACCCAAAAACAGGACACCTGTTAATTATTCTGAGGAAACAATGAATTTCTGGTCCAAAGACCATCCAGCAACTTGTCAATATTCTTTTAAAGGGGAGTTATCATATTCATGTTTTACATGTGTTTGTTCATTTGTATATGCAATATTTCATATTTTATGTAAACACAGTGCAATGCTTTTTATTTCAAATTTCACAAGATCCTAATGCACTTCCACAGAATTGCAGAAAGTCTGGCCAGGACTCCCTTGGAAAATAGGTTTTTAACATCAGAGGAGCTTTTTTTCCTGGTTTAATAAAGGTTAAATTAAAAAAAAAAAAAAAAACTGCAGAAAATGGTTTCATTTTGATCAATTCGTCCTTCCTTGAACATGATGACTCCTTCTGAAAATGTGACTTCTGATAAAGGCCTTTGCTCGACTTGACTGGTGAGTTTGACACTCCTGAAAAAAAGATGAAAAAAAGTGGATTCTTTCATGACTTAGTGAGATTCCGTTGGATTTGTTTTTAAATTAAATGCAGGAAAAGAAATCCAGCATTACAGGTGATGTACTGACTTCACTGGCCACTCATTTTGCATGAGGGGAGCTTTTTCAAGAGATATTTGGAAATATAAGGGTCAATATCAAACATGCTCTGTGTAAAAAGCCTTTGCTGGATGGGGGGAATTTCAGAGGGGCAGAAGGAAAATGAAAATGATGGTGAGAAACTAAATGTGAGGGTAGAAAAGAGAAATAAAGTCAGGGTGAAATAGAGCATAGGTGATGTGTGCAACCAAAACCTCTGGATCCGGCTGAGCGAGAAAAGGCAAACTTCACGGCGAGTCCTGACACGATGCCGGCTATGATGACGAGCCCTGCATGGGATCACGGAACAGGGAGTGAGACTAGACCCAGAAAAACGGGATTCCACTCTCGGTCCCTGTTCACGGAGCAGCATACCTCCCCAAGACTTTCCCACGAGAAAAACCTCAGGCCATTTTCGGTCTAGGTGGAAGGGGGGGGGGCAAAAGAACTCAGCAGGGTGATTGATATATAGATACTAAATAGAGTCAAACGGGAAAACAGGAGGCAGGACACATCACAGTTGGAGTGTGGGTGGGGGTCTGATGACGTCCAAACAGTGCCAGACAGACACCCACAGGGATTAAGTGCAAGTTTCATGAGAAAATCAGCTAGATAGGCATCAGCAGGCCACATCTGGACCACCAGGTTTGGATAAGATGGTTGAAGTGAGCCAAAAGGACCTTTTGGACACTCATGCATAAATTTGTACATTAAAAATGTTTGTCAATCGGTGCATTTCACGCGACATAATGATGCACTTTAAATTGCCAATGATGCGACCTTTTAGTTTTTTTTCCTCTTCTGTTCTTCCGCCTACTGCTTGCATCCATCTAAGGATTTAGTCATAGCTGTCAAACCTGTTCTTGCTCTTCTTTTATCAGCTGAATAGGGAAATATGTCTTTCCTTCACCACCTCTTCCTGCTCTTTTAAGGAACTTACAGAGGAATAATTGAGAGCTAGGTGAGGACATAAGCAGTTTATTATACTTTTAATCCCTGCAGATGTTGTGTACACCATGTCAACCAGGCACATGGAATAAAGGTGATTAAAGGTGATGGTGACAAGCACCTGCTCAGCTGAGATGCCTTCAAGCCAGGTTCCCAACTGCAGCTAACCCTGACCTTTGACCTGCCTGCAGGACAACAAAAACACAATAAGCATAATAAGAAAATGAGGAGTCCAGATCCACTGCACTGTCATATGGCTTGTCAGGTTGGTTAATGAATCTCTAATTGTTAAGTTTTAATAAGTAGACGTGAACATGTACTTTCTAGTTGAGATTTTTGAGAACTCTCTCTCTGGACATGTGATTAAACAAAAACTCATTACAAGGTTGCTTTACTTGCTGTTTTTCTTTTCCTATCACAGATCTTATAGAGTAGAAGAATGGAAATACTCAACATGCTCTGCCTAACAAATTGGCTCAAGGATGGGACTTTACTGCTTTCACTGTATTATAGTACAATCATGTCCCACAATGTTAAAAAAAAAAAAAGCTCCGAGCCAAGGAGAAATTTTCCATTATCGTGCTGACTCACACTTTGCATCTTATTTGCATAGTTTTGCATCCTACTGTGTTGATACTTGCCAAGTTATCTATTCAGCTGTATATCTGTAAATGTTGTGCCTTTGTGTCTAAAACTCTATATTATGATGAAGTAAATCCCAAACTGAGATTTCTACACCCTCAGACTGACGCTGTGTCAGATTGTGGTAAAGTCCCTGCAGAGGGCACGCTGTGGACCTGAGGCTTACAGTAAAGGATATGTGGGGCTTTTTTTCTGCTTCATCTCTTGTGCAAACATAAGTAAAAGAAGCTTTTAGGCGTTTGCACAGCTACATCCTGTTCCAGAGAACAACCCCCCCCAAACACACACACACATCCACTGTGCCCACACTACAGTCAGTTGCCCATTATGATAAAGATGAAGCTTCATCTTAGCATTTTGTTTCTTTCCAGCAACAGAGACCTGCCTGACATCAGCTCCTAAGCTGTCAGTCTTAACTTTACCTGCTGAGTTACGACAGGAAAAAAATCTAATTAATTTTTGACAACATATATGAACCTAAAGCAGATACATTTTTTTAGTAAGCATTGGGACTAAAATGTAAATTCAGACAGTTCAGACCAAAATGGAAGGTCCAGTGATGCCTAATTTTTCTCGCTGGATGTTTTTTCTCCAGAATCTTAATATTTCTAGATCATAAGAGTATCAATGAGGTCGTCCTGAGGAATCCGATGTGATGACCCTCTGACTGCACACAAAAGCTTGTTTTTTTTGCAAAAACATGACATACATGAAAGCTGCTGGTGATCAATTCTCTGGTCTGATCGGGCTAAAGCTGAAAAATTTTTGGACTCATGACAGCGGCTTCACTCCGATTAAATAAAAGAGATGCATTGAATCTCAAGAAAAATCTTAAAGATTACAATTTCTTACTTTGTTTTTTTTAAACCAGGTGACTTTTAGTTAATTTATATAATTTTTGAAATAACCTAAAAATGTCTTACCATCTGTTTGTATTGTTTTGTATTGTATAGAAAGTAAATATACATACAATTAATGACCCAGTGGCCTTAATCATCAAATAAAGTTTTGCATGCGGACTGACTTCCCTGCTTCAGAACCACCAGAGGACTTGATTCCCTTTCAGACATGAACATTGTTATATTAATGAGTGACAACAACTTTAATAGATGGTCTTATCTTTAGATAAATACTTGGCTAATAAACAGTAAAGTCATAGCAATCATGAAAGCAATTCTGAATTTGATGGATAATCTGAAGCACAATTCCAATGACTTCTGTGACGCTAAACTTGCTTTTAAAAGCGCTATGGAAGATGTTTTCAGAAAGCAGAGACAATTAGAGTTTTTGAATAATGTGCATGCGCAAGACCAACCTGCTAGATTCACAGCTCCCTCCCCCGGCCACAGAACAACTTACATAAGCAACTCTGGTGTTTAGCAGACAGCAGGTACATATTCTCCCATCATGTCACAAATGCAAGTGAAGCAGATGTCGTCATCTGAACGTCGCTAACTGCTAGCAGAATGATTGCGACATACTGGAAACATCAGATGAGAATGTGCCGCTTCCGGCAGGTAGTATTACTCTCACCGATGGATGGCGGATGTTTTTTCAACCCCATCACTTTCACAGCTAATGTATGATAATATTTATATGTTTAAAGCTATTAATTTATCATAGCGTATGGGGTAGTGAACCCAATTTCATCAAATATTGCAAAAAATGTTGTGAGAAACATCTTCTATAATACCTGCATGTAGGTTATTTTGAAGATGCATGGAACGCTGCTAGGCAGTCACAGTTCGAGAAATATGCATAATGAATGTTGCGTACCATCAAAACGAGTCTGAAAGGCACATTTTTAAGGTCAAAAAGTTATGTTGTGGGTCCTTAATGAATTATCCACCGTCATTAATGAGATGGACATGCTGATATAAGTTCTTTAGATTTATAATGTATTGAAGATGCAGGATTCTTTATTGTCATAGAACAATGTTTTTTTTTTTTTTTTTTTAGCTTGGTATCAGCTCAATTTTGCAAGTTGAAAAGGTAAAATATTTACAGTAAAATCTGATAGTAACAATTCTAAAAACAAAAATAGAATAAAAATAATGACAAAAATAAGACAGACAGGGATAAGAACTAGATAAAGGTATGTATGAAACTAAGTCTGTGATCTGAAGATCATTGGTGCACTATTTTTCCATAATCGATATCTCAGACAGGACGTTGACTCCTGGTGTATCTTCTGTCATGTAGAAATGCTAAAAAAGTTGAAGAATTTCATAACCGTCTAAGGTAGTTTTCACTCCTATAATGCTGGCAAAGATCCTGGGGGCCTTTCCAGGTAAAAAGTAGAAGAAAATGTGGACCTGGGCGTGGGTCCCAGGTATGAAAGTTAGTTCTGCCAGAATATGAAGGCATATTACTCATCATCCCTGCTTTACCAATTAGTCAGCCATCATAAAAATTCTGTGTCCTTAGTTGAGCTATGTTTATTGCATCATTAGATGAACATTTCCTGAAGTTGGTACATGAGTCTACTTCCTCCAAATGGACCTGACTGGGTATGGTTGCAGTTTGCAACACTGAGCTCAAACTTGAATATGAATGTAAGTGTGGAAATTCTACTAAAGCAAGGGTAGGCAAGTCTAGTCTTCCAAAGCCACGATCCTGCAACTTTTAGATGCATCCCTTCTTTAACACACCTGAATCAACTAGATGGCTCATTACCAGGACTCTACTGAGCTGAATGACATGTGCATGAGGTAATTCTGGTGTATTGGAGAAGGGTGCATCTAAAAGTCGCAGGATTGTGGTTCTCGAGAAATGGACTCGGCGACCCCTGCAACAAAACTTCCACTCTGCAGGAGATGAAATAAGCAGAAGGTAAAGGTTACATTAAAAAGAGATGTGTGCAATAAAGGGATTGTAATCCTACTTTGTTTTGTCATACTTAATTGGTGATATTTTAGCATCATCTGGTCTTTATCAGCAAAAATAGACAAAAAAAAAAAACCCCATAATAATCCACAACAACAGTTTTGGATCTATCAGTGTTGCAATAAGGTCAATTTCAGGATTTTTTTTTAGTAGCCTTCTTAATTACTTTTAAGAATCTGAATAACTATAACTCTGAAACACAGCCGCATGATGTTTAGCTTTATAAGTGATCAATTCAGCAGTGCAAATAGTAATGCAGTAATGCATAGTGGGACGTGGACATTGAATAAATAGATTTTCATATAAGCATGCTCAAATGTTAATGGTACAGTCTGGAGTGGCAGTGGTTTGCTTTGTGGACCCTTGTAGAACAGTAACACTTTGACTTGAGATTGGGTTGCCATTCAATATAATAACACGGAAACTGATCAGGAAAAATGATAAAGTAAATAATGTTATAATGAGCACTCACCTAAGATTTTTTTTTTGTCTCGATGTGGTAATCACATTCTGGGATGCAGGAGCATTTGTCATGACTTTACTCTGTCATATCTCTGATGAAGTAGCCTATTACAATACACTAAGCGCTGTCTGACCGGTTCAACAAGTGTGCTGCATCAGTCATCACGGGCCAATATGCATGTTTAGTCTTGTCCAGAATTCACAGAAAAGAGCGTGTTCAATGCGTCTTTTGCTGTCAAGTGTTTTTCCTTTTCCCATTGAGGTCTCCCACTTTGATACCGTTTAGTCCCACAGAGTGGCCGACAGCCAGATAAAAACATGTGTATGAGAACATCTTCAAAAGTAGCATGAGCTCGAAACACAGCTGAACATCAAAACTTGCAAACACACATGCTGTACTTACTGAAGCAGAAGCGTGTCAACACATTTTCTATTTCATTCTAACCCATCTCTGAAGTCCCGATGCAGCCCACACACTTTTTCTGTGTGCATTGGCCCTTGTATGCAGTTATCAAGGCCCTGTGTTTCCTGTTTTGCAATCCTCTTCATGGCCTCCCAGAAAACGTCTGTCTCTGACTGATTCAGGAACAGCCTGTTTTCTGCCTCTCTTAAAGGTGGCATCCAGCATCGAATTGCTCGTATCTGTTTTGTGCTGATTTTTCCTGTGAAGAAACTTCATGGCTTCTTCATTCCAGCTAATCCATAAAAACCAAACACAGACCTTGCAACCTTTTAAGACCAAGCATGCCCTGTCTGAAAGGGATCATTGGTCTAGTTTCAAATTGTTGTAACTGACATCCTATTTTCAGGACTGTAGGGACTCGACAACAGGTTAAAGGTACAGTGTTTCGCTACGACCATCTGGAAGGACGCTGCACTGCAGGGGGCAGCACTCAGTCCACCACTGGTTGATGCAATCTCTCTGCGACTTCAGGTGGTAGTCACAGCCATGGCCCCTTCCTCATCTGTAAATGAAACCTTAACCACAGAAACTCCAACCAGAAAGCAGAAACCAGGTAAAGCTAGACTATTCTTGAGTTTGTAAAAGAGCAGAGGGAAGAAAAGGAGACAGATGCCTCATTGAATTTATTTGAAACAGTAATGATACTACAGTTGTATTTACATTTTTAAGAAGAATAATTTGTGTACTTTAATAAACCATGGTAGTTGTTACTTAGGCCGCAAACCTGGCCTGGCTGCGGTTACCTTACAGCTCCAAATGGTCTGCCTCATCCGATTTTCTCCTCTCCATCATCTGTGCAAACCCAACCCAGCTTCTCTAGCTTACTGTCTGGGAAAATCAGGAACTCCAAGGAAGGCTGTCAGTTTTTCACACCGCTGCAGACAATTCTGCAGACTGCAGTGCTTGCCACTACAAGAGTGTCTGTAGGAGAACCCTCAAGAAATGCCAGTAAATGGTGACTAGCACTTCAATTACTTCATCAGCTCTAGCTTTGCTGAGGCAGTAAGTGGACTGGAATTAGCATGCTGGTGGTAAATAGTCAGGGGGCAGATTTTAGGTCTACTTCAGGAAAAACAAATCTAAACTAGCACCTTGTTATTCATGGCAGGACATGGACAAGGAAGGTAAATGAACTGTCACTTTATCCTTTTCAACTAATTAAGGGCCCATTAAACTGAAACCTGTCATCTATTCCTATATTCACTCATAACTTGAATCTAAAGTAAACTTGATCAGAAGTATGTTTATAAATAAGAAAGTACTGAATATATCTAATTATAACACCATCCTACTTACAAAATATTTAATGACAAATCATTCTGAACCACTTTCTGTTCTATTATGTAACAAAACAAACACAGCAGGTCAGTGTTGAGAGAAATGTAGAGACACGCCAGTACAAAGCCCCCTCCCAACTCACTGCATCTTCCCATCTCCCCTACAGTTGTGCTGTTTCATCATCAGCTTGGAGATAAAGCAGACCCGCGGCTATCTCAGCCACTGCTTGCTTCGTATTCCTCTGCACTGTGCATCCACAAATCAAACAAGTTACCAGCTAATTTTATGAGCAATATTTTTCCACCAATGGCTGGTCCACCACACTCATTTGGTATGGTATGGGGAAAAAAAAGAATTAATTACAGATGTTTGATGTAACTTAATAACATACAGTTTGTTTTATGTAAATTTGGAATCTAATTCTTGACCTTGGTGGAGAACGGCTGATCCAAGTTAGAGATATCATCAAAAGGATGTTGCATGGTGGTCTGTGACAACCCCTGCTTATGTACAGTATATCTGATCTGCTGGCGTCATATGAACCACCAAGACTTTACCTGGATCAAGTTTTATTTCCATCCCAAGATTTAGAACGAAACAAAGAGAATCATCATTTAGCTTTTAGAGACCTAATATCTGGAACACCAAAAAAAAAAAAAAGAAGTCTGTTCCAAACCTTAGTTTTTAAAAACTGGTTATGAAAACTCTTTTATTTCCTGATGCTTTAAATCAAAAAAGAGTTTTTCTTTTTCTTTCTGAATAGATTTTCGTGCATTTGTTTACTGGCATTGATAATGATGATGGTGTATTTCTGATTGAAGTCTACATGTAGCCCATTGGATGCATTTTCTTTTAGACTGATCTAGTTCAATTTTTTTTATTCTTTTAAGTTTCCTCTTTTGGCCATAGGAGGTACCTGCAACAGCGCCAACGCTAACAGGCCTCACAGAATGCGAATTTAAATCTCCTCTGTGTTTGGATTTGAAAAAACGAGCCACAGTTAAGATTTCTAAAGGATTTTACTATTGGAGGATCTGCCTGGCGAGATATGCGCCTCTACTGTTTCCAATTACAGTTTCATAGCTGAAACATACACACGCAAACGACAATGAAAGATAAATGCGCAATCAACCGGCCAAAAACCAAGTTGTGTGTTGTGCACTGAATGAAGTCGTAACTTTGGAAAACCATGTTTGTTATGAAAACGCTGGATTAGCTCAGCTTACGGGACATTACAGTGGCTCTGCTTCCTTCTGAACAGCGTATGAAAACCACACAACTAAACAAGAAACTGCAGTCGCTCCGTCTGCTTTGATATTTATATGAATTAGAGAAGATTTTTGCAGCAAACCAGCCACAATTGCACAAAATGTTTAGGGAGTCACGTTAGCTTTGGTCTATAGTATTCCAGCCGTGTTTCGCTAACAGGAAACTATCGGCAGCTTATACGGCTCTGATTGACGTTGTTTTGGATAAACGTGAGTGAAAAAAAAAGAAAAGCTCACATTCTCGTATGTTTACACAACAGACAAACTTATTACCAGTTATGATACGGTGGAACAGAGATGGGGTTTGCTTCCACACTTTTCTCCAACGACTGAATTCTTTTCCAACGTCCACTCGTGTTTTGATCTGACCTGCTCAGACATCTTTCATCTTTTACTTTGTTCCGATGACTAAACTTCGAGAATGAGAGAAAGTGCACGTACAGCTTTCTGTGTTTTCTATAGGCTGTTGGTTTTTATGAGGAGCCGTAAAGCAACTTGTTTTACGGCACTTTCATTGACGGCCCGCCCTCCAAAGTTCGATGTCTGGTTTCTGCCGAGGGCAGCCCTAGAGTGCTGACACGCGCAGTCACTGTTATTGGCCGAAAATCATCTATCTGCTATTTTGGCTTATGTCAGAGTAAAAGTTACACGGTATACTTTAAGTTTACTTTAATTCCTTTATTTTTTTCATGTACTTTTAAATGTTCCCTTTGCACCTTGCTTATACTATTTGTTTTATGTAAAACATTTTGAGCTGTGTACAGTACCAGACAAATAAACCTGCCATACTCTGCATAGTATTTTTTTTCTAACATGATCAAATTTCACATTTGGGGGGGTTGGTTGTGGATTGATAGTAGGTTTAGCGGGTTTGTTTTGCGCCAGCCTCACTTCAGTTGGGGGGTGGTTGGGCTTTCCCGGAGACCACGTTGCTTCATTGTTGGTACACCTTTTTGCTATGCCTTTTTGGGAATGGAAGTGCGAGGAGTTTGCTGGTACGCTGAGCAGGGCTCGAGAGAGTGAAAAGGGAGGTGGGCCCCTCCAGGTTGCGGGTTTTTTCCATTGTTTGATAGCCTGCTGACAGAAGTTCTAGCTCCTAGAGTGAAAGAAGGGAGGGGAGGGGGAGGGACGGGATGGCGGGGAGAGAGAGGGGGGGGGGGGGCGTGTTTATTGATAGTGTGCTCTTTGGAGAATTAAATTGTGAATGATAGACTACGTAGAATGATATGCTGTTGTTAACTGTTTTGAGAGAGAGACAAAGCTGACAGACATAAACAGGAACTTTGATTCTCACTCTGGACATTACATGGCCTCATCAGTGCACAACAGATTATTATACCCCCAAACCCCAGAAAAGTGAAATTTGATGTCATGGCACCTTTAAACATTGGGTGTGTGTAGTTTTTTTTTTTTTTTTTTTTTTTTTTTTTAATAAATATGAAAGTTGCAAACATTCTGGTTTTGTTTACATTTGTGGAGTTTGACTGAACTGACTATCTGCTGAGTCTCTGTTGCATTCTGAATATGCCAGACTGGGATTTACATGCATTTAGTCTGATTTCTTTCCCCAGTAAGATAAGTGTGGACAGCCTCAGCATCATCAAGCATGCAAACTTCCAAGAAAATTGTGATGGTAAAGTGTGGGTGTTTTGCCTCCTTATCTTTATATTGCAGGTGTGAAACTTTGTATGACATTGCATGACGCTGGGTTATCAACCTGGATGCACCTGCGCATGTGTTTCTACTGTTTGCATATGAAAAACTTCTCCTCGCCCACCAATTATCTTTCCACAGGTCTGCGCACCTGCATTTTATGACTTACCTACAAACATGCCAGACAATAGCACTTAAGACAACTCAGGAAAAATACCTGTACGCCTTACCAAAGTTACCTGCAACAAGGGGAGTTTCCTTTGTTGCTGCCATATTGTATGTTACTTGATTTAACTCAGGCTTCACGTTGAGGTAGTTTCCCCTTTAGGCAGGTGTGTTCCTGTTTGCATACGAGTGTACTAGCGGGTCTCTGCAACAGGGAGTTCCCCTTAGTTAATTCACAACTTTCACTTATCAATATTGCACGCTGATGAATGACTAAATGAATATGTACGATTAATATTGTTCATACAGGCAGACAGCATGTGAAGGATTCCCAGTATAACAACGAACAATCTTCACTGTCTATAAATGAAATTTCCTTTGAGTAAGCATGGCCTCTGTGTTATGTAATAGTGGGGCTGTGTCAGCAGAGCCCCTAGGCGTGGTCATCATTGAGGGGGGGGGGGGGGGGGGTTAATTGGAGTCAATTGTGGTCAAAAGGGGTACCTACTGTGGTTAGATACTCCGTGAGTGTGTATGTGTGTGTGGTTTTTGCTCAGAATGGGTGGAGCTGGGCAGGGCTTTTGGCTCCTATCAAATGCACAAAAGCATGCAGCCTCTTTACTCAGGAACTAAAGCGATGATGGGCAAAGCAATGATGTGTGTTATAAAAATGTTGCAATGCGTATATTTTCTGTAGGATAAAACAGAAAGAATTTCAGGACTAAGTGCTTAACACATCAGAGCCTTTGCTGAGTTGGGTCTAGACATCCAGCCTGTTTGTGCCTATATAACCTGCAAAAACCTAAAAATGTGTCATCTAAAAAGCATAAATTACATGTCCAGACATTTGATAGACATTCTTTACAAATCTAATTGTGAAGTGTGCAAGAGGCGGGTCATTGTGCAAAATTATGCTGCTGTCAGTTGGTCACTGTTTGACTGTTTTGGCATCATTTAAAAGAAGTTCTCAGATCTATTCGAACTCTGCGTTTAACTGCCTTTATGCATAGATTACATTTCTTCTTCACCAGATGTTTTTATTCTTCTGGTCACAAGCAAATCCAATTGCTAACTGCTCCGTTCTCACACAGCCTCAGCCTACATTACACAGAGTTTGTGATCAGGAGCTGTTTAAAGTCCAACTTATATGGATGCTGGGCTATTTTTGCTTTTCTGTCCCAGGCTCACCCTCGAACTTACATTTGTTGGCTAGAAACATCACAATAATGACTTTTATTTAGCTTGTTGTTTTGTATAAGGGAACATCCTTTCTATATGATTGTGAACAAAATGAACTTCAGAAATGTTAGGGGTCAAATAAAGCTCAAACTCTGGGCTTTTAAAAGTGTAAAAAATAATGTATCATCATACCTATACTTTTCATGCAATGGGTGATAAGGACATGTCACAACTCTTTTTAGGGCAAACACAGGCATTAATGTTTCTTGAGAGTTAACCTTGTAATTTGACCATTTTTTACCCTGTTCCTCTGTGGTTAATTCTGAGAAAAGTTTAGGGCTGCAATGCAAGTGTGAAAAAAAACACAACAGTGAAGAAGAAAACCACAGTTCGTGTGTAAGAAAAGTCATTTGGCTGAAAAGAAACAGTACATAAGGGTTGGACAGTACAGAATTAATTAAAAATTGTGTATAAATTGTGTATAGTGTGTATTGTGTATAACACATACAAGCAAGATAGATAGACCGATAGATGAGCTCCCCTTTCCTGCCCCTTCCTGACTACTGATTTTCAGCACACCCTTTACCTGGTTTGTTTGGATCTGTTGTGTGGAACATGCGTAGGAGCAGATACTGTACAGTAAGTGATGCAATCTAAAGTTCCTTTGAAAAGCAGATTTGTCAAACAACCCCCCCCCCCCCCCCTGGATCTAAGATACGTTGAAAGTAATGTAAACTTTTAACACATTGACACTGACATGTTCAGTTTCTGCCTAGTTAAGTGGAAGTGGTGAAATGTTTGTAGGGGCTGTACAGTAGAAACATTGGTTATTACGGTAGTCAAACACTGCCTCTCCCTAAATATATTCATTCAAAACTTTTAGATTTCAGGAATTAACGTACTAAATGTCAAAGATCCTGGAAAACCTGTGATGAATTTTGCACAAAATGCTTCAGTCACAGAGAATCCTCTTCATTTTTAGCCCATGGCTGCAAACAGCAGCCTCTTATGTGTGTGTGTGTGTGTGTGTGTGTGGCCTGCCGGTGATAGCAGCCGTCCTGTGCAGTGCTGTGTTTGTTGTTATTGTAGAGGTGATCCCTCATATCTACCTCGGTGTGCAGCTGTCACTCTCTGCACCTCTGCTGTTGTTGTTGTTGTCTTGACGAGGTACTTTCCCTTCCTCCCACTTCCTCCCACAGGACCCCTTGTTTTTGACAGGGTGTGTGTATGTGTGTCTTTAATATATTTAACACATGTATCTGATGTGGGGAAGTTCTCAGAATTTGATTTACTCTGAATGTACCCTCACTACTGGATGCAGCCACACAAACACATACATGTAGACAAAAGAAAATGTGAAGAGATAAATTTTCAATCTTACGGTATATTTTGGATTACTGCCATAATCACTTTGCAGTGATGTTATTGATAAGCAGCATTGCTTAATTTCTTTTTTTCTTTTACTCTATGTTGTGACGCGATGGCTGTGTGAAAACGTGTCATGTGAAAGTTTTTGCATAACTCCTGCTTCTCTTTTCCTTGTAAGCTCAGTCTCTGCTGCCCCGATGACCACTGCGCACGGGTCTGGACGGCCACTACGGCTGAGATAGATGAATACACAGAGAGAACAGGAAGTGGCAGGTATCGCTCATGTGTGCATGTGAGAAAGAAATTGTGCGAGCATAGCTGGTTTCAGCAGCACATAGAAAAATTTGCTTACCTCAGCCGAGCAGTGCTGCGGGTGTGTTTGGTGTGAGTGCCTGTGCGGAGGAGTACTGTATGAAGCTGTGTGAATCCTGTGAGTTTTTGCCGCGTTGTTTCTCACCTTTTTTGTTTTCACACTGTACATGTACGTGAAAGACAACTGCAAGACTGATCTGCTTCTCTGTGCGTGAGAAATGTGCATTACTGTAAGCAGGATGCACCGTAGCCACTTAGCCTGTGTGTATGTCTTCTTGTTATAAAGTGTGTCCAAGTACACAGTGAACAGAACACGCATGCGCTACCTGGACAGTAATCCTCACTGCTTATTTGGTTGTCAGAGTCATGTGGAGCAGCATCCACTCACTTCTTTGAGGAGCATCATCTAACACTGACCATTCACCTTCAACCTTTTTCCCTGCTTTGACTGGACTTCTCATCCCCAAAAGGCAGGAATAAGACTCTGGGAGGAATCGGGAATCCCCTGCTAACGGCTCTTTTGATAAAAAGTAAGGTAGAGAGCTGCACCCAGCAGATGGTGTGTGGTGAGTGGATAAGGGCTGAGCACAGCAGATGTTACTCATTTTCTGCCGACTTAAAGAGGCTTTGAACATTTATTAGAGTGGCATAACTTCTTGGTAAAACTGTGGATACGGTCAAATTTAACACTGACATGTAAAGCTGATGAAAGTCGAGGATAAATTTGCTTTGTGTTTCCACTGCTGTGCAGTCGGTACCAAATGACGACCCTCTGTTTATGCAACAAAAAGCAGATTTCTGGCCCAAATGTTGACTGTAAACAATGTTTCCTGTTGATAAAAGCAAACTGTTGATTAATTTAAAATGTCTGTGTGAATCATGGAACTCATCCAGAAACAACCCAGCTACTAAGAAGAAAAGTTGATGTGCTTCTGCTGCAGTTGTAACCTCTATTATTGCCCCCCTGCTACGAAGCTGCAGCGCAGACAAACACAGTGTATATCCATCTGTTTTCTCTTCTTTTTTTCTCCCTTTCGACTCAACAATCCCACAACTTCTTATCTCTCTGCACGGCTGTGCTCCCACCACCCAGACCCCCCTCACTCGAAAGCATACTCACATCCTCACACACACACACCTCCCCCCCCCCCCCCCCCCCCTCATCCACCACTGCTGATGAGCTAAGGCGCCTCGGCTTGGTCACACTACCCCAGTGTTGCATCCAGATAACTATGCTGTGAAGCCTGTGGTTTTGTCTGTGAATGTGTGTGAGAACCAATTTTCAAGGTGTGCATGTGATCCTTAGTTTCAGCTCTATGTTGCCACTGTGGCCGCTGAATAAACAGATTTCATAATGAAGCGTTCTCATGTCTTTTGTTATCTTTTAAACTGGAATTGTAAAGCTTTGTAAGCTACTGATGCTAAAGCTGCTACTCAGCTATATTCATATCTCCATATGTGAATGAGTTTTAGTGTCACAGAGCAGTCAAGCATCAATTAATACAGAAAAATGTGTTTTTTAGAGGAGATTAAGTTATTAAGATAATGACATCATCATAATCTGCAATACAAATTTACAAATGAAATAAAATCGCACTGCCTGTCTCTTGTCATTATATGCAATGATGACTGCTTCATCAATCTAGCTGACGATGCAGCAACTTATAAGAAACGAGGGGTTAATATTGGGGTTCCTTTCATTGGGTGGTGACAATAATAGCAGGAAGTGTGGGGAATGATAGCAAAGAATGACATGCAGTAAAAGTCCTGCTGTGCTGGTGGTGGAAGTGAGTCCCTGCTGGGAGTCTATTACCCTTGTGGGATGCACACTAGATATTCAACCAAGAGTGTGTCTGACAAACACTAACAACTTGCACAATCTTTAAAGGTTCTGTGACACTGTATTTCCATTCCAGTATGTAAAGCTTTCATCAGCTCTCATTTCTAGATAAATACTTGCTTTCGTGGACTAACAAATTTATGACTCCTCTACAGCTCTGTTACACTGTTATATAAACAAAGAAAAGCTATCTTATACTAACAAAGAGTTGATATCTAGCCAACTGGACTTGAGCCGCCATCATTAAACACCTTTTATTTATTCATGAGAAGAACCATAGCCAAGCTACTATCAACTAGGGGAGATTGTAAGATTCCCAAATGAAAAACAAATTTCTGTGAAATGGTCAGTTCATTCAGAGGCACACAATCCTGGAATAAACCTGTAACAATCAGCCCTCAAGCAATGGTTAAAAACTTACCAACAATGTACCCATGTATAATACTGATGGTTGTTTCCGAATATTTTGAAATTGCGAGATATTTTCTTATCTAGATGGCTCCTTCATTCACTTTTCAGGGCTGCGCATTCACGATATACGCTTCCGTAGTGCAGTTGAGAGGAGCAGTTTGCTACCCAGACAACAACAAAAACACATTTTGCAAAACTCTGAACTCACAGGACAATAGTACTCATTCGTTCGTTCATTCTACTTAAAGCATTGATGAAATTGAGGAGCTTTATTGCAGATAATGTCTTATATAGTGGGTGCCCCATCTCCACCATTTTACAGGATGTCCAGCGAACGGCGTCTTAACGTAATATCTTCCGGAGGACTCAAAGTGATGCAGAAACTTTACCGGTGAGTAAATGCACGTATATACTCCTAAAAATAAAGTCCAGGTTGAAAAAAAAAGAAACTTATCCTTTAATGTGTTGCCCATCTTTTATGTCGTATTGTTCGTACATTATGTTTAAAAGTTGTCCAAGTTGTGTCTGCATCATGTTATTCTTTTTTTATTGTTTTACACAATACCATCTACCTGCCTGGGGACCAAAGATGGAAATTAGCCAAAGGCTACAATCGTACATATTTACATGAACATTTACATTAATACATCTAGTCCATATTTTAAATAAACTGAAAATGGAAACTAAACAGATAAATAGGCTATAGGTTGTGTCCCATATTTCTTTTTTTGTTTTTGTCTTATGTTTACATATAGTTCATCAGCACTTGTCGTTCCGCTTAACTTTTTGAGATCCATCAGCTCAGATAAGCCCACTTGAACACACCTTTTCACCTCTCTGGTATCTCCTGCTCTTATCTTTAAGGGGGCAGGTGTCTGAAAACCTGCTGGCTGCATCGCTGATTTCATTTATCACGCACATGGACGCCCCCACACACAATTGTTTGCACATAATTTCCCACCACAGATAACATAATTTCTCTGTAGCCACTGGGTAACCCACACAGGTAGCAGTAGTTGAGATGTCGTAATTTTCATAGTCACTGGTATTTCAGTCTCTTATTCAAATCCTGTTTTGAAAAATGTTTTGATATGAAACAATATATTATATCTATTAACATATAGTGATGATAATGAGTTTTATTACATCTAAGTTCTTCTTTTACTATCTCTAAGACCTCCCATTTCTCTGATAAATCTCCCTCTTTTACTTTTTTTGTTTGCATTTGTACCACAGCAACTGTTGAGCCCACAGGCCTTTTACAACTTTCTCTAACACTAAAGGTTAAAGGGGAGCATTATCACTACCATTTATACCCACTGAACATGTACACTTGGACAAACAAGCTCACTCAGACCCATTTGGTTTTTGTCAGCATTTTCTCCTCTTCCTGTCAACTTCCATAGAAGAAACAAGAAATTTCAACAGTTTCATCATAGCAATTGATGCAAAGTGACTCATGATTTCACTCATGGTGTGTTTCTGTGTGTCTGCATTATTTTACATACAACAGATCCATACTAGACACTTGAATTTTTCTGCATCTCTGCCTTTCACCTCAGTGTCATGTGATTGTAGTAGTCTACAAGAAAAAAAACATTTTCTTTATAAATATAAACACAAGAGTGTTGAACAGAGGAGAGCTGTATTGTTAATGTAGAATTCTTATTGTTTTACATGTTACAGACAATAATAATTTTTTGTGGGACGACTAAGTCCGACATTGTGACTAAAAAGTGGCTGTGCGTTTCTGAACTGACATTTTTCTCCAATAAAAGGCTCCTTTTAAAACCAGTGAAGGTGGCTAAGATAAGCCACAAACACTGTTTCTAATGTTTTCTCTCAAAACTTTGAAATAATAAACACAATCAGAGGCGGGAGATAATTATAAGTTACGAAAATGCAGTACAGCTGAGAAAAGTAACTTGCTACCAGACAGCAACAAACTGCAATCTGTGAAACTCTGAATTCAATAGTACTCATTCGTTTGTTAACTCTACTTTAAGTATTGTTGAAATGAAGGAGTTTTGCTGCAGATAATGTCTTATACAGAGGCTGCCCCGTCTCTTCCACTACATGGATGTAATATATGTGATGTTATAGTCAAAGGGTCGCTCAACGAAATATCTTCCAAAGGAGTCAAAGTGATCCAGAAATTTTACCAAAGAGTAAATGAATGTATAAACTCTTGAAAATAAGGTCCAGGTTGGAAAAAAAAAGAAAGTTATCAGCTTTTATTTGTGTTTGAGGGTTCCCATTTAGTTCCATGAACAGAGTCTTATACAAAACAACGACCCTGGAAAACATTGGATTTTCCATAGATTAAAACCATCATTGAAATTGTTTGCTGCATTCAAGGTTCAAATTAGGGGCAGAAAACACACCTGAGACTCTATGGGGAGCTCTTAAAATACTCCATTTTTAGGTTATGATTGCTTCCATAAGGTTCTCGATGTTTCTTAAATGAAACAAATCATTATGTGTCAGGACTGTGTATTTATTCATTTAATACGTCACTTTTTAAATAACACGGGTGATCTGTTAAGCTGGATTTATACTCGCGCGTCATCTGCGTCTGCGTAACTGCCGTAGCCTCCGCGTAGGCTCTGCATAAGTCCGCAGAGGCCTGACGCGCACTTTTCTAGACCCGACGTGCATCCTGGCTATGACTGAATGAATGAATGCATGTCGCTGCTACTGTTGGTCTGAAAGAGGAAATAAATGCCGCAGCTGTTGTGAACCATCGGGGTGAGATAAAATTCTGCTCTGTGGAGTTTTCTGGTCATTAAAAGCCCTGTTGTCACCTGCAGATCTGGAAATAAACTGCAGCATGATGTCGTAACCCTACGCTCAAGTAAAAGCACACACTGCCTCTGCATCAAGTACGACTGGATGCAGACGCCGCATGACTAAAATACAGTTTTCGTTTAATCACCGAACGCACCATTGTTTGTTTGGAGCGTGCAGAGAGCTGCCAAAACAGCGACCACTTAATTTGCTGCTTTAGAAAAAGGTAATTATCCTTTTTGTTTACTAAAAATCTATCCACATGGTTGGTGTCATTCCACAGGGACATGACGCAGTCCAAGATAATATAGAAAATGAATAAAAGTGGTGTGCATGTGTCACAAATTGTGCATCACTGGCAGATTGTTATTCATAATGAACGTATTACAGAACATTACATTACTGTCCCACAAAGCTGGGTGATGCATTCACTGCCAGCTGCACTCTTTTTTTCTGTTTCTTTTTGTTTTGTTTCCCTCATCATGCACTTTCCTCCCATATGTCTGCACTGGCACTTGTACCCCACAAAAACACACACACACACACACACACACACACACGCTTTACTTACAAACAGTGGGGAAAAGACACTGGAGTGCGCAGCAGAACATTTGCCTGCCTCAGCTGTCTAACTTTGAACGGAGGATGATGTCAGAACATGACAGTCATGGCTCTATTCACCAGTTTGTTTCATAACAGGTGTCACGCGTACAAAGAGAAAGTGTGTGCGCCTCTTGCTGTACTGAATATTTGCCTTTTCAGCCTGGCCGTGTTTTGGCCTGCAGACCACAAACAAGCCTGGGGTCTGAGTATTGTTATCTCATTGGTGCAATTATGCCCACTCCTGCCCGCTGACATGCACAAACACACAACTTTCACCCCATTGCCTCCACTCACACCCACTCTTAAAATGAGTTCAAGGGCAGTAGGGGGTGTTTTTGAAACGGGTGTGTGAGTGTGCTTTGGTGGGGTGGAGGCTGAATGCGGGAGCAGATTTATTGACGGCTGGGGAACCCTGTGACAAGTGTCCCTAAATCGAGGCGGTCAGGCATGATCTTACAATGTGAATCAACTTGTCAGGATCACTTAGGAGCAACAATAGAGTGGACAGAATAGAGGAAAGAAGAGAAGAGGAGAGGAAAGGAGAAGAGGGTGTTTTAGGAGACATGAGTGTGTTATTGGATGTTAAATTGAGGAAGAATTTAAATGTGTGCTTGTGTGCAGTTGCAGTGTTGGGAAGTGATGGTCAGAGGGGTGGAGTTATAGTGACTGTGTCTGTGTTTGTGTGTGGGTGTATGTGAGTGTGTGGGGAGGGGGCGTCTATGCGGTGGGCTCCAATGAAAGGCTCTTCCTTCTGCTCTATTTACCCAGGTGAATAGGGAAGCTGGACCAAGTCTGAGCGGGAAACATGTCATTTTGTGTGGGGTAAATGTGTGTACTTGTGACTGTATGACAGCATAATTTCTCAAGACAGAAATTTAGCCACATGACCCGACTCCCTCAATCCTGAACCCTAACAGGCTAAAATGAACTCAGACTCGCATACGAGAACACAAACACATACCAGGGACACACAGATATTCTCGTCTTTGTACTTGCAGTTAAAAAGCTTTCTAAGCTTGTTAGGAACATAATTCTGTCTCCAGTCTCTTTTGTGTGTGTGCATGTGTGTAATGCGAAGAAAACCAAAACCGAGACAATGTGAAAGTAGACAACATGATTTCTAAGAGGAAGTGTCTGCCCCATGTGTGCATGCATGGCGTGTTTTTAGGGGTGGCACTGGGAATACGGAAACCTGGTTGAGAAAGTTCACCGCAGGGATTTAAGGATATCTGTATAATTATGTGCGTGAACATTTTTATGTGTGCTTGTTGGAGTTACTCATGAGGATCCTTTTTGGACACCATAGTTATCATCATGTCACAATACTGTATATCAATTATGTTGATTATGAAAAATATTTAAAAATAAGACACACTAGATGTATTGAATATATGTAAATCCTCAGTATTATGGAAGTCTGTTTGTCTGTACCTGTATATGCACAGATTGCAGTGATTTGTGAGTCATTGGAAACTTGTATTGCACGGAAAAGAATCTAATTTGACTTTGATGGTAACACATAAGAAACTAGAAAAGCACTCGGAGAGCGCAGACCTCTACCAAGCAGCTCAGTCCCCCCACATGATCCTATCATGCAATGATAAAAAAAAAAAAATAATAATCCTGGTTCACAGTTATCCCAACCAACACCAGAATTTAAGCAGTTCTTCCTTATGCCATTATCAACATTCCCTGAAAGTTTTATCCAAATGCATTTGTAATTTTCTGAGTTATTTTGCTAACTAACAGACAAACACAGGCAATTACATTACCTCCCTGGTGGAGGTAAAATCTGGAAAAGGTGTGTCATCCTTCAAAAGGCATCTGACAGGCATCATGGAGAGTCTGAGTCTGTTGGAAGTGAATGTGATGAAGGGTTTACCACAATAACAAATGACAATTAAAGAAGAAAACTAGAGTAAATAAATTAGTGTGACACTGACAACCCATAAATAATCCCTTTATTGTCCCCTAAGCTTATTTAAAATAGTCAGAAAGTTCAAAAAATAAAAAGAGCTTTTCTGTGGTGTGATTAATTCATGGACACCACATCTTTGGGGTTTAAAAGGAGAGGGATCATCCAGCTAGTCATCAGCAGTCAATTCAAAAGCATCGGTGTTATGACTGAAATGGTTCACATAGTGTAAGTAACATCTGTGCATACATAACATCTCATAAGGGGCCTTAGAAGCTGAACAATAAATGCATATTTCTCAACATCACGCTGTCATTCATGTGATGTCTTTTCCAGGGAGAGCATTGCTTATTTCAGTAAAATCATGTTAGACCACATTCTGCATTACTTGCAACAGTCAGAGCTGTCCAGACCTGTCATTTAGTCATGTATGAAACAAGAAATTCCTTTCTCTAGTAGAATTGCACCCTCAGATGTGCAAGTAACCTCAATCTACCAACTTATATATATGAATTTCACAGAATTTTTATTCATTATTACCTTTGTCAATTTTAACTTATATGACACCTGATTTTTTTCTGTTTTTAATGACAGGGTATGAAAAATTTTGATGACAACTGTATACATACATATATATATATATATATATATATATATATATCTTATATATGCTCAAAGACAGAATTGTGGCAAGGCACAGATCTGGACAAGGTTAAAAAAGAATTTCTGGAGCACTAAAGGTTCCTAAGAGCACCGTGGCCTCCATAGTCCTTACATGGAAGAAATTTGGGATGCCCAGAACTCTTCTTAGACCCGGCCATCCAGCCAAACTGAGCAATCGTGGGAGAAGAATCTTGGTGAGAGAGGTAAAGAAGAACCCAAAGATCACTGTGGCTGAGCTCCAGAGATGCAATAGGGAGATGAGAGAAAGTTCCACAAAGTCAACTATCACTGCAGCCTCCACCAGACGGGACTTTATGGCAGAGTGGCCCGTCGGAAGCCTCTCCTCAGTGCAAGACAAGACAAATGAAAGCCCGCATACAGTTTGACAAAAAACATGAAGGACTCCCAGACTGTGAGAAATAAGATTCTGATGAGACCAAGATTGAGCTTTTTGGGGTTAATTTTAAACAATGCAGTATTTGTGGAGAAAATCAGGCACTGCTCATCACCTGCTCAATACAATCCCAACAGTGAAACATGGTGGTGGCAGCATCATGCTATGGGGGTGTTTTTCAGCTCCAGGGACAGGACAACTGGTTGCAATTGAATGAAAGATGAATGTGGCCAGGTACAGAGATACCCTGGAAGAAAACCTCTTCCAGAGGGCTCAGGACCTCACACAAGGCTGAAGGTTCACCTTCCAACAAGACAATGACCCTCAGCACACAGCTAAAATAACAAAGGAGTTGTTTTGGAACAATTCTGTGACCAGTCTTGACTGGTCCAGCCAGAGCCCTGACTTAAACCCAATTGAGCATCTCTGGAGAGATGTGAAAATGGTTGTCCACCAACGTTCACCATCCAACCTGACAGAACTGGAGAGAATCTGCAAGGAAGAATGGCAGAAGACCCCCAAATCCAGGTGTGAAAAGCTTGTTGCATCATTCCCAAGAAGACTCATGGCTGTAGTCGCTCAAAAGGGTGCTTCTACTTAGTACTGAGCAAAGGGTCTGAATACTTATGACCATGTGATATTCCTTTTTTTTTTCAAGTAAATTTGCAAAAATTTCTACATTACTGTTTTTTTTTGTGTCAAGACGGGGTGCTGAGTGTACATTAATGAGAAATAAAATGCACTTTTTGAAATTAACAAATGGATGCAATGACACAAAAAGTAAAAAGTTTAAAGGCATCTGAATACTTTCCATACCCACTGTATATACATATATATATATATATATATATATAATCTGTATAATTTACAATGACAGCTGTGGTTGCCATTTTTTCACTGTAAAATTTACAGTGAGAATGTAGAGCATGTTAGGGTATGCCATTTTGGCAACTGTAAATTTTGCAGTACATGACTGTTATTTATTTATGGTATTTTCTGGCAATAATAACAGTTAAACAATACAAAAAATATTGTTGTTCCTACAAAAAATATTTGTAAAATTTACAGTGAAAAACTGACAGCTTATCACTATATATAAATTACAATGGCAATGTATGAATTATTTTGGTATGGCTTGCACGTATCATGTTTTGTAAGCATAACTTTAGTAGTACACAACTGTTATTTATTCATGCTGGTTTGATACAAAAATTACAGTTAAATACTGAAAAATTGGCAGCTGTAGTTGATATCTTTTTAATGTAATTTTACAGAGAAAAACTGGCAACCTCAGCTGCTAGTTTTTATTGTAAAACTTACAAATACAATGTAAAAGACATTATCTGTATTAAGTAACTGTAATTTTTACAGTTTGCATATATATGTATGTATGTTTATATAGATATGTATGTATACATACATGCACACTTTATCATACAGTGATATACAGGGTTTAAGTCTAAAACTCTAAAAAATCTGATGACCTTTGTGTTTTCCAACAACTGGAGGTGAACTCACCAACTATTAGACTTATTATATTTTTCTGTTTACTCATATCTGTGTCAGTCCCTTATCAAACAAACTAACGTCTGTGTTTTCGCTCTTTGACACCGTTGGCATCCCTTGAATAATTGTGACCCACTTTCTGAAATGTTCACAGTTATTGTTTCGGGCTATCTGCAGCAGGCACATTGATCTATACATTTTTTGCTCCTGAAAAAACAACAAACAAACGGCCAAACGAGTTGCAGCCAAATCTGGGAAGACAGTAACTGTTGCGGACGACTCTAATCTCCTCAGCACCAGTCCCCATCTCTGTGTGTATGTGCGTATCTGTGAATGTGTATGTGTGTGTATCTCTCCCCCCTCAGTCTGTCTGTCCACATGGCAGTGTCTATCTACTCAATCTGTGTGTGCTGCTCATGTTTGAGCATATATGTGTGTTTTCTGATTGTGAGCCAGTGGACTATCATGTTGTATTTAGCGCATGTGTTGTGACCCTCACGTGGCAGCCAAACGTGGACGTTTTGGGCTGGAGTCCAGTACCTTTACATTTATCTGCAAACCAAAAACTGAAAACAATAACTACTCTGTTTGGACCCCACATAAACAGCATTCACATATCATTCTGTTTATTCATATAGAATACCTATACAAAACATTTTGGTCAAAATGCATCATCTAAAATGAAACACTGAAATAACCTCAGTCAGCATTTTCTGGTCACATTCAGGTAATGCTGTTATATCAGTGTGTCCACTGAGGACAAGCCTGTCCTATATACTTCATTCGTCACCCAAAATTTTTTTTTTCACTAATATTGACCGAATGTAACATATTTTCTGCCTCCGCACAGTCTCAGAGAAACTTGTAATACTTTTGTCCACATCCCTGCATGTTGATGTCAGTTCAAGTCTATAAATAACAAGATGGGATTGTGTCCCCAGGCTGTTGTTTACTGTCAGGCAAAGTGGAATCAAGAGATGAACCACAATGTGTAAAATCTAACAGCTTGAATGTTTTGTAAACCATAGTCCTGTATTTCCTTCGCTCTAGCCATTTGCAAGTAAGAGGGACTGTGTAAAATGTTTTATAGGATGGATCTGAACTCAGTGTGCTGCATGGTCAGCAGTGACTAGATAAATAGCATTTAATGTGAAGGAGACGCAGAAGGTGAACTAGAGCATCATGACTTAGCTAGATGTCTGGAGATAAAGACCCAAAGAAAAAAAAGATTGAGTTTTTGCTGCAAAACGTTGATACCTCACAGGATGTGTTTATGATTCTTTTTTTTTTAAATATTGCAGAAGTTAATGAGCCCCGGTCTCTTAACAATTTTTTGTGATTCCTTTTGTTGTTTTGTTTTTGTTTTAATGCCTTTAACTGAGTACTTTATGTCTTAAACTGAACAAATAATCCTATTTTCAGAACTTGGCCAAGAGGCTTTGAACAAATAAGCAAACACAAAGAGAGAGAGAGAAAAAAAAACAGTAAAACTGAAAATAAATAGCAAAAAAATAACTTTTTTGCTGTGAAGCGATGTGCTAACTACACCACTCTAAAACCCAGGAAGTCTATTAAAGACTTTAAGTACTCCTTTGGCCACAGGTTGTCCTTAGAAATACTCTAAACCTGAATTATACAAAAGACTTTACTTTGGAGGCACTTCAAAAGGTGTTTATGAACCCGTACCTTCTTCTCAACAGGGCGAACTCCTAAAGAACAGTTTAACTGATTGAAATAACCTGCAATGATGTTGCAATGGAAATGATTAATTTTTCTTATGAATAACAGAATTTTTAAGGAGTTTTTGAGCTCTTTAATCCAGACTTGCTGGGCTGCACAGTGGCAATGACTTTGTTGGCCCTGTAAATGGATGAGCTGTCAACGATGTACCATGTCTCTTGCCTAACAGCTAAGCTGCCATGACTTGGTGCTAAAATAAGCAAGTATAGAAAACGGAATAGAAACTTTTAAAAGAAGGGAACCAGCTATACGGCATTTTGGGTATACCAAAAAAATTTTTTTTTAAATGTGCAAACCAAAATTAGGAGTATAAGTCAAAATTGAAATATTCAGTTGAACAAACTTGAAGCTACGATTCAGATTTATTGAAGCAATCATGTTGAGTCAACTTGTGAACATAAGTTACTTTGACTTTTTTAGATATTTTCAATAACTTGAGTTGTTTCAGCTCAAGTTGTTTGAATTCATTGTTCATTGAATCTTCCCTGCAGTCCAAACACATACATTTGAACTTTTCTGGTGATTGACCGTAGGAGTTAAAGTGAGTGCATGGTTTTTGATCTTTGTGTTGACCCTGTGAAAGACTGTGCCCAGGATGTACAGGATCAGCTCAAGCCTTTCCCTTTAGATTGTTATAATCTGAAACTAGGCTAAATCCCACATTTAGCTGCTCAATAAGATCATCTTTATGTAACTAGCATTCCTTTTTCATCTATATTCATACAATCTATCTGTTTACATCCTCACTCTCCTTGCTAATTTGGATATTTTGAATAAATCTAGGACAAGCTTTTGAGTTCTCATCGACATGAATGAACAAGTCCAAATTTGCCATGTAAATTAGTTGCTTACTTATTGAGAGAATTTCTGAATTCTGCATGTAAGGATGACAGGATATTTAGATGACTTTTTCACGCCAGTCAATCTGAAAAACTCCAATACAGTTTACATTTTGAGGGTTACATTGATGGGGGCACATGACTAAATTAGTGAGCAAGTATTTATTATGTTACAGTGAATGTGGTGAGAAGACTGTGATAAGAAGATGAAAATGATTTTCTCATTGTCACAAAATCACAACGGGGGAAACTTCCCATCTGGGTTCAGAAACATTTATAAGGCAGAATGTGGTTTTAATTTTCATGTTTTTGGATGGGCCATAGTTTGCACCCATCAGCATGAGGTTCAAACCTGCAGCCCATTTACGCCTCCAGTAAAATTTAGGTGTAACTGTTCTTTTTTTTTTTTTTTTTTTTTGACCCCACCAAACTACAGCTGTGCTTGAAAGTTTACATCCCTTTTTTATTAAAGAATGGCTAAATTCACAATCGTAATTCAAATAACATGAAATTTTAAAAAAGTAACAATAAATAAAATTTAATAAAATATGATTTAGTAAAATAAAATATAGATTTTGAAATTTTGTGTAAAAACATAAAAAAAAACTGTCTCAAAAATTAAAAATAAAAAAATAAAGCACCTTGCATCACTTGCCTTCTCTGCCCATGAGATTCTCTCCTCAACTCTGTAGTTTGCAACAGGGGGGCTAGCAAAATACCTGTGAACAGGTGCAGATGTCTGATTGGAAGTCACTGATTGCAGTGATTGCCTCAAAATGTTGCTCAACAAAATTTTGTTTGTTTGTTTCTAATATTTCCATTCAACCACAATACAAAATCAATGTCGTGATTTTCATAAAATTTGTCTTTATTGTTACTTTAGTCAATTTCAACTTATTTCACCAGCAGCTGATTTTTTTCTGCCTTTCATGGAAGAGGATGTAAACTTTCAAGCACAACTCATGTTGTAACAGCACAAGAAACCATCTCATATTATAACATACCACACATAACACCCTTTACATACACTGTTCCATCATCCTATACTAAAGAATACACTGTAAATTGCATTTTAGCATTTTTGTTGTATTAATGCATTATTTGATGCCAAATTAACAACCTTCTGGTATGTTGTTATTATAAATTCAAATACTTTATAAAATATATCTTAAACACACAAAATTCTTTCCATTTAACTCAAAATTTAAAGCTGCCCTCTAACTCATATTTTCAAGTGAAACATTTTACAGTGTAGTCTCTGCCAATCACATATATCATCACACAATTTTCACTAAACAACCTGCAACACAGATGGACTACAGCTATACAACACAAAGACCAAAAACAATCAGTCACCTTTTTCAATTTTATACTTTTGACCTGGGGTCAGCTCAGGCAAGCTCCATCCGTCTGCAGGGTCAAACAGAAACGCCTGAACGATCCGTGAATGGTTTTGTTAAATATGGAGCTTCACTTGATGCTGGTGAGGATTTCTTATAGAACTTTCAACTAGTGGTCTGTTAAAGCACAGCGTCACCTGCATCGTCCAACACTGATCTTCTCAGAGTTTGACACAATCTCAAATGTTCTTTAATGCCAGGTTTATTTGTGCAGCGTTACGTGATGCAAAGTTGCATTTGTGCACTCTGTTGGTGCAGAATTAAGATACAAATAAACAACTGAACTCTTCTTTTTCTCTCTCCCTGTCTCTGCATCACTTGCCTTCTTCTCTGCCCATGAGATTCTCTCCTCAGCTCTGTAGTTTGCAACAGGGGGGGCTAGTTATCAGGCTCACCCAGCCCAGCCCAGCCCTCGTACCTGACCGCTGCCAGCAGGGAGCGGCTGCGCTCGCCTGAATATCTGTGACCACAACAGCAGCCAGGGAATGAGGAAATCAGGCTAGTCAGCTATGCAGACCAAGGGCACGCTGGCCTGCATGTGAATTCGTGGCACGCGTGTGTTTTTTGAGTATGCATGCACACACAGGAGCCCGCCATTTCTGCAACATCCGGCTATAAATCTATTGTGACACTCAAACTGAATTTATGAGCCAATCTGCTTGCGACAGACACGTTTGATTAGAAAAGGGAAAGGAGGATGAAATAATAAGTTCAAGTAGTGAAATTCAACTTCTGCTTTGGCTTGTATACTTGGCTTAGCTTGAATACTTTGAAAAAAAGATCTGAAATAGAAGTATGTGCTCTACTTTTTTTGTGGTAAAACATAAGTACAGTTCAATAAAGTGATGGAAACAAAGAAAGAGCACATGAAATACCAGCATCAGTGTATTGTGACCTGGTGTTTTTAGGATGTGGATGCTGTTTTCATCACACATTCCTCATATTTTCAGCTTTCCATTTAATGAAATGAGCACAGGAGCTTTTCAGTGGAGTCAGTGAGCTGTTAAGAACCACTGCAGTTCAGTGTGTTATGTCTCAAATTATCCATTTGAGCCTTTATTGTTTTTGTCAATAAACCACCATCCCTTCATCACACACACTCTCGCACAGAGGCAGCTGCCTCTTCAGTCAGTGGAAGCAGGTGTTTGTGATTCTCGTGGGGTTTGGGGCTTTGGGCTTTTTGGTGGTGGGGTGTGTGTGTGCGTGTGTGTGTGTGTGTGTGTGTGTGTGTGTGTGTGTGTGTGTGTGTGGGGGGGGGGGTATCTGTAGAAAATGGTGAAATTCCCATTGTGAAAGTCTGCTTCTTGCTCTGGCCTCTTTCCACAAGACACCCCAGTGCACACACAAACACACACACACACAAGAACGCTAAACCACACATGCTGAGAGGGAATTTCAAACCTTTTGAGTTTAATAATCCTCATGAAACCTTTTCTATCTTCACCTTGTTAACACCGTTACTGTTACAACAGCGAAAACCACATTTTTAGAAGAAGACGGAAAACTATATGTGTCAGTAAGCAAACTTACACCCACAACTGAAGCATTTCTATTTATCCCTGCCTTAAATATCACAGCCCCTGCTAGACGTGTCTGTCTTGACGCATGTCATTTCTGCGTAAGTGTCCCTCTGAGACTCCAGCTTGAGATGGGGATCTATATTTGAGGGCAGTGTGGTGGATCAGGGTGAAGTGGGGGTGCAGGTGGCTGGAAGGAGTAGGGGAAGGATGTGAGAACCTGTTGGGGAGGGGTTGTAAATATAGCTCCTGGTCCGAGTCTGGGCCCCCTGGCTTGTTATCCCCCCACAGGAAAGCGAGAGCCCTCAAGAGACTGAACGTGGAGCTCATACGTTTCTTTTCTTCTTTTTTTTTGGACGAGTGTATTTGCGTGCAGCCCATTGTCACATTTGACATTTTCTACTCTGAAAAAGATGCAACGGTTGGGAACATTTGCCTATTTTGTTCACTGGCTGATAAACTATCCATTCTTTTAATAAAAAGCAGATAGAAGGAAAGTTTACGATATGCTCTGCACAACTTCACGACAACAAACCATTGTGTCAAAAAGTTCCGTGAGTGTAACGGCTATTTGAATACTAGTCCTCATGGAAATTTGAATATGTGAGATAGGTTAAATTTTGCAGATACTAGACAGTTAAATTATTCACTTAGAGCGTCACAGTGACATTAACAAACACTACAAACTCTAATGTCTATATGTGAATGTTTTCAGTCTGAATTGCAGCTCTGTTACAACACAAGCTTAAAGACGCTGTGGTGCTTAAAACTCCATCCAAACAACACTGAACACAAGCTTCTCATAAAAACAGCACGCTTTATTTGCTAGGCAGTATAGAAAAGTATAAAAACATTAAAACTTGGCATGTATAAATGCTTCTGTAAAAAAACAAAACAACAAAAAGTTGCTCCAAAGCTAGTATCAAAAAGGCATTAAATCACAAAAAGATTGCCTGCTAAGTGTTTGAGATGGGTGACTGCAGTCTTTGTACGAAACGAAATGCTGATGAAGTACGCATTACAAAACAATACAAAACAATTTTCAAAAAGAGATTTTTAAAAAATAATACAAAAGTTTCAACTGGGCTTTTTCTTTTTCTGTAGTAGAACATAAAAATCAGTGTTTACAAATCTCACTTTTTTGTTAGAGAATATAAAATTCACATACAGCTTGGTCTTACTCTTACTGGGTGAAGCTCAGTTATTACAGATTTTAAATGCCAGAATAGTGTACTTTCTTTCTTCTCATCTTTACAAATAAAGGCATACTGAAATGCTAGCAACATGAATTATTTGTTCATTTAACAGATCCTAATACAGGACACTTTAAAGACATAAAAACTGATATTTGAAATGAAAAATTGGTTTGATTAAAAGGTGGCAATGTGGCCATCTGGTAATACTACTGTGGCTTTTCTCTTGACAAAGTTGAATAATGATAGAACAGACAGCAGTTCTTAGTAAGTGTTTACATGAGGCAGCACAGAACAAACCCTTGAAATTCTCAGTTGACCCATATAGCCATAATTTTTTGTAAAAAAAAAAAAAAAAAAAAAAAAGAAAAGAAATAGATTTATGAGTGAAATACAGAGGTCAGTTCTGAAATAATTATTACGCCTTTGGATATGTGATAATGCTACTAGGGCTTAAATACTCATAATTACAACACTGCTCCAATGGCCAATTGTAAAACAACAAAGTCATTGAAAACAAAAAAGAAAGAAAAAAAAAAAACAAATAAATTAATCAACTTGTTCTTTATATTAATATCAAAATTTGTTACTAATAATACAGCCCAATGCAAACATATTCACCGTTTCCCATTTATAATACAACAATGATCATAATACAAAGTAAAAACAAAAAGAGTCAGGGTGCATATTTATAAAAACCCGAATCAAATTCTATATAAAGGAAAGAAAACAAACGTTTAGTCTTTGGTTGGTTGAAATCCAACAAGTTTGAGTGTAAAAACACCAGTGGCGTGAAGCCTCTCCCAACTGTTGTACCACAACAAATATGAAACCCACAACGCCATGTTCAGCGCAGGGAGTGTTGATGATTCCAGATCAACATTCGTCTCTGTCTACATCACCAGTGTCCTGGTAGGGTAAGTGTTGATGTACTTGTGGCTCTGTTCTGAGCCCAAAATGTGCTCCTCTGTTTTCCCGCAGGTCACCTGCTCCCAGGAACTGAGTTGCTGCTGGCAAAGCAGGAGAAGGATGATGAGTTTTTATTGTAAACATGCAACAAAAAGCATTTCATTAATTCAAACATGCACACACCTGTAGTGGGCTGTTCATGCCTCTGTGAGGAAGATGGTAGGTTTTGTGTCCGTCTTCACTGAGTAATGAGCTGGTTAAAAGATCCTAAATGAAAATGAAATAAAATCCATCAAAGTAAAATAAATGACAAGTTCTTACAGGTGATTTAAAGTTAAGATTGAAGTAATCAGTTAATGAGCTCAAACGTGGACTTACAGGTACTTCCTGTGCAGGGCCATTGGGGGAGAAGAGCTGTGTGTTGAGTTCTTGTCCTTCCCACTGCATGCACGGGCTCCTCTCACATGGGGACTCCACCTAAGACCCAAACCAGATCTTGATCATCTGCTGTACATGTCTGAAGTTCACACAATGCAGCTGAACTCCATAAATGCTTTGTAAAGCAGAAAGAGCTCAAATTATTTACAGATATTTGCCACCGCAGCTTCAAAGTGAAGGGACACCATCGCCTTTGCTTTCACAGCATACGCACTAAAACCTCTTATGTAAGTCTCACATTTGTCTTCACATTTCTGACATATATGTATAGTGTCTGAAAAGTACCTCTTGTTTTATCTTTTTAAGTGGCGGCTGCTCAATGGCACACTCCATCGGTTCCTGCTTGATGTTATCCACCATATGTTGATCCAAAGTGGGACTCTGGAGGACAAAACTTTCAAAATGAATCCCAAGGACACCACAGCATAAACGACAGTAGATAATGTGACATATTGAAGATGCAGGCTTTGTTTTAGTCCTCTCACCATTAGTTTCATTGGTCCATATTTGGCCTCCTGAAGGGCCAGAGTTGATCTGAAAGGTGTGGGAGTACGAGGAGTCGAGTCTTGGATTGATCTGCGAATGTTTGGAGTTTGGAACCTGAAATGAAAAGGAGGCAGATGCTTGGAAAGCCTTGCACACAACACGTGTAATACAAACACAGCAAGAGAAAAAGCAACTCACATGTCATTCTCTTTCTGGGACCTGACAGAGTGATCGATTAGAGGCTTGGAGTCCACAGGCGAGCTCATTCGTAAACTGTCATCCGAGTCTTCTGGGCTCATTGATTGGTTGAGAAACTAAAAAGAAACAAAAGAATAAAATAAGCTTTCGGGCCTTAACAATCTGGCAGTGCAATGAGTTCAAAATAAAGAAAAATGGCGAGGAAATGAAGAAAGATCTGACAGAAGAATCACGAGCTCCGAATGGTTGTTAATGTCAGAAGACAAACGAATGACTGGATGGATTCTGGTCACACTCAGCTGCTTTAACTATCTGTGAGGGTGAAAATGGGGGGTTATCTGGCTGGTGAAGGCTTGGGAGGGGAGCAGATGAAAGCAGCTCTTGAGCTCTGACTGGGACAGACCCTTGTTTTCAGAATGCTCCTATCCAAGAAGGTAGCAGCCTCACCCACTAAGGAGAGGCTCTGGGGAAAGGGCAGTAAAATGGGTCAAGGCCCACTACAAGGAAAAAATGTATTCCTAAGCTTTCTATTTCTTCTTGATACAGTTGGTCACGGCACGGAAAAATAATATAAAGCAGAAAGAAAGTCTGAGAACAGATTTTTTAATTGCAGAGCAGAAACTTACCGAATCAATGACGGACTCCATGAAGTCTGGGATCGTATTTGAGAAAGTTGGGCTGCTGTGGTGGCTGCTGTTGCTGCTGCTGCTACCGTTACTGCTGTGGGCCCGCGTTGCAGAGGCGCTCTCCTCAGGTAGGCAGCTCTGGTCCAGAGGCAAGGCTGGGGCCGCTTGGTGATGAGGTAAAGACATCCCTGCACCATCTGAGCTGCTGATCAAGGAGCTCTGACTGACCCAGCTCGGAAAGGGCAAATTCATCTGGGGTGAAAAAGAATGAAAGGGTGAGGGGCAGGAAATAACTGTCGGAGTAGTCTTGATAAATGAGAAGAAAATATAAGAAAAAAGAACTAAACGGAAAGGCTCACAGTGCAAGGAGATATTCAAACATTTTACAAATGAGAAAACGAGAAGAAGAAAGGGAACTTTAATGTAAAAAGTAACAGAAGTGTTGGGTAGGGGAGGGTTGCACAAGGGTCACGCACACACAGAAATGGTGATAAGGTCCTGTTTCATCACTTTTGCAGAAACAGACCCCCCAGATGTTTCCTCCTCCTTATTCACACAAACACACACGTCCAACCACTGTCCTTAAAGGCAGGGTCAAAAACACTTGCACATAAATTGTGCTGTCACAATTTGAAATTCCAGCTCTTGCCTGAATCCAGACAGACGTATTACTCACTGGTAGTGATGGCTGGCCTTTCAGCTCATTTTCTGTTGACATGAGCAACAGTTCGATCTCTTTCACCCTCTGCTCCTTCTCAGGGTCTTCCTCAACATAGTGTTTCTACAAGGAGGAGAGTGTAGGAGGAAAATATTAGCACCTTCCTGTCTTACAGGGATCTCATTGTGAGTTTGTAGTAATTGCTTAAACTTACATGTATAGCAGCGGTTCCATGAGGGATGTTCAACAGGTTCAAATGCAAGGCCATTGGGAAAGGCACCTGGAAACCAGAAATGTGCCCATATTAGTTCATTACTCTCTAGACAGAGCGTAACCATGACGATTTCAGTGTAAAGCCCGCTCACTCTGTGTGTGTCAGATATATAGGGGTAGCTGAGAGGCGACAAAGGAGGCAGCTGTGCGTGATTCGGCGAGTGGTGGGGGAAGCTCATGATGTGATTGGTGGACTTGGCGTAGCCATGGCTGATGGAGAGCGAGGAGTTCTTTGACGTGTTCTGAAGGTAACCCTCTTGTTCCACCTTTCGCCTCATGGTGGAGTTCCAGTGGTTCTTTATGGCATTGTCAGTCCTGCAGGCCACAAGTGACACGTATTAACGAAGAGATTATTTATTGGAAAACACACCCATGACATCTCAACACCCCAGGCCAGGACTGGTGCTCGGCAGCATTATCAACACACGCAAACGCATGCGTGCACTTGATAAGGTTATCAGAACAAAGCAATTCCAATAATCTTAAAATTATCTCATTCTCCTGTCATTCTACTCCAAATATTTTCTCTCTAGACCCTCCTGTCTTGCACTCTGTTTCCACATCTCCAATTTTTCTCACCTTATTGTTATCCTTTCAGTGTCCTCCCCTCTGTTTCACCCTTTTAACCACAGCGTTGCGCAGCTAACCAGCAAAGGTCAGTGATTCATCTAGCTTCTCGTTTTCTCCCCCTCTGCCACCTCCGCTCCCTTCCTCACCTGCCAGGGAGCAGCTTTGCGATTTCTGCCCAGCGGTTTCCCAGCTTCTCGTGTGCTTGGTAGATGATTCTGTCCTCCTCCTCAGTCCACGAGGTCTTCTTAACCTCTGGGTTCAGGTGGTTGTGCCAGCGCTCTCGACACTGCTTGCCGATCCGTCCTTTCAGGTGTTTGGCGATCACTGACCAGCGCTTGGCTCCGTACTTTTGGACCAGCTCAATCACCTGGAGGATGCAAGTGTGAAGAGCCAAAGAGGAAAGGCAGAAGAGAAGGGAGAGAAGTGGATGGTAGAAGTGGGGCATGAGAAAAGGGGAAGGAAGGAGCAATAACAGGGAGGAGAAGGAGAAGTAGAAGGATATAAAAATGACAGACAAAGGGGAGGAAGAAAAGATACAATAAAAAAAAAGTTCATTAAAAGTTTTCCTTGCCTCTACTTTCTTCCATCTTTATTTTTCAACTAATGGAGGTGATTGAGAGCACCTGCTGGTGAGCAGTGAGGGAGTTTCCAGTGGAACGTTAGCCACCCTGCTAATCATTACAGTAGCATCTGGGTGGAAATATAACTCTTTTGGATTAGCTCAATAAATATCCCACCACTTGCAGGAGACCAAAGATGTTTTCATTTGTGTAACAGCAGCTAAAAATGTGCAACAGCAGATGAGGAACTGCTTCAGAGTGGTTGCTTTAATCACACAGGAAAATAAAGTAATTGTGCATGGTGTGTTTCCTGTGAGTGGAAACCAACTGTCTTACTTCAGGCAGATTCCTAACCAATAGGGTTATCACTAATGGCTCTCCAAAAAGCATGTTCATGTCTACGTTGATAAAATAATCTTGCGATAAATTAATTTTGTCTTAAAAGACCAATAAAGCACTGAGATTTCTCACCCTCTGGTCCTCCTCTTTGGTCCAGGGTCCTTTTATGAGTTCTGGGTTGAGCACTTTCTGCCATCTGTGCTGGCACTGCACATCTGTACGATTCTGGTTGGTTTGTCAAACAGATCAACAACTCAGAATATGCTGACGATGGCATTTGAAATAACAGATAATATAATAATAGATTTGCACACTCAAGTCAGAGCTGTCAAACATCTTTTTTATACCTCGAGACCTACTTACAGTTAAAAGACTTGCAATGAGTTTCCAGTCTTCTGATCCATGAAGCTCAACAAGTTTCTTCAACTTTTCATCCTGAATAAAAGAAAAACATGTTTGTTTATGCAATTAACTTTACCCCAGCAGTTACACACTTGTTAATCATTAAGATGAAGCTAGATTCACACTTTCCTGTGGAGTGTCTTAAACTGAGATTACTTCTATCTAACATGAGAACAGTGTTGAACATTTCATGCAGATCAGGCAGGGGATGGTGTGTGTACCTCTTCTCGTGTCCAGCGTGTTTTGCCAAGATGGCGTTTCCCTGCCTTGGCCAGCGATCCATCATAGTCATGCTCACACATCTCTGTCTCCTCGTCATCCTCCTCACTACTGTAAACACTGCAGCCACACAGAGAGAACAGAAATGAAATGGGTTAAGTCTGTGTATGAAATATAAGTGCAGGTTATTTGACAAATGTTAGAACAATACATGTCTGTCTATAGCCACCACAATCTCTAATCATCTCTCTACAGAGTGCATAAAGAACTCGGCCTGCTCTTTAATTTATCAGGTGTCATAACAGGCAGGGAACCAGTCATTCTTGAAGGTCTGGGTGCAGGCTCTAAGCCAAGACACCCACAAGCAGAGAGAAAGAAAGAAAGACGGAGAAAGAGAGGAAGAGCAGCTTAAGGGAGGGGGAGGGAGGGAGGGAGGGAGAAGGATGAACAGGTTCCAGTGTTTTTGGTTTCCACAGATACTGGGATTGGCACATGCATCATAATTTTGTGACCCTGGCAAGTTCAGACCTGCAGTGGTATTGTACACAGCCCAGCCATGCACATATGCGCATGCACACACACACACACACATACAGCTTCTAAATAGTGTGTAGAGCAGGAAGAACTTGGAAGCCAGGTACAGAGAACAGGTGAACAGGAACCTGACTGTGTGTCTGTGTGTGTGTGTGTGAGACAGAGAGCATTATTTTCTGTGTATTCTTCTTTTTTCCCTTCATTAGCTCAAATCACTGACTTTATAAATAACAGGAATTATCCCACTATCTGGAAAAGTACACAAAAACCTTGATAACTGCACTAATTTTATGGAGAAAGCATTAAAAACCTTAAATAAGTCAAGATATTCAGTTGTAACCAACAACAATTTTCAAGGTATGTGAAAACAAAACCTAAAACAATGAAAGAGCAGACATGTGCACAGGAATCAATGCAGTAGCTTTAATAGATCAACACATATTTGCATATGACTTATTACTCTTACTGGTAATGAAGATAGTTTTGTTTCAAGATAACTCGCGTGGTATTTTTTTTAATTAACTGTATGAGACCATAAAAATAAACGAAAACCCGCCAGACTCTGATCTCTGATTAAGTCTACACAAGCCTATAAGTGAAAATGTGTCTTTAGGGAAAGGTTTTGTATGAAAAAATGAAAGAAAAGAAAAGAAAAGAAAAGAAAAGAAAAGAAAAGAAAAGAAAAGAAAAGTTGCTTCCCGATGAAATGAAAAAAATATAGAAAGAAAGAAATGCAACTCCCTCTGAAGACAAGTGCATGTACTGTAGAGGACGCTGTGAAAACGCTGTTTCCAAAATAACACTGGGCGCTCCTCGCTGTCAGTCTCAGAGATGCTGTGAAAAATGCGCAAGTTTCATAAAGTTGGGCTTAAAATGACCTCTCCACTCGCTGGACTTGCGCAACCTGCACGTTAAAAACGAAAGTAGCCTATCGATGGTGTAACTTTCTGGACTGTGATCAGCAGAAAGTAACGCTCTGAAATATTCTCAAACCCTCTAATAAACAAAGTTTAATGTCTGAGGTTGCGCTCTTCGTTTAAAAAAACAAAACAAAACAGTTTTTCTTTGATTCTGTACTATTTAGAAATCAATTCAAGACCGGTGTCCATGCACCGTCTTGCTCACAGCGTGGTGTTAATGCGCGCGCGTGAGTTTACGAGTCTCTTACTGACAGCAGCGCGAGGAGCGCACATGCCAGATGACCACCACCTGTCATTGGCGCGAGCGACACAACCAAACCACCATTCAGTTTATACTGCCAAGAAAACAAAACGGCTCACAAATCCAAAAAAGGAGCACAATAAAGAAATAGTGAGTTAGAAACAACTGGGGCGCTTACAAGAAATGCATCAATAATTAGGCTATTCAACCTCGCGCAATATCCAAAAGAAAGTCTTTTTAATAGAAGAAGAAAACATTAAACACGCATTCATTAAAAAAGAGTATAGAGGAAAATTAAGTTAAAGTAATTACGCTTTCTTACCTGTTTCTCGGCCGCCGAGTCATGTTCCAGTCTGGACAGCGGCTTGCAGTAGGTTGCACCGAGCGTGTACTTTCGCTGTCTGCGCTGGGTTTGTTCTCCCGACGAAGAGACAGGTTGACATTAATTTAAACTGCAGCAGTCTCTGTGAGTGCTCCTCCTCCCCTTACTTCGCATCCCGGTCAATTTGGCGCTCCTCAATCATTCCGCTCGACTGCGCATGTCCCAAAACAGTATACTTCACATACAGTCCGACTTTTCTCGATTACGATTTGAAAAAAAGAATAAACGACAAATAAATCTATTTTGATGCACAATGAGAGAAAATTCTAACATCCCTAAAACTCTACTATAAATAATTAATGTTTTGTTTAAGATTTAAAGATAATCTTATATGTAAACCTTACCCTGGCTAAGTCCACTACATTTCATGCCACAGTACAAATTGGTCGAACATTATATTGAAAGTGAAAGCACGTATAGTGCAGGTGGGATAATAGCTGTGCTACGAACATTTTTATAATAGCTCTTATTACTGTCAATAGGCTACTTTAAGCATGGTGCTATTGCATGACAAGTAGCGGCGTGCAACATTTACTAAACTTTAGTGAAGTGTTCACGCCACTCTACAGTGGTCTTATCAAAGGCGCTTTCTGCGTGATCTTCCGCGCTAAACGCCTTACGGGATGAATGTTTTACTAGCTTCACCTCTTTTCGTGAAAAGAAGAAGGAAACTTAACTAATATATTTGAACCAAGTGAACAAAAAGAACAGGTTTGCATGGAGGGAAAGCGAAGTGAGTGCTTTCAGTGCTGAGCCACCTGTTCGCGAAGTGCCCACTGTTGCAGATGTTTCCCTGTGATAAAACTCGCAGCAAAACCTTGTCTTATCGTTCCGCGACAAAACGCGCTTTGTGCTCGCCTACATAAACAGAGTTAAAGAAATCCAGTAGCAATAAAACTATATGTGGGAATTTATTGCACATATATAACCCGCAGGTTTACCGCCTTTGAAGCTTGCGTGACTGCCTTTATGTTGTATGTACATGAAGTCAAAAAGAAACTAATGAAAGTAATCCATAACTTAGTTAGAAGCAAGTTAAGCCTGTTTTTCAGCAGCCTTCATTGAACGATGAGTAATATAACAATGCCCTTGCATAACTTCTGCATTATTCTCCCCCCCCCAGCATTTGCAATAGGCTATCGTGTAGCCTATTTTGATTATTTTGTTATGGTTGAATATTGTCTATTCTCCCTGTGTCAGGGGCTGTCCCCCCTCCTCAACCATTCATTGCAAGAGAGAGAAGAAGGGGGGTTAAAGCTTTATTTGTATAAATGTGTCTTCTCATTGTATTAGTTCCTCCATACGCGACCGTATTGTCCTAGTCACTTGTAATTACCATCACCACGGAGAAGCCTATTGTTCCATGGTAGTCTTAATAATAGTGGACTGATGAGGGGCTGAACACATGCGCGTGCGCATACTGCCAGGGAATGTCACTATTTCATGCAACAGCATGTGCACTTCGAAAGAAGTAAAAAGAATTACAGTTTTGGATATGGGGTGAGGGAAATTCAACATAAGTAACTTTAATTGTCCTTAAATAATTACAGGCCTGTGATGTATCACATGGTTGCTTGGATGCAATCACTTTTCAGTTCCCACTCACACCTGTGTAAGCATTTTTGCCTCTAGGAGGCATTTCTAATCTATTCAAATTCTTAATTACATAGAAGCTATCGTGCAAGATTACAATAAAAGATGCCCCACATAGAAGGGAAAGTGGGTCACTAAATGTTTTTGAGTCTTAAACATTAGAGAGAATTTGTCTGCTAATACAGCTCCAAGTTTACGTAAAACTCAAGGTCCCAAAGTTTACTGAGTTTCACTTTTCCCTCGAGGTGATCCTTTTTTTTTTTTTTTTTCAAAACTACATCTTGTTATCTGAAACCAAATTGAGGGAAGGGAGCCAGGTTATGCAAATTCTCTCATAGTAGGTCAAACAGGAAGCCCAAGACCCATTGACTCTTTAGCTAAGGACATTTGCATGGGCACGATTGGACAGGTTAAGGACAGGTATTGTGATGGCTGCCCCCTTTGCAAAGCACTGTGTGCACAGGTTGGCTTATTTGAATGATTTTAATGCTGGCTCCCGAGCCTGAGGTATCATCCCACCAGGCTTTCAAATTCAGAGATGGGCTGGCCAAACAGATGTGCATTGTTAATTGTTTGTGCATGTCTGTGAGTATGTGTGTGTGTAAAGGCGTGCACTGAGGAAGGCTGATCCCAACTCAAACAGGTGGTGAATGGGATTGTGTATGGTTATGTGGTCAAATAGACCTATGTGTTGCCTGGTTGTAAACTATTAAGATATAAACATATTAGATTTATATTATTATTATTGTCCAACAAAAACCTGCAATAAATGTTCTGACTTTTGTGCATGAAAGTTTTTTTTTTATGTGAAATAAATAAGATTATCATTAACATGTCTTTAATTATCCCGTTTTAATTTGACCACTTACCACTTTAAGGCCTTCATGTGTTTTTCTGTATTGACTTTAATTGCTGGGACTTGACTGCAACGTTTTGCATTTTTCCTAAGGCTGAATCCCCATGAAAGACTTCCCATAATGCCTCTTGCCTTTGGCAAATTATGTAAAACATTACCTCATATCCACTGCCAACTCTTAGGATGGACTTCACCCCTCACCCACTCGTACAAAAGCTCAGTCTTCTACAATTACACCAGGATTAGTGTGTTTTCACATTTACATGTTGTTGTTGACAGATTTTCTATCTTCTGCTTTCACTAGGTTCGACAGGCACCATTGTGGTCTGTTTGTATACGAATATTTCATGTTCCATTCAGCATTTAGTATGATTAAATGATAACAATTTGTTAAATAGATACATATTGTGAGTTTTTGCCAGTATAAAAACTAATGCACACATTGTTTAAACAAAGGCGCACTCCACTCCACTGATCCCCTCATTCTTCTAGCAATCTGTCCATCCATCTGTTTAATCCGAATAATTATCTCTCAAAAATCTTTCTTGTCTGCCACTGATTGATTGATCAGACTTTATGTGGCCACATCTGCAACACAGATTTGACCAGAAGGTGCTAAAAAAGCTTGCAAAGGAAACATAGGTTCAGATCCTGTGTAAAGGTGTGAAAAATCACACCTTTACTTAACCTCCTTGCAGCACACTTGCATGTTTAAATTCATCACAATGCATTGCCCTTAAGGCACATGTTTAGATCAGGCTAAATTTTAAAAAAGTAATGTTTTTAGCTTTTTATGTGACAATGCTCTTCATCATACCCCCTGCATCATATATGATGCTAAATTGAAAAAAATGTTTTTAAAAAGAGAAGCTAAAAACTATTTCAGATCCACTTTGGCAATATGTTCCATTTCATATCAAGTGCTTTTTGTTGCATTTGGTTTTTAAGTGCCCCAGAAACATTTTAGTGATGCAAAGGAAGAGTTCCCTGTGTGTCACCTGTGTGACCCTAAAGTGAGCAGGTTTGTGTCTGTTTATTTGTATGCATGTGTTCCATGTGTGCATGTGCAATTGTTTATTTTGACATGTAGATGTGCGACTTCAAAACGCAGGAAGTGGAATTTTAGGAGGGGAAACCTCCACCCACTTAGAGGCACACACACGCACTCATACTCTTAACCAAACTGTGTGCAAAAAATAATAAACACTTCAGCAGGTATCTTCTCCTGGTATCAGTGATCACCCATCTGGTTCTGACCAAGCTCTGTCAAATAAATTGTCTCTTTGTCAAACTGCCGTTTGCAATATGAGCAGCGTATTGTGGAAAGGACTTCCCAAATACCTACTTAGAAACCTTCTCTTCTTCACTCTGATCTATTTTTAGTAAAGGGAGACACACCAAACCTCATATTTCATTTCACCGTGCAGATGTGCATCTCACCTGCATCACCGGCGGTATCAGATTATTGTTTGACATTTTCATCATCGTCTCATTCATCACCACATGCAGCCTTCTGTAGATGAAGACAATGGCATGTATTAAAATACAAACACACACACACACACCTCTGCACATTTAGCTGTGACTATAAAGTGCATGAGCAAATCACAGACACAAATGTAGGCAAATGCTTGTAATAGCTCTCATTTCTTTGGTTTTTCTGCCAAAGGCTATAAATTTCATCTAGTGCAAAGATAGGAAAAAATGATGTCATTTTGGGGTGTGTATGTGTGGTGTAGGGTGTGGGTTTAGATGAGTTGGTCTCTAACCATAGGGCATAACCTTTGACAAAGTGATTGAGACTCCAAGATATGCATACAGCACACTAACATTTCAGTAGTGTGTACTTTCCCTGACCTCTTATGCTTAAATTATTGACTTGTTTTAACACAAACAGAAACTATCTCTCAATGTGTTCTGATTTTTCTTTTTAAATAAGTAGACACAATAAAAAATTCTTATTTTTTCTTTTATTTATGTTTCCTCTGATGGTATTGCGACAAAGAAATTTCTTTCACAGGATTAATGTAGGCTAGTACATAATGTATCTATCATCTATCTTGAAGACTGTAAAATTATTATTAAACTGTATCAGCATTATCAACACAGTCATCAGCTCCATCACAAGGCTTCTGGGTTTTCCAAAAGGAAACAATGTTGCAAAATGTCAAAAAGTCTGCCCCAGTGATTCATATTCTCTTTTCTGTGTAGGCTTTGCTTCAGTTATTGGTCAGTTCAAGTTAATCAAGTAGCCTACATAACACCAGATTAGATTACTTAGCTCTCAGTAAACTTGAAATACTTATTAGTTTCAAATAGCAATAATTTTCCAATTATTTATGCATTTGTCATGTAACTAATTTATGCTACATGTGACTTGAAACAGTAGAGGATGGCCTGTCTGAGGAGGCCCCCAAACACTGTGATCTTCCTTCTGCAAATCACTGATAAAGACTTACATCACCTCCTCTGATGCTCCTGATAATGTATTTCCTTAGTTTCACTCTGATGTTGACTGCATGTACAAATCTATCAGTCTGTAACTCTGTAAACAAAAACTGACTTAGGAACAGTTCTAGTGAGCTGAAAGTTGGGAAGTTAGACAGAGAACTGATCCCAGGATAGCTGACGTGTGCTTTAACCGGAAGTTACGTATGCAAACCCCCCAAAAGAAACAGCCTGAAAGTTTTTTTTTAAATTTAAATTTTCTTAATTTTTTACCTGCTATCAAAATACTTGGGTTTCAAATGATCAAATGCCGTTTTGCATCTGGTTTTATTTATGTGCTGCGAAATGAAAACTGAGCTGCCTCCTCCCTGCTGACTGTACACAGAAGCAGCCTCAATGGCAGCCGGGTGTTGTTGGTACACATGTCTGTGAGCCGAATAACATTTACGTCGGGGTCGAGAGAGGACACATAAGTAAAATGTCTCGCCACAGAAATGTTCGAGGTTACAACTACGATGAAGGTAGATAAATTTACCCAGGAACCGATTCCTCTTTAAACATCTTTGTAAGGCCTCACGCTGCTAAACTCAGTAGCCGCAAAGCGCCACAGTTGTTGATTGTAGCGCTAGCTGCTAACGCTAGCTCGCTTAGCTGGACAGATAACATTGATGTTGTCTCACTTGGCACAAAGCACAAGAAAAGTTACACCAAAATACCTGCGTCTACAGAAACTTTAAGAACAATTCTGGTTTTAATACCACTCATTGACAGCTCGTATCATAAACTCATTTGCTACAACTGCTAGCTGTTGCTAACTGCAGTCAGAAATGCTAGAAGCTTCAATTTTATTGGGCGTTTACATTATATTGATATTCCCTGCTTTCTCTTACTGAAGTCTGAAATCGTTCGTTTAAGACTGTTCTTAACAATTTGTCATACTTTTAGTAAATAAAATGACTCCCACTTTGCAGCTTGTTTTATTTTTTTCAAAATTGCTGACTGCAACGTGACAGCTGTCACAAAGGTCTTTCTAGCACATCTGCATTCTGTACACATTTACATTATTGAGCAACAAATGAAAGGCACACACTCAATCATTTTGATTCTTTTTTTAAATTCCTCTAGACTTTGAAGATGATGACATGTATGGACAGTCTGTTGATGACGACTACTGTATATCACCAGCAACAGGTCTGTTATCAGTGAATGATTGATTCATGTTTTTTTGATTGTTCAAAGCTGTGTATAATGTAGTTTACTTGCTAGTATTTAAACAGAGACCATTAATGGAAAGTAGTTTGGTTTTTCATTTTATCTCCCCTCAAAGGGGGTGAAAGGTAGCTTGCAAGATACTAACAAGATTTAGCATCATATTGTTTAATCATATGAGTCACAAAGGTCAGTTAGCCATTATATCATGTACGACATGATATAATGGTCAGCCATGGTATTAAAACTGTCTGCCTAATATGTGTATGATGATCAGTCAGATTTGGATATGGGGAGTTTGGAACACTGTTCCCCCATCTTGGATTTTATTGCTGGGTCTCTAGCCATTCCTGAGTATTTTGCAATGCGGTGAAACCCATTTTTTCCAGTGATGTTCGATATTACTGGACGATATTGGCTTTAAAACCGAATATCTTTTTTTTAAATTATTATTTTTCTTTAATTTGTTTATCTGATAGGGACAGAGCGTATGAAAACTTCAAAATATGCCAGATTTAGCCAAAAGGCTAGTTTTCATCTATTGTTTGTAGCCAGATCTTAAAACGCTCCCTGAAATGAGGAAATACAGAACTATCCAATATCTGCAACAGATGCACCAGAAGCATTTTACTAATTTTGCCCAAGAAAATAATATGACATAATTTTCAGCTTTGGTATTGGTATTAGCCATGAGAAGCAGAAAATTATTGGCTGTTGGTATTGGTTGAAAAATTTCATATCGGGCATCACTAATTTTTTCTGCTTCTGGAAGCTGCTACTGTTGCCTTTGGGTGGGGGTGTTACTTGGTCTGCAGTGTTTTTGACGTTGATGGGATGGGATATAATATAGCGAGCACATGAATGTCAGGCTCTAACTTTTACCAGCAGAAAATTTCAGTGTAATAATGTAATGATCCTGTTTGTTTGACCACATGTTTAAAGTTTTTCTTGCAATTTCCCTGGAGATTAATAAAGTGTTTTCATTTCATGTCATTTTGGCTGAGTGGTGCATGTTATTATTACATATTACAAATGATCAATCAGCCGTTGCCACATTCAGACTCAAGATGCCCTTTTCCCGTGGGAACTGGAATACTCTGTTACAGGACTTAGTGGGTTAAGATTTTAACCCTTTTTCTTTTTACACAGCAAATCAGTTCATCTACTCGCGTCAAGAGAGGCAAGCACCAAGGGAGGAACCTTTAGAGGAGGAAGAATATGAGGGTGAGGATGTTCCTATGTCCCCCACCATCAACCACAACCTCGACCCTCTTGATCAAGGTAGTATTGTTAAATTGATGCTACAGCATAGTACTTACTTTTAGACTTTCACCTTTGACTTTTAAGTTTGTAAATGTGCACGTTGAACACTGACTCACTCGTTTTATATTAATGGTATCGATTTTTTTATCTCATATCTTTTAAATCTAACTTGTGTATTTTACTTTTTAGCCAAGCTGTATTCCTGCCTAGACCACATGCGGGCTGTCCTGGGAGATGCAGTACCAGACTCTGTCCTGACACAGGCGGCCATGAAACATGGGTTTGACCCACAGAGGGCGTTGGATGCAGTTCTGACTGAAGACACTAAAACAGCCCCAGTTACCAGAAGTGCAATTGAAGAAATTGCTTCGGTAGCTAGGGTTAGTCAGGAGAAGGCACCGCTTCCACAAAGAACCAAACAGGAGGCTGAGAAAGGTACGCCTAAAGTTGATTGAAACACAAACATCTTTTACAATGAAAGTTATACTGCCGAATGTCTTTTTGCTAAAACTTGCTTAAAGAAAGTTTGTTGTATTGGAGGGATTTCTCTAAATGCAACAAATAATTTTAAGTTTTGTACCAGAACTACAACTGATTAGAATATGAATTTAATCCCTCCATCAATCACATAAATTACAGATATTTCATTGTGTGCTGAGTAAACTTCACCTTAGTCATCAACAAGCTTTCGCAGAAGATACTTGAGGACAGAAGATGATTTCAGATGATATTCGTTGGCATTGTTTACTCAGAACCTTATCAGAGAGAAGCGTTAAACCATTTAAATGATGATGCAATTACATCATGCACATGCTTAACAAAGTGCCTTCTTCCTGTTTCCTCCCTTTTTTATTTACGATATGATTCAACCGACTTCCACCCTGCGGTCCTCTCATCCCTCCTCTTCGACAACGCCACTTGGCTTTCGTAAGGTAAGGAGCCTGCTTGTCTGCGTCTCTCACAGACATTATGTTTAAAGCACATACGGATGCACAGCCATGTGTTGCAGTATCAAGTGCACCAAACTTGCGTGATCTCTTATCTCAACATAAGGCTGAGCCAATAATTAGCAGCTGTCTAAAGCAGGATTTTTGCCATGAAAGTGCTTGTTCAGGCATTAGTAGTGGTACCAGTCTGGCTCAGCTTATGTCTGAGCACCAGAAAAAGAGTAAAACAGAAGTAGGGGATAAAGGATGTGTGGATGTATCCTCACTAAGTGCTTTAACCATGGGATCTAGTTCACCATTATCGACTATATCGCATCAGAATAGTCTGTCTCTTGGAACACTAGCATCTTTAAATGTGTCTTCAGCGACACACACTTCGGCTTCCTCCGTCCTTTCTGTTTCACTCAGTAATTTGTCACTAAACAGCTCAAAGATGACAACAAGCTCCACTGTGGCTGCTCCTCCTGGATTTAGTAGTCTCAGCTCTGTCCTGAACAGCAGTCAGCGCTCACTGACTGATCCCAAAGGAGGTGCATCATTGGCTGATTTAATCCAGGAGCACTCAAACCGCAGTCCAATTCTAAGTAACACCCTGCTTGCTCCTGGTAGCAGTTTAGCTCCTGCGAAGTGTCAGGGAATAGCTCCATCAACTCTGACACTATCACTGTCTGAGCTTGCTTCACAGCACCAAAACAGGGGAAATCACCCTCAGTCACAAACTGAAAGACCAGCAAACATGCTGTCATCTTCTAGCATTACCAACATCACCCACCCTTTCCTGGGTGGGGCAGCTTCATTGGCACAGCTTGCCCTGCAGCATCAAACCAGCAGTTCCTCAGCCTCCCATCAGCCTGTCAGCACTGAATCTCAAGCGAATGCTCTGAAACAACCACCTGGTCTCTCTGAGCTCCTCCCTTTGTCACACTTGGCATCTGAACACAGAGGCAAAACCTCAACCACCTCAAATGGGTCACAGTGCACCCTCACTTCACTCCTTTCACCAGCAAAACCAGATAGGGCTGATGTTTTGACAGAAAATACTACAGAAGGAAGGACCAAGCGCAAGCTCCACCACAAACCACACAACCAAGTCTCCAGGTCATCGAAGCCGGCCCAGGCTATTGATTTGAGTGCACTCATGGCACAGCCAAATAGTGCAAGCCCTCATCAGCTCGAATGTGACCTCCCGTCACCATCATCTCCAACTCCTCTAGCTGTGGGGCTGGATTTTTCTGTTTTTGCTAAGCCATCAGTATTTGCGATCACTTTGTCATTTCAGAGCCGCAGACAACAAAGAAAGAGGAAAAATATATTGAGGGAAAAGATGAGAAGCCAGAGGACAGGAAGTGGTTACCAGCCTTTCCTTTGCAAGCCGCTGGACAAATCTGAAGAGCAGCTTACGTCACTTTTTCAAATCAGACCTTTCCGCTTCGACACGCCTTCACCTGACGACATTGTCCGTGCTAATCAGAAGAAAGCTTTCACAAGGTAGAAAGATGCTGAGCTAAATTGTGGATGAAAAACCCAGAAGCTCAGAAGAATCTGCTTCAGCTCAAAAGAAGAATTCAGAAGAATTGCAGCACTGACTTGTCAATACTTGGAGCCTTTTTAACTGTCCTGCAATCAATACAAATCGAGTAAAGAAACATTTTGGACCAAGTTTACAACAGACTGATATCATTGCTTTGAGAACTGCTCAAGATTGTATTATGTTTATTTTTTTATAGAGGCAAACAAGCATGGTTGGGTTATTAGTTAAAAGTTATTTTAGTATGGATGTATAACACTGGCAGCTTCAATAATCACAGCTCAGTTAACTTTGTGTAGATACTTATATTTTAAAAACTTTGTTTTTTTCCTCCCTGTTCTTAGCTTTTAAAAAAAATAAATCTTATTTTTGTACACTTTGATGCCAGATGGCTTTTTAAGTTTTGTATGACTACATAGGAAACAAAAGAATTTCTCTTTTGATGCAACTTTTCCCCCTCATCTTAGCTGCTTGAGCTCTCAAAAAAAAAAAAAAAAAAAAAAAGAGGTTGACTATGTTTGCAGGTGTGCTGCAGCTATTGGAATATGGATCAGTTAACCATTGTACTGGTTTACTGCTGCTTGTGTTTGAGATCATGAGGTTGACTTTTTGGTTTGGAGGACACCTGGAGATTTTCCCATGAGAGAACAAGAACACACACACACACACACACACAAGTGCACGCAAACACAAACACATACTCAAACAGACATGTGAATGCTTCTAAGTGTTTAATATGAAAATAGAGTTGAATTTAAATGCAATACTGCGAAAGGAAGGTTCAGTAAATCAGTCAAAACAAATGCCTTCAAACCCTTAGTAAAAACTGTTATTATTGTGATTCATACATGGTTTGATGTAGACTGGGTGTGTCCTAAAACGTTGCCAGAGATGAATTTTTCAGTTCTGAAATAAAGATGATTGAATTATTGTGAATGTGCCCCTGTCTAGGTGTGTTTTTCAGTTCCAGTGCCTGTTCTTAGTCCTCTTGTGACAAGTTAAAACAGTGATACATTCTTTATTATACAGTAATCCCACGAGTTAAGTGTGCTTTTGTTCAGTGATGAGCCAGCACTTGGTGATAAACTAATGAAATAATATTCAAGGGTTCAGATTTGATGCAAATTACATATTGTGTACATGTTGTAGTGTGAGCATTTTGACAGGGGGATGCCTGTTTACCTTAAGGTATCTCACATTTTTACCACAAATGACTAGCGTTGGTTATGAACGGGCAACTTAACATTAAAAACACAAAGGCTAAAGACTTGAGATAAACACGAACTTCTTGAAGATAACATCATGCACTAACAGCTTCACCAGGCTTATTACACCAGTAACTTTCTTCATGTTGTCAGGACACTGGTGGCTTTTAGTGTAAAATACCAGAGCAGAAGAAACTTTTCTCTAGTCGTCAATACAAGAATGCACTTTTTGGTCAAGAGCTGCTACTTTGTGTAAACTTTATATAGGTGCAGAAATCTGGGTAAACTGGACCCTCAGGGTGTCAAACATATTGTTTTGGACCTGGGGGGGGAATGAAGAATACCAAAGAGCTGATAGCTGCAATAACAACACGTTAAACAGGTTTCTGTTGAAACAGTGAATTCCCAAGAAAACCTTGTTTGGAAATAATCAGGTTTATTAGGGATGTTGAAGTCTGTTGAAGATAATTGTGCTCCCTGAAAACTAAGAAACAAGGGGGTGTGTCCAGTAGCAGCTAGGTCCTTTTTCTCCGAGGGCGAGCCAGTGTGTGGGTTTGAACAGGAAACTACACTCTTGGAGAAAATGTCACCCCAAGCACACGTCGGCTCGGCACTGCAGCCGATCGTCTTACTTTGTGTCTCTCTTACACCACCTACGTAGGAAAATCTGATCATGTCTCTCAACTTTCACAGCTTTGACAAAGGCTGTGACAGATCAGATCATCTTGTGTCTTTATAGGCACTGCATTTTTGCAAGGCACACATGTTGCACAAACATTGTTTGTGAAGTGTTGCCAGCTCTGGAAAATACCAATTTAGTCACAGCAAGTGGTCAGAAGAAAGTAGATGCATGGAGACTTGCATGCAATCAGTGCTGCTGCTGTCTTGTGGTCTATTATGTTGATGGGGGAAAAGCACAAAGTAAAGTTTAGTTCTCAATTTAAATGGAAAAATACAAATGTTTGCATTGATAGAAATGTAAAAGGTATTTGTGCATCTGTCAAAGGCAAGGTAAATCCTTCCAGTCTTTAGAAGTGCTTATTATGGCTTTTTCACAAGATGACATTGTTTTACAAAGTCTTAATGAGTATTTTTGATATGGTTTGGTCAAAATAACACAGAAATGGTGGAACAACCTCTTTATATATCCTTAAGTTGTACTTCTATTCAAATGGAAATGTTAAGGGAATGGGGTGTTTGCTCCACTCTGCCCCTAACTTCCTCAGTGTCTGCATCTTTCAGAGATCTGCATTACTCAATGACTCTTGGAGTGACTTATGATGGTATGAAAGAGCATACAGGAAATAGTGTGAGCACTGAGTGTGACCCTTCACCAATTTGCTAGAATAATAATACTTAAGTGAATAATACTTAAGTGGCAACTTTATTCTCAAATACTTGAACTTTCCATGGCTGCAGTTGAACCTTGGTGAGCTGCTTGGCTGGAGATCCATCCTTTATTCACAGTCCTGTTATGAGCCATGTTGAACTGGCCCTTGTTTTAAAAAGTGGCTTTATTTTTTGCTTTAACCCTTTCTTTTCATTTTCAATAACCACTGGGGCCAGAAGCAAGACCCTAGCTGCTGGCTGGTTAACAACAGCAGTGAAAACTCTAGTAATTCCTCCATCTCATATTTAATTAGTTAGTTTCCGTAACAGCTTGTACAGGTGCTGTGCTGGCTGATGGTTATGCATAAGAATTTTAAACTTCCAACTGGTAGGAAAACAGAAGTAGAGCATGAATTAGAAGTCAGGTTTGCATGTCAGGAAATCAGGAAATAAAACATTAAAGCCCTGGTGGACCATTAATTACTTGTGCATTTCTTAAGTGATCTATTTGACTTATGATGATGACATTTGATGTTAACAGCAAAGGAAAAGGCAAATGAGTTTTAGCTTCGCACTTCCAAAGTACAGCACATGCATCATCATCATCATCAGAAGGGTGATGTCAGGTGGAGATGTGGAGGGAGAACACTGGACAGTCTTAGAGGGTGATGCACCTTTACCTGGAGATTCTGAACAGCTCATTAAATAAAACATTTCTAGACAGATAGCTGAAAATAAAATGCCAGGGTTATGCACAGTTTCTTTCTAAATTCTGTACATTGTGCAGTGAGGGCTTTCTAATTCAGGACACTTAGCAGAACAGATGAAAAGTTTGTCTTCTGTTAGTTTTAGCAAACTGAACTTTAGAGTTTTACTGCAGTCTTGAAAAATTTCCTTTACATTTCTGCAGGTTCCTTTTTCATTTGGCTTAAAGCCAAAATGCACCCACACATACCAAATGTTAAAGCCAAGGAGATTGATAGTGACACACTGAAACAAACAGTTGGTGATACTAAACCGCAGCAGAAGAACAGGGTGCAAATGGTACAAAACTATGTAGAACATTAAACAAGACTGTTATTTTTATGTGCTATATATATATATATATATATATACATATACAGGTTCTACCCAAAAAATTAGAATATCCTGAAAAAATTCACATTTTTCCGTAATTCAACTTAAAAGGTGCAATTTACATATTGTATAGACAAATATGTCAATCAATATATTTCAATCTTTTATTTGTTTGGATGTTGGTTATTAGAAGTTGCAGCTTAAGAAAACCTCTAAATCAAAAACTCAAAAAATTAGAATACTGCATAAAATCAATCAGAGAAGGGTTTTAAATACAAAAATATCAGGCCTCCTAAAGTAAAATCTTGCATCTGTACCATAGACTGTATATAATTACTGGACGTAGCTTCCGGTCTCTTCTGAATAGAGAAATGTGAAGCCAGTTGGGCGTGTCTTACCGTCGCCATCTTGCCGTGTCACGTACGTCGTCACTCCAGGAAAATACTAAAATGGGCACAGCGCGGCCGCGGTGCAAATGATTGACAGCTGACGTACTGTGGGCTAAACGCTAACTGAGCTAACACGAAACTAAGAGGAGCTAACAAAGATAAGGCTCCTAAGCAGCATGGTTAAGGTAAGACATGCTTGGACTTGCAATTCGCTGACTAAACACCGCCGTTGTGCGACTCTGTAACAAACTGAGACCTTATTAAGAGCAAAGAAGGAGCTAACTAGGAGCCTCCGGTCGGCAGGTGGAGCTTCCGGTCTGCCGCATGTCAATCATAAGGACGCGCCCTTAATTATGTGTAATTTGAAGAATAAATATAATCTAAACGAATGAGTTATAAAAAAATTCACCCCCCTCACAGTTGACATGAAGGTAAACTTGACCTAATAAACCTAAAATGATTTTTTGAACCAGGCTGTAAACCTGTTTATTTCTGCTGTGAAGTTGGCGTTTTTAACATGGGAGTCTATGGGGATTTGCTCGCTCTTGGAGCCAGCCCCTAGCGGATGAAGGGAGGATTACACTATTTACAACAAGGAAGCGAGCTTCACTGTTCTGAGGCGGAGTTTGCCCCTTGATCTGTACTTGGGACTCGGTGGGGGGGCCCTTTAATGACTGCCTTAACTCAGCGTGGCATGGATGCTACCAGCTTGTGGCATATCTCAGGTGTAATGGAAGACCAGCATGCTTCAATCACAGCCCTGATCTCTTCTCTATTGTTTGGTCTCTTTCTGTTTCGCTTTTTCTTGACAATACCCCACAGATTTTCTAATCAGCAACATCCAAACAAATAAAAACTTGAAATATATTGATTCACATATTATTTGTCTATACAATATGTAAATTGCACCTTTTAAGTTTAATTATGGAAATACATGAACTTTATATATATATATATATATATATATATCTATATATATATTTATATATACATACATACATATGTATATACAGTATATTTATATGTATGTATGTATGTATATAAAATATGGTTTGGTATTTTTTGCGTCATTGGATGCTGTGTTGTTTTGCTTTAAAATGATTTTCCTGCAGGCGCCACAGAGCTTCCTTTTAGAATGTCGCAGGAAATGGTGAGTTAGAAAGCGCATACATTTTGTAGACGATGCTATTCCCCATTATTTTAGCCAGTAGCATCTCTCCACCATCACCTTGCGGATGTACTGTAGCAGCCTTGCTAGAACATGGTAGCTATCCACCTACCATCCAGAACTCCATCTATTTGGAGTCTGGACCATCTACTGTAGAACAGCCCTTATCAGTGAATGCTACTGTTTGAAAATAAATCTTTATGCATTATTTAGTCCACTGCAAATATTTCTCTCCGTGAGCATCGATTAAGGGTAGTTGAAATACAGCTTGATGGACAACTTCAAACCTCTGAATTATCCTGCATGGAGGGGTTCTTGAGATTCCAAACTGCTCTAATACTGTATGATGATAGTACTGATAGTGATTTCCCGTAATATGGCTTCATCTGAATAAACCAATTTGCTCTCTGATATAAGAACATTGTTTCAACAATGCAAAAATCTTGCTTAAGTTTTGGTAAAATATCCAATGTTTTCATTTTTGCTTTTTCAGGGCATTGCACTGTCTCATCTTTTCATTTGGACCCCCCTTCCACCTCATCCTCCATGGAAACTTTGATCTGCTAGGTCATCAGGGAAACTTATCATCTGAGATTGGTATTGCTGACAACTGACAGGAAAACTTAATTAAACAAGTAGTAAAAACTAAATCTCAAATCTTTTATCAACAGAAATCCTACATGCAAACATGCAGAATAACGTGGAACACGGTCTAGGTAGTCAGCTGACACAGATAAAGAAGAGCATAGCGTGATAATCCTGTTTATCAGCAACACTGCCCAGATAACACCAAACATTATTTTAATCATTATTACCAACTGTAACATTTACATTTTGAATAACCTGTAAAAACAAGAAAACCTTTGCATTAAGTATTGGAACATTGTTTCCTACTTGAAGTGGCTCACTGTCTGAAGTTTATTATACAGAGATTGATCTTCAGAAGGTGTAATTTTACGGTCCCTTTTAGTTGTTGGTTGAAAGTTACCAGAAATTCTGTTTTCCGAATGGAAAATATTGATGGCCAACTGTTAAGCTTTAGACTTCTGAGGTTGGCTTCTGTGGAAACTCCAAAATTTTATTTTTTTAAAATCTTTTTTTACGGTGCATCATCGTATTTAGTGTCTGTCCACAACATGGGTCAATATGTGTCTCAGTGTTGGAGGTCAAGAATATTGGTCTAATTTTTCTGTTTTGAAACTTAAAAACACAATACAGTAGGTGTGTGTGTCAAGTAGTTGGTAATGACTCAAAAGCTGTGCCTGCTGAGTAGGTGGGCGTAGGGGATGTTGAGAAACTTATTAAGTGTCAAGTGGTGGTACCACTGTGTGTATATGTGTGACTCATACTGAAAAGGGTCATATGGATCCTACTTTGAGCTTTTCCCTCAGACATCCGTCTCATTTCCTTTGCTACCATTTTCATTCATGTCTTCAATTTTTCAATATGAATGAAACTGAATTCCCATTTAGCGCATATTACAATTATTTTGCAGCAGAAATAGCTCAGCACAAATGTTCCAAAAAATGTGTTGATAGTACACACAAATGCCACACCAGAGGCATTTCATTTCACCCTCCCTAAGCTGAAATGACCTCACTTATTTCAGATTTACTATGCTTTGTGTTACAAAATAATTGCTGGAAATGTTTTGCACCAGCTCTTTTCTGATATAACTAAATGATAAACATGCATATTTCCCCTCCTTTTCCCCTCCCACATGACAAGACTTCAAAAGAGGAACATTATGGTCTTATAGCCTTTAGCGGCCTCAAGTGGTTAGGAGCCTCATAACCAAATGCACTTTTTCTAGAATTATTTATCTTGAATAAATATATAATATATATATATATATGTATATATATATATAATCTTGATCTTTTTATGACTATGAGGTTTTTGGAAATCATGTTTAGGGACTGTTTAATGGTAAATGTCCCGATAGTTTGTAATGATTCAAGTACCAGCTGATAAAACTCAGGTCAATGTATAGTTTGAGAGTAGATTTCTTTCCATAACCCTTTTTAATTTTAGCATTTTCATCACTTTGCAACTGCAAAGCTGTTGGTCACTCCTTTACCAAATCTTTTCCTTCCTTTATATATATATATTATATATATATACATATATATATATATATATATATATATAAAGGTATTTTGCTTTTGTGTTTGTGTTCGGGCAGGGGAGGAGGGATGCCACGATGTTTGCACATCCTGGGCAGAATCCTTTCATCCCGTGCTCAGTTGGGCCTCAGGCCAAGGTGTACAAATGACTCACTCAATTTAAGCAACTGCAAGAGACCCTTATTCTGGAGAAATCCTGGATGGGAGCATGCCAAATGTTTACCTGACAATCCAAACAGTGTAAAGAGATCCTGTTCTGAGCCTTAAAGTCTGATTGCACCGACTTGTAGCTTTCACATTGCTTTGCAGTTCATGCAGGTCAAGTTGTTTGCAAAAGCATTAGCAGGTTTTCACAGAGCAGCATGTCAGTTGGTGAAGAAAGGGGTTGTTTATTGCTGAAGACGTTATTGGAGTGTATTAAAAAGCTCTGTATAAATCAGAGAATTTGATGTGTGGATTTTTTAATGTAAATGAGAAATTTAATTAGCAGATTAAAAAATTCTTATTTTATTCAGTTGCCCTGATGAAATTATGTGTTTACTCTTCATTTAAATTGCTGCTGCTCTATTCAAGTGAAGGATGTGTAGGGTAGCTGGTGTCCTTTTTGACGCAGGTGGTTGAAACTTATGTGTCACTAAATGGGGACAAAAAAAAAAAGCCCCGTGCTGCTGGAAGGACTGAAATTCCCCAGAGAGCACTGTTGCCATCTCATGTTGCTTGTAACTGAAGGACAGATTAGACTTGGATAAGAAATTTTAGAGGTCAATCTTTTGTTTTAAAACATAATCTATTAACCTACATATGCAGTTAAATTCAGATGCACCTTCCCAGGATTATTTCTCCATTGTTCTTTCTTATGTTCAGGTTGTGTTTTTATTAAGATTATTGATTTATTTCCACTTTTTGTGCAAATATGGATCTGTATGTGTGAATGAAAAATGTGTATTTACTTTAGAAGGAAAAGAAGTCTCATCAGAGTGCAGAGCTGTGTGACTTATATATCAGTGTTTCAGAGTGTCAGGGACTTTTTCTTCAATGCAGGACGAGTCATTTAGAGAATAGTTGGTTAGAGAAAGTCCATTAATATTCTGTTGAATTGCACCTCCTCTCCTCTCATTTTCCCTCAGGGTATTTTCTCTGGTGATTATTAAACATGGAGGGGCTCACATGAAGTAGTTCAGTTTAATTGTAGCTACAAGACGAAGAAAATACTTCAAAGGATCACTTTTTTAGGACATTGTGTGGGAGTTGGTTCCGTTTTGACACTTAACACAATCCGAAAACATGAAAATAAAACTGGTAGCGATGGCTTGTAATGAACAGTTTTTGGATGATTTTTGAAGCTGTTAGAAATCAACCGTTATAGATTTATTCTCTCAGATGTGAGAATGTGTGTGATAGGACATGCATTCACCTCCAGCTCTGCGCTTGCTGAGGTGACACCTTTTCACAAGATTCATTCTGTGAAACGCTGCGTCACACTGATCTATTTACGTGGAGACAGGAGGCAACGGCCACTTCTGAAATTAACCCTTTCTGAGCCAGGATGTCAGATGCAAACATACGTGCACACAGTCTGCTTTAGGCTTGGCTGTGCAGCCCCATCTAAATGAATCAGAAACGGGCTGATATGACTGGGACCGGTGGCCATTCAGGACAGGGATGACAAAGCCGTGACCTCAGCAAGTCTCACTGTTGCAGAATATGAGCTTCCAATCAGATAGAAGAAATGCTCAAAGTGCAGCAGATTGCCTTGTATGCTTTCATGCCTTTCAAATATAGATACTTTACACACTCTGTGCAACTGTGACTGGTAAAATTGCTATCAGATGCATCTCTTTTAACACCTCAGGGATGTATATGACTGAGCTTTCTACATATTTAACATGTTGCTGTTAAAAATCACATTGTCCTGCAAAGCTAAATGAAATCTCATAATTGGAGAAATTATGACTATGAGGCTGCTCCATCGTCTGTAACTTCTAAACTGACGATTGAGAGTTTGGACAAGGGCATCTAGATTATCTTAACAAAGCAATCCTCATCATTGAGCACAGTGGAGCAAACCTTTAGCTCATGGTGGTCATGATAGAGTACAGCTGAGGGGACCAAAACAGGTTGTATTCATCACGCAGTTAAAGTAATTTCTAAAGTGAAGTGGACTCCCTATGTTGAATATGTTATCGGTGAGTCATAGATGCTTTTGTTTGCTTCTTTGTTTGTTGCTCTCATAGCTAAAAGCAGAGATGGCTCTCACAATAAACTGGATTCTGAAGTGGTTCCCAAAGTGGCCCGAATGACCATCTCTGGAAAGAAGCAGACCATGGGCTTTGATGTTCCCAGGTATCCAAATCCCTTCTGCTCTTATGCATGCACTGCTGTTTTCTTTTTTGAACTGTAAAGAAAATGATGAATCCTTCTAAATAATTCAACTACAAGTGAAACTGTATCGTGATTTAAAATGAAAAAGCACATTTTTAATAATCTGTCAGTCCCAATTTACACAACTTGGCTTTCATTGTGACTGAACTGTCCTCAGCTCAGGGGAGAACGGCGTAGTCAGCACTGCTGTACGTAGAGTCGGCAGCCCTGAAAATGTTTCTGCTGCTCCTGAGGCCGCCTCCAAACGGCCTGAGACTCCATCTAAAGGATCGAATGGGGATGAGCCCCCTGCTGGTCCCACTCCGGGCCGCTCCTCTGGGAAGGCAAGGCAGGCGATCAACATCCAGGCAGAGTTGGAGAAGAGACAGGGGGGAAAGCCTCTATTAAATTTGGTAGTTATAGGTAGGACTCAAATGCATTACACTACACCACTTACAACTATGCTAACATGAAACTTAATAATATTTTATGTTTATTGAAAAATGCAGTAGGATTTTTGCACTATTCTTACTTCTTTCCTTCTTAATCTAATGGTTAGGGTTTGGTTTGTTGGGTATTCCCCTCCATCTACTTGGAAGGCCACTATCATATGTGGCCAGATACCACTGGGCAGTAAATCATGTTTAGGCTCCTTTTTTGATGTCCTTGTTTGGTTTGCATATGACAAGGAAAGCCATGGCAGTAAATGAGTCAAACTTCAGACCAGCACAGTTGCTCAATCATATTTTCTCATTCTCAGTTACACCAGAAAAAGTGACTTGGTAGTTTCAGAAGTGCAGATGATTCTAGTTTCCCACAGTGTACGAAACCTTTTGTGTTACCATGATCTGCCCTCCCCCTGTTAGCTTCCATCCTTGTTCCCATTTCTGTCTACCTTCCTGAACTTGCACAATTCTGGTTGCTTCCTGTCCCATCTGGGGTTTCCCTTTGCCATGTTTTATCTTCTCTCCTCCCCTACCTGTCTTATCATCCTAAGCACATTCTTCCTCTTTTCTTTATCTGTTCTCACCCCTCATCCATCCCTCCTCAGTGACACTCCCCATCCAGCGAACATCCATTTTCTCTTCTATTTCCTCCCCTAGCTGCTTGACTTCATTGCATTATTGTCTCTTCTTCTGCAGGTCATGTAGATGCAGGTAAGAGCACACTGATGGGCCACCTGCTTTACCTGCTGGGCAACGTCAACAAACGCACCATGCACAAGTATGAGCAGGAGTCAAAAAAGGCGGGAAAAGCCTCCTTTGCTTATGCTTGGGTTCTGGATGAAACTGGAGAGGAAAGAGACAGGTGAAGTTGATCATTCAAAAATAAAACCTTTAAATGCGACGTCCATGTTGGTGCTAGGAATCAAAGATGCTTAAGAATTCTCTGTAGACGCTAATGATAGAGTATGTTACTGCCAGGCAGTGGCAACTCAACAGAATCGTGGCTCTTAAACTGAAGGAATCAAAGCTTTTCTTTGAGACAATATCTTTTCTGGAAGTGTTTTCATAACAACAGTCAGCATGGACAGTGTGTTGTTGAAAATGTCCCTTATTGCCCTCTTTGTTGTGATTGCCAGTGTGAAACGGAAGCGAAATATGGCAGAAACAGAAAGTAACTTGGGTGGGATTGCATTTACACTTATCAGAGACTTCTGAGGCAGATGCGTAATATTGAAGAGCCGCACCCACTTGAGAATGTTGCTATTTAACAGAAATGGACAGGAATTATAACCCTCCATTACATTTCAAAGCTTTGTGATCACTCTGTACAGTATTAACAGGCAATCTTGTTAACAGATTTCACAGTTTTTATCATACAGATTGATTCTTATTAAAAAGAAAAACACACTATTTGTGCTTTGCTCCAGAGGTGTGACGATGGATGTGGGCATGACTAAGTTTGAGACAAACTCCAAGGTGGTGACTCTGATGGATGCACCAGGCCACAAAGACTTCATTCCCAACATGATCACTGGAGCTGCACAGGTACACCACAGAAAACTAAACCAGTGGAAGACTGCTGCTGTTGGAGAGTATAAGAAGAACATGACAGGGTTGTCCAGCTCAGGTTTAAGAGGTTTTTCTGCTCCAACATTCAACATGATTCAAATTGAACGACTCTCCTCTACAGCTTGTCAAGTTTGCCCAAGCATGCAGACCCATTAGTTTGATTTAGGTGTGCTACAGCAGGAAACATCTAAAACCTGCAGGTCTGACTCCTCAAGGACCGACTTTGGACACCCCTGGTCTATGAGTTAGAGAAAGTGATGGATTTTAAGTCAGGTTAGAAAATACAGCAGTTAAACAGTGTGTAAATTGTCATGAAAAACATGAGAACTGATGAGAAAGGGAGGGAAATTCACATATGAAATCCAATACTCTGATTCTTATTAAAGTTGTGTCAGTTTAATCTGTCTGTGTCTGCTGGATAACAAATTGGCTGCATGTCATGAGATGGGTCTGTTTGATTATTAAGCACATAGCTAAAAATGCCTTTTTCTAAATCACCAAACTATCTTGTAGTACGATGAGATTCTTCGTACTCCTTTGATAACATCAGTCAGCTACAGAAGTGTCTCATTGATCCTGCAGCTTCTCTGGTGATATATGCCTTTTGATTAAAACAGTTTCTTCCCCCCCCGATGTCTTGCATCGACATCTTGCCCCACCTTTCAGCGTGATTTTCTTTGTGGTTTTGGGCGGTGGTGTCACAAGGCAAATGTTGCAGGCATGGGTGTGCTCGTCTGTTTCTCTTTTGGGGAGCCTGTGTAATTTCTCTTTTTACCATATGACTGTCCTCACGTTCAACCTTCTCACTTTGTGACTAAGGGGTTTCTGTTGTAGGCAAACCCCTTAGTCATGGCAAGTTCATGTTCTGTCAGCTTCAGTGGATGCTCTCCTCTATTATATTAAGCAGAACGCATGTTTGTCCATAATTATTGACTAAACTACTGTTTACTGTTTATGCATTTCCACCTATATGATTTGTTAACCTTATTTTGCTTTTCAAGACATCCTTTTAGAATATGATATGGCTCCAATTTGGCACATTGCACTACATCACAACACCAATTCCCCCTTAAAAAAAGTTGGGACACTGTGTAAAATGTAAATGAAAACAAAATGCAGTGACTTGCCCATCTCATAAATCCATATTTTATTTCCCAATAGAACATAGACGACACATCAGACTGAGATATTTTACCAATTCATGGAAATACCTGCTCATTTTGAATTGAACACATTTACAAAAACAACAGAAAAAAAAGTTTGAACTGGGGGATGTCTACTATTACTGTACTATACTGAACAACAGTCTGCAAACATCAGGGAACTGAGGGGACCTGAGGCCTGTACTACAAAGCTGGATTTTCTCTTTTCGAGGCAACTTCAGGGTTAACCCTACGATGCAGGTTCACGTCTTACTGGGGTAAATTACCATGGTAATTTAAGCTGAACGACTAACCTGTTCAAGAGCATGTTATGTTCTGAATAAAAGATCAGCCACCACCTCCTGAGCAGTCAGTTATTTTGGAAATGCCATGTAGTGCTGTTATCAGGATAATCTAATAGGTACTACCACTGATCAGGATAAATGTCTGGGTCAGTCTGTCTAAGTAATGAGAGATATCCCAGGGTTTTTATCTTGCTTTGTAGATTGCACCTCAATTGCTGAAGTTTAGGAGAGAAATGTCCCACTCTTGTCTGATGCCGCAGTCCTGCAGTGTGTGTTTTAGTATTGTCTTGCTGAAACCTGCAAGATTTTTTCTGAAAGAGATTTTTTCTTGTTGCTCTCAAACCTTCATATACTTTTAAGCATTGATGGAGTCTCTTAGGGCTGCATGAAACGCTTCAGTTTCGTACAGTTTGAATGCAAAGCAAACCATACGAAGGTGTGAAATTTTTTTGGAAATCCCCGCCCAATTGAGCTGAGTCCCTGGCTTTTCCTAGTGTGCACCCCCCCCTAAGATGCATAAGCTGCCTATGCCATAGGCACTATTGCAAATCCCCATACCATCAGAGATGCAGGCTTTTAAACTGCCCACATTTAACAAGCTGGATTATGCCTCTCTTTTGACATTAAGACATGTTTCCAAAAAGAATTAAAAATTTTGATTCACCTGGCCCTAGAACAGTTTTCTACTTTGCCTCAGACAATTTCCAGTTAGTGTGAGCCCGGAGAAGATGGTGCCCTTTCTGGATTTTTTTCACATATGGCTTCCTCTTTGCATAATAGAGCTTAAACCTGCATATGTGGATTGCACAATGAACTGTGTTCACAGATAGTGAAGAGGAGGTGTTCCTGCAGTGATTTCCAGTAGAGATTCATGTCTCTTGTAATAAGGGCCTGAAGATCACAAACATCCATTTTTGACCTTTGGCCTTTACCCATGCACATAGAAATTAATCTTGATTCTCTGAATCTTCCAATGATATTTGGGTCGGTAGGACCGGCCGCGGTCAGGCCTGTGGGGGGGCTCTGGACACTGTGTGGGGGGGGGGAAGGAATACCTGAGGTACGTCCGGGACAGTTGGGATCCTGTTCTACAGTACATGGCAGATGGTGGAGTTTTCATAGTCTTTGCAATTTTACAAACATTTTTCTAAAATGGTTTGACAGTTTTAGAAGTTTATGTGCCACGCTCACTATCAGCCTCAGATTTCTTACGCACATCGATTTGTTGAAAAGGGCTTTCCAACAAGTTGTGTTACTATAAAAGTTATATATGGGAAATTACAAAGTAAGTCCCATATATAACATGAAAATTACATGAACATGTAATTTTCATGTTCATGTTTCTTACCTCTTCCTTGAATCTCTGCAGGCTGATGTTGCAGTGCTTGTGGTGGACGCCAGCAGAGGAGAGTTTGAAGCAGGCTTCGAGGCAGGCGGCCAGACCAGAGAGCATGCTTTGCTGGTGCGGTCGCTGGGTGTCACTCAGCTGGCTGTAGCTGTCAACAAGATGGATCAGGTCAGACATAAGTTGATTAAAAAATATCTCAATCAGATTGCAAATTAAAAATGAAAAGTAAGAGGACCCTCCTCAAGGTTTCTTCTGTTTTCTGATTTATGTGCCTCAAACCAGTTAGTAAAAAATGTTCATTTCTCTTTCAATATGCTTTGCTGGTGAATGGAAACTGCCAGTAAGAGAAGACAGTTTTCCTGCAGACCAAAGATTTCTTTCAGGAGTACATCAAGCTAACTGTGAAACACAGTGGTGCAAATATTTTGGCAGGGGCTTTCCTTTTCTGCCTCATGGACTGCACAGCTTGTAATTTTTAAATTAATTTACGACTGAAAGCTGAAGCTGAACTTGAAATGGATCTTGGGATGTGATGTTGATGGTCAGCAATGATCACTGATCAAATAGAAGTCAGGTCAAAACCCATTATTTAATTGTGGTAAAATGTTTGGAAGAGTGGTTAAAAATTTCAGCATAAAAGATGTACTAACTTTTTTCTACAGGAGAATATGAGAATATTGTACATTTTCTTGGGCAACTTTATGTCAGTATACGTTAGACCTCATTTGTTTCCATCAGGAGAAAAGGCAGCTTTTGGGAATTGTTTGTGTTTGCTGTTGTGTTTTTGTTTCCTATAATCAGTTATGTGGCTGACACATTTTCATTTCAAAGCTTTACAGTGGGGGAAACTTTCTTCTTATGCGTGTTTCCACTATATGTGTATCAAAATCAGGTAACCTGGCAACAAGAGCGTTTCAAAGAAATCATCTCAAAACTCGGGCATTTTCTAAAGCAGGCTGGATTTAAGGTAAGCAGGAAGAAAAGTACTCAAGGGGTTTATTTTAGCATTATTAGTTTTATCCACTCTACTTTTTTCCTTCCCAGGACTCTGATGTTTTCTACATCCCCACCAGTGGCCTGTCAGGAGAAAACCTCGCCACCAGGAGTTCAGTGTCAGAGCTCATCTCCTGGTATTCTGGACCGAGCTTACTGGAGCAGATCGGTAATATAGTCTCACCAAGATCTGTGTGTCAGAAGCTGATGCTGCTGTTTGACGCAGTATCTGTGTATTCAGTTGCAAAGATTGCAATGTTGTGATTAGGTGTGAGTCACTGTTTGCTTTTTGTCCATGTTGATTGCACCATCATTGTCCTCATGTTCTAAAATATAGCCAAATCAACTTTAGAAATAAAAAACAACCTCTTGGTGAAATCATTGTGGTAAGATGTGATAGTTTTAAGGTTTTTCCTGAAGCAGATGGCACCATGAAACAGCACTCAGCCAAGAAGTGACGCCTTGATTCAAAATTCCCAAAACATGGATTTTAAAACCGGCTCTAAAATCTGTATACTATATGCAACTGCATTTATATTTAAGTAAATCCTTTACTTTGTGGTCACCTGTTGCTGGAAGAATATTTAGTCATGTATTTCTGAAACTGTTTGTCAGCATGCCAACTCTTAGCATGCAAATGCTGAAGGATTGCTTTATGAGGTTTCCTCTAATGTACTGTAAAAGCAGTGGTTTCGGCTGCTTAGACATGTTTCAGTTATGAACCAAAGTAAGACGAACTTATTTACAGCACACTCCAGCACAAAGCTGTTCAAAAGCAGCTTACACAGGCATGGAAAAGTTTACAATGATTTTCAAAAATGGAAAAGAAGAGAAGCAATAAATATTTGCAAATATGAAATATTTTAGAATAGAAACACAAAAGCAGTTCAGCAGTGGTCTGGTACAGTTTGAGAGTTATCGCAAATGCAGCAGTGAATAAAACCACTACAGTATAGAAACTTATCTGTCCCTGGACCAGTGAAAGAGCACCTGAGTTTTAAATTTAGATTAGTGAGTTGGTTTCAGTGCAAGCTTACGGCAGAGTTTGTTACATTTCTGAGCAGCATAGCAGCTGAACACGGAGAACCACCATTTTCAGCCCATCTGGGGGTCAATGCAGAACTTATATGAACTGATGTTTCTGTAGACGTATGCATACTTCTGACATTGTTTCCTAATTGTGAAAATGCTGACCAGTCCAGTACCAGAGAAAATGATTCATCGCTGATCGTCAGACATCTCATATGTTCTAGCTTTTCCAATTACTGATTGTTTACTTCCTTTTTTTCTGTTTTTTCCCCCTTTTCAGATGCATTCAAACCTCCTCAGAGGTCTGTGGACAAACCGTTCAGACTGTGCGTTTCAGATGTGTTTAAAGGTAAAATCCTACTCTGCACAAGAGACATTTTGTTAATGTCTCGACTCATTTCTCCTTAATTTTTTGGAATAATGCAGATGTTTCTCTCTCCAGACCAGGGTTCAGGCTTCTGTGTTACAGGGAAGATTGAGGCTGGTTATATTCAGACAGGAGACAGAATATTGGCAATGCCCCCCAATGAAACCTGCACTGTTAAAGGTATGCATCATTCTTCCTGGCAGGCTGAAAGTGTGGCCGGTTTGTGATACTTAAATACAAATCTCCAAGACAAATTTTGCTTTTTATAGGAAATGAACATCCCCTTTAAAGCTCAGTTTTTAGCATAAAATTCACATTTCTGATCTTGAGATTATTTTTTTTATCTCAGATTACCACGTGTTTATTTTCACGCATTTTTGTTGTTGAAGGGAAACCTCTTGTCAGCAGCAACATAATGATAGTAAAAGCAAAAATGAAGCACATATCTGATAGAAAATGACTGTATTATTAAGTCAACCTGAAGTCCACCTGTTTTAGTGTGTGAGATGATGATGATGATGATAAACACTGCCATCCTGTGCCTGCTGGGTGAGTTACGCTCTTCCTCTTTGTACTACAGGAATTACTCTTCATGATGAGGCTCTGGACTGGGCTGCAGCGGGAGACCATGTCAGCCTTACAGTCACCGGAATGGACATCATCAAGATTAAGTAAGCAACTGACATTGTGTTGAATTATTTTATGACTTTAGCTTGCAAGTTTAAAACAATACCAGTATAAAGCTGGTCCCCACCACATTACATAATCTGTAGTTTGACTGATTTCCATGCTGATCACTGTAAATGCTTCCTTTCAGTGTTGGGTGCGTGTTCTGTGATCCCAAGGAGCCCATTCGAGTCTGTACTCGATTCAGAGCCAGAGTCCTCCTCTTCAATATCGAAGTCCCTATTACACAAGGCTTTCCCGTAAGAGTCATCAATCTTTTAAAATGGTGAAATATGAGTGCCTTTTAAGTATTTATTTGTTTTAACCACTTCATCGGTTTATTATTTTTCTACAAATTATTGAGCAAAAGTCCAAAACCGTGTTTACAAGAAGGTAAAGGCTTAAACTCTCAAATGCTGTCTGGGTCATGCTTCTTCATGCTGTTTTTCCTTTTTATTTTTATTCATTTTTAAAGGCACCTCAGACCCTAATACATTATTTTTCTGTAAAAGGTTGGAGACCTTGTCCCTGTTTCATATGACAACATAAGTCTTTAGTTTTTCTTTTTCAGATCCATCTCAAATTGGTTGCATAACAAAAATATTTCATACTGATAATGAATGTAATCAGCAGTCTAATCTTATTGGGACATATCTATCTATTCATCCATTTTCTTCACATGCTGCTTATTCCATGCAAGGTCAAATTGGGACCTTTTGATTTATAAAATTTATATCAAATCTGTATCAAATCAAATCAACGACTGAAATCCGTAGCCAGTTTTGATTTAACATTTAGATGACATGAATATTAAAAGATGAATTGAAATGGTAAAAATCTTTTAATTTGATGTCCCTTCTGATCAAAAAGCTGTTTCTGCATGTTGATTTCCAGAAATAAAGTGAAACAAGTCCGCCAAGCAGCCTACAGTGTATTGTCAGTGGATGTACAGTAGTTTACTTACAACTTAACTCTATTTTGAATTTGTACATCTGTTTGTGAAGTTTTAAGTGTGTGTTTTCTTGCTGTAGGTACTGTTGCATTATCAGACTGTCAGTGAGCCGGCCACCATTAGGAAACTTATTAGTGTTCTCCACAAGAGCAGCGGCGAAGTCCTCAAGAAGAAACCAAAGTAAGGTTTTGGAAGAACTTCATTTCATTTTTTTCTTGTAATAATAAATGCAAACATTAGAATTATTCTTTCTCAGAACTCCAGTTACAGTTATTTAGTCATTTTTCCCCCTAATTGTGACCACAGTGCAGTCCTTTACATTAGTGTGCAGGAAGATAAAACGTGCATACAGAAAAGTTAGCTTTTTTCCCCTAGAAAATACTGTAAGAGCAGCATTTTTTACTTCACTTGTATAGTTGTTAAAGGAAATCAACCCCCACATGAATTTCTTTTTGGTACTTTCACTTGTTCCGTAAAGCAGAACTCAGTAACTTCAGCTTGGGGCTCCCCCTAGTGGCGTCCTTTCACTGTCGTAAAGTGAAGCTACATGAATCACTCTGGTCCAGCTACGTGTTGGTTATGAGAGCCAGGAGCTGGTGTTTAGGTGGTGTGAAGCTAATGAAATGTTTTCTTCAAATTAGCGCTGGTAGTCTGGGGGGACGACATTGAATCGCTCCGTAAACTTTGTTTAGCCCCACAGGGATTCCGAAAAGCATTTATTGAGGTAAAAAAGTAACTGAGTTCTCCTTTAAATAAAAGCCATCTTTGCAGTGGAAAACAATATTTTAGAATGAGATTATTGTGTTGAACATGAAACTGCAAGCAGGTGTTTGCTTACCTGTTGCATCTCTTTCCTGTTAAGGTGTTTGAGTAAGGGTATGAACGCTATCGTGGAGATCCAGACCCAGAGGCCGGTGTCGTTAGAGCTGTACAAAGATTACAAAGAACTGGGACGCTTCATGCTGCGATATGTAGGCTCCACCATTGCTGCAGGTGTTGTCACAGAGGTAAAATGCTACAGCCTTTTCAGATTAAAAAAAAAAAAAAAAAAAACTGCATTTTTTTTCTTATACATTTCAGATTGTATTCTTTTCCTCTCTTTGACAAAGTTTAATTTATGTACTATTTTTTTCTTTTCTCTTCTGCAGATCAAAGAATGAAGAAACTTACTACACACACACAGTTGTCAGCCAGAGTCACAGTCAGACTGGGTTCGGTCTGCAGTCTGCTGCCAGAGAGTGGGAGCAATTCCTCCAAGAGATGCCACTAATGAAGTCAGAGTGGCTTTTCCATCCATCCAATTCTCCATCCGATGCAGCAGCAGCTTCACCTGGCCGCTTTGATCAACACTAACAGCACGACCACCTGTTAAGATCCCACCAAATAAACTAACGATGCTTCCATCAGCTCTGACATCCCGACTCGGTGTTGCTGAGCACGTCACATTTCACCCATTTGACCATCTGTCAGCACAGCCTCTCAAATCACATCAAACCGATACTGCAGTCAGACTTGAAAACTATTGTACTTAAGGGTTTCACACAATGAATGTCATTGTGTTCTGCTTGAAGAAGCTACGGCTGATCATTAATCTTGACTGACAATGATTTCACTTGATCTCTTCTTCAATTTTTTGAATGAACAACCCCACTTTTCTCTCTTTCTTGCTGTATTTAAAGATTAACATGAGGGTTCAGCATCTAGTTTACAGCACCTCTATTTTTCAGGGGGTTTTACAAACCCAAGCTGAATCCAAAACTTGAAAGAAGAGGGTGTTATATCACATGGAACATCTTAAGAAAAGGAGATAATATTTTTGCCAAAAACATGTTTGGATCTTAAGTTCCTTAGCAAAGGGGAGAAGGTGTCAAACAGTGTTTTAATGCTTACTCTTGCTAAGTTAGAGTAGTTCGTAAACAAATTAGAATAAAGGGAGAACAAGGTGCAAGATAATGAAAATGCTTCTACAAAGGATATAAAACAGCAAAGATGCAATTTAAGGGCTGATCTTTTTCATGTAGTTTGGAGATAAGTATTTCTGTTCAGAAACAAAATGCGAAATGAAGATGACATCAGTAATTTGTGGTTTTAACTGTCTTTTTCTTTTTTTTGTCAAAATGGAATCCACCTGGAAGAAGAACAGATCTATGTCATGAGATCAATCCATGTAAATGAACAAAATATTGGAAAAGTAATTTTTCAGTCTTTCAGAATATGTCTGTAATATGCAGTGTTGGGAAGTAAAAGTGAGGAGGTGAATATTTCCTGTCAAGTTTAATAGACATACACACATAAAACCAATATGATCATTACAACAGGATTATGCAAATTCATACACTTTGAGGTAATATATATATATATATATATATATATATATATATATATATATATATATATATATATATATATATATGTATGTGTATATACACATATATATTAGGGGTGCAACAATACATGTATTTGCACAAAACCATTCAATGCGGGTGTGTATTGAACTGTGACCACCATGTATTGAATATAAAAACAATACTTTTTGCTTTATTTTATCAACTTGTATTCTGACGGAAAACTTTGTGTTTAAAACTCAGTGGGTCTGCGTTTGACTACTCATTCTACTACATTCAGATCTGATGTTTGGAACTGCTCCTTTTTTGTTAAGTATGACCCTGTCCATAAGCTACTGTGGACAAAAGCATGACTCAACAAAGCATGATTATTTTTTTGTATTGGAAAAATATTGAACCGTGACACTAAAGTATCGAACCGAACTGAACTTAAAAATTTTTTGTATCATTGCACCCCTATATATATATATATATATATATATATATATATATATATATATATATATATATATATATATACACCTATCTACCTACCTACATACATACATACATACATTGCTGATATGCAGATTCATGTGTTGGAAACTTCTGTTTTACAAAATCTTCAGTTTAAGCTGAAACAGAAATACGGGAAAGATCAGAGACAGGAAATGAATCGTCAATGCTTAGCCTCAAGAATTAAAAGTGAAAAGAAAGCTCTTTGCCTTTTTGACCGTCCTTGATGAGTGGAGTTAGAAACTAATTTCGGGTAAATTTTTACAGGTTATGACATTTCTGCTGAACAGTCTAATTTCATTTCCATATTTCTACACACGTGTATGAGTCGGCCAAAGATGTGCTGAGAAACTGAAACAGCAGCAAGACTCAAAACACGGACACACAACATGAGCAAACAAGTTTAAACTCATGGCTTATTTTATGCTTTAGTGAGAATATTTGACTATTCTGCGGGGTCATTTTAATTGCAACAATAAGCAGTAATAACACAATAATGTGTAAAATTTGAATTTGGATAGTGGCAGTTTTTCTGTCCTCCAGCACAAAAGATTTAAATTGGAAAAGATAAAACACAGTTATAAACTTAAGCGTGAGCGTAAAATCAAAGGGTTAAAAAAGACTGAAGTGCTCAGGAGTCACAACTGTTCTGTAGTTTTTTGCTGCCAGGAGCTCAAATAAAATTAAACAACCGACATAAACACTGACAAGTTGCTCATTTAAGGATCCTTTGCAGAAACTTGGAGCCTGAAGTCTGAAACTTCAAATCTACAGCATCACCAGAGACTAAGTTTTGTTTTTTGTGATGTTTGCTAGTAAAATGCAGCTCAGTCCGTCAGGATCAGATGTTTTTTTCTGTTATATCAGAAGATTTAACTTCCCAGATTGTTTTGGCTTATTTGTCATATCAAAGTTGGCTGAATCTCAGCAGACGGGACATCACTTTACAGTCTCAAAATTCATCCAGCATCCTCGGTCTTCACATATTTTGAAACACAAGTGATTCAGTACAGTAATATTGAAGGCTGAACTCTCCCATCCTTCCTTGGATCAGAAACTTTTCAAAATTGTTACAATATTTTTTAATGATTTCTCTTTTATTCTTGAGGTTGATAATTGTTAGAACTTCTCAGCATGTAACTTGCTACAGTATTTGGCTTGAATGCTCCTGTAGATTCTTAACACTTTTTGCAACGTAAGGATGACCACTTTTACTTACTCCGAAAGCTGCTTTTATCACACTTCAAGTCCAGATGTTAATAAAACAAAAATCAATCAAAACTATATTTCTAAACCACTTTCACATACCAACTGTAACTGAAGTGCCGCACTGATGAATAAGATGTCACATTTTTACCAGTTAAACTAATAGAAAATAAATAATAGCAGGAGTTGACAATGTTGCACGTAATCAACACTGCTCATAACTTTTATGGACAAAACTTATACTGCCAAGTTTTCTCAGTTGAAGGAAGGGGGCATCTTTGGCTTTTGCAGCTGATTTGATCCTTTTAGCTTCATCACGTGGTGACACAAGTCAATTTCCTCCTAGATGATAAGGAGACTAGCTTTACCGTGTAGGATTGGCTGTCTTCCTCTACATTTAAGGTGAAATAATTCAAACATCTGGTCAGGATGCCTTCTGGAGGTTTCCTAGAGGAAGTGTTTTGGGCATGCCTGCAACAGGATGAATGAATGAAGTACTGAGGACTTCTAGGCCTTTTTTGTAAAACAGAAGATACTTATTCTTTTTTTCTCTTGCTCTAAATACTGAGAATAACTATTATTTAAGTTTATTACCACAACATATATGCTTTGGAAAACTCATTGTGGTATAAGTCACCAGTAGCTACAGAGTTGATTCTTAACCATTTGAAACAGAGGAATGATCCCCCACTGCCGCTGCACACTGCTCTGTGTTTTATTGTGTCATAGGAGGGGAGGATCACTTATCTTTGCCTGTGGGATACCTGTAGTTTTGAGTCATAACCTTCAGCAGCCTGTCACTATCCCAGTTTGTTCTCATAGTTTGGAAGCCTTATTTAGCTGCAATCATGCAAAAAAGCTCAGATCCACACTCTTATCTGGTTCTGGAGAACTACATCGGAGGAACGTTTGTCTCTTGCCAGAGTCACATCGACTCCTACGACCCGTCCACAGGGAAAGTCTACTGCAAAGTACCAGACAGCGGCAAGAAGGAGGTGGGAAAGTTAGTTCGTTGCTTCATAATGTGCTGAGTTTTATTTCATTTTAAGCCTTGTTATTGCCACATGGCTCTGGAAATAATCTGGGACATTGACTTTGATGACTGTGCATATTCTCATTGAAAATAAGTCTAAGTTAATGCAGAAAATGCCCATGAAGTATTTCAGAGAGAGTTACCTTTGGTCTTTGCAGAGTCAATAGTCGAGTAATCATTAAACACTCTTGTCAATAATCTTTTCCCCCATGCACTGATAAGAATAATAGTGCACAAATATTTTTGTTCTTCATATTTTACTACAGTTAGTTTGTAAAGAAGTCAAGAAGTCTCAACAGGGCCAGCTACAGATAACTGGGCTCTTGTTAACTACTCTGAAACCACAAAGAAAGCTAGAAGCCATATTATTAAAAGTTACACATGAAGATGAAGCTACAGTACAAGTCAAATCTAAGAAAACATAAACTTCAGTGTGATACAATATTCTCTACAATGCTGTCAGATAAGCAAGTCAAATATCACATATTATACATTATACTTTACATTTGGCATATGTAGTTTAAGTCTTGAGATATGAAATTGTCCAGCGTATTAAGGAAAACATCGGGAATTCAGAAGCATGGCAAATTTGAAAGTCTGATTATATTTTGGGTCATATGAGTGCAGAAAGCAGCTCTGAAAATTACCCAGAAAACATGCGTATGTGTGTCTGATGCTTGCAGGTGGATGCAGCAGTGACAGCAGCTAAACAGGCTTTCCCTGATTGGTCCGCCCGCAGCCCACAGCAGCGAGCAGAAGTCCTCAACAAGCTGGCTGATCTGATCGAAGCCAACCTGGAGGAGTTTGTCCAAGCTGAGTCCAGAGACCAAGGTGTCTTAATAAGGTTTTATCGCTTGTATTAATTCACCAGGTGATCCAATCATGTGTCAGGTCGGGTTGTTTCAGACAGACTGAGGATGTTGTTATTTGAAGGACCAGCAGTGGGGACAGAGATGGAAGGTCTGGAAAGACAGTTTGTGCCCACATACAGAGGCTGAGCCTTTGACACTTCCTCATTTACAGCATGTCCCTCCCAATGTCACCTTTTTCTGTCATCTCTTCATTCCATTTATCCCAATAAAATTAGAATGGCACAAAAAATATGTAACAAAGGGAAAAAGAAAGTCTGTTGTGGGCTGCTGTCAGAAAAAAGTAGGAAACAGTATTAAACTCTTTGCTTTCAGGTAAGACTGTGACATTTGCCCGGAATGTGGACATTCCTCGATCTGCCTACAACTTCCGCTTCTTTGCATCGTCTGTATTGCACCACACCACCGATTGCAGCCAGATGGACCACATGGGCTGCCTGAATTACACTGTCCGCTGCCCAGTGGGAGTGGGTGAGAGCTCAGTGTGTTTGCATTAGCACCTGTACATGTTTATATTTAGCTCTACAAGTGTCTTTAAATTGTTATCGTGTATGCAGCTGGCTTGATCAGTCCCTGGAACCTACCTCTGTACCTGCTGACCTGGAAGATTGCACCTGCAATCGCTACAGGCAACACGGTGGTGGCTAAACCCAGTGAGATGACCTCTGTGACTGCATGGATGATGTGCAAGTTGATGCAGCAAGCTGGTAGGACTACAGAGCCCAAGATGCAGAAGCACATTCAGAATTTAAAGGGAATTTTCTTGATGCTGGTGTTAAACCATCACAATGCAAATGAATGGCATTCAAAGACACATATTCATACAAACAGAGATGGATGATGAAAGATGAGTTAAAGATATGCTGCTTTTTCCTCTCCAGGTGTTCCTCCAGGTGTAGTTAACATCGTGTTTGGCACTGGTCCAAAAGCAGGCGATGCCCTTGTTGGCCATCCTGATGTCCCTTTGGTCTCCTTCACCGGCTCCACAGCAACTGCCCAGCACATTACAGAGCGGAGCGCCCCCTACTGTAAGAAGCTCTCTCTAGAACTGGGGGGTAAAAACCCAGCCATTATTTTTGCTGATGCAGACCTGGATCAATGCATTGAAACCACCGTTCGCTCCAGCTTTTCCAATCAGGTAAGAGAAAGCTTGAACACATTCATTTTTTGTTGTTGTTTGTTTTTAGATTTTTATTGTTTATTTGATATGATAGATGGCTGAATTACTAGACTTGTTTTGAGTGACGGGACATCTTAGCTTTAATGTGTACCAATGTATAATCTGTGGAGCAAATAACAGCTCAATCAAAGTTATTATAAAGGGAGAAATTTCCCCTTCTGGTTGAAATAAGTATTTTTAGTAATGCAAAGTCATGCAATATATCCAAAGCATTTTTAATGTTGCATGCGTTGAAAGTCCGACTGAATTTGTCGGCAAAGGTTGTGCAAAGATTATTTTAGCTTACTGTTCAAATCAATAGGATCATATGCAATTAGTACTTTTAAAAACTTCTTATATTCTGAAGAGTACTGTATATAAGACGCTTTTTTGGCTTCAGAACTGCTCTAAAGGTCCCCATTAGTAGGGGTAAACCTGCCTATTTCTCACTCTGCACTCTCATGATGACACACTCAAAACGCCATGGGCTTCATTTGAACAGGGCGTGTCCAGACAATTTGCCAATCAGGCCTTCTGAAATCTTCAGCTTGTTAACACCTTAAAGGAATAGTACACCCACAGACTGATGTGCGTTCACTTTCTACTCACCCTCATGCTGAGCAAGACTGTGGAGCACATTTTTAATATCTCAAATGCAGCCGGGGGATCCGACAGGTTTTTGTTTACCCCCAACTTTCATATAATGAAGTTCACCAACGACTGAACAAAAATGGTCCATAAAAGTCCACAAAAACTTTGTAATATTCCTCCATACTGCTCATCCAATGTAATCCAAGTGTCCTGAGTTGGTAGCATCCATAATTTACTCGAAACGATATCATTTAGTAGATTTTTATAGCCTAAACAGTAGCACATTGCAGTTTCTATATGTGCATTCGTGTGAGTTCCCAACACTACGGAAGCCGCAGTGTTCAGAACCTACTCTGCCGATAATGCAAGTGTAGAGGAAGAAATTAGCTGTTTACATGTGCTAAGTGCAAACGAGCTATGGACAAACCAGGACAAACACAAGAGGGGTTGGCTATTGATTTAAGACAAAGAAAGAAAAAAAAAGAGAACACGCAATCTCGTCTGCCGCGGCTTCCGTAGTGTTGAGAACTTGTAAGGGCGCGCTTTGCAGCAGCTAGATGTACTACTGTGTAAGCTATGAAAATCAACTTAATGATGTCGTTTCGAGTAAATCATATATTGTTATTATATATTGTTATCATTGTTCTCATGTAAGCCGTATTCATTCAGTTGGCTGTGTTGCTGCTACAGACATTGCCTGCTTTATATAAAACGATAGTGAGTTGCGTTTGTGTGAAGGAACCATCAACAAATTCTGTGATTTATGTTTGCATACACCACAAACCCCCCAAGAATTGTAAAATGCAGACACTCATTTCTTTGGAGAATTATGACATGATTGGATTAAAGAGCAGCATAAGGAGAATTGTGTTGGACTGATTCATATCTTATTTATTAGTACCAACCAGACAACCTGTAGAGGCTGTTCATATTCAGAACAGTGCCTAACAGGCAACAGATTATTAGGTCAAGGTCACAAGTTGTTCCTTTTTAAACCAACACCTCTATTATAAGAACTGTTTACATTACTACATGAATTTGAAGTAAAACATTGAGGATAAATGATCACAGTAGTCCCACTTACAGTTTTATCATTTTGTAAGTTGGAGGCAAGAGTTTGGGATTCTTTGCTTTCACTACTAGAATTCAGAGTTCATCATCTACTGTATGTCAAGCTGTCCTGGCCCAGATGCAGCTAAACGTTCCCAAATCATGATTTCCCACCACCATATTTTATATGTGTGATGTGATAAGCTTTCTATGCTGCATGACCCTTCTACACTTAAGTATACATTAACTGATTAATTTGATAGATTCCTATTAATAAAACAGGTTCTCTTCAGCTTTAAGGATTTCTTTAATGAATTCAGAATTTTTCTTAAACTTTTAGGCACTGCTACATCCTTATTATGGTTGTGAGATGAAGGCTGTTATCTTCAGTATATGATGACTGTATGCAGGTGATGAGAGTGTAGTGACATGGACTTTCCACATGGTGGGGATCACAGCTCACATTTTCTCATGGAGTAAGTTGATGAAAACTTTCTGAACTATCACTCGCTTCTCATTTTCTTTCTTTTCACAGGGAGAAATCTGCTTGTGCACCAGCAGGATTTATGTAGAGAGGAGTATTTACTCCGAGTTTCTTGAGAAGTTTGTGGCTGCTGCGAGGAAGTGGAAGACTGGAGCTCCCTCTGACCCCAGCAACAACAACGGAGCACTCATTAGTAAAGAGCACCTGGAGAAGGTGGTTGCATAAAAAGTCAAAAGAATTAATTAATTTCCTTTCCTTTATCATATTTCAAACATTTTTCTGTCTGAATTGCAAGGTTCGCGGCTTTGTTGCACTTGCCAAATCAGAAGGCGGCATAATCCACTGTGGAGAGGGAGTTGACCAGCTGGACCTCCCTGAGCGCAACAGGTCTGGCTACTTCATGCCAGCCACGGTGGTCTCAGGCATATCTGACAGCTCACGGGTCATGCAGGAGGAGATCTTCGGCCCGGTCACCTGTGTCAGCCCCTTTGACACTGAGGATGAAGCTGTTTCCAAGGGCAACGGTGTGCGTTACGGTCTGGCGGCCACAGTGTGGTCCAGAGATGTGGGGAGGGTTCATAGGGTAGCCAAGCGTTTACAAGCTGGACTGGTTTGGACCAACTGCTGGTTGGTGAGAGATCTGAATCTGCCATTTGGAGGAATGAAGAACTCTGGTGTGGGGAGGGAGGGAGGAAAGGATTCCTATCACTTCTTCACAGAGGTGAAGAGCATAACCATCAAACACTAACAGAGTAAAGATTGCAACACTGGCAAGGTTATCTTTTAGAAGTAATGTATGCAGATGTGGGAGGATGTTTGTTCTCTGTCTTAAAATGATTCAGCCCCGGTCAGCTGCTTTTGGGTATTACAACATCAAATTTCTCCTTCCAACCTCCCTGACTGTGATTAAGTCACATCTGTTAAATAAAATGCAGAAGCCATACTGTAAACACACAATAAAAATGAATCATATGAGAAGAAATATGTCTTACCTTTTTGATTATTTTCTTTGCAAATGTTTAAGTGCACGAAATATTTAGAAAAGGTAAATGTAAAAAAGTTGTGGCCAGTTATAACTTCCATTTTTACAGAAAAAAAAAAGCCAAGATGATAATTTGCTGCCTATAGAGGAGCACTTTAACCCAACATCCTTTAAACGTTTACACAGAAAGTATGTCTGACAAGTGACAAAGGTTTCTATCTAGTGGCTTTCTGATTTACAGACTTGACAATATTGTTTTTATCTTGTTTATATAGGATGCAACACAGACATCAACCCTTTGGGTTATTTGGAAATGGTGTAATCATATAGCTCACCCTGCAGCCACTAAAGGCCTTATTTGCTTAGAACAGTCTACAGCACATGGGAACACAGTTTCAATTGCTAGTCTGTAAAAAACTTCTCTTTAAACTTATTTTTCTTTTATGTAAAACTATTGTTAGTGCGGAATAAAAAAAGCAGAGTTACATAAATATGGAATTTTTTTCAATTCCTAGAATAACTTTTAACGCATTTAAAAAGTAAAAAAAAAAAAAAAAAGTCCTCTGTTGACCATGGTTGTGAACACAAACAGTACATGTGTGCCTCAGGCTACCAATCATGACTAAACATTTCCAACTGAGTTTGTCAAAGCAGTTAAATCAGATTGGAATATTTTTTTGTTTTTCTGGAAAACAACTACTGTATAGAGACAAGACACATAACAGAATTCCCTTATGATGTGTTTTTAGTCTCTAAGTCTGCGTTACGTCACCGTCAGAACGCAGCAGGTCTTGATAGCATCTGTGATACACTGTCAGTAAAAGAGAACATATTCTAGGTATGAATCAAGACAAGAATTAGATAGTGAATCAATATCATTTGACAATGTGGATGCAAAGTTTTTCAGAAATCCTCGTGCTCATATTTTAGGTCTTAAGCAGCCAAGGTTGCCCTTGGGTTATATAGAAGATGACACTCATGGTCAAAGTCTGCTGTGTTTTGTGCGTCATGCAAAGTTTACAGTATGTACTCAGATGTGAATGTTTTACATTCACTTGTTTTTATGTCTGACTTGCTGACGTAAGGACATGAGCAAATGCTGAGCTGCCTCATGTGGTGGTTAAACAACATAGTGAAAGGAATAAGTTGGTGGACTGACAGGATGTCCCATGTGTGCTGCTTGTCACGAGGAAACCAGTTTGTAGAAAATGATGCAACAAGAGGGATCTTGCTAAAAGTCCATCAGAGTAGATGGCAGATAAAATGTGACATTTTGGATGCTAAATTATGTATTTGATGTTGTCTTGTCTTAATATTAAGTTTCATACATTATGTGTGTGTGTGTATGTGTGGATGACAGAGAGTTTTTTCAATTAATTGAAGACAAAACTGAGATTATTCTGTTGGGAAGCAAAGAGGGAAGCGAGAAGAGGGTCAGTATTGGTAAATATTTTGAGACTCTGGCTCTTAAAATCACCAGTCAAGTTTGTAACCTTGGAGTGTTAATAGATATTTTTGTCAATACTAAACAATTAGATGTTGTCTTCCCTAGAGTTATGTGAGCCAAAATAACTGGAATGATTAATTTTTAGTCTTTGACTGGAAACACACCATAAGGTAATGAAAAGCTAAATCAAACCCCAAAGGCAGTCTAGCCTAACACAGCCTCTAACACAGTTGGTCAACTCAGACTTTGAAAACATACATCTTCTGGGACCAAATTTATTTTTCCTGTATGCCTACAGATTTCCTCCCCCCCCCCCCCCCCCCCCCCCCCCAAGAAATTGGCCTCACACAGGGGTTGACACTTAGTCCCTGAGGCAAAACAAACTGAAAATAAACAACCGTCTGACACTTTGTGTGTATCAAAGAGATGCTAAAAGCTTAAACAACACAGCAGCATTGGACGCCCTTGACAGGAGGTTCGGTTGAGAGTCATCACATGGGAATGGTTCTCTATAAACCTGGGAAACCTGTTGCATTCAGGATATAGTCTACAAATTAAAGCACCCTATTGGACATCTATAAAAGAATAGAAACCAAAATTCCTAACCCAAAACTGAAGGGCATAGCAGATACACATGCTTTTATGAACTGCCATCACATTTTTTGCTACCTAATAAAAATCTGTCATCTTTGCAACATGTGACCAAAAATTAATGTAGTGTGAGATTGGTGTGATGAAGCAGCTCCATCATGCATGCAGATGAGGACGTGTGCAAGTTGCACCGTGCCTCATTTGGGCCAACGTGCCAAGTTCAGGAAAAGAGGGCATTCAGGGGGAAGTGCCCCATCCGCTCAGCAAGTGCACAAAATCACGTCCTCCGGTGTGCTGTATGTGACGTTTACCACACAGCCAGTTTGCGTCCCACCCTCTGTGTTTTGGCTAGTGAATGGGTATTGTACTGTATCACACCACATGACTACACACGCGCACTGATATGCCTTCCTAGAACATTGCGTGTTATGAAATTGATACCACCCAAAAGTCAGGTCAGATTGTGTAAAACTGCATGTTTTGTTGCACACACCCACAGTAGAAACAGTATGGGGGCTTGGTAAGTCAGCATTTATTTCATTTCCCCCCTGTTTCCGTCATTTTTCCTCTTTTATCTTAAATCTCCCCTCTTGTGAATGTTTCATTGAAAAGGAAACGCCTCAGTATGAGAGGTTTCGCCCCACTGTACGTGACTTTGCAGACATTGGCCACAAATGCAATCAAAGCAAGCCTGTAACTTTATCCTTACTTACGAAGCACTTTTAGAGATGAAAACAGAACTTTTTTCCACTTTATATCCTCAAGTTAACCAGAAAAGTTAGTCTAGTGAACTATATAAACAGTCTGTTTTCATGCAGGGACGAGATAGGCCTCCTGCAGGGGGTTTTCTCACTCTTTCAAAAACTGCCAACAGCCTTCGTAGCACTTCATTTGGATGGAATTCAAAGCAATAAGTCTATGAAATGTTTAATTGTAAATGTTCACATAATCATAATATTTATTTGTGCCCCAGTTTTTTGCAGATTGACATTTGCTATTTAAACAAACAGCTTCATCCGGTATTATAACTGAAATGGAGGTTTGATTTGCTCTGATTCTATGATTTCTTTTCTCTGTTCAACTTCTATCTTTCTTTTTCCTTCCTGTCTGTGGTCTGTTCCCACTGTCTAGTTTCCTTTCTTTCCTCATTTTCTCTCCTTGAATGTCATGTGGCTCACACAGCGTGCAGCAGCCTCTGCTCCTCTTTCGACGCTTCCATCTCTTAAGGCCCTGTGTCACATTTGGGTTTAGGGAATTTTCCACAGCGGGACGGCCTGGATTTTGTGGAAGATAAGCCCCTAGACGAAGCTGAGTCCTGAGAAAATGTTGCCGTTCAGGCAGGTTAAGCAAACAGCCAATAAACCCCAAGTGTATTGAGAAAACAGAGGGAGGGGGAGCGTTACTTGGCTACAGAGGTCCAAAAGTTTGCAACTACATGTCAGTCTCTGTGAGGTGCTATGTACTCAGCCTGAAAGGACAAAAAAAAAAAAAAAAAAAAAACTCACAGTGGAACCATGTAAGCTACATCTATCAAGGGCAGAAATTCTGAATGGATAGATGTGAATATTTCAATTAAATTAACTTTAAAAAAGAAAGAAAGAAATTTGGTTTGTGTTTTAGTTGACTGGAAGGTCATACTGGCATCAGTTGAAAACATCAGAAACTATGCATTACATAACATAACAAAAATAGGAGTTTGTTTGACTAATCAAGCTTTGAAACTAAGCTTTTGGGCATGATAATTGATAATAAATTAACAAGAAAAAGAGTGTGGATAGGATTGAACGTGTGTGTGTGTTTTCTGCAATTAGGACTGCCAGTTACCCATTCACTGATTCTGTCAGACTTGAGACGACAGTTTTACCGATAGACCGTAAATAGAAGGGGATAAACCTTCTGCTACGTCACCCGCTGGTTTCTGAAGAGCTAAAAGAGAAGCCAGTTGGGCATGTCCCACCGTCGCCATCTTGCCGTGTCACGTGTGTTGTCACTCCTGGAATATACTAACATGGGCAAAGGTGAGGTCACTCCGAGCTGCAGGGCAAATGATTGACAGCCAATGTACTCTGGGCTAAACGCTAACCGAGCTAACTCTAAACTAATAGGAGTTAACGAAGATTAGCCCCCTAAACGGCGGTGTAAAGGTAAGACACGCTTAGACTTGCTATTATCTGACTGAAAACCGCCGTTGTGCTGCTCTGCTACAAACTGAGACCTTACAGAGAGCAAACAAGGAGCTAAGAAGGAGCCACCGGTTGGCAGGCCGGGCTTCCGGTCTGCCGCATGTCAATCAAAAGGACACGCCCTTAATTATGTGTCATTTCAAGATTAAATAACATCTAAACGGATGAGTTGTAAAAAAAATTCACCCCCTCACAGTTTGCATGAAGGTAAACTTGACCTATTAAACCTAAAATGGTTTTTTGAACCAGGCTGTAAGCATTATTTCTGCTGTGAAGTTGGCGTTGGGAGTCTATTTGCTCTGTTTTGCAGCCAGACCCAAGCGGATCAAGGGAGAACTACAAAAAATGACTTCTTCTAGGTAGCCTAGTTGGCCATTGCAGGTTGCCGCTTGGTATTACCCAGCAATCTGGCCCAGTGGCACGACAGAAATATTAAAGAAACTTAGAATTTAGTGTAAAATAAACACATCTACTGTACATCACCAGACATGTTGCTGTTGATAATTTTACCTTACCAATAGTAGAAACAAATGCCACCAAAACTGTTCTCTACAGAGGAATGTATCAATGGAACTCATTACCAAAATATATTTTATAAACAAATGGTAAAATTCAGTTTAGATAATCATTAAAACAATCTCTATTGGAACAAGTATGAAATAATTATATTGATACTCATATTATTATAAACTGTAAGCAATGAGTATAAAATGAAGGGAATAGTGACTATAATAAGATGAGTGAAGATGTATGCGCAAAGATGAAATGAAAATCATGTTTAATCAATATGTTATTGTTTTATTACAGTGATAGTGATGAAATTGTTTTTTTTTTTTTAGCTTTGCTGGTATTGTTGGTTTTGGAGGACAAACACAAACTAATGTAACAGTTTTTTCTGTGTACTGTATGCATTGATGGGTTTTGGATGCATTTTACACTGGCGCGATTTTTGTGATTGAATACTTGAATTGTCTCCAAAAAGAATAGAAGCAACAATGAACTGTTGATAGGTGATCTACATAAAATAATAAACAGCAATAAACTGAGTTACCCACTGACCAAGCTAAAGATAAAAGTTAGGAGGTGAACAGGAAAGTGATGTTATTTTTCTCCCTTTCCTAAAAATTTCATATCAATTAAATTTTATTGCGGTTTGAAAAAGAGCTTTCCATCCACACATCCATTTTCTATACCAGGAGGCTGGAGCCTATTTGGATGATCAGCCAAAAGGAGGGAAGCATCCCAGGCTGAAGATGTGCTGTATTGTGGCGCTCTTCTGGGACTGTTCCTGTACGCTATGGGGAGCTGCAGTTAAGAAAAATGATACAGTCTGATGCAGAGGTGACAGGATGCAAATGTCCAGAACAGAGCAGCAATGAAACTTTTTTTTTCCTCAAGGTTTAAATTAATATAAATGAACTTTTCTGTTCTTATTTTAGATTTTAGATTTAGCTTGCCTGTCAGGGGAGCTTTGATCTGAGTTTGAAATTTCTTTGTATTTATTCACGTGCACATTATGGCAGAGGATTCCCTTCTGAGGATGCAGTTACCTACATATGAATGTCAACAATTTCAAGGCATTCTTTCACAACAATCTTTAATTTGCATGTTGTAGTCACTGATCTGTGAAACACGTTTTGGCTCATAAGCCTTCCTCTGGGAGCCAAATATTCAAACACATAAAGTTCATTTATGCACATATGACCAATTCCCAATAAAAGTCATATCAGGCATTTTGCACAGAAATCGAAAAAAGCTTGCTGTTCAGACAGCCATCGGCCTCTTGGGTTTAGTTCCTATGTTTCTTTTATTTGTAATTTGCGGAGTATGGCATCTTGGGCAGTGCTGACTATTACAAGTAGAGAGCACTTCCATAGATGGGCTGCTTTCCTGCTATACATGGAGACAGAGTACACACAGGATAGCATTCTGCAAACACATGAAGATTTTCATGTGAACACATCACAACAGATCCACCTTTTTCTTTTAAAACTTTTCTTTAAAAATCTTCAATAATTGAGTATCGGTGAAGCAGAGGAAATGACTTGCTGAGCCTAACATTGTTTCTGATGTACATTAATGAAGTGTCAACAGCGGTTCTTTGTTTCTTCATGAAAGAAAGCATCATCCACAGGAATCATCTATTCGAGCTGTACATTTTTGCATTTTGAATGGTAGTCTAATAAAACACTCGCACCGTTGCTACCCTGCAGTTTCCAGAACACGGTGACCTAGATTTACTCTTCTTGTAAAACTGAGTGACTGATGCGTTTACCTGATTAAACATGAATTACGGCATTATATTTCACACCACCTGGACTATATTGAGTCAGAAGTGTGTCTAAGTTAAACACTGGCTGGAGGTGATTTATATCAAGGCTTATAAACAGGACAGGAGTGTAGCTCTTTCACTTCTCTGATAAGGACAATTTACAGTGAGGCAGTCCTCATCTTGTGGCTGATGTTCCTGTTCTAAAAACCTGTGTTTGCAAACACAGAGAAGAAACATATAATAAAAAGAAAAACAGAAGCCGAGAGATTGACCTAAATAATCACCTGACAATATGGTGGATATATAACCTCATATTAAGGCTAATGGCATTTGGACAATGCATTTCAGCTCCTTTTGCAGTGGTGTTTAATGGCTGAGTAAATAGTGCTGTCTTCTAGCAGTCATTATTCCTCTAGTTCACCCTTGGGAATTCTCCACACCCATTTCAGAAGAGCTAGTTAGCATCTCATTCTCCCAGTAACATAATATGTAGGCCAAACAAGTAGGTATTCTGAACAGACTGAAAAGAACTGTTGTGTTGTTGCACTTGTGTTGCAAGCTGATTAAGTCCACTTTGTATATGTTCCATGCACTGCAGACCCATCATACTTGTGCTCATGCTTGTATTTCCACCATTATCCTGTCTGCATTCCAAAAAACTAATGAACCACAGCTTTTCTCTTTAATAGTCCTCTGCTGATTTCCTGCATTGCAAAGTGTCACCTTGTGAAAGCTGTTTCCATAAAAGAAGTTTGCATTGCATTGTGTAACTAAGGTAGACATAAAAGGGCACAAAAGCTTGGGTCAACCACTGCAATAACAATAAAAGGAAACCAGGTCAGCAAGGAAATATTAGATGTTTAAACAAGGTTGTTTATTGTGAAAAGACACAAAAAAACGCCTGTAATTCTAGAAGAGCTCAAAAATGGTGGATCCAGGAGGATTTAGAGACCACATTGGCCTTTATTGCCTGATTTAAAGAAAACAAACTACTTTTGCACCAGGTCTGCATATTGTGTGTTTAAGCATTCAGAGTATCTGACTCCGATTCTGCCGATCTAACTTGAACTTGAGGATGAGACGTTGGGACGATCATTGCTGGAAGTAGAAATCCAAAATTTGATGTCAGAACTGTTCAGATTGTATAATCATTATCAGTTTGTTTACTTAGTGTTTGTTTCTACGCAGCTCCTCAGCTGGACAGCAGAGCAAGAGGTCAGCGCACCACCTCACTCTGTTAATTGCTCTCATCTCAACAGGGAACAAAATGCCGAGTATGTTGTCACTTATATGTAAACCATCACTCATCTGGGGTGGATATATGAGTGTGTGCTTAGTGTGGGACGATGCGCCCTAAATTAATCACACAAGGCATTCAGTGTGATTCATGGTCATTATATAATCCCATTTTTTTGTTATTTTTGGTATATAGTACCTGTTGTTACATGTTGGAGGTGAACAGTTTTAGATGATGTGATTATGTTCTGAGTTGTTTGGGTAACTGAGCATAAATAGTTCATATGTATGTTTGCACTGGAGAGCTAAATGAGTTGCACCATTGTGTTTCATACGTATTTGACAAGTAAATAAAGTTGCAACAAAAAATAGTTCCAAGAGGGTTTCTTTCCTCCACCTTGGTGTTAACTTCAGGGCTAACTTAATTACCACATTCTGAAATGTAGTATTTGGCATTTCAAGTGCTGGGTACTGTATACCTTTGAGGTCACATAATGCAGGAAACACAAACAAAAGGCATCTAATTAAATGGAGGTAAAAGCATAATAAATTAAGTTACTATTAGAGGTTTTTTTCTTTCTTTTACTGTAATAAATGTGCTGATGCTGCATGAGGACTCTAACAGTAGCAAAAACACCTGAAAGTGTTTTGCAAGATTTGCAAACAGTGAAGGGGAATAAAGGATGTGTAAATCAACCAAAGAACATTAGTGAGTTTCCAAGTCTGCATGAATCAGGACGAGCTGACAGACCAACGAGCGCAGAATGAGCTGCGTGAGGGACACATAAGCAGCTAGTGAGCTCAGAATATTAACTAGAAGTTGTTTATTCTCCACCATACAGGTTTGTCATGTACAGGAAGTGTAGAGGGCAGTGAGGACAATAACTTATCAGGACCAGCTGAGTACGGCCAAAATTACCCTTTAGTTTTTTACAAAAAAGACAAAAATATGTTTGCATTACATTTCATTCATTTTTAATTTCATATGCATTTGATCCAAAATGATGTGAGAGACCATCTCTCACACTGAGACGGCTAATTCCCTGAGGCAGTAACTATGAACTCAGTTAGGTCTTGATATGTTAAAAATGTTATTTGTTGTTATATTTGCCATGTAGAAAACCTTCTCAAGTTAATAAATATGATCCTACAACTCATGGTATTTAATTTATGTGGATTCACATCAAAATCAGATGAATTACAGCTCCTTAAGCAGAACCCTTTGCAAGCTAATCCGGTGAAAGTGATCTTAACCAGCATTTTTTTTATTGTGTGCAGTAAAAGTAGAGAGCAGTCAGCACATAAAAAAATATGCATTGACCAGAAAAATCATTTGGCCTTACTCAGTATCAAGCTGGGCCTCTTAGCTGCAAACCAATATAAATTAAGCCAAATTCTCTTCTATTTGAAACTATACATCATGGTGCTAGCTTCTCACTAGAAAAAAAGGGCTCACACAGCTTGATTTCATTTTCCATGCAGTGGAAGGAGGATGGCACCAAATCCTCCCCTGAATGAAGAAATAACGAAGTCTACATGTCACAGTGGAACAGTGTGCTGGGCTTGTCGCCTCCAGCATGGCAGCCTCAGAAAGGCCATCGGGGCTCTATGGAGACTGCACAGAGCCACGGCCTGTCTGTCAGAGTGTGGGTGGATATGAGTGTGCAGAAAAAAGGGGGAAGGAGAGGCTGCTAAATGCTGACTGGTCAGTTCCAGACAGTAGGACCAGATGGCAAAGTTTGGCCTCAGTTTGCACAGGCCAATCGCTTGGTGAGCATTTGTCTGTATTCACCTACACGCACACACCTTTATATCTACTGTATGAATATATACACATATACAGAAACAGTTTGTATGATGGCATATAAGATGTTTGTATGATGCTAGTGCATTTTTTTCTTCCCTACTTGTGTGTAACATCTTCAGTTTTCACATCTGAAGATATTCCTCCTCTTCCCACTGTTCAGGCTGGTCTTGGTGTGTCTTCTGAATGGAAATATAACAGGAATACCTTGACAGGAACTGTGGAAGAGTGTGTCTACTGTATGTAAGCAGAAGGTGACAGACAAGGAGAAACGCATGCAATGGGGAGTTAAAAACAGATGTGTCTGTGAAGAGGAAAACATTTAAGTTACTAACTTACATTTGTAGTTCGTGAATATAAACTTATGATATAATATTATCTATGACTCAGTGTCTTATAAATGGTATCATGAAGAAGAGCCTTTGTATTCTGCCACTAACTGAGTTTCCTATCCTTAGATACTCTGAATTCTACCGCAGCTGTCTGAAGTTATTGCCGTTATTTGCGCCTCAAATTTGTCTTTACTGAGTAGAATGCTCTGGTAGGTTTAGACAAAGTCTTTCCCTGCAAGTATTGTCATTTGGAAACAGCACTAGCTCTTGATTTAAGGTTAACAAGACCAAGCTTCCGTATAAAGGGAGCCGAGAGCAATCACTGCAATATCAATTGTCACCTGGGCGAATAAATGACAAAAATCTCTTAAAATGTTAAGTGTTTGCCCCAAGATAATGTTTAACAAGTCTTTCCCCCTCCATTGTTCCCCTGTGTAATGTTTTGAGAGAAAAAAAAGAAGAAGCTCAATCACGTTTTATTTCAGGTTTTTAATCAAAGTCCAACCTGTTAAGTCTCTTCTCTGATTTTTTATATATGTTTTTTCAAGGTTGAACAAGTCATATTTGTTGAGGTCACATTTTAAGTTCCTGCTACCTCTCAGGGCTCATTCGATTCCATTTTCACCTCTTTACACCACAGCATATTCCAACTCCCAACATCCAAAAGCAAAGTCAATACTCATTGTCAACTGAAGATCTCTTTAACCCTTTCAGGCATTTTGGTACAGTGAACATCCAACTGAAAGATTTTTTTCTTATATATGCATTGATAAGGATGATACTTATTTGCCTATTGGCCACTTAGTTGGCATTAGTAGTAGTAGTAGTGACCTTTATTTAAAACCAGGTAAGTCAGTTGAGAACCAGTTCTCATTTACAATGACGACCTGGCTAAAAGGCAGCAAAGTAAATAACACCAGAAAATAAATGAAAACAAATACAAAATTACAATTCATTAGTGAGTCATCCCACAGCACCTATTAGGAATACATAATGAAAATAAGCAGTAAATAAACCAATGCAAGAAGACAGAAGAAATAATGATAAAGAGCAACATTAAAGGATTCTTCTAGATGTCCTCAAAAGTAAAATATAGCAAGAAACACAATATAACACTCTTGGGTTTAAATATGCACAAAAGGAGTTACATGTGATAATGAGGAAAATAACATTTTCTAATCAGCTTATTGATTTATACAAGGAGCCATACAGTATATACAGGTACTACTTAAAAAATTGAATATCCTGAAAAAATTCATATATTTCCATAATTCAACTTAAAAGGTGCAATTTACATATTGTGTAGACAAATAATATGTGAATCAATATATTTCAAGCTTTTATTTGTTTAGATGTTGCTGATTAGAAGTTGCAGCTTAAAGGGATATTGTGTAAGTTTTCCTGTTATTTATTCACAAAAATGAATTATTTGGTTCAAAAGTGTTTTTCCATTAATCAGTAATCACTCCCATCAACAAACTGAAGTGCTCCTGTGCTCTGAATTTGCTGTTCGTATCATTCATGTATACGTCGAACGGGTCGGCCTGGTGGCGGCTACCATGTCGAGTCGCCATGTTTTTATGTTTAGTAGAAGCGTGACAGTAGAAAACCACAGAAACTCACCGGAGACACCGGAATTGTCAGCTCAGTTTGTGGTAATGCCTTTGAAAAGTCACCGCGGTGCAGTGAGGAGGAACCCAGCGTTACACTGATGCTGTGTTCATGTACAGTCGGGCAGGCGGCTGTCGGTAACAAACCAGATGTAATTTTAATCACAGAAGCTGAGAGAAAGAAGGTAAAACATGGGTGAGGGAAAACAATACAACATCGCCATGACAACATATCAGATGTAGACTGAAGTCACTGTAGCTGACAGACCACGTCTTCACATAGAGGTTTATGCCTTTACATGCAGCGGCTGTCGTCCGTCTGCCGGTTTCACACGAACGCAGCATGAAAAGTACGAGGGAGCTGCTCGGGATATACAATTGTTACACAATGTCCCTTTAAGAAAACCTCAAATTCAAAAATTCAAAAACTTAGAATACTGCATAAAATCAGTCAGAGAAGGGTTTTAAATACAAAAATATCAGGCCTCCTAAAGTAAAATCTTGCATCTGTATTTTGTACTTGGTGGGGGCTCTTTTAATGACTGCCTTAACTCGGCCTGGCATGGATGCTACCAGCTTGTGGCATATCTCAGGTGTTATGGAAGACCAACATGCTTCAATCACAGCCCTGGTCTCTTCTCTTTTGTTTGGTCTCTTTCTGTTTAGCTTTTTCTTGACAATACCCCACAGATTTTCTAATCAGCAACATCCAAACAAATAAAAGCTTGAAATATATTGATTCACATATTGTTTGTCTATACAATATGCAAATTGCACCTTTTAAGTTGAATTACGGAAATACGTGAATTTTTTCAGGATATTCAAATTTTTTGGGTAGTACATACATGAAAAAACAAAACAAACAAAACAAAACAACAACAAAAAGAAAAACAACTCCCCCCGGGAGCTTGAGGTTTCTAGAACCTTAGCTGTTATAGGATTGTGTTCTTATACTTCCTAGCAGTTTGAGAGCTTGACACCATTGTTGCCTTCACTTCTTTTCTGTTTCCATTTTTCAGAAGATTCTTTTTCTTTTTTGATTACTTTCTTCTGCAGGTTGTCCAGCACCACAGTGCCCATTGCCATTGCACATCATATAATCATGTATAGTAACATCCCTGTTTATTTTAATCTGCTTCTCCGTGTTCTTCTGTCATTAGTTGCATGCATTGTTTTATTTTTAAGGCTTGTACGGTTTCCTGCCATTTTATTGGATGGCTGGTGACACACCGCCTTTGGGAACAAAGTCACAGAAGATCAAACATGCTTAAAAACACAAAGAGAGCCTGACCCTTCCTGGCACATAACAGTAAAGGCGCCATGTCACCTCACTGTCTGTTTACATTTGCTGACTGACAGTGCAGCCATGACTCCGTCTGACAGCACTGATATTTTGCCACACGTAAATTAGAGAGACAGTTGATAACATAACACCAGCTTTCAATCGTCTAAGTAGCTAATTTATTGTTTTTCTTTGTAGCCACTGATCTATCATCAATCCACCTATTTATTTCCGTAAAATAAATAGGACATAGCTATCTGTTTCATAACATATCTAATATTTACTCATCAAAGCAGTACTAGGTCAATTCATGTAGTCTGCAAACCCAGATTTAGTCCAGTAGTATTATTTCAATGAGTGCACTGACCTTAACACACCCACCCACACACACACACACACACACACACACGCAAACTCTCTCTTTGCTGCCTCCTTGTTCGAGCTTCTCATGACAATAGCTCCTTGTCTCGGTGCATTTCCTCATTCAGTTTTCAGAGAAGGAGAAAATTTCCGGGGATTCTTCGTCTTCTTCTCTGACCTTGTCCATAAAACGCACTCATGAATGCACACACATCCGTGAACAATCTGCAGCTAACCACTCCCAGGGGAAAATAAAAGGATTTGATCTAAAACCACTAATTGGCTGTAGACCGTCAGCAGTGTGGCTGCTTTGTAGCTGGACAATGAGCCTCCTCCATCCCTGTGCTGCATGACTGGGGTGTAATGTTGATATGATCAAAGCTGATTTTCTCTTTACGTAAAGCATCCGACCACTCCTCTACTCACAGGAAAGCCATTGCACCCAAGGACAATAGTTATTTGTTATAGAGAGAATATAAACTCTACATCTAGTTTTTAATGGTGTAGTTTAGGTTCCACTCACTGTTATTCTTTTCCAAAAGACACGCTGCATTTTCTTTGCTTTTATGAGATCGTTAATCTCAGCTTTACTGGATTAATTTACTTCCAGAAGAACCAGTGCTGATCAAATTTACTGGTCGAAAGATGGATGGTTGAAATAAACCCTATCAAAGCCTGACATACCCTTCATGGCTTTAACAATTTACTGTATTTGTGGAGCCTTGTTTGCTGTTGTTTTTTACATTTCAGTTTTTTTTTCCGCTGTAAAACAAAAAAAGCCTGTCACAATGTTTACCTCTAAGTTTTAGTTTAATTAAGATATTGTAATTGATTGTAATTAATTTTTCAGCCTGGAAACTACAGTTTAACAGGACTTTTAAAAATTGATTTATCTATAGTGACACCGAGTGCTGCATCAGATGAGTGCCCAGTAATATTCAGCATTATTGGTATGACATTTTAAGTTTCCTCTTTTAGTTGATCTCCTAATTATATTCATTTGTAGGGTAATGTGGGATTCAGTGTCTTGAGGACATGTGTCACCTGAGGAAATCTGAACTGAAACCAAGTCAAGTAAAACTTGAGGAAAATATAAAATAAAAGAGTCCAAATAATCCAATTTTCAATATTTCTTTTTATGCATTTCAATTACATCTATTGTAAATAAATTAAATAATAACTTTATTCATTTTTGCAGTTTGCTCAGCGCTATTTTCAGTTGAAAATAAATATACTCATATTTATTTTTATTTATTAAATTTGAAATTTAACTAAATAATGTCTTTGAGTTTTCTCTTTCTCTCCTCCTTTCTTTTTCTCTTTCTTTCTTTCTTTTCTTTCTTTCTTTCTTTCTTTCTTTCTTTCTTTCTTTCTTTCTTTCTTTCTTTCTTTCTTTCTTGCCAAATTCAATTGACAGCATCTGACGTTGTATAATGCAAACCTTTCATACATCTTTTCTCCTTTTCTCTCATCTCAGCTAGTTGGATGATTTGGCGTCAGACATTTAAGTGTGTGTGAGCGTATTGCATAACCTCCTGTTAGAGGAGCGCATGAAAAGGAAGCCAAACACTCTTCCTATAGGGTGCTGTTTGTTGTGCCACTGAAACCAACTGTGGATTAAAGAAAGAGAGAGAGAAAGAGATAATTGAGATTCAAAAAAAGGGAGAGTGCTGTATAGATGGATGACATATCCTCAAAACACCCCCAGGCCAGTCTTATATTGGTCCATTGGGATGCTTCGCTCAGGATGCAATAGGAGTGATTGGGGAGATGAGGAGAGGAAGAGGAAGCCAAGTAGGGACAAAGGAGGAGGTACAAAGGGAGAAAGGGATGAGCTGAAGACATCTGAGGACAGAGTTACAAAAATTACATGATGATAATGCAAAAGATCCTGAGTTGTTTTCTATAAACATTGACAGTAAGTTCTATGAGCGTACCAATATTATCGGTCATCAGAATCTTTGGGGACATTTAAAAAGATCTCAGCTCACAAACTAGAATAGAGGATATTAAGAATGTCACCTTTATTGGTTTGTTTACAGTTAATTCAGAGAAGAAGAACCTTGATTTAAACAAAGTTCTTTTACAGTCATATGAAAAGGAAAGTTCATTTCCTGTCTCTTCCAAGGTTTTATGTGACAAGTCAAACTTAACAGATCTCAAAGTTGAATAAAAGCAGATGAACAATAAAAAGGCACCTTGTAATTATTACTCAAACATATGCGAAACATACTGTTTGCAATATGTGAAAGATAAAGCATGGCCCATGATTCAACAATTTGTAGAAACATATTACTGTAAGCAGTAATTATTTTCTGTATTATTCTCTGACATTCTTCATGCATTTTCTTTTCAGAGTTACTCCACTTCATTGAAGTTTGCAGAATATTCTTCATTAACAATTCTTTTAAGGTGCCACCACAGTATTTCAGTCAGGCTAAGATCTGGACTTTGACTAGGCCATTACAACACTTTTTTCCCCTCTTTTTGATCGCCAGCCATGATTTGCTTGTGTGTTTTGGATCATTTGTCCAATAACATGACCCAATTCAGTCCACCTGTAGCTGTCAGACAGATGGCCTCTTATTATACAAGAGAAAACAGAGTTCACGGTCGACTCAATGATTGCAAGGTGTCCAGGTCCTGCAAACAAATCCAAATCAAAACAAACCAAAATGATCATTACTGGATTTGACCACTAGGATGACATTTATTTTTATGATGGTTGGTTGTGACATTAAGTTAAAAAATCTCCATCTTGATCACATCTTTTCCAAAACATTGTTTGCAGTTTTGTCAGCTGCAACTTTACAAAGCTCAGCCATGTTGTTTTTAGAGAGAAGAGACTTTCTTCTGGCAACCCCCCCACAGAAGCCATACTTGAGGTTGGTTGAGGAGACAAAGGTCTATTGATCAAAAAAGTCCAAATCAGAAAGTTACACTGTCTTCTTCTAATTGTACTGCCAACATTTAACATGCTATCCTAGCCCTGCAGAGTCCAAGATATGGCCTTTTGGTTAAGTTTTTCTGAGCATTGGTCAGGCTGATGAAGGGGTGTAATTATTTTGTCATTATCAACACCACAAAAGACTGGCAACTGTCTTCAATTTGAGGAAAACTTGTCAAGAAAAGGACTCCAGACTGTTTGGAAATGACTTGATAACCCTTCCACTAATAGACAAGGTCTTCTCTGAAACTATTCCTGATTCCTCCTTGGCATAGTGTTGACATACCTACGGTAAACCTTCCACATCAGCAAACCAACTGACACAACCTCGGCTTTTATAAAGGTGCTCAAATTTCTTAGGGCAATTTAGTCAAGTTTATTTAATTAGGAACACCTGGCTGCCACATAGAATTCAGGATGTAAATCAAGAAAGATGCACAAAGCTATGTGTGTCCTCTCTGCTCTGTTTTCACAGGAGGTCATGATGATGATACAGTAATATGTTATGGAGCCTAAATGAAGTGGAACATTAATGCAAATAAGAATGAAAGAAAATGTAAAATTGTCATACTTTTGAGTTGAGTGACAAACAAATTATAGAAACCAAAGCAAATAACAGTGGTTATAAGTTGCCATGCTGTTATCTTTGTCTTATCATGTCCAAGTAAGAACAGTATGATAGAAAGGACTATTTACATGCCAGCTGTCATTGAACTAAAACATTAAGGCCCTGATTTACTAAGATCTCAAACAAAGAGTGCTAATTTGTGTGCAGCACAAATACATGGCAAGCGTTGTGTCTTTGTTGTTTGCGGGTGATCTACTGAGATTGCTCATGAAATTAATAACAGGTGCAATCAGCAGTATTCAAATGAGGATTTATGTGTGTATATGAAATAAAATAATAATACAAGAAGTATCACTGCAGTGGACATGGATAAAAAGTTGCTGTTGGGAAAAATGAAACCATCTGCAGCCTCGAAGATGGTCTGACATCTACAGTACTACCACTCGGTGTGCGTTCAATGCCAGTGGTTCTATAGCTTATCAGCCGGGTCTGGAGAGGAGGAGCGCATTGAGCGTATCCAGGTTAAAAATCGAAAATAAAAAGACAAAATTAATTTCAGCTTTAGACCATTAAGCTACAGTGGCTGCAAATGTTCTGCTTTGTTTGTCTAGAATAATTCCATTTGAATATTGTTGCTTTATTGATTGCTATTTGATTTAGTAATAAAAACTGGATGTGTTGCCCTCACCACTCATGCGAATGGATTTTGACTCTGTGATACCTGTCTGAATTCCAGCAGCACTGGGCTGTCCTTCATGCAGAAGCTGCAGCCATTTATGCGTAAAGCTGCCAGTTAATACCTGCTTTTCTGATGTGCTAAATATTGGTGCAAAAAAGTAAAGTAATGACAATCCTTTTTATATTTGATAAATCTCATTACATGTGCAAATGTGACAGTGTGGGGTCCTGTCACTATGCCTCCGATTGATCATGCGCCCCAGCGACTTGGCCACAAAAATATCCCTTTGGTTGACTGGTAAGTGTGCATGACTCTCACCTCGGAGTCTGGGGATCAGATCCTGCCTGGGCCCTCCGTTGTGTACCAGGCCACCTTTGCTGATTTATTTGCATATTCTCCTCCCAATATTTTGCACGTTCTGGCAGAAACACCCATATTGCATATTCATCAAACATGCTACATGGATTGCGGGTACTATTTTGCCCTTTTAACAGGCACAATCTCTGCCCTCTCTGCATCATCTGCAACAGGTTTTTGCATGTGCAATCAACTTTGCGCTCTTTTTAATACTGTACATGTAAACCTCTTGTAAATCAGGGCCTTAGTGGTCAATTCATGGCTCAGATACTTCTTTTGGGTTACTTTGCTAACCTTGTTAGAGAACATGTTATGCATTAAGTACTAAAATATTAAACAATTGAACATGTACATTTAAAAGTGTACAAATTAAGCCCCCTTTTAAGTTAATAGGGAAAATGAACTAAATTCTGACATCATAGAAAGAGTTGAATACTTTTAGTACTTTTAGTGAATAGTGGTATGTGTATTGTCTTACATCATGATGATGTGGATAAAAAAAGATTAAAGATTACACCAAAGACACACACACACACACAACACACACACACACAAACAAACATAGCTTCCCTAAATTTGAGATGAAGAATAATCTTGTTTAGGCCTAATGCTGTTTCATACCACCTGTGACTCTCTGCAATGCTTTTCCACAGCACATTACCCAACACTGACACAGCATTAAAAGATGTTTTCCCACAGAGATTTCAATCAATTGACCTTTTTCCCTCCAACTAACCTAAAGTTCCCTCTCAGTCGGCCTTTCTTATTGGCTGAATTGAGCAAAACAAAAAGATTTCCCATGCTTTGGGAGTATTGTTTGACCATTTGAGTGGTGGTTAGTGAACATCTGGGTGTGAGAGAATGTCTGTCAATGATTTGACCTTAGCTCAGGCTTAAATTATTGAATGGCCACTTATTTGTTTGCTTGTTTGTTTACCCATCAGACAGTGTTTTAATCACATTTAATCAGAAATACTGTAATATGAGCTTTGATCAATCTAATATAAATGTTAGGTAGTAAGCACTCTTTCAATATAAACCACCAAACAAAGTCATGTTTTTTATTCTTTTGCAATAAAGTGTTGACCTTAATAACCCAGTCAACTCTTGCACTCTGAACTCTTTGTTTTTTGGCTCAGTAGGTGAAATACAGCTGAAGTGGAGAGAAATCAGGTGACTGACTGGATAAAATCTGATCTCTTATCAACAAGTTTAGTGTTGATTTACTGGTGGAAAAAAATAGTTTTGGTTATTTGATCAAGTTTGGACAGGTCTGTGTGAATCACATCTACTGCAGGGAATTCCTGACACAGAACACCATCTGTGCATGTGCCAGCAAATCAGCATGGACGCTGGTCCACTCTTTAAAAGTAAAAGCTCTGTTTTGAAGTCTGTGTTTGGGTTGAATATCCCTCGGTAACCACAGATGAAAGTTGTTTTAGGTGAACTAACCTTAATATTTGTTCAGGCAAGCAAGAAATTCATGCTCAGCCCAAAATATCAGCACATCATCTGATAGAAGCTGACATCAAGCACAAATCAGCTGATAGCTCATTATGCCCTCCTTTGAATTATATGTTTTTGTCAAGTTGCACTGAACTTTAGCCTGCTTACCTTCCATTGCTGCCTCCTCTACATATAGATTTGCAGCTCATTTCACCCAGCACAGCTGACAGTTTTGTCTTTAGCTTAGAGTGAGAACTATTTTTCTCCTGTCTGCTTGGTCATGTAACAACACCACAAAACCTATGAGACCCTTTACTTTGGATGCACAGATATTCCATCCAACTTTTATACTCACTCCAATGCAGGTTTGCTGGGGTGAAGCCTATCCCAGCAGTAGTAAGGCAAGAGACGGGGTTCACCCAGGACAGGTCACCAGTCCATCACAGATTCTCTGAAATCAAAAAATCTTAGAAAACAACATTTAAAGATACTGTAAAAGTGGTGAAGGTGGTTGGTTGGACTGTAGTTTCTTAGTTTGTGTATTTGTATGTGTTTTGATGAGCATGAAATCACATCTCCACATCATTTTTTTTTGCTGGCACCTGCTGGATCATTAACTCATCTCTGCAGTGCGTCACGTCGCATACAAGATGAAATGCTGCAAGAACAGTTCCAACGTCATTACTGACTGATCACAGCTGTTTGTGTTAGGTGCTATGTAAAGGTGGAAGGGGTGGGTTTTGTGACAGAGGGGGCGGCGGGCAGAGACCGAGGGGAAGATGAGGTTAATGTTTTAGTTTTGAACAGGGTTACGAGGAAAGTGTGTGAGGGGTTCGGGGCAGAATGGAGCCAGAGTGTAAACACAGCTGAGGAAATGATGTGTGTACGCCCTTAGATCTGCATGAATGAACCGTGGACGAAGGTTACTATAATACAAAGGCAAACACACACAATCTCTCCAACACACATGCACATGCACTGACCATGAAGGCGTATTGTTGGGTCGTACAATGCATCAGGCAGGTTGGACTGACAAATGACTGATGTGGCCGTTACACAATGAATGCATGTCAGGTTTTCAGTTTCTTTTGCAGGTTATTTATGGATCCAAAAACCAAAGGTGGCCATCACTAAATGACACATTTCAGACCCCAACAGCTGCCCACAAACCAGAGGTTCATGTCATGGTGGTTTAATTTGATTTATAGTTTCACTAGCAAAGCACAGCAATCAGCCATATAAAGATATTACTTTTGAATAGACTGTCATGTCCCATAATGAGCAGCTATTGATCATATTATTTAGGAAACAGAAAAGTCTTGCTTACACTGAAGCTCATGGCATTCACTATCATATTACAAGGCTGTTCAGGGCTTAGTTACATACAAATGTGCTTTTGAATTCAGCATATTCAACCAAAAATAAGTTGCTTTAAAAGCAAATCTTTTTTATATCCATTTTGCATCACTTTTCAAATGTTGATGTGAGCAGGAAAAAAAGGAGAGAAAGAAAGAAAGAAAGAAAGAAAGAAAGAAAGAAAGAAAGAAAGAAAGAAAGAAAGAAAGAAAGAAAGAAAGAAAGAAAGAAAGAAAGAAAGAAAGAAAGAAAGAAAGAAAGAAAGAAAGAAAGAAAGATGCTACACCATATGTTTTTAGTCTATAGCCTACAGGTGTGTTGTGAAGTCAGATATGAACTAATTTATTTTCATCTATAATTGTGATAAAAAAAACTAAATATGATGCGAATCCTAGAAAAAAAAACATTATGAAACTATTAGATTATTCTAATTGTCACTGTATTTTTTTTTTTTTTTAGATATACAAAATTGCACAAATTATGACAGAGCAATCTAGCTGTCCTCTTGTGTAAAAACCACTAGATATGGGTGTTAGTGAGATTTTTTTCTCCATGTCACTGTAACTGTCATCTTCAGCTCATCTAAAACAGATGGGCTGGACTGTCGTACAATTTCTTTTTATGTAGTAATTTCCGGAATCTCTTTTCACATAAGCCTAAATATTATCCTTGTTTTCCTAAAGGCTAAAGATACAGCTAAGTGTTTTTGTTGATTTTTATTTTTGACTGCATTTAGATACAGGAAATTTTCAACTGCACAACGCCACCCTGCCTGGACCTCATGCCACCCCTTTGCCACTCCATGTAGAATTTTCTAGATCCACCACTGCTAAGGATGCATACCCTTTGCATAGACTCTGGGAGTCAGACAATCAGATGAAAGATCAGGAGCTACATGATCTGGCATATTTTGAGCAAAGTTTCACAGCGAGATGGAGAAAGGTGCTGAGATAGAATTAAGCCCCGTTTCCACCAGCGGGTCTGGGTCGGGTCGGGCCGGATCGGTCCACGTTTTTTTGCGTCTCCACAGATAAAAACTGGGACGGGTACCCTTATATCCGACCCGACCCGGACTACTTTTTTGGCACCCTTCGGTAGGGGTACTGATCTAACCGATCCGGACCAAAGAGGTGGAGCTAATACACAGCAATCAGCTGATTCATTGAAAAATCCGCCACTTCCCGCGTGACCCAGCGTAAAAACAAAGCCGGGGTGACTCCTTTCTGTTTCTGTCACGTGTGGCGCCGGTGTTTTGGTTAAACGGCGGTGATGTCACACAATCACGTAGCAGCGCTGTCCAGCTAATTCTCCGCCTCCAGAATAAGGGTACAGGTTGCTGTGGGGACACAGCGTGAAATCAACACATCCGTACCCAAACCCACCCGATCCGGCCTGGCCCGGCCCGACCCGACCCAGACCCGCGGGTGGAAACGGGGCTTTAGATGAATAAAATAAAGTCTGACTTTGTGTTTTACGTTAACATCAAGGTCACTATTAAATTTCCTCCACTCTTAACAAGTTCATGCTGTTTGCTAAGGCCACCACATCTGTTAAAAATGGGTTTAAAAAAGAGAGATCTAGTGCACATGCATTAACCACATGGACTAGCTTGACAAACTGTGTCCTGTTGGAGTGCATAAGGTTAGTGTTGATGAAAAGTTACAAGAGCTTTGATGCTTTACTATCATCTGCATTACATAATGTATTACAATGTCCTGTACAGACAGGATGTTAAAAGATAAAGATATGACATTTTAGTTGCTATTTTAAAATCTGAGGTGAATTCTGATAAATGATGTTTTCAGAAGAATTGCTGTTTTTTGTACTGACAGGACCCTTTCCCCAACCCACAACGCTTAAACACTTGAACTGAAATAAACTGTTATAAAAATAAGTGGTCATTAAAGATGGAAAAAATAAAAAGGATATTACTGGGTCATTGCTCTGTTATAAACTGTCAAATCCTGTATCTCCTGAATGAGATGTGTGGTCTATAAGTTTAGTAAAAGAGTTCACCGGAGTTAAAGGTTATAAACTGTGCAAATGACAAAAGGACTCTTTTTAAATATTACCCCTGTGAGTCTTCCATAGATAGTATCGGACAGTGTGTGTCAGTGTTGCCTCTGACCTGCAGCTCAGACTGCTGTCTCCATGATGAGGAGCTGCTTCCTGTCATCAGAAGGCTTTATTTCCTGCGTTGTGGGCGCGGTTAAAACTTATACTGGACGCTTACAGCAACTATCACAGTATTTTAAAATGTCTATGTAGTGGTTCTGAATTTGACCAAGGTACAAAAATATCTGCCTCAAAAATCTGAACGCATGACCCGCCTAAAAAATTGACTATTCTTCTTCCCGCTTCACTCGCCAGCATGTTGCAGAGCATCATCCAGGAAACTGTTTCAATTCTCAAGAAGTCATGCATATTGTAAGACCCACTCCGATCTTGATAAGATTCTAACCGGCACGAGACCAAAGGTGGAGCTGGTCTGTGTAGGAGAGGCTGGGTGAAGTTTGAGGCCAAACTATGTGCAGAGGAAGCTTCTCAAAATAGCGAAGGCAGGCCAAAGCCATTGTGTGAGCTGTTCCAGTGTCTTTTCTTTTCCTCCTGCAGACTTCATCCCTGTCCGCCCCACCCCAGCATTATACTAACTGGACAGCAGACACACAGGCACCATGGGGGAAATTATTTCCCTGCACGCAACTCTTTCAGGAGCACTATTGTAAAATATTGGCAAAGAGTGATGGGAGGGTGCTTTAAATAAGACGATATTGCAGATGAGTGCACCAAATGTAAACTACAATTTTAGTTATTGTGTGTTGGTGCTTCGCATTTACACACCTCAATATGCTGCTTTTTGGTGACAGTGAGTGTCCGAATGCTAAAACTCTGTATTGTCTTGTTACCTGCATTTACTTGGCATACTGTCCACGACATACCTTTTTTTTTCAACATTAAAGTTTTAAAGTTTAACTTTTCATCCACTCTGCACCTACAGTGTCCCATTAACATTGCTCTTGAATCATTGTGAGACACATTATAGAAACTCTCATGACCTTTTCTACTTAAGCTGCAATAGAGATGTGAGTGATTGCCAGTGCTTACATAATCATGCAGATACACATAAACACAAAGGAACTCTGCAGTCTGAAGACAGTTTATTAAAAGTTCAAGTTATAATTTTATATTTCTGCCTGTGCAAAATTTCTTACAGAGATTGTGTTTTTGCTTACTTTTTCTTTTAACTGCATACTGTATTACAGCTAGACTGTACAGTATAGAGCGCAATAGGCAGGTACTGTCCGATGACAATGTAACATTTACATTATTACTTTCATTAATCAACATTAATGTGTAGTGTACTTGGATATTTGGTACCTGTTTGAAATCTGGAGGCTACAACAGAAGCATAATATTGGCAGCTGTCCCCATGTCATCAGACCATAGCTGATGGATCCCCAAACTATTCCCAATATAACCTAGACTTCACGACCATATCCACATTCTAATAAGGTCATATTTGGAATTATGGACTCCATATAAAAGATTGATGTAGCCAGTCTGATGTCCCACAGTTGTATGTAGTAGAGGTGACATGAAAGGAATGATTATAACCTAGAATCCAAGGACTCATATGACTAATGGGTGGGTGCACCAATATGTCTCTCAATGCAGCTACACAGTTGCTTACACTGTACATAAAGTCATCCTCAAAATTATTCAAACCCTCTAATTAAAGAAAAGGATAAATTCACATCAGTAATTCAAATGACAAGAAAATAAAGAAACTAATAATAAATAAAAAAAAGATTACAAAATTATAATTTTGTGAAATAAAATATTGCTTTTGAATTGTGTATGGAAATAATAGTTACAAAAAAAAAACAACAACAAAAAACTGTCCTAGACACATAAGAGTACCTTTCCCATGAACAGTGGACCAAAATACTTGTCAACAGGTGCAGAAGTCTTTTGAATGGAAGAGGATTAGGGCAACTGAAAAATTAAAATTAAAATAATAAAATAAAATTCTGAGAAAAAAGTCAGAATTCTGACTTTAATCTCAGAATTATGACTTTTTTTTCTCAGAATTTTATTTTATTTTTTTCAGTGGCCCTAATCCTCTTTCGTAATGGACAGAGGGAAACTACTGGAATTACTGGAAAATTAGAGAAAACACCTGATTGCAGCCTTAAAATGTTGCTTTACAAACTTTTAGCTTTGGAGACCCATCATGCTTGTTTACTTGTTTTGTTTCATGTATGTTTGTTTTCAATATTTCTTTCAAACCATAGTTCTAAATCAATGTCATGATTTTCACAGAATTTTTTATTTATCATCACTTTTGTCAATTTCATCTTATTTCACTTGTAGCTGATTCCTTTAATTTAAGGGTATGAATAATTTTGAGGACAATTTAAGTTTTAACACAATAAACTGAGGAGTTATTATATTAGCCTTCTTTACAGCTATGATTGATGGGGAAAGGAGTGAAATAAAACAAGACTTTTTTTTACATACAGTGTTATGAAGCTGTTGGATAATCTGTAAAACTGGGTATTAACATATGATCCATTGACCAACCCAGTCTAAACAAAGATGTAATAAGTTAGTTTGTCATTTGTCAACTTGTCTGCTGTAGTTCAAGGTTGAAAATGATTAGATGGCAAAAAAACGTGTGAGCATACACCATAAATGTTTTTGTAAATATAATCACGAATGAGAGGAAAGTAAATTAGTGAAATTCAATCGATAGTTTTCAGTCACATGTGAGAAGTAGCATCCAAATGGCTTCCACACCCTTTCATCTCGTCATAAGGGAGCAGAACAACAGTATGTAACATGGTGACCAGTTTCTGGCTCCTCCATGTTGGATTTGGGTGTCATTTGTTTGTCAAACTCAGAACAATGTTTAGTTTTAAAATACTGAAAGGAACCAAATATAACTGTTAATATATATGACCAATATTATTATAGATGAATCACTTTGAAAAATGATGCAGACAAATGTGGCATTCTAATTGACTGACACTTTCATCTGATGAACTGCAACAAACAGCAATTTGCAGACCAGAGATGACGACTGCTGCTAAACCAATCGTAATTACCTTGATTTAATGTTTCCTGTAAAAAACCAGTTATCCCAGTTGAAAGAAAGCATTACTTAAAATGTATTTCTATTAATTTATCTATTCTATTTACCTTGCCTCGTTTGTTCAAATGCAGATACCCATTATCTTTCCAACAAGGGCGAGTACACGCTGACACTTATTTGACCCTCCTGTAGTCATGTGAGGCTGCGACAGCAGCTCTGGTATCTGATGAAACTGCTCTTCTGACAGCACTTGACATTTCAGTCAACATGGCATTGCTCTCTGCACGGTGAAGCAGTCAGCATCTTTATGTAATAGCTGATAGGTATCAGGCAAAGCTAAGAGAGCAATACAGTGCAGACAGATTTTAAAGAATGCCCACAACTAGAAAAACAACATGCATTTTTGTAGGTGTGCACATTCAGTCTTCCTAAAAAGCAGCATGAGATACAAAAGGGAAAAAAAATGTTCAGGAAAAGTGTAAAAGTCTTGCTCTCATTAGAAATTGAATAAAAGAGAGTCCTCTGACCACAGAAATGTTCTTCTGAATAGAAAACAAGCCACTCAAACCTGGTCCAAGCATTTAAAATCCTCCACAGTGGAGGACAAAGAAAGGTACAATTTCCTGTGATTGACTGAACTTAATGATTCATTGAGTCATCATGTGAGGTGAACCAAGTTCATCAGACATGTGAGAAGAACATCTGTCTAAATTTGTCTATCGGCTTAATCGCTTGCTTCCTCCATTCAAACTGATATACACGCACATGTCCAAACACAAACACAAATTCATTCAGGGTTGCATATTATCACACTATGTTAAAAGAGGAAAATAATGCAAATCAAATTATGGGCACCATGGATTGTAAAACACCATGTGTAATAAAAGTGGAACTCATATAGTAGCTTTAATGGGTAATAATACTTTATGAACCAGTTAAAAGCCTTTCAGCTTAGTCCCCAGATAAGGCTGTAGAGAGTTTAAACTAAAATATGGCAGCAGCTGTTTGATTGTGTGATTGCTTTGCTGCTGTAGAGGTTATCTGTCATGTATTCTCACTCACACAGTAATAATTCAGCTGCAAAGCCTTTTGTTGGTGTCTGTATTTTATGCCAAAGGACAAAGAAACATAGGACCCAGGTTGGAAAATCATGCAACGTTTCTGAGTAAATGGTTTGCAACTTTGATGTCCTTTTACCTGCCACCAGGAGAACATCTTTGCCTTTTTCTTTTTTCCTGATTCAAAGACCTTGTTAAAGGTGATAACTTTTCTTTGCATATCATCAAGATCATTTCATGGTTAGATGAGGGTGGTGGCTTTAGCCTGCATTACTGAAAAGCATGCTTATTTTCTTTTTAGATAGACTTGAAATAAATATTGTCTTTTACCTTGTTGATATTAGGAAAAATAATAAAAATCTTGATGCTTGTTTTTTAAGATTCAAGGGCCGAGCTATACCTGCACTGCGTTTGATTTAAACAGTGTCTTTCATTATATTGTCAGTGAGTGTAGAGCATGAACACAGCACAATCTCTTCTGACATGAATTACTGTCCTCCCTTCACTCCAAAGACCAATTCATTTTACTCCCATGATGCAACCCAGGCAGTGATGTAATGTCAGTGTAACAGTGATAGCCTTTGTCCCACACACTTGCACTCACACACACCCACACAAGTGAAAACACTCGAAACAATAAATGTTAACCCCTCTTGCTAATATTGGCAAGAAAGGAGACAGAAAACAAAAATACAGAATTAGTTTGTAATGTCATATCTAAACATTTGAGATCCTTTCATGATTTATACATTTGGATGCTCCATTGTCATCTTACGCTTGCACTTTTCTTAATGAGCTGGCTCATAGTTCCACAGACCTGCAAAATCTTGTCCTTTATCCCCTCCTTCATTCATATCTTTTACCTTTTTCATCATCTCCATGTTTACATGTGTGACCTCTGCAGTTTATAAGCCACCATAAGCCCATTGGGTTGCTTGTTTGTGTATTTTTGCCAAGAATATAAGCTGATTGTCAGCTGGGGATGATAATTTATGTCAGCTTAAAACAACATGCAATACCAAGGAAAAGAGGAGAGCGAGGAACAGAGGAAACTAATCTATAAGGTAGAGGAGATAAGAAAAGATGAGCTCATAGGAGAGAAAAGGAAAAGGGAGGGTAAGGGAAAGATAATTACTATATTACTGAAAAAGCTAATCAGAAGAATAATAGAAGACCTTGTAGAGAAGATTTTAGCCCTGACAATAAATGGATATACTTGGAGGATAACTGAGGACATGAGAGGGAAATCTGGGGAGAGAAGCAAAAGATTTAGAGAAATACTTGCTGACGTAGAGGCGTTGATTAATCAGGGATAAAAGAGAGGAGAGGGAGAATGGAAGAAGACAGAGCACCAGTGGTATAAACAATGACATCACAGTTCCCGTTTCCCTACTCAACAATTCTGTACACCTTCTCTTTGAGAAAGATCTATCTGCTCTGTATGCAAGACATGTCCTGCGTCCCGTCATCTGCCCTCTGTCTGTGTGTTATTGTGCATTGTGTTCATGCACATGCACCGGCATATCAAGATTATTCTGTCACTGAGTAGTTTCACCGGGCCACCAGTCCGCAGACCTGTCCCATATGCTCATTGGCTCATGAGATGGGCTGCCTCAGCCAATGACAGGGCAGCAAGGTTTTATAGCCATGTGGGTTTGTGTGGTCAGTGTGTGGGTGGGTGTGTGTGCAAGACAGATATCGGTAGAAAAAACAGAAACAGAGAGAGAGAGATACAGCAGGACAGATGGTCAGAATGGACCATAATAAACAAAACTGTGTGTGAAATACTGTTTATGTCTGCTCTGAAATGAGAAAAGATGCAGCATAATAACAGATTAGAGACAATCTAATCTTGCAGCCCAACTGTCAGCAACATAAAGACTCCGCCTCCTTTCCTTTTCTCTTACTCATGCCAGTTCATGGTTAAAGGAGCAGAAATAAACCTGTATGGAGTCCCTGTCAGGGAACAAAGAACCGCAGCTTGCAGCTTGTGTAGTTATTATTGCTTTGTAAGCACACTCGTGAGTTCTTGACCTAAGCAGGTTAAACATGCAAATCTAAAGCAAATCATTCAGCAATGAACTTCCAGGTGAGCAGAAAATGCCTCAGCGGTGTCTGAACCCAGCTGGCTTTGGGTTTAAGTGATTATTTCCAATAACTAATTGGCAATCATCAAAATTATTACATATATTGTGTTTTATATTGTATTATATTGTATTATGAAAACAGGACAGAATATGAAGATGCTCAGAAAAAGATTTCAGAGGATATTTTGATGCTCTTGCAGGTAAGGGGTAATAGGCAAAGCTGTGGTCAATCAGATACTCACATTCATACACATCTGTTCAAATGTTCATTTATTTCCCATACCTGTTTGATCCTAAATGGTTTGGAAAGCGGTGGCCTGGAGCCTACACTGATGTGAGGCAAGAGACAGGGTACACTCTGTAACGGTCACCAGTCAACCGTCAATTAACCTAACGTATATTTTGGGGTTCTGATATTGAAGTTTAAGTACTTGGGAGGAAAACCACACAGGTCCAAAGACAACATAAAACTCCACACAGAAAAAAAAAAAATAGTTGAGATTAAATCTAGGAAACTTAGTGCTATAAATATGAATTATCATAGCTAACCACCACAGCACCATTCTGCCACATAACATTTGTTTATCAAGAATATACTACTATGCTACTGAGGATATTCTAAATAATATATCATTACATATATGTCAAAATCATATTTAGCTTCATTGGGATAAATATTAAGGATGTGGAATTAAAAAGCATATTCTTCTGTTGCCTCCAAGAAGTAAAGAATTGACTTATAATCAACATAACTAGAAATCATTTATTCTAACCAGGCTGTTGACATGTCAACATTTTTCATACAGTAAGTAAATAAACAACCAATTATAGCAGTGTTGTTGTTACGGGACATTGTTATTAACAGTTATTTACTGCAAATTCTTGGTGTCATGTTTAGGCAGTACTAAAATACCTCATTACTTTCACTGCTTTTAACTTCTGACGTCCTGTTGGAGCAAATATTGGTGCAAAATGAGAAGATTGTCCCTATTCTAACCTTTGAAGGAACAAGAGAGGACAACTACATTATACAACAATAACAGAGTCCACTTGCTGCAAACAGAGAACAGACTGCCCACTCACCTATTTCAGCTAAAGCTGCAGGCAAACAAATGTTAAGTCCGTGTGGATTCCATTTATTTAACATCTCATCAAGGGCTTCTGTGTCTTACTGTTGATCCCTTTCTCTTAAACTGATGGTATCATCAATGATTAACCTAACATCTAGCACATTTTGACAAATAAATCTCTTAAGTGGCGTAAAGTCACGTTGCATTTGTTTTAGAACAGCTCTGGAAAGTGATGTGTTTGCAGGTGCCAGGCGTCCCCATGCCATCTTTTTTTTTTTCCCTGTGTTTTCCTTTTTCTTTGTCAGGAGAGATCTATTTTCTTCCTCAGCTCAGTATTTCCCAGAACATGGCCAAAACATTTCCATTTCAAAGGAGTGCTGGAGTCTCTAAAGTGTGTGCATGTGTGTATTTGCATGTGAATGTGTGTGCATGAGTGTGCAGTGCTTGAGTTTGTGAGGAAGGCAGCTTCTTAAAATTTGCTGTTTAAGTGTTCAGTGTCACTGGAGCTTCCCAGAAGCAAAACTCTCTTCTGTTTGCTCTTCAAAAGCACACAAATGAAACAGGAGGAGAGCGTGACTTTCTTTCAATAGAAAAAATAAATTGAATGGAAAATAGACAAACTAAGAATAAATTTCTCGAACAAATGTCTGTACGACATACCCTCCTTATCAGACATGCACTTATGATGTACACTGAATATATGCAGTCGGAGATCAGAAGCTTCAGCTGCAGCTCAGTAGCTTCTAAGAAGTTTTCTCTCATTTATTTGGGCCACATGCTGAAAAAAAAAATCTGAAAGGCTAATTATTGTAGGTAAAATCAAGGAATGAAAATATTTGCCAACACAATCTGTTGGATTTAAGAGCCAGTAAGAAACCAAATCAACCCATTACAACTGTGTCTGTTCTTGTAAAGCTTATTGCCAAGTATTTAGTTTGCATTTCTGAAGTTTTGTTTAGTACTTCACAATACTGTATATAAACAAAAGAAAACATGGTCATTATGTGTTATTTTTTTCTTATTACTCTGTTTTGTCCCCCCTTCTGGTCTGACTGAGCAATATCCCAGCTTCCAGCAGAAGTGGTCACAGTAAGCTACCGTATTTTCTGGACAATAAGTTGCTCCTGAGTATGTCGCATCAGTCAAAAAATGCATCATGAACAAGAAAAAAAAAACATATATAAGTCGCACAGGACTCCAGTATAAGTTGTATTTATTTATTTAAAATAGGGTGATTTTCCGATTTTTCATTGTCCTGCTTGTTGCTGCTAAAAATTACCCAATCAGTCCAATTCCAAAGTTAATGCCTGTAAATGATCATCAACATCATAACTAAGGATAAACATGTTTTTGAGGATTTGTTCTACTGCACAGCCAGATGTCCAAAATGAACTCCTCTCATTGAAATAAGGCTATTTTGGGATTTTTGCCCTGGGAGCAGAATATAGTTGTCAAAAGCCTAGAGCGCCCTCTTTTGACAGTAAACGGTAACATTTACTCCATGACTCATGTCGGTCAATATGAATTGATACTTAAAAATATGTGAAATTGTATATATTTTGATATATAAGTCACACTGGACTATAAGTCACACATGCGACCAAACTATGAAAGAAGTGTGACTTATAGTCCGGAAAATACAGTACTCCCGACAATAGATGGTGCAAGTTGAAAACAATAAGCTAGCTTGTCGCTATCTGAAGAGAATAAGATGGCTATGTTGCTCATCTCTTTGGCTGTGTGCCCCTCAAAAAATTATATTTGGGGGAGGGGGATGAGCAAACGCCCCATGGACTTTCAAACAGTCTTATTTCATGCTGTGGACATGAGTGCAATGCGACTAAACAAGAAAAATCCAATTTGAGCAAATCTCCACGAGAAAACGTTAAATCAGAAAAAGAAGATTCTTCTGTATGCAGATGACCTGTTGTTAAAAATGTTTCTCAAAATTATCTCCCCTTCTGGATTTTTTTTTGCAAATCACACCCTGGTTAAGTCTAATTTCTGTTCTTCTGTCTGCCTCCTGCTTTGTAGTCCTGCACTTTGGTCATATCCTGCTCTTAAACCATAGGTTGGGGTTAGGCAACTCCGGTTTTCGAGGGCGGGCATACTGCAGATATTGGAAGTTTCACTACTGCAACACACCTGACTCCAATCAATGGGTAATTAACAGACTTGTGCAAAGCTTGATGCCAAGCTTTGCACAAGTCTGTTACAAGATGTGTCACAAGATGTGTTGCAGCAGGGAAACTCTAAATACCTGGATGCCAGATCTTGAGGACCGGAGTTGCCTTGCCCTGCCATAAATTATGACACCCTGACCATTTAGCTAATTTTAACTATGTAAGATGCACATAAAAAGCAGAAATGCAAACAATTAACATAGCAAATAACTGCAGACCAGTTTCCCTGAGATCTCACAACACAAAAGTCCTTGAGAAGCTGATATTAGCTCACCTTAAAAAACGAGAGGGGCCCAACAGGAAGACAGAGTCGACATATATATAAAACCCACAGGGGGAGGCGGAAGTGGGGGTTTTTTTTTCATACTAAATACTAAAAAATACCCCCCACTCCCCCCCCCCCCCCCCCCACCCCCCCCCACCAAAAAAAACACATGCCGGCTGCAGATAGTTACTCTTGGCAGTATTTAACTAACTTCCGCATGAGACTTCCTGTATGGATTGGATGTATGGATGTATTGCGGCACCATTGTTGGTCATTGTAACTGCAGTTAGGTACTCTTGCAATAACACCTTCCGGAAGCATTTTAGTTTGCCTTTTGTTATGGGTTTGAGGTTGGACATGCCTTCATTTACCTGCTTCAGAGAAACAACTCTCATCTTGATCAGCTTGAGCTGTTTAGAGTGTAAGAAACTCCCAAATTACACAATTACCAAACAAACAGACCACAATTTGTGAGCCTCAAAGCTTGTGTGCCTGAAAAGGTGGTCAGCAACACAAGAGCACCACAGGGTGCTGTGCTCTCATCATTTCTCTTCACACTGTCCACTTCAGACTTCCAATGCAAGTCTGAGTTCTGTCATCTGCAGAAAATTGGGTGTATCACTAGCTGCCTTTCCATTACACCTAGAATTTTGCAAAACCTAGATATCAGAAAACTAGTAATGAAAACACCCACATTTTGCAAAAACTTTCAAACATCGCAAAAAAGTTTTTACGCTCTCATGAGGAGTTTCCAAATGTTTTGATTAAGCAGCATATGGCAAAAGCTTTTACATTTACACACCATCAAGCGTAACATGGGGGCAACAACCAGTTTTTTTCTTGATTACAATGATTGTTATCATTTACAAAAATTAACTTTGGAATGAGAGTTATAGGGGAAGTTTTACCGTTCACATAAAGGCCTATATTAAAAATTAACATATTTCAGCAAATGGTGTTTATTTTTGGACAACCTGCAGATATGTTTTAAGTTCTTTATGTATTAGTTACATCTAGCCACAGTTTATTTACTGTATGACTTTTCCGCACATTTGTAACACATGTAACAAGACTTCTCAACATGAGAATTTGTTCTCTTGTAGTTGTCTTAGTTTGTTCTTTAATGGTTTCAAATGTAATTAAAAACCCACTTGCCTTTACCCAGCACCAGACCTTACTTTGTTTTAGTTGTTTTTATTGTTAGTTGGTTTGTTACTTGATATTTGCTTTTTTTTGGGTGGAGGGGAGGTTCTGCCATGTTCGGCACTTTGTGTTAGCTGTAGCTGTTTTAAAGTGCTATGTAAATAAAGTTGTATTGTATTGTTTCCACATGTTAATTATTTTTACAATTTAATAATGCATGACCACGGGGTAACATCTTATGGCCATGCCTTAGTAGTCGCCATGAGTTTTTTTCCCCCCTGGCAATGTTGTCAAGAGCACCGTACATACGGACTTTGTTTCTAAAGAACACTAAGGAGCAGCAGTAGCTTTAAAACACAAAATATTTTTTATCTCCATCCTCTTCAAAGTGGAGTCTCGAGGGACAGGATTTTGAGAGGAAAACACCTCAAGAGCTAAACACCATTCAATGGAAACTCCAGCATATCGGAATTGTACTTTTTCGAAATTTAAAGGTGCCATGAAATCAAATTTCACTTTTTGGGGGTTTTGGGGGAAAAAAAGGATTGGTGGGGGGTGGATGAGGCATGAGAAGGTCAGAGGGAGAAAAAAGAGTTGCCTAAAGGTGGCTGGCGTGTCTCTCTCCGCAAAAAAAGAAAAGAAAAGAGGGAGATATACATGTAGTAATCATTCGTAAAATAATTCCCAAAAGAGACAACAGAAAAGCCCCCCCCCCCCCCCACAAAGTACCCGCCCCCCCCCCCCCCTCCCTCTTTGTGATGGAGGAGGAGGAAGTAGTAATCAGGGGGGGGTGGAAATTAAAAAAGAAAAAAGAAACATCGAGGAGGGGGGGGGGGCAAATTTATAAGTAAATATTTTTTATATACTTGTCGGAAACGCTGAGGGAGAGTGCGAGGGAACTCACTCAGCTGAAACTAAACAAGAAAGAATAGGAAAGGAAAGGGTCGGGGAGCTCGTACCACCAACGACAGGGGAGACTGGGATGGAGACAAAAACCGGTTAAAAATTGGTACTAGAGTCACAACAAAAACAATCTATAAACTAATTATCACTCCCTTTAAGAAATCTTGAGAAACAAATCAAAAAGATGTTATTTTAGATTTTTGGAGGTAGAGAAGTAAGTAAAGTACTGTTTTCATCCTTGGAGAAGAGGTGGAGGTGGCAGAGGACTAAAAATACCTGACAATTTGGCCAGACAACAGACCAGGCTGGATATACAACATAATGTTCAAGAAGGTATAGCCTTCTTGGGGAAGCTCAGATTCCTCAGTGCCTGCACTAAAATGTTATATATCTTATATTAATCTTTTATGGATATATCTCCTGGGGCAGCAGGATCTGAGCCAGAGACTTAAAGAAACTTGACAAACTAACTGAGAAGGCTGTTTCTGTGCAGGGAGCAACTCTGGAGCTGCTGCTGATTGTCCAAAGTTGAATATTGTACTGGCTACTGAATATAATGGAGAATTTCTCTCATCTTCTGCAACACAGAAAGGAAACATCTGCATGTGAAGTGAGACTTCTACAAATATGTTGCAAGACAGAAAGGTACAGGGTGAAAGGCCCAAATACCAGGTAGATGTGGAGGGAAAGTTTTTCCTTATTAAATTTACACATAATCTTCATAGTAAAAATTTGACAATAGTTCTTGTAGCTAACAGTGTCAGCCAGGTTATCGGTGAGAAAACACAGAGAGCAAGAAGACATAAGGAAGATTTTAGAGAATAAAAACTTACTGGCAAGAAATGTTATCATTTTATTGCATTTATTTCTTGCTGATAGGTTCAATTCAATCACAGTGCTGTGAGGCTCATTAGTGTGGCCATGTCTGAGTTCAGGAAACACACTCTCCTCACTCTCCTCAACTCTCCTCATGAAATAAACAATGTGCATTGTGCACTGCATATGGTGTCACTACTACAAGTCAGTGTAATTTATGTTTTCCAATTTGCTCATGAGATGAGTCGTTAAGTTTAAACTGAGCTTTTGTGACCACAAGAAGACGCTCTATGAACCTGCACAGATCCATTTGAAAACATATCTGTGAATATGTTGAAGCAAAAATGAACCTTGTCCATGTTTGTAAGTATCCTACTTAAAATAAATCATACAATTGGGGTGAGACTAATGTGAAGATTATGTTCATAGTCATTAAAGGATAAAGTGTTCACCAGTCATGCAAAGCAAGTAGGAATTGAAGTAAAAATACATATTTTTGTTGTTGCCTTCTTATGTGTGTTTGGCTTTGTTAAAGAAAAAGAATCAACATGTGAAAAATCATCCATATCTGTAACAACACCTTTTAAGATAATTTGGAGAAATATATTGAGGTAATGTTTAATAAAAAAAAAAAAAAAGATTGTACAATGGGCTTTCTGGACTTCATTTTCTCAGGAAAAGACACTAAAACTGAAAAAAACTTTCATTCCTCACCAAAAGTTATCCAACTATTTGAAACCAAGTCAGCAGGGATAAAGACATTTTAGAAATCCATCCTACTTTCTTGCACATCAGTAACTAATCACAGCAGCAACTGCATATTTCATATAATCTATGAAAGTTTGAACCTCTTTTGTCTTGCCTTTTGCTCACAGATTACATCATTTTCACAAACAAAACAAAACAAAAAATCAATCAACAAAGAAACCCTTTGGTTTGTTCATCTTTTTAAGTGCTTGCATTTTCCAGCAATTCCCTTCCCAAAGCTGAAATCAAACAATTAAAGAATGATGACATATTTACAAAATAAGTGTGGGAATGTGCATGTGTGTGAGTGTGCTCAGGAGTAGAATGAGCAGTGTGTAAGTGCGTGGGGAGGAGAGGTGTGGGTGTAAAAGAAGATCCAAAAAATTCCTATGCATAGATAACAAACCCATGTAAAACTGAGGGAGTGAAACAGCAAGCCTGACAGATGAAAGAGAATAAGAAAGCATAAGAAAGAAAGGTGATTCTCGCTGGGGCTGCAGTCTTTCTCTGCATTTCTTTCAAACAAGCTGATGTATATATCCTTTTTAGAGCTTGTTTTTGTGTTTGTGTAGAAATGGACATCAATCTGTTGGATGGTACACTTATAGTATGTATAGTATATCTGTTTTTAAAATCAAGATAGGAAGAAACTAATGAAAACTTTGCAGAATATACTTCATCTGCAGCAGGAAATCAGTCCCCTAAATCCTCCAGGGCACTAGCAATGATTATTCTCCCTCCCAGCTATGAGCTTCTAGCCTGAAAGGAATTTCAAGGGCAGAAAAAGATAAACCCAGACTTTTTGGGACATATATCCAGATGACAAAAAGCACTGCTGATAGCACACAATCCAAAGTATATTCCCAGCTGTATTCAGGCCATGCAGTTAAGCACTGCAGATCTAACCATGTTACATGAATGCTGAATTCTTGACAGGTCTTTGATGTCCTGAAGGAGAGTCTGTTTAAGATGGATTATTGAGAATTCAGCATAGATTAAACAACTTATGTTATGGTAACTTTTGCACATACTCAGTATTTCAAAATAAACCAAGTGGTAGAAGAAGTCAAATTACCAAATATTGCAGTCCTCCCTGCGATTCTCCCATAACTTTTTTTTTTGTCTGCGACAAACTGGAACAGCAGAAATAACTGTGATAATCTTGATAGAAACCACTTAAAGTTAGTTCTGCAGTTGGTTGGTAATGAACGCCATAAATGCTATATAAGACAGTCCATTTACCATTTACCATTTATCTGACATCATGCAAGAATCATGACAGATAAAAAAAGTCATGGTTTCACATCTTTGGCATTTAATTGCTGTGCAAGGGTACCATAGAGAAACATTTATGTTCAGAACATGTATAACAAGTTGTTTCCTCAGATTCTCAAAAGCTTTAACAAGTAACTGTGCCAGTGCAGTTTTATTCATACGGTATCATCCAGCAACCATGCATGATCACAAAAAAATCCGGTTGCAGTGATAAATTTTGCATCCACAGCTATCAGTCACACATCTGTTTAGTGTCATTCTAATCTGACATAATGACTGTACTTTTAAATAGTAAACCACTGCAGGCATATTGTGCAACAATAAATGATGCAGTAGTTCATAACTGACACGTTACCATTTTACATTTAACAGCCTTAAGGTTTATTCATGGTTTTTGCTCGTCTGTGTAGGTCTGTGAAATGTAAATTTCATCATCTGCCCAAGTCCCCGAAGAGCCCTCTGCTGATGTCCGCATGCTGCTCAAATTATCTGTCAGCACAGATTGTATGCACTGCTCACTCACAAGAAAGTAGCATGCATGCTTGTTTAATGTAACACTAAAATATTGTATATCTTAAAGGTAAAGTAATATATGCCTAAAAATATATTTGATGGCTTGCTTCTTAAGTGCATGTTGGGGCTTTGCATCATTTTCCTAGAACGTATTCACTTTTTGAACTCAGCCAGCTTTGCAGCAACATCCAAACATGTGGGTTTATCTGTGTTTAATATGAGGAGCAATGTGGCCCCAGTTCACTGAACTTTGTGGTTGACATCTGAAACGGCTGTTCTTTTGTCTTTGTTTATACTGCTCTAGTACTGTTGTCCTGTCTTGCACGTGCATGAAATGTCTACATAGCAGACCTGTGCCGACATGGTAGGGGGTTGTTGTTGGCCTGGCAGCCCAGCAGCCTGGTTCATTTACTTTGTGAAATATATCACTCAAGCTTACAGCAATTTTCTGCCCTTAGCTTCGTCTGGGATAATAGACATTTTCCATTTGTATCTTTTGTATTTGTGCAAAAGCAACTTCCCATCTCATCCTATTTCCTCATAAGGTCCTTTTTGTTTTCTCCTCTTTGCATAAAACCCATCTATATGTCCAAAGAACATGACTTTATAAGTTTATAGCCTGAAGTTGGCTATCCAGCTCTTTATAAGTGACCTAGTTTATTTGGGTATACGCTGAGAGTTAGTTTGCGCTTCACTAAATTGCTAATGCAGCTGACTGAGCGGTGACTGTATATTAGATTCTTCATTTTAATATGCTACTTACACCTCGGACAAAGTGGACAAACATGCATAAAATTATGCTAAATTTTTTTTACATACTCTCCCATTAAAGAAAGGAAAAATAAACAGCTGTCAATGAAATAAGTTGAAGTTCACAAAATAAAGATAATTTGAAAATCATAGTATTGATATTGAATTGTGGTTCAACAGAAATATTTTTAAAAATAAACACAAGCAACTAACATGATGGGGCTCCTGAACTAAAATGTTGAGCAACACTTTGAGGCAATCTCTGCAATCAAGTTTTCTGTAATGTTCAGACTTCTGCACCTGTTGACAGGAATTTTGGGCCACTGCTCCTGAACAAGGTGCTTCAATTTGTCTGGGAAAGGTTCCCCCCCCCCCCCCCCCCCCCCCCGAACATAATACAAAATGAATGTTTTATTTGATTAAATTATAAGTTTAGTAATTATGCCATTTTTCCAGTGTTTTTTTTTTATTTATTTTAATAACTATTGTGAATTTAGTCTTTTCTTTAATGGGAGGCTGTAAATATTAAGCACAACTGTATATACCTGTAGTAGTAGGAAAAAAAAAAAGTGCCCTGCACAACCTATCCACCAAAGATGAAAAAAGTAAAGTTCTGCGTTATGTCCAGACTCTGCTAGGGTTTTTAGAACGCAACAAAAGGCTGTCTGCAGGATGGTTGGTGAAGAAAAAAAAATTGCTTTATTGTTGTTGAGGTAGTAATAAGGCACAAACACTGGAACTAAAAAGGAGAAGTGTTTAGGGATGCTGTTTAAAAGAATGAAATGAAAACAGCTTAAAAACTAAGAAGCCAAAAGGGAAACCAACACAAACATGGGTGAATGTCTACATACAAACCAAGAAGGAAGGGAGCAGCACCAATAAGGTAAAAACTTTAACATACTCAATAAATAAAAGAGTTAACCCTAGTCCAAACTAACCCAGAATACAAAAACAACCTAAGGGGACCTTGCAATTGAAACCATTAAAAGAAATATCTGGACAACCAAAACTGAAGAAACACAAAGTTGTCTAACCAAAACCAACCTGTGGTGACACAAACAGAGTTAATTAAACTAAAGCCACAATAAAGAACACACTGTACAGGGGGAAAAAGAGGGGGGGTGTGATTCTACGGTGACATCAGCTTTCAGTTTGTTGAGAAAAGAATGCATGACAAATGAGAAAAAAAAAGTTTTTTAATTAACTGTGCTTTTTATATATTCAAACAAGCAAATATTTAGTCTGTATGCAACTGGTTAACATGGCTTCCACTGACAACTCACTCTATAGGTTAGATTGAGTATGAGTGCGTGTGTGTGTGTGTGTGTAAGGAAAGGAAAATCCAGGCCACATCCCCGGGGGAGACAGACCTAGACTCATATCCAATGCTCTTTATGAAAGAAAGCTGTCGCCCCTGTCAGATCTCTCTATCTCTCTTCTCCCTTCATCTCTCTCTCCTCTTTATATTCATCTTGTTCTGTTCCATCACATCCACTCACCCCTCCAGCACACAGCCCTGCATTTCATCTGGCTCTCAGTATCTTTTCTCAGAATCAACCATGATTTCACTTTGAACTGGTATTCCTCCTACTCTGAACATGTCGAGGGGCATTCGTGATGAAACTCAGTTTTTTGGCCTTACAGCTAAATGACCCAAACATTTGCCTTTGCACACAGTAAACCCCTGCAGCCTTCACAATCTCCGTTTTAAAAAGCATGAATTAATGACTTGTAAACTTTTTAATCATGCAGTTTTTTCATGTCTATTGACAAATTAAAAGTTTTTACTCGTGTTTTTTATTTCTTTTTCTTTGTTTGTGCCACTCAGCACCAAGAATGAATTGCACACATGAAATCACTCTACACTTTCTGCAGCTTACCCAACACTGAGCAGGGGAATGTCCCCATTCCAACCTATCAGCTTTTCCCATCTATATTGCCTCTGCCCTTGACACTACCTCATGGTGTTACTGTGGCGATGGGGGGCCGGTGGCTGGCCACTGGTGTGGCGCCAGATAGGAAGCTACTGACTATTTGTTCAGGAAGCTGGACAATAAAGAACACACTGAATCTAAAGCAAAAAGAGTGGGACCGTGGGGATCCATCATGTATGTGTCAGTAAATGTATATTTCATAAGAGACCATTGTTTTAGTGGTGCCATAGTGATGCCAACAAGGAACAATATTAATTCATTTCAATTGATGAATAAATGTTTAAAAACACCATGTTTTGTACAGTTGTATACTCTGTTATTAACTATTAGATTCAGCAGTTAAAATCTTGCACCAGCTTGTGTATAACTTGACCTATGCACCAAGTAACCCATAAAAAGACTCATTTATGCATGTAATTATAAAGCTATCATGCTATCAAGCATTTTATAAATGGGTGAGCTTTATTACATTATTTCAAATGCTTAAAACCACTCTGTATAGCAATGCTAAGTGCTGCTATATGTTGTTAAATTAAACTGAATTAAACGCTATTAATCCCTTGAGTGTAATCATAAAAAAGTTTGAGTAACATGCTACAATTAATTGAAAATATGTATCATCATTGTGAAAAGCAAAATTAAAAAAAAGCATGCTATAGAAAAAAGTTAATTATGCCACTGGACTGAAACTGATTTGTTTAAAGATTATGAGGCATTTGACAACAGTCTCACACTTTAGTTTTCAATTCACAACAATATAAGCTTCAAAACACCAGAACTTAATGTATAGTGTATACACATATATAAACCATGATTTCATCCCCAGAGCACAAATCAGAGGGAAATGATTGGCATGCCACTAGCTGCCTGAGGGACAAAGACTGAAACAAAGCATGTCTGTAAATAGTGCCGCTGTACGTCTGTGTGCTCCCTGTGGCTCCTGCACGTTTCCTTATCTCAGAAACATCGGCTTGATTGCTTCTCTGAAGTCAACGCTTCCCATTGTTCCTAGAAAGAGTGGAATTCCACAGCTGGAACAATGGGACTGACAGAACAGGGACACTGGGTGAAGGAATGGTTTGACATGGACATTTATGGAAGGAAAAATGACAATGGGAGAAGTATTCAGTCCTCAAGTTTTTTCTTTCCCTTTGTTTGTTGTATTGCTTCATTCGCTCTGTATTAGTTGAACCAGGTGTGTGACAGAAATGCAACGCTCTGAAACACAGAGTACTTCAAGCCAAGCTAAAATAAACAATCAAGATGCAGTTTTCTATTCACATGATCTAATTCGCTTTATCATACAGCTTTTAAAAATGCTTTAATAAGACTCATCTTTGAACATCCCCTTCCACATTTGTTTGGAAAATGAATGAATGAGTGATATATTTATGTACAGTAAAAGTTTGTAACTCATTAATTTTGACAGACTGTAAGGAAAACCATAATGGTTTTATTCTTTGTTTATATTTGGGTTAGCTGTCATCTCTCATACACTCCAAACACATTATCTTGAGATGTGACTGATCGAAAGAAGCAGATGAAAGGTGAATTTACACATATCAAGCAGCAAAGTGAAATCCTAAACATGTAGTGCACATCTGTATGCTACAATAATTGATGTAACTTTGCAAAAATGGTTGGAGTAAAATACATCTGCACCAATTTGTATGCAACATGTTTCATCTAAAGAGAAACCCCAGTAGACTCTCTTACTGACTCATTAGGAAAAGAAGAGCAGTAAAGGGGATGTGTTCACACGTTAATGAGACTGACTTCACCTGCTGATAACGTCCTGTTGGTGACATTTTCCTGCTTCAGGCTTGTTTACAAATTTCACAAAATACTGCAGGTCACTGAAAGCACATGAGAATAAGGTGACCACAACTGCTTGCTATCAGCAGTGTAGAAGAGAATACCTTTACCTAACATCATCTAAAAGTCAAATTATTCAGAACTGGTTTTAAAATAATTGCATTATTTATAAGTTTACATATTGAAAAAAATCTGATAATGATCTAATATTAATATTTTAGAAATTGGACTGAAAACCCAGGCTTCACATTTGACACTTATGGCCTGCTGGCCTATGGCTGTGGCTTTGGTCCTGTCAGTCCGGACCTGGATGGCTCCCACGGTGGTGGCCTGGGTGGTTGTGGGTGGGGGTGGTTCTTGGTGTGGACGGAGCACTAGGATATTGTTTCCTTCAACTGTTACTTTGGTTTTTAAGGGGCTGAAGGGGTTGAGGTTGGGTGGGGATTCTATGTCTATGTGATGCAAAAGTGTTTTGTTTTATTATGTGAACCACTTTGCTTTTATGCATGAAAAGTGCAGAGTACACTGTCTAAAATCTGACTTTTCCTGACAGCACACCTACATGATTGTTTTATCAAAGACTATAAAAAAGAAGCTTGGTTAACACTGGAGCACATCCTTGTCAGATGAGATGAATATAAACATGCTCAGATCAGATACTGTCGTGCAAAATGACAGGACAGTATCCTTTCAAGAACTTCCACATTAAATGTAAAGTCCTGACAATGAAGCACAGAGGTAAAAGTTGCATGAAGTGGAGCAGTGATTGCAAATGGTGCTGAACACAAGCATGTAGAAATGGCATCACGACTGTCTGAAAATTAAAGCTTTCTTGTCTGCCAGTATTTGGTTTTCAACAGTATATAAACCACAAGATCATGATGAAGCTCAATAGCAGGAGTTCACAGAAGAAAAATATAAGTGCCGTGACTTCAGTGACTTGAATTTAACACAACACTTGAAGTAAACTGATGTATTTTAAAGGTAGAGCAACACAACCCCTCCGGTAGAGGGCAATTTTAAGAAAATGCCTCCGAGAAATGTCTCCTTAGAAACTGTAGAACCAGTTATTTGCATGCTGAGAATGATTGAGTCTATTATTAGAAAAAAGGCAAAAGCATGTATTGAAAAACAAATACTGCTGTGTTGAGTTCCTACTGTGAGACCATAAGTCTAAAATGTTATTTCTGAATTCTTAATAAGATCAAATTTTGAATAATTTGACATTTAAATACTGTTTGCACAAAGATGCACCCACTTTGGTTCTTTTGCCGCTTGTCTGTTAGCTGAAATGAAAACATGCAAATCACTGAAACTAGAGTTTCCATGTGCAACCCATAAATGGCTTATTGCTGCTTTGTGTTTTTCAGGCAGAATGAGTATCAAGATGAAACGATATGATAAATTGCCCTTTGATGTGTGTCTCTGGAGATGCATGAGTCAGCTGCTAGTGGGCATGTGGATGTGGGTGTGTGTGTGTGCAGGTGATACGTCCCCAAGTCTCCTGGCTTATCCTTGTCAATCATCCAGCTGAAAACTGCATTGCTGAAAAGGTCACAAGGCGACTGTTAAACAGGCAGGCAGATGGAGAGATAGCTGAATATTTCAATTGTTATTGACAGAAACAAACAAAAATGACATGAGTGGAGGTTTTTTTTTTTTTATAGGAGTCTCTCTCAGAGCTAAAATAAAACAAAGAATAGCTCAACTTCATGAGTATTTATGATTGAAAACATAAAATCATAAATCAGCCCTCTATTTTGAAAGCATGTGACAAGTTGCTGCTCCACATTCTTGGTTTGTACACCATTAAGTCAGACGAGAACAGAATGTTTCTTTTCAGGACCTACCCAACCCGCCCTTCTCAAATGGTACACCAGGTGAATTACCTGTTCAGGTGTGTGGCACCAGTCATCAACAGCCACTATCTAACTTCCTCGTGTTTCTAAAAGATTCGTAGATTCCACCTGCAACAGAAAGCAGACAAAGCAGACATGAAGGGCAGACAGGTCTCACAGTCAAGTGAAAGAACACAAGGTCATAATGTGCCGCAGAGTCTGAACTGTGCTGCAGCAAAACTGTAACAGCGGTGATCCTTAGCTAAATATTTCAAACTACATGGCATATCAGTATGCACACAGATGCATATGTGAAATGTTATGTGCTGCTTAGTTACTGATCCTCTGCCTTTTGTTTTACTTGAAATAATTAGAAATGAGTAAGGCCTCATTGTGACTGTTACCGTTAAATGAAGCAAGCCTTAAAACCTGTCTGATATCTGAAACTATGTTGCATTGTTAACAGGTACTGTAAAAGCAACATGATACACATAAATTATACATAAGAAAAAGACATAAAACCACCACAAAGACAATGTTTACCCTGAGCAGTCTCACCATAGATAAACTCTTGGGGCTGCTCTTCCTCCTGCATGTTCAGCCTGCAGGCGAGTCCCTGGAAAAATGCAAGATATAAATCACTGAGGTGTAAAAACCAACTGATACTAATGCCTTCACATTCACCATTCATCAGATATGTGCTCCAAGTACAAGAAACAGAAGGAGAGAAATTCACACCGACACCCACTGATTCCAGGTTATATTTTGTTAAATAGCAAAAAAAAGACAGAAAATATGACTCAGGCTCTCTAGATCTAATAAATTCTCCTCTGTGATCATTCTGCATATTTTAGCACATGTACTCACATTCAGCAGGGCAAGTGACACATCTAATCACATCAAATCATGACATGATAAACATCAGGTGTGCGAGGATCAGGTGATTCAGCCTTGAAACCAAACCACGTGGATATGTTTTCTTCTATGCAACTGTGTACTCATCTATAGCCAGTCATTAGAGGTGAAAAAAAAAAAAACATGAAATGGAATTTACAAATCACTACAAATCACATAAACTTAAGAAGTGTGGGTCTGTTTACTAGTTTCTTCTGTATTTTTGTGTCAGAATGATGGGGAGGATGCAGTTCTGTTGCTGCATACACACTGTAAACACAGGCTTGCACAACTATTCCTGCGAGAACGTTTTATCTACCTCAGTTTACTGCCTATCCCTCAAGAAAAACAAAAGCATGACCCCACAAATAACATTCTGACTTATTAGAATTGGGCTTTGGTCCCTATATGACACTGGTCCTGACAATGTTAGTGATTAAAATAGAAAATGTTCTGTTAAGGTAGCAACAACGAGAACACACACACCCACCCACACACACACATAGATTTGGCTTTCTGAATTTTTCCTGCCATTTCACCTTTCTTATTAAAAACAAAACAGTGCAACAGATTCACGAGATGCTGCTCTGACCAGGCTGTGTGGGAAGGGCTAATGAGTCCTCTGTAGGCCTGGGTGAGGTGAGGGGCTCAAAGCTGAGTCTGGCATCAGTAAATCCAAGTCTGTGCTTTTTCACTGTGGCCATGGTGTTTCTGCCATGTAGAGGCCAAGAGCCAACTATGTCAACAAACTCCTCCTCAGTCCCATTTCTGTGCTTAAATAAATTGTTAAAATGTTTTGGGATTCAAGCCATGACTCATGGACACTTCTCATCCTCTGAAGGACAAAACTACTACACTTGGTCCACACACACTACCACATAGAAAACATTCACTTTGCTGATGCATTGAGGCATGAGAAGTTCTAAATCTACTCTCACGGTGATATAAGGGTGTATGAATGTTTATTTGTGTCTCAGCAAGCATTTTTTTTCTTTGCTGCTTTTGACACTTTGAACTCTGTTATTGACAGCCAGATATCAGTACTGTGTCACTTCACACTGTGTAAAGTGAGCACAATTTTCACATGGAAATATGCAACACATACACTCTGTAACCATGCAGAGGATCTGTTTAGAAACAGTAACTTTAATTAGTTATTTAACACAGCTTAAATTGCTTTTACTTTTGGTGAGAACAAATAAGCTTGCTTTCATAAGACCGTGCATCAGATGTCTGCAGGGGTGGAACAAAATGACAGAAATTCTTAACATCCAACAAACAACCTAGCTGAGCAGTTTAAATCAGCCCTCTGGCTAGTTTTGAGGGCTTACTGCTGCTGTTGTTTTAGATCTGGTTCTAGTTTAAAACATGTTTGTTATCCTGTTAATCCACCACATGTGATTTGTAGTTCACAATCAGCCCTTAGTGAAATCTGAGCATTTTTCTCTGACAATCAAACAATGAAGGCGTATTGCTACTTTCATTCTGTGGTCTTTTTGGAATGAAACGGCCACAACAGGTTATGGAATAAAAGGCTGGTTCAGTCGAATGATTGTTAAAATAGACACTTCCTCCTCTACTCCCATGCACTGTAAGAAAAAGCTGTTCCCACACTTTGGGTTTTGCAAACTACAGAGGATGTAAATGTAGCCGCAAGGTGGGACGTGCTCAGTACGAAATATAGATGCAAGCGTATGCATTCAGATGTATGATAATATATTGGAAAAGTGCTTTGCAGCCCTTGGCAAAGCAAATCTGTTCAATACAATAAAGCAGCCAGATCACCATTCTGCTTGCTACGATGCTGGACAGGACCGGTTAGAGAGAGAGAGAGAGAGAGAAAAAAAGAATGTGTGTCACCATTTGTTTTCATAAGGTGGTTTTTGGTATGTACTTTCACTGCAACCCTGACAACATTTCTGTTGAAGTGAGCTTCATGCTTTTACATCTGACTGAAGCAGAGATAGTATCAGTGTGTACCCAGCCCACCTTTCCCATAGCAATATAGCTACATGCTGCAACAATGCAGACTATACCAACTTTTATTAGTCAGCTTGTTGATTTGTACTGGATAATACAACTTGGCTCAAACGCATTATAGTTTGGAAGGTAAAATGTTACAGCTAGAGGCTGACTCAGGTTTTGTACTAACAGTCAATATTCTACCTGCACCATTTTATGACCTTGCAGTTTGTAACATACCACTGTACTCACCAACTGTAATACCATATGTTTAGGTATATAGCCTACTCTGTAGAAATAGGGATTTACAGAATAGAAAACTAGAAAGTTCAACTTATTATTTAAACAATAGTCCAAACACTAAGTTTTTTGTATAAAAGTAGGCAGGCAGTAATTTTATTCAACTCTTAATGTCTTCTTTTTCTTTATTTTAAAAAAAGACAACATGCAATACAATACCCAAGATTAAAATTAAAATGTACACTATCATACAACTCTAATCAAATTACAGTATGAATTTTGTGTTGCAGGTCAGTTCATGAAACCTATAGGCATACATGCATGTACAGTAAATATATAATGTGGATAGTTACATTTATGTTATGATTTGTATCCCTAATAGTAATCAGTGATTTATATGTATAACATACGTGTGGGTTTTAAGTGGTTTGTGTGAACCTGATGTGCGCCAACACCCGGTTGGTTGCTTGTATGACTGAAGAATGCACTTTTTTTTTATGATTGTTTTCCTTTATTCTGATATGAATATTTGATCCTACTGTTGTATTTTTAACATTGCTTTTTACATTCTCCAGAGACAGTGAATGGAAATTAGCCTTTGGTTGTTTTTGTAACATCTGTTCTGTTGTTGTTTCATGTAATATGGACTTTTCCTCCTATCAGATGTGACTCAATAATCATAATGTGACTATTTCAGGAAAACTGTGACACTGAGTTACCCTGTGCAGTTGTTTTGGGATTCAGTAGCATGAAAAAAATGATAAACATAATGTCTGTGAACATGTATCAGTAAATTCCCATGACTGTTTAATGTTTGCCAAGAAACTAGGACAAGGAAGCATACTGTATGTGATCCACAGCCATGGATAGTTGTTTTTTTTTTAAGTGTTTGTTAAATTTTGGTTGCCAACTGCATCCCCAGGTAAACAAATAAATACAGTCAAATAAATCAAATGATAAACCTCCCCCTGTTTAAATAAATGCATGGGCATTGTGTGTGTTGTCATTTTTGCATTATACATATTTTTAATACTTTTAGATTATTAGATATTAATAACTTGTAGATTAAATTGCAGCTATTTTCATCTAAAGATATCTCCAAAATCTAAAGATTAAAGAGAAAGAAAAAGAAGGGAGGGAGGGGGGGAGGGAGGGAGGGAGGGAGGGAGGGAGGGAGGGAGGGATGGAGGGAGGGAGGGAGGGAGGGAGGGAGGGGGGGATGGATGGATGGATGGATGGATGGATGGATGGATGGATGGATGGATGGATGGATGGATGGATGGATGGATGGATGGATGGATGATCTGACCCGTGTAACCATTTTGATTGGTCACAGAGTTCCTGAAGCAGCTTTAAAAAAATGTTGACTAAAAACAGCTCGTGGATGTAACATCAGGTTTAGCATTATATAAGGAAGCTAATAAATATTGTAAAGCAGTTCAATAAAATTACAGCAACACAAAAAAAGTGTGAAGATCTTTTAAAGACAACATGTCTGTGCTTTGATCTGAGCTATTGACTCGTTGAGATTTAAGGTTGGGCCTTGAAAATTAGATAGGGGACAGGAAAAGATCATGCCTTGCATTTAAATGGACCCTGCAATAACACAGTGCATCAAAAATACCCTTTTCCTGGATTCCTGGCAGCTGGGTCCTGACTCTTGGGCTGAACACACCAAATATGCTGTACATCCAAACCACACAACACACTGAAAAACAGTATTTTAAAGTTTTGTTGAATGCCATTAAAAGAAGGAAATATAGTTTTCACCTTTCACTAAGAGTCTGAAGACGTATTGCATCACAGTGGGGTACAGCAGCTGCACAGAGGCAGACAGGATAAGACTTCAGAGGGTTGTTAAAACTACCCAGAAAATTGTTGGCTGCCCTCTTCCTTCTCTGATGGACCTTTGCTTGAGTGTAGCACATAACATCAGGATAGATCACATCCTGGCAGTAGATGTTTGACCTGTTGCCCTCTGGTAGGTGCTACAGGTGCATTAAAGCCAGGACTAACGGATGTTTCACTACTTTGAACTCAAAAATAAACTGACCACCTGCCACCCCCAGTAAACATTCTCTACCTCTGTGCAGTATTCCTCACAAGGCTGCATAGCCTCTTATTTTCTTATTTATAATCCGATTGTTAGATATAGTTTCCGGGTATCTTAGTTTTTTAGGTGAGCAAATACTGTGTAAATACTCCTCTGCTGCTTTATCTGTATATTGTTTATTTTGGTGTATTATGCCTGCACTCTATAGAGCTGATTCCCTTAAAATCTTAATATACTTGTATAATGACAACTTTGAATATTGCATCTTGAATTAAAACATTGCATATTGAATCAGGTCAGAGAGAGGTTTGTCATCTTTATCAAGGAAAAAGTCAAAGCCAGTTTTTGTTAGGTGACTTCAGGGTGACTCAAATCCAAGTGATGTGATAGAACTCTACACCCCCGGTAAGTATTGAAACAACAATATAATTTATAAGTGTCATAGCAAATAAAAATAAGTCCTGAGTTACACACTCGTTGCAGCCGCTGCTCATGTTTTAGCTGACTGAGCTCAGCAATGATTGTCGGCTACTGAACCAATCTAATTGGTTCTCTCCTCTCTGGCGCTTTTTCTCTGTCTCCTTAGCTCAGCACTGCAGCGTAGTTGGTCCCACTGGGAGTTTTGTGGCTGCACTCTCTCCCACGCACACCGCATGCGCACACACACACACACACACACAAACACAACATGGTAATGTGGCAAACAAACACAAACCCACCACAGTCATTGGCACATGCAGGTATGTATACAACCCGCTACATTAAACTCATCCCCCCATTTTCAAGCGCAGTCAGTGTTAACTCCCACGCATCTCACACACACACACACACACCCAGACTTAAACACACACCGTTGCACTGTCAGAATGCACGTGACTGTGTGTAGAGCTCATTAGAGAATGATAGATTCAGTAGCTTGAGTTTAGGCTCTGGGAGAGCCTTGAGGTAAATAACACCTTTAAAAAAAGTATGACAGAAACGCACACACACATACTCACACAAAAATGGTGTTCATCACCCTTTTTATTAGTCAGATGTGGGCGTCAAAATAGATTAATGTTGTTTACTCACTTTACTCATATAAGTGTGTATATCCTCATTCTCACCTACTCTGGTACCCTGTCACACATTTTCCTCCTATATCCTATTTCAGTATTCTGTGTTGGTCCATCACCTCTGCTTCCTAAGATTATTCACACCTAACAGAAATAATTCGGTGGGTAATTACAGGCAAATCAAATAGTCCTGTGCAGGAACATACACATTTCTCCCCCCAGCAAGTTATATTCCAAGAAACTGGGTGCTTTCAAATGAACATGTGGAGAGCAAGGCTGCTATTTTCAGTTTGGGAGAGAACTTGGTGTAAAAGTGAAACACTCCTCCCTGTATAGACGTTCAGTGCTGCAGAGCAGGAATATGTTTAATTTATTTATGAGCCAAGAGCATCTTCTTTAAAGTGGAAGACAGTGAGAGATGTGGGTGTGTATGTGTTTCAGAGAACGACACAGAACAGAGTGCATGCAGTCAGGGTCACACGGTCCGGGCATCGTTCCCATCCATGAGCTCACCACCGCATGTCAGTGGCCAGTCTGTGTCCAGAAAAGACTCATTTTCAGCAAGATGGCTCTGCCCGTGCCTTTCCGAACAGATAAGTTGGAGATGAGTTAGAGAAGGAATCGGTGCTGTAGTTCGATGAATCGGAGACAGCTCAGAGGGCAACGATTAAAGCAGAGAAAGAGAAGAAAACAGGCTGGAAAAGTCTCGTCTTTGATTTCATTCTCTTCTGCAATGCAAGTTTGCTGATAACAGAAGAAGTGATCTCTATGAATAACTTGAAGGGTAATCCGAGTCTTTTATTGCAATTGGCGACTGTTTAAGTGTTCATCTACCTTGCTGCAGACTACATAGTATCCACAAAGAGAAAAAAAAAAAGAAATATATAAAATGAGCTATCAAAAATAGATGTTGTATTTGGTTCGGTTTGCAGATAACACTAACTTTGAAATACTAGCAATTTGAGACTATTAGTTTTTTATGTTTCTCACCAAAAGGGCTGTAAAGGATTAGCATGGATCTTTTTCAACCTGCTCTTGTTCATTATAGTATCAACACATACCCAGAGGACCTCATTAGTGGTCTCAAATTGCAAGTGTATATTATCTCTGTCCATCACTGGGGCTTAAAAACAGTCTCACATGGCTTTCTGTCAAAAGTTCTTGGTCTCAAGTGCACAGTCTGATGATGTGGGTAAATAATAAGCATGAAAATGCATGTGAGCCACAACCCTGACACATATCATCACCGTTAGATCTGGGATTTTTTTTTTTTTTTTTAAGATTACTTTTTCTGTGAGAGTGTAGCTATATGACACTTTATTGCATAGAATAAGTTTGAGGAAAATCTTTAATTCATTGACTTTCAGATCATTTTGGTTACTCCTTGCGCCATTTAAGAAACCTCGTTTTTAATTATTTAGAGGGCACATTTAAATTCACAAAAGCAGCATAGAATCTTTTAAGAGAACACAGAATTATTTATGTGCCACGCAGCTATATATTGGAGGGAGAATCTGTTGCGGTTATGTAAGACTGTTGCTGCTGTCAGACCCTATAATAGCACCCCGGAGCCCTTACAGCTCTATCTTTGAAAAGATATTTTGGCAAACTATGTTTTTTTTTTTTTTTTGTCTTTATTCCCTTGACTTGAATAAGTGAAGCATACCGCGGGTGCTTCAATGCAAAAACCAAAGAAGGCTTTTTTTTCTTTCTTCATTTTGTTGACTAGAATCAGTCAGGCAAAGATTAAATTGCACTTTAAAGCTCAATCTTTTATATAACTTTTGCAATATAAAGCCCTTTAGCAGAGATGATTTGTCCATCCCTCTGAGATGACCCATAGCATGGTGGCAGTGCGAAATATAACACAAATGAATAAACATTTTAAAAACAAACAAAATCCCACTGTGGCAATGTTCAAGTTGAAGATTCATTTGAAAAGAATAAAGAACAGCAAACTTCTGATAAAGTCCAGTGTTTTACTGATGCATCTATCCGGACCATCTCCATAAGGAGACTTTGCGACTGTCTCTCTGATTGACAGATGTGATGGACAGCCAAGATCCCTGCTCTCCTGTGTGATTTGCTGAAATGACTGATTATGTCTCAGACCACAATGTGTCACAGCGAAATTAATCATGGCTTGCAACGATATCACTCACAGTCCACAGTGCATAACAGTTAAGCAATAAACAATTAAGACTACTGCACTTTTCTGTGTCATACCACCATCTTTTAGAAAAATGCATCATGTTATAACTCCTGTGCCTGTGGACACAGACCTCTTGAGAAAACATGCATCTGTCAACATTTACCTTGTAAAGCTTAGAAGCCTATGCAAAAAATCTATAGGGTCTTTATTGTGATTTGATAAGAATGTTTTGTATAATACAAGCTAATTTAATTAAATGAAAGGGAAGTAAAATAAATGAAAAACAGTTTGTTAATTCCCTAGGAAAAATATAACCTTTAAGATTCATGTCTGATGGCAAAGATAATGTTCTATAGTCAGAACAATAAGGCAGTGGAGATTATAAAACTGGGAAGCATATTTTACTGGTAAATGGGATTCTGAAGACTACCTGCTATAATTTTTCGTAACAATTATCTAACTGCACAACTTATTTCACCAGTTACTGCGGTTGGAAAATAGCTGCTGGGTCCCTGGTCACCTGACTGGGCCTGACTACGGGAATACTGCACAAACATTTAAGCCCTGCAAGGAAAACAACATCCCTCGTAATATGCAGCCGACTAAAACTGACATTCATGCTGAATGATTGGAGTTTAATTTCTCCTGAATGGCCCCACATGTAGTGAAAGACATTTTAATTTACACAGTTGGTGCCCCGATGAAATATACAGTTCTGACCCTTTCCTTGAATATTGGTTCGGCTTTAATCAATACAGCAACAGCTACTATGTTTTTATTGTTAGATATTCTTGTCTTGCAACAGGTCTTGTCTTGTGGTAACATGACTAGACCTGTTGCAGAAAATACAAATGTGCAACATTCTGTAAAAAACTGCAAGAAAAAAGTTGTATATTATTTCCACCTATGATATTTTCCAAAAACTAACCAAGCAGTTTTGCCATCTAAAGTGATTCCAATCATCAGAAAGTGCTTCCTTCCCCAATGCCGATGTTATATTTCACCGTTCGAATGAAATGGGCTATATGCACTACTTTCTGAACTTGAGCCACCTCATTTGTTTCCTGTCTTTTATTACTAGAAAACTGATTAATCCAGGTGTGTCTGGCCATTGTCGTTGTGGTTACTGAGGCCAGGCACACCTGGATTAATCAGTTTGTCCAGTAATGAAAAACAGGAGACAAAGGAGCTGGCTTAAGTTCAGGAAGTGGAGTTGTGCGTAAACCCTGTTGCATGGAAATTATGCTGTTTAATGAAAACTCGTTTGTTTGGAAGGTTTTCATTATGCGGATGCTTGATCAGGAGTCCATGAGCAAAAATAACAAATTAAATGAAAAAAGAGAATGGGTAAGATAACGTGCAGTAGTTGAAGTGTTCACATTGACACAATTAAGAACCTCCTCTTTTAATTTCAACATGTGAAGAAAACTGAGATTTCTACAGACAAATTTCCGTATCATGCTACTTCCTGCTCCTCCTGCCTGTGTTCTTCCTCACTTCCCCACTTCCACCAGGAAGGCTCATCCCAAGCAGGAAGTCATGTGTTGTGATCTACTCTTATAAACAACAACGACAGAAAGTGACCAGACCTAAATATTCAGATTTTCTCCTGAAAATCCCAACTGTTCATATGTGAAAATGGCTTGATACACTGCCAGATCCGTGGCTGTGTTACCCCCACTGGCTGGAAATTGGCTGGAAGAAGCAATTCCAAGTGACTGCATCTACATTAACAGAGAGAAAAAAGCAGTCTAATCGGTTCATACTTATAATTCATCTCACAGTTTTGCTCTAATTGCTGTAAATGCCTTGTGTTATTTGAGTTATGAAGCAGATAAAGGTGACTCAGCTTTATTGTTCACATCACATCAGAAAATTAAACTGTGTCATAGGGACACAGTCAGACTGACACAGATATGATGGGATGTGTTTTTTGTATGTAAAACACAGTGAAAATAGTTCACTATACATCATACCTCATACTTTGTTGTGGGGGACACATAAGCGAGCGTCACTGTCTCTCTTCGGCCCTCACTGGGACAATTTCAGCAAAGAGGAAAAAAAACATAGAAGAGATGAGGTGAGGTAGTTTGGAGGAGGGAGAGAAAAGAGGCGGAGCTACCATAGACTGCAGCAGAAGAATGAGTGAGTGGAGGAAATGGGGAGGGCAAAGAGGAGATGAGGATCGGTGAGGAAGCTGGATGGAAAGAGAGAGAGAGGGGAGAGAGAGAAGGGGAGGGGAGCCAGCATCTGCTCACTGCAGAGCCTTTCATTGATAAAGTAGCGGAGGTGTGAGGCACAGGACTGCAGCTGGACACATCACCCACTCTTCATCATGCATCCACACACACACTTCCTGAAGCTTCCTCAGAGCATTCACCTACAATGCACCTCAAGCAATTGCACCATTGAGGTCACACACTCACACAGTTATCACACAGTGACACGCTCTTATTGAACCATACAACAACATCATCACTGACTCGTCCTCCTCTTCTCTCCATCCTGGGTTTGGGAATTAAGGCTTAGTTCAGAGACAGGGGACACCTGTGACTGAGGAGCGACTTGGTGCATCTGATCTGGGACCAGGCTTTGGAGGAGTCTTCTAAAAAAAGAAAAAAGCTGCAGCGGGATCAGCAGAACCAGCCAACGCAGCTGCATAAAGGTAGATGGATACAGGCTGTGCTGTTCTGAATGTTACTTACCATGTAAATACGCTCACACTTGCATGCATAAACTTCACACACACTTAAAGAGTTCCCTGAGTTGCTTTTGAAGTGTTGTGAGACTCCTGTAAACAAAGCTGTTTACTCCTACAGCAACAGGAGCTGCTGTCTTCCTCCTCCTCAGTCCCCTCCTCCCCCTTGCATGCATCTCTCAATCTTTAACTGTGCCTCTCTCACTTTCTCTGTATCTCCTATCTTCATCTCTATCCAGACACACTGGTGTTACAGTAATCCCACTGTGATTGCAGTGTCTTGCCTCTCTTTTTTGGTCCATATGCCTCCTCCACCTCTTCTTGCTTTTGCTCTCGCGCATCCTCTTTTTGCCACGCAGAAACATCTCTCCCATTTTCTGTCCCATGCTCGCTTCTGCATCTCTTTCCCTCATGCCTTAAACAACTCTGTCGCTCTCGCCATAGCTCCTCGCCAGTCTGTCCGTCACCCTGGGATCTACGGAGGCAAGCGGGGTGCCGGTGTCGGCCATGAAGCTGGTGAACGGGGGAGGAGGAGGAGGAGGTGGTGGGGGAAGTGGAGGAGGAGGAGGGGGAGAGAAAACTGCCTTCTCCTTTAAGAAGTGCTCAGCTTTCCAGTTTGTCAAGAGAAAGGTGAGTTTGGGTGACACACTCATGCACATTTTGGAGGTGGGTGAATCTCACCCTTAATATACTTGCATCTAAGCTGCGAGAGGAGGTATCACGGTTGGAGTGCTCGCTTTCTCTTTGTGCCAGAGATGATGTCATTGTGGGAGCTAAGCCACTCTGATAAGGAGCAAAATTCAGCTGCCTGCATGTCTTCGTTTGTAGTGTGCGAAAGTGTGTGCCCTCTAAAACAGGTACAGGATAAATCATGGTAAATGGCAAAGCCGAGTTAAAGACCTGCCAGCAGACCCTGCATTATGCTTCAGATTTCTCAAAAAGATAATTTTCTGTGTAAATGTGATGGTTTGCATAAAACATTTTAATTGCTTGGTGGCCCTTTGCAATACAGGTGTCCTTATATTACAAAAAATATAATGCAAGAAGTTAATAGCCTGCAAACCTATACTTGGAGGGTGATGCACAACTTTTTAGAGTGGCATACTTCACTAAAAAGAGCTGCAAAACATCTGGATTATATAAGGAATTTAAAACAATTTGTTTCCATTTCAACCCAATTTTTTAAGTTTTATTATTTTTAATATGAGCTCTGGGATTTGTATGTTATGCATAATGTCTTATTTTTTGTGTAATGGTTCATGCAATGTTTTGATAGACAGGACAGGATATTAGGATAACAGACTTGATTGCACATTTCAAGCCGAGTTTTCATCTCCTTTGCCTTCTGCAAGTCACCATTAATCAAAATCTCCACTAAGAGAGCAAAAGCCTGTAAGTCAGCATCCTATAAACAGAAAATGTCAAGTTTTAATAGAGCTTGATTGTGAAATAAGGCAAGCATCCATAGTTCTTTCAGTGACTGAGAATCTACAAATCTTTTATGCTTGCATCTTTGTCCAGTTTTCTTCCACATGGCACTTATGTGCAGGGAAGTTGTTGCTGCATCCCGAGCTTAGCACCACATAAGATGATTATGATTGGTAAAAAAAAAAAAAAATTAAATACAAGCAAGCCAATACATCTTTCCCATTAATATCAGAGAATTTGATGCAGCAAGACGGATCTTCTCTGCTGACCCAGTGCTGTACTCTGGCTATGTAAGATTACAAGATGCTAAGCCCAAATAGGCTTACAGCACACAAAACAGCATCAGCTAAAATGGACGTGCCACAAATCTGGCAATTTAGAGAAAACATCTATAAAGGAAAAGAAAAGATAACAGAAATGTCCCGTCATGTGGGATGCAGCATTTACAGTTTTAGCTGCCATTTATTTTTTTGCCACAGCAAGAGTCCCTTGAAAGACAGGAATCCCCATATCAACACAAACCACTTTCTGACACTAACAACAACAAAAAGATCTTGATTCATATAAAATGTACTGTAATTATTTTTCTGCTACATCAATTTCATAAAAACACATAGAATTCCCCAACAATGAGTGCAAATCTGTAAACACCCCATTAACATGCAATTGTTTATTTGTAAATTTAAACATTATCTTGTTTTTCCATAGTTCTGGATGGTTTACGTCATAATGCCTTTTCTCTGCAGCTTATAACACAAATCAGACAACATACTTCTACCCATAAGCATTATATGCAAAGTGTTTCTTGTTCCAAGATTTTAATATGCTGCTGAGGAGATCAGGAAACTTGTGCTTTTAGATTATGTAGATTTAATCAATAATCCATGATTCAGAGAAAGAGGCAAGAGCTGGAGGAATGTGGTGGTTGATTGTTTTCAGACATATGATGAGTTTATTATCAACTGTTTGTTTTTTGGCATTTGTTTTCACAAATGGATGAATTAATCATTTAGAAACTAGAATAGCTGATGATGACATGTGCCCTAAACAGATTTAAACTGAAGAATTAGATTAGAGAAATATATTTGAACATAATATTTAGCATAAAGCTATGGTGTTGATTAACTAAAATGTGAGTTAAAATGATTGCAGCGGGAATGACCAGAGGTTTGTTTGGTTGGTGTGCCACTGTATGCTATAATCATGCCGAGCTTGACAAACTGCTCAACTTCTGCATCTCTAAATCTGAATAATTCACAGCTGATTTACATGAGATCAAAGGAAAACACAGAGCAATGTGACTGCAAGCCATAACAGGAAGGAAATAACCATCATTACTTCAAACTTGTGGAAAAGGAGAGAACTGATGGATTCACTCAGTAACACTGTACTGTTCTGGGAATGCACATGATCTTTTTTAATACAAAAACAATTTCAGAAATAAATGCAAATGACATATTTGGTGTTTTGATGTTGTCCAAATGTCAGTCTCAGGATTCAAACATGTCAAAGGAAGCAAGTTAGTCACAGTTACTTTTACTCTTGATGAATATTTTTGGCTTTAGATTACTGAATGATGTTTTGTGCAACAGTTGGGTCCCCTCTTTTTTTTCATCTATTTTATTTATTTTGTTTTGTCTTGTGGGTGGGTTGGTCTCAGATGCTGTACAGTATGTTATGGATAACAGATGACATTCTGGGTGAATATAAGCAGACTGTGTTAATTAAACCAGAATGTCAGCCATTTGAAAAAAAAAATTCTGAATCATAATCTGCAACGAGGACAATTTACTCAAATACAATTTACTATGAGTATTTAATTGTTTTCAAGGTTACTAGACTAGAGCTTGTCTAGTTAGAAGTCCTGGACATCATCATTCCATCCATCCTGATCACTCTATCCATGAATTCAAAGTATACTCATGATTATAAGATACACAGTGACTTGCATTGAAAAATATCTTTCCCTGACTTCTTGTAAATGAATGAAAAAAGGAATGAATGAATGCTTGAAAGGAAAACCTCCCAAGTTCATTATTAAAAAGATAGTGACTCTGCCTCTTTGACAAGAAATTTAGAATGTCAAGTCATTATTCTTTTAGCAAAAAGAAAAAAAAAAAGCTCAAATAGATGCAAAGGGCTTTATGTGAAAAGGGGATTTTTAGTATTTTGATCCAACTACAGAAGGGTTCCAAAAGAGGAGAACAAAGTAGTTGTTGTTCCTTCCTTCCCACTGGCACGGGGGAATGGCACTTCTTCTCCACATGAGTCCACATCACCCCTCACGGGACAATGTCCCAGAAGCAGCAGGTGGTTTAAGGCTATGGGTGTAAAAATGAAGCATTTAGCTCATACATGTTTTTCCTGTTGCTGCTATGTCTCGCTGAGCCCACCTATGTTTGAGTCCAGGTTGCCTGAAATAAGGGACTCACTAATCAGTGATGTTTTAATGAACATATACTGCATTAAAGTGACATTATAACAGCATGCAACAAACACTCGGTTTCATTAACACCAAAATATGTACTCCTACAGGCATATCTATATCAGTATGTGTGTGCACTGAATCAGTATTCTGGTTTTCAGTCTGCTCCATCCTCACTAGAATAAAATCCCAGAATCTTCCAGACATTCAGCAGTACGGAAGAGGATTAGGGCCACTAGAAAAAAAAAAAAATTCTGAGAGAAAAAGTCAGAATTCTGACTTTAATCTCAGAATTCTGAGAAAAAAAGTCAGAATTCTGACTTTAATCTCAGAATTCTGACTTTTTTCTCAGAATTCTGACTTTAATCTCAGAATTCTGAGAAAAAAAGTCAGAATTCTGACTTTAATCTCAGAATTCTGAGAAAAAAGTCAGAATTCTGACTTTAATCTCAGAATTCTGACTTTTTTTCTCAGAATTCTGACTTTTTCTCAGAATTCTGACTTTAATCTCAGAATTCTGAGAAAAAAGTCAGAATTCTGACTTTAATCTCAGAATTCTGACTTTTTTCCAGAACAGAAAAAAAAAAATTCTGGATTTTTTTTTCAATTTCCGAAAAGTCAGAATTCTGACTTTTTTCTCAGAATTCTGAGATTAAAGTCAGAATTCTGACTTTTTTCTCAGAATTCTGAGATTAAAGTCAGAATTCTGAGAAAAAAGTCAGAATTCTGAGATTAAAGTCAGAATTTGACTTTTTTCTCAGAATTCTGAGATTAAAGTCAGAATTCTGACTTTAATCTCAGAATTCTGACTTTTTTCCAGAACAGTAAAAAAAAAAAATTTCTGGATTTTTTTTTTCAATTTCCAAAAAAGTCAGAATTCTGACTTTTTTTCTCAGAATTCTGAGATTAAAGTCAGAATTCTGAGAAAAAAGTCAGAATTCTGAGATTAAAGTCAGAATTCTGACTTTTTCTCAGAATTCTGAGATTAAAGTCAGAATTCTGACTTTTTTTCTCAGAATTCTGAGAAAAAGTCAGAATTCTGAGAAAAAAGTCAGAATTCTGACTTTTTTCTCAGAATTCTGAGATTAAAGTCAGAATTCTGAGAAAAAAGTCAGAATTCTGAGATTTAAGTCAGAATTCTGACTTTTTTCTCAGAATTTTTCTTTTTTTTTCTCTAGTGGCCCTAATCCTCTTCCGTACTACAGCAGCATGCAGCCCGGAATCAAAATTAATACCTGCTGCTCTTCTGGGTCCATTTGTCTCTTAAGTTGTATCTAAATAAGCGAACCACAAAATGAAGAGGGCGTGATGAGTCCAGTCAGATGTCTGCGTAGTACATTTACTCAAGACATGAAATAATGGAAGGAAATATAAAATCAATAATGCTATGCACATAAGTGTGTATTCATTTGCTTTGGTTTTTTGTGCTCGAGAATTTGGAAGATTCAAATGACACCAGTTTTATCAGCAACTTGAGATCTCAAGCAGAAGGTATGACAGGAGAACCTTTTATCTGACATACAGCTAAAGCGTTTCTCTCTGCCTTGAATCTGATGAAGAACATCAAAGAAAGAGCAATCCAATTAGATTTAACATCAATCATACTTTCAGTTCTGCATGAAGAAGCTTGTGCTACACTGTTCTTACTCAAGGTGTGGGTTGTTTTTGGACTCGTGCAACAACTACAGTGGCTAGCTTGTTTTTATGTTGACCTGCGGGGGTGTTTTTCCAGGTTTGTTTCCCTTAGACCCAACACGCCTTGACATGTTGTCTGGCTACTCTTCGACTTAGGTATTCAATCTCAGTGTCTATTTCTATGTGTGTGTGGGTCCCAGCTGTCTGGACTTGCTTGGTCACACAGGCCACAGCCCCGTGGTGTGTGTTTACTGAATGTTTGACACACGCAGCAGGATGAGCTTTCTCAAGCCCTCTCACGAAAATGTAGCTTCTTCTCTCTCCCTGTGGAGCTCCTTTTATTTCGGCATGTGCCTGGTTTTATTGCTTTGTTTTTTGTTTTTATGGTCTTTTGTCCATTTTTTCTAAATCTTTTTTCAGGGTTTCTTTTTCCCTGAAAGCACACACATGCACACACTCACCCACACACTTGGTTTTACGGTGAGTGGCAGTGGTTTTGTGAAAAAAAAGGCTTAGTCACTGCAGAAGTGTTGTACAGTGGTGCTTGCATGCTCCAACTTGTGCCTGTTTTGATGATATAACAGTGTTTAACTCCATGCTGACAACATATGGTTGGAGAATGTGAACATCTATTAGCGCCACAATTACTGTCTTTCTTCCTTTATTGCCCATAAGGGTACCATCAGCATTGTCTTTTGTGGCATTGGCATGCAGCAGGTGTGTGTGTGCAATGCATACATGTCTGTTAGCAAGTGTTTTCTTTTAATGGCAGAGCAAAGATGCAATCTGCACTTCTTTCAAGTGTGCTTGTGTGTCACTCTTTAGCTGACATGTAATCTGGGAGAACATGACAAACTCTTCTCTCTGATCAAACACTACAGCTGGCAAGGCTGAAAGTGTGTGTGTGCATTGGATTTGTGATTGTGTGTTTGTGGAGCATTTAAAAAAACATATGACTAGAAAAAAAAAAAGAGGTAAAGTGAGATCAAGCTAACTTTTGTCCTCAAAGTAATCTATTCTTTCTTGTGCAGGTGAGAAGATGGATGAGGAACCCCAAGGTGAGCGTGGAGAAAGCCCAGGGGAAGGGTCTCCTTTATGCTTGTCCAAAGTGTCCACTGGCTGATGACTTGTGGTACACACACTTCCCTTCACCTTATGGCTGCTGTCACTACACGGGCCTGCAAGGTGGCCAATATTACCACCAGGAACCATGCTCACCTTGCGCTACGAGTGGGCAAACCAGCGGGCACGAGAAAAGCAAAGGCTGCAAGGTAATGGGGTGAACAAATAGGGTGGGATGTGTGTTTGTGTGGGTCCATGTTTGCCTTTGCATGACATCCTGTAAAACAAAATTGCTTACCCACACCTTCCTATCTGCAACAAAGCTCACGAATCTGTAAGTGAAATGTTTCAGAAGCCTTGAAGAGTAACTTCTGTAAGTTTTCATTTATAGACATCTTTCAGATATTAAATGCAAGTTTAATAAGGATGTTTTCATAAATCAAACTTTATACAGAATGAATAAGCAGGTTTTTAAATCTTCTTCAAGCATATTCTACATTGAGCTTTACATTCCTCTTCACATGTTCAGCTTGAGAATCTTCTTCAATATTCAACAGGTCAGAAGACTTTGAATAATCAAATTGGCATTCAGCTTTCAGATATCTTATTATGGCAGCATATATTTTACAGAGATTTTTCATCTTTAGAGAGGTTGGTGCATACAGGGATGCCAATAACTTTTTTCTTTTAAATTAACAGGAGTTATGTATTAAAATGTGACCACATTTACAAAACAAGAACATAATGAATTATAAAATCCTAATTCACAAGTAAATAAAAAGTTTGAGTTAATAAATATAATTTATGCAGTGCGTGTAAGCTTATTGTTAGTCCTTTGAGTAAAGGGGCTACAGCTTTTTCATAAAAAACATTTTTTTTTATTTAAACTTTATTTAACCAGGAAAATCCCACTGAGATTAAAAACCTCTTTAAGAGAGTCATGGTGTGTTGATAATTTTCTAAAAAATAATACATCCATAGAATGTCTAGAGGGGTGCAGAATAAAAGTATTAATTTTATACCCCAAATTTTTCTATGGAATTGTTTTACCAGTTTTGACAAGTCTAAAAAATAAATGTTTACATGTAATTACTATGAGGATGAAGGTAGCCAAGGGGCTCAAAGGCCCCGTGGAGGTTGCCACTTTTATCCTAGACATGAAAGTTAAACATTTGTTAATGCTATTAACAGTTAGCCGGTTCTGTAACGTTGCAATGCTAACTAGTGTGCCACCTACTGATGGGGAGGAATTAAATTTAGGTATTACCTATAATTCTTTTTTTTTTTTTTTGGAGTTGTTTAGTAATGTTGCCACATTTATGGATCCAGGAATGGTGACTGGTAGAAGAATAAACCACCAAGCCACAATCAAATAGAAAATCATTTATTTACTGCCATATTGAAAGAAGAAACATTTCAGCTTGAAATGTAAAGAAATACACTGTAAATGTGTTACTAAATATACAATATCTCCATCTGAAGGGTCTAGAAAAAGGTCAATTTAAGCAGTACATGTGTTAACAAGAAAACACTGCCCTGTTTTATTATCAGTGCCATGCAAAGGGAGAGGCCGCCCACTCATCTGCTGTTCTCACACCACAAATGTCCCCCTCTGGTCTGCAGGTGGAAGTGTTCACTACTACTCCCTCAATAATTTGAGTCATTTGATGTCCATCTGTTTTCCAAATTTGCGCATTGAAGGAAGTCAGAAAAGCAATCAGTGCTGAAAGGATTCTAGACATTGTTGTGCTCCTCTCTCATCTCTCTTTAAGCTCCACCATGACTGGTGTTATGTAACACAAACACAAAGGCGACAAAAGACTGAGGTGTTTTACAAAGTGCTCCATGTAGCTGCACACCACGGGAGGGTGTTTTGTCACATTCAGCAGAGACCACGAATGCTGCATTGAAAACTGGAAAAGAACAACGGTTCCTGGTTGGAAGCGCAGCACTCAACATTGTCCAAACATAGACACACATGGACACACAAACATTGCTCCAGGTATCCAGGTTGTTATTGGTTTTTCAATCTCAACAGCTATCCCATTGTGTATCAATCATTGCACCTATCAGCTGCACCCTACTGTGTGTTTTTCCAGTCCCATGGCCACCAGGAGAGAATGACTCATCAAAACTGCAGCATGGCTAAGCCATGTCTTTCTTTGAATATCAGTGTGTGTAGTAAGCAATGTTAAGGTGTGTGAGATCCTGCACCTCTTTTCTTTTTCATGTTGTTTCATTGACCTGGTTTTTGAAGGTCCTTTCGCTTCACTTGCTGGACATCAATTCCTCTTTCTTTGCCTCCAAGCTGACGAATGTGTCAGTCGTGTCACTGATCTATCTCAGAGGACATAGCTGGTGTGTGTGCAGATTTAATGGGTGTAGCATTGAGGTGAGAATACGCTGGGGGGGTTAAAGAGGAGGGGGCTCGGCAGTGAGTCATCTTCGCTGCAGAGTGTAATACTTGCACTGTGTGCATGTGTGAAATCAGATGTGTACATGGTTGACCTACAACAGCTATTCATAGCTCATATGTGATCTTGTGCGGGTTTTGATCTGAGGTTCGATTAATGATTGACAGCACACAAACCTCATACAGTAGCAGCTATTGTAATATGGACTTGTACTTTCCCTGTAACGTTCCCAAATACTCCCCAAGAAAATTTAGCATACAGTACTGCTCCAAACATGGCATCCTTGCATGGTCTGTCCAACAACTGCCCAACTCAAAGCCTTAACGTTGGTTTTGCCAAACATTTGCAGAGCATAATGCTTGTTTGGCAACTGGAGCAGCCATAGCAACATTCCCCCCACATGTCAAACTTACTGCTCTGCTGGGATAAAAGCCCACCCACAATCTTACTCAAATGCAAATGAGCAAGGATTCATTATGAAATTTCTCAGCCCATCAAAATCAGATGACTCAGTCGTACTTGGACTGGAGAATGGCACATGACGGCTGCCGTCACGTTTTAATGAAAGTGTGAATGAACAAGACAGCAGATGACACAGTGTCAAATCATTCTTGAGAATGCATAGACAGAAGCTGGGGATATTTGTCATTAGGAATGTTACATCAGATTTTACTGCATTATAGTTGTTTCCAAAGGGATTCATGATAATGATATTATTGTGATATCAATAGATAATTTGATTGCTAACAGACAAATTTCTCTGTGTTTTGTAACTTTTTATCTTTTTTTGGAAACTGAAATTAAAGAAGAAAAGGATTTTTTGAAAAGGAAAAAGAAAAGAATCAGTTTTTGATTGTGTAAACTACATTTATATATTAACTTGATTATTGCTAACATCTTTTATTTTTCCTTTCATGGTTTTAACTATTTCACCTTACCTGCCCCATGTTTTTATACAGTATACTGAATTTTAAGCTCTAGTTCTGTTTACCGGAGTGTCCCCTGTTGCACGAAGAAGCTTCTGAATTTGTTAAACAGCTCTTGGCAGTGAAATGCTGCGGTTGTTTCTTGCCAGAAGACCTGCATCTGACCTGAGATTCAAATTTCCATGAAACCAAAAGAGGCGAAAAATGAATAAAATATGACCTCTGCAATGTCTTGAATTAATACATTAACTTTTACCAAACCCTCTTACACATTTGTGATCTTCTTTTTTTCCAGTAAAATCCTCCTGACAGATTGCCCACCTCCACTTCCTCCCTCTCCTCATTAAAAATCCATCACAGCGCCTTTTTTTCTAATTACAAAGCGTCAGCACCATTAAAAATGCAGGTAGCTTAGCTTAGCCTTGACCCAGTGCTCTTGCATAGCCTCACCCTGCTGCTACTTTTGATGAGTCTATCAGTGCTTAAGATAAATATAGACTCAACTTTATGGCGCTGATTTTATTATCATATGAAATCAGTGCACATAAGTTATAATGTTCTGGATTTAATGACTGCTGGGAAAATGAAGGTGGAACAGTTTGCTGTAAACAGATAGAAGGATGGATGAAAAACAGCAAACAATAGCTGGCTGGACAGGACAAAAAAAACTGGTGGTGTTAAAGGGAGAGATATTAACAGATGAAACAGCAGTAATAGAAAGAGATGAGAAAAGCTGAGAGGACAGTTTTATTGGAAGATAGAAGATGAGGTCAAGCCATCTGCCCCAACACTGCCTGAGCATGAACAGAAATCAAAAGCATATAAATCCTCCTGATAAGGACGTTCTGCGGTGTCCCATATACACACACAGGCTGTCACACACTCAAAAACTAATGCAGATGCAGCCATTCCAGTAATCTACTTCATCAAGCCTGAACTGTATTTGATGAAGACTTAATCAGCTTGGAAAGAACATGAAGTTTTGCTGACAGACGCTTGTCCTAACATGTTATCTCTGCATTGTGTGATTTCACTGCTTTTCTAGGATTTTAAAGCTCAGTAATGGGTTGTCACCTTCAGCAACCATTACCTGAGCTCAAATACTTTATTGATATCTAAAAGAAATCTCCCATTAACACAGAAACAGTAAGAGTGTAGATAAAATACAAATACATCATCATTTTTAAGTAAGTTCTCTCTTTTCTTGGGGTTAATATAACAGTAATATACACGCTATACATAAGTTCCTGTGTATCATGTGTATTCTTAGTATTTTATCTACCTACAGTTGTTACTGTGTTTTCTGGACTTCCTATACTGGATTTCTAGGCAAGTACTTGAAATTAAAGGGACATATTTTAGAAAAAAAATATGACTTTATTAATCCTTAAAGTTTTATTGTTGAGCATGATGATAACTGGTTATTCAAAATAAAGAAATTAGTAGTAAAAAAAGAACAAGAATAAGTAGTAATTATGAAATTGTAGAGACTAATGATCTTCTGTGTAAGTCCATTGCAGCAGAACTGACTTAGGACAGTGTTTCATCAGTACTTTGGGTCAACTTTCTGCCATGTTGCCCATCATATCAAGCAGCTTTATAATCAGATATCATCATCACTATAGAAGCTGTAGCATCATGTATCCTCATGTCTGAACAGATTTCTAAAAAATCAATCAAAAAGATAATAATCCATATGAGTAATCAGGTAATGGTTTTCATCATCAAGTGTGCTTGGTATGGTTTACCCTGAAGATCTTGACCTTCTCTGGTTCCATTTGTCTTTCCAGTTCAAAAGTCAGTCATGCAGGAGAAAGACATGAAAAAATGTAGGAAGCGAAAAAGAGAAGAAAAGGGATGGAGCATCCAGAGAGATGAGGGAGGCTAAATGTGTTCAAGTGATTTTTATCTGCTCCTATGCATCCCTGTGAGATGGAGTTGACTGGTGAGTCAATCTCAGCTAAAAGTAGAAGCCTGAAGTAGAGGATAAACAACTCAACCTAATACTGCTATTTGCTCATGTGCAGTAAGATCCTTACCTCATCTGGCAATCTATTAAGCTCATTTTGTTATGTTTTGTTGAGGTCAGCTAGATCATTCTGTACCTTTGTCCTCACAGACAAAAAGCTCAAATGAACAGTGGGTCAAGCCTATTTTAAAACACACGTGTCATGGGTATGCTAGCTAAAGTGTTTTGTTCTCCACAGAAAAAACAGAAAGAGATGATCTATGACAAATTTACCTCCTCTGTTCTCCTTTAGTGAGAAAACAGCACCACTAATCCACAAATGCAAAAGCTTTTTGTATGAGTCAGTGATTGAGACCAAGGAGGCAGTGATGCCAGACTGAATGCATTCAAAGATGCTACTGAGAGAGCATGGGCCAATCACAAGTACAAACACATTTCAAGTGTGAATAAGATAACGCATCAACAAGTCTCAGAGGCAGAAATGTGCCAACCTTTGGCCTACTGGCTGTAAACGATTTCCCAGAAGAAGAAGAAAAGTTCTCCAGCTGTCACAATGTGTTACATTTCCTTTGTGTGAACATTTTTCTGCTGGACTTTACACTCCAGACTTTGGCTCTTGACGTAGTCTCCTCCGAGAAGTGGCAGTCTGAAATGAAGCACATTTGATGGAGCTAATGATTGATGACTTGGGTGTCACATTAAAGATTGCACAGCTTTATTAGTGACCTCTTACTAGCACTCCACTGACGTTTTCTAGGCAATGACATGAACTCTGTACTCCAGCAATCTCTCAGCTGCATAAAAAAAAAATCTTAAATTGCTGCAAACTCAGCTGAATTTTAGAGACAGTCCCCAACATAGTTTTATTTGATTAAATCCACTCAAATGTCACCAAAGAAATAAAAAAAAATGTATATAAAGACCAAATACTCAGGAATAAAGATGTATTACAGTGCTACTGGTTTATGTAACTACTGTGAGTGTACCTGGTGTCCTGGTTTTCTCTCTTTACCAGTTTCTCTCTTCACCTGCCAGTCAGGTTACACAGCCTTGAAAAACCCACAGCCAAATTTCAGCTTTCGCTGGGTTCACTATGAATTGTATTACTGTCAGTAAGGTTTTAGCAAGCCCTGGGAGTAAGACTGAATTAAGAAGAACTTCCCTCAAGGTCCAATTATATTTGATACAAAGAGTTACACTGAGAAGACTCTGAGCCAAAATCCCTTTCTCAGGTTATTGGCTCCTCATGCATACTGTATCAATACCGCGGAGAAATGTCTCTAATTCCAAACTTCTGTTTGTATTCTTTGGAACAGTTCATCTAATTGACTCAGAACTTTCCTTTTGCCTTGTTAAGTTCTCCGGCACATATTCACATTCAGCTTATATAAATGCCAAATGTCAGAACTTCCTGAGTCTTTCAAATTCTTTGCTTAGTAATGAAACTGGTGGGGTGCCAACTTTGCATTTGTGTGAAGCCAGCTTGTGTCAGCTTGGCCATATTCCATCACTCGGCAGTACCTTAACTAATCAGCTGGTTTTCCTCCAATCAGAATTGAGCCATGTATCATTTACAGCTTTCATTTTTTTTCCCATTTTGAACCATTATGAATGATGTATATATTGTTTTTCTCTCTTTTTTTTCTCTCTCAATAATGAAGTTTCATTTCAAATGAGGAGACTTGCTGTGAGCCTGGAAGGTTTTTCTTAGCTACTGCCATTTAAAAAAGAACAAAATAGCAATGGAAACTCCTAATCCCTTGCTTTTCCTTTGCTCCATAGCCAAACACTTGGACGGTTTGAGTTTGAGCATAAAAGTTGGAGCTGCTTTGCACAAGCTCTCTTCTTTGCAAAAGATTCCCTAAAATGGCTCATAGCATCTGTTTCTGTTACAACTGCCATACAGGCCTTTTCTGTCAATGTACAAAATATATTAATTGACATTTTCTAGATTTGTCGCAATGTAATGGGAAAATTGCATTACCTTTGTTTTGTTTCACCTTAATTTAATTTTAAGAAACTAAATAGATGCTGAGAAGGAAATATGTCATATTTGATAAGGTAGGAAAGGCGTTCAAGGCACAAGAAAGATGGACATCTCCATGGCTGCATGCCATTCCATTAAAAAATATTTTCAGGGAATGACAAATTTTTTATGATGCTTTTGAAGAGAGAGGGGTTTTTAAAAGAATGAAAGTTACAAATGTGTAGATGTTGCTGACAATGATGTTTAGCAGATTTATTGTGCAAGCAGAGACTCAGTTAAGAAAAAGAAAACAAGAAGCCATATTAGATTTTTCACCTTTCGTATTTAACATGATTGACAACATTAATATTTACAAAGAGAAAGACCTGTATGGATCAGACACAGATTTTAGGAGGACAAATAAAGACACAGATCATGTACAGACAGAAAATACAAAAAGTATTACAGTACTATTTGTGACAATGGGCGCAATCACAATGGGGGGAGTTGTGAATGCACAAACGGACTCTGATCAGGAACAAACAAGCGGACATGGTCCGCCTACAAATGCGGTCCGCTTCAAGTGGACCAAATACAGGAAGTGGACTACAAACAGCTGCTTTCTGCATTTGGTTTAGCATGGCATTGTGAGTAAAACACTGGGCATTGTGGGTAAATGCTACAACAACAAACACGTGTGGGACTGCAGTACTTTTAAAAATGGCTCGTGGTCAGACGTGGAGTGACAAGGAAGTAAAAGCTTTCATCGATATAAAGATGAAACACAAAACTGCGTCAGTTTGATGCTCCATGTTTGCGCGCATCGGTATTTATATTTGTGTGCATGTGGAGGAAACGGAAGATGTGAGAACCTTCTTGTTTGTTGTATGTTGTGTCCTCGCTTACGGTGAATCCGAATGCAGCGCCACCTCTGGAGAGATTTGGAACATGATTTAAAAGGTTTGGCTCGTTTGGCTGATGCAATGTGAACGTGAAGACCACCCCCACCCCCATCCGAGCTGAGTCCACATTCAGACCAAGTCTAGCGTACTTTGCTTTGTTAATGCGCCCAATGACAGCTTTTAAATTTTTCAACTCCAGTCCTCCAGGGTACGGTGGCCACAATCCTGCAGGCTTTACACATTCCCCTGCTCCAGCACACCTGATTCATATTAAATGGATCTCCTCAACATCTTGATGTCAAGCGCTGCCAAAGCATGTTGACCCGTCAATCTGACTCAGGTGTGCTGCAGCAGGAAATATCTAAAACCTGCAGGACTCCAGCCCTTGAGGACTAGCTTTGCCCATCCCTGTCCAAGATCTTTGTCTGAAGCCCGGCTTTCTGCTTTTTTGCATTATTTTCAAATGTCTCAGTTATCTTAACATTTTATCTTTATTTCATTCAGTTGCTTCAATATCAAAGGCAGCAAATCAATCCCATATGATAGAACCTTCAGGTGTTACTGTTGTCTATTTTTTTTCCTCTTGTGCTTCATTCAGTCACTTAAAACAAAGTGATGCATAAGATTTCTAAAGAGCTACATTTTGTTTGTCCGAAGAGAGTAAAACACATCAATGCTGTCTCAAAGTGTTGAAATGGAATAGTTGTTAATGATGATAATGTTCAGTAATTCACTTTAAACCTTGGACCTGAAAGAATATTTCTCATCAGACAGCTTTTACGTCTTTGCTATTTTAAAAAGCAAAAGGGGGCAATGGAATGAAAAATGTCAGTTCAGGTCGTGTGAAAATTAAATATGGATCACAATGTTAAGAGTTTATTGTAATTATATTTTTCATTTTGCAATTTTAAAACAGCCTTTTGTGTTGTTGATCATGAACTGCACATAAAAATGATTTTACAAATTATAAATTAGCATTTATTTGACAGGATATTCAGTATAAAGTACAAAAATAACTACTTTACTAAGTAAAATTCCACATCTGAGTCAGTTTTCCTCCCTCATCCTCAATCCCTCCCTCTTCTTTTCTTTCTGCTGGGAAGCAGGAGAGCACCCCCCTCACAAGTTACATTGTGAGGGACTTTGGAAATTATTGGAGGCCTAATCTACCCTGAGAGCCCATAATCCCATCTTCCATCTTGATGTTCCAGAACCAAAACTGCTGCCCCACAGAGGCTCAGCAACACCCTGATTATCCGGAGTAGCTTTGTTTCTCGCACTCTCATACTCGCCTCTGCTGAAGCTGCTTTGTGGGGTTGGAGTTTATGGCCCACACTCAACAGCTGAGCATAAAATTGACCTAATCTGCTTCCATGTGGATTTATTGCCTGGAAATATGCTGCTGTGGTTGTTTAAGACAGCGATTTCATTCTGATATACTTTAAAATCTTTGCTCACTTTCAAAGAAGATTAGTGTGAAAGCATAATTAAAGTATGAAGTTGCCATATCTTGAGATCTGTGAGCTCATTGACATGCTGAGAAACTAATTTATAAGAGAACAATCTCTTTTTTTTTCATTTGTTAACCACAAGGACGACATTTATGGTTTTAAGTATCTTGACAACTTTAATGTTGGGCTGTTCCCAATCTGAGTTGCGGCTTATAGCATGCTGACATGAGCATTTAGGTCAAATCACTGCTGTTACTGCAGACTCATAGGGTGATAGCATGTATAGTCCTGTATATGCACTTTTCACAAACATCTGTGTAATAAATGTCCTGTTTTATTAGGCAATGAAAAGTTGGCATCAAGCACCTTCTGTTGGATTAGGGATCCAAAACTTCATTGTCAGCTTTAAATATCTGAGAGAAGATAAGCCTTATGTGGGTTTTAAGTCAGCTTTTCAGAGCTTTTTCTCCTCTTTCACTGATTTTAATGAGCCGTTACAGAAACATTTACGCTGATGTGATTACTGCAGATAGACAAGAGGAAAAACTTAAACAAAAGGGAAGAAATCACATTTCATAATAGTCCCTATAGTAGGTCAACAGGCTCTGTGCCACATTTTCTGTTGAGGAACGAGAGAAAAACAGAGAAAGGATGTATAGGAAAGTCAGGGAGAGGGCAGCTTTTTAACTTCCCACAAAATGTGCATTTGTTAAACCGCCTTGAATGTCCATGAATATTAATGTTTTTGCCAGGAAGTCAGAGTTCAGAGACCTTGTCAAAGCACTCCTAGAGATTGAAAGATGAAAGAATTAGTACTGCCATATTGGATGAAAATGGGTGCAAGCTCCTTAATCAGCTTAGGGTCAATACTCCAATCTTGAAATCCCAAACTTCCTCGTTTGGCTGCCTTCTCTGCTCATCTGTGACGTTACAGCTCTTTCTGGCTTGTTTTTGTATCTCTGCGACTTAATCTCCCCTGGGATTCACAGCACTATTCCATTCAGACTGATCTGAATCATAGTTCTTCCCCTTCTTACCATTTGGGTCTATTTTTCCCCACCCTTCATTTATTTTAAGATTTTTTCTAGGAACAGACAGAGGGGGGACAAAAAAAGGACAAGCACTGACCTTGGCATTAATGAGGAAGTCTTATCTGACAGAAAATGGGTTTGCTTATGTAAGACTGTCTCACATTCTCTTTTTATCTTTTAGTCTTTCAAACATGTATTCCATTGTCTTAATATCTCTGCTTGCACCTTATGCCTGTCAGTGGAGGACTGACATGCCAAAGGGAAGAGGCACTCACAAGCGGATATATAATACAGGGCTAAAAAAACAGGTTAGTAGGAAAGAGGGCCATGGGCTGACTAATGACACCATGATAAACAGTTTATCTACTAAAGTATGCATTTTATGGAAGCCTGAAGCACAAATTGCATGGAACAGAAAAAAAATTGCAAATTTAAACATTTTCAGAGCGGCCTCATCCGTGCCGTGTTAGATCGCTATGTGGTAGATGTCAAAGTACGAGTCAGGACCAGTCTATTAAGTCAAGGTTTTACATAACTTGTATAGAATATAAGGACAGTTTAAGGACAGCTGAGATCAGTAAGGAGAAAGCTGAGGAAAGGGTTTTGATGAAGTTTAAGCGAAGTGATATTTTCATTTCATGATTTATGGAGCAGTAGGGTGATATGTACATCCTGGCATTAGCCTGAGAATTTCCTTAGAATATATTACATCCTGAGTTTCTGGAGCAAAAGGAAAGATCTTGTCTGAGAAGCCTTATGTAACCTAATCGCTCCTGTGTTAATGGGTCGCAACACAAAACAAGGTCAAAGGGCAAAGAGAGGGGTTGAAAGGACAGGGAGTAATGGCATCCATTTATGCATGTGTGTCCTTCTTGTGCACATATTTTTCTACCCCCTGAAGGAATCCTAGTAACCTCCCCTGGAACAAAGCTCACACAGACGGCCAGAGTCCATATTACATGATGCAGTGCAGTCTTGAAGAGCCTGCGGGGACAAAACGATGAAGAAAAAATCATGTATTTAACCACACGCCAACCTCCCCAGCACACCTGCCCACAGAGTCTGGATAATCAAATGCAAATCTTATTAGTATGTAGGAGGTGAACATGGCAGGTTACCATGCTAGTTGATATCCTTGGTCCTTCCTACTCTGGGCTCCAGTTACAAGTCAGGAAATCAACCATTCACACAAGAAAATTTTGGGCTGAGTTGCAAGTTTGGACTCAAATTCACACACACATAAAACCTCTCTCAGTCATATTGTAAATTTTCACCCACCAAGCTTTGCTAATACCGAGGAGCAGCCGAGTAGCAGGCACTGATAGAGGCCTTGATAACAATCATTTGAAGTGGCTGCACACTCTGAACCTGTCCAAGCTGTGTGCCAAGGACATGCATTACCTTACATAAGAGCCACTCTGGGTCACTGACACATGCAATTTGGTTTCCTCAAGAAGTATTTGCACCTTGACCTCAGGTTCTGCTGTCCTAAATCTTGCATTCACCTCTCATACCTTCTCTCTTCCACATGTGTGCGTGTGCTTGATTGATTTCCCATTTCTGTCCTTGGTATGTATTCAGGCAGTGTTGCCAAACACTTGCTAAATGCTGACTGAGAGAAGGAGGTTTGTGGTGAAATCATCCTCAGGATAGTGTGACACAGAAGCTCACACATGGGTGGAGATTCTGCTACATTTAACTCACTGCAAACCAAATGCGACCCTCATAACTTTTACTCATAAAAGGAGAAATTTTTGCTGAGGTAATTTGTTCGTCTCAGGGCTTTTACATACAGCTGTTAAACAATGGTCTGAATAAAATACAGTAGTACCTGCTCATTCTTAATAGTAAAGTGTACGTGAAGAGTCCTTTTTAAAGAAATACAGAGTGCCTTCTGTGTTTAGTTAGCATGTCTTTAGCTGATAAGTTGTTACCTTCATTTCTCCTCTGAGTCTATTTCTAAATCTGTTGTTTTGTGTAAGGAGTTATTTATCAGTGTGTTCAGACTATAACTGACCTTTTCTCATTAACACCATGAAAACTTTTTTTTCCATTTTTGCTTGAGCAGGTCAGGAAGTGGAAGATGCTGGCTCGACATAATGACAAGCAGAAGGAGGCAGAGTCAGACATGCACCTGGGAAGCTGTCAGTGCTGGGGACTTCACACCTCACCTCTTCTGGCCAGCCCGGTGATGCTGGAGTGCTCCATCTGCAGCGGGCCCTATATTAGCTATGCCCTGGAGGATACCTGGCAGCCACGGCAACGCACACAGGCAAGTTAAATCTATGGCTTCATTCTGGTCTGCACAGCAGTTTATCACTGAGCCCCAAAGCCGGGATGAAATTTCCAAGTAAACTAGTAAATCTTGGAGCAATAGTGAAACATTACTCCCACTGTTTTCTCAGGGTTTAATACTGAAGTCTGTATCTTATGGCAAATATTTAATCATAACACTGACTAAAGTTGTACAGAAGTATTTCATGTTGAAAACACTCCCACGTATCAACTACTGCATGCAATTTTGCAGGATCAGTTCATTCCTGAGTTGCTCAACTCTGTAACTCCAAGATTTCAGTGCTTGATCTTCGTCAGAGTTACAGTTTATCTGCTTCATCTCTTGCCATAATTTGATAAGTGATGCATTTCAGTATGAGCAGGTTTCTTTTCTGAATCAGCAACAGTTCAGCCAGAGATAATTTGGCTTTCTTCAGTGCAGCACAAAGTGCTGACAGCCTCACCGACCTTACTGCTGACCTGCAGTCCCAATTAGTATTCAACATGACCCACCTCTAACACACTGTTTGAAATTTTCACTTCATCATGTGGAATATTTTCAGATAATGAGATTCTTTTCTTAAAACTCTCTATAGACATTTCTTGTTGTTGTTGATGTCATTTAAAAACTGAGGAAGCATATAAAAGTCGTGACAGTGACATCCTTTATTCTCTTTTGATTCAATCATATAACAAACTCACAGGGTTGTGTTTGTCTCAGTCTTCTTTGGACATTGAAAGAGATATCTGTTTGATATTTTTTAGGGATAGACAATAGTGGAATTTTGGTCAATATCCGATATGCCAATATTTTAAAACTTATGTGGCCGATGACCGATATCGATACCGATATTAAAGCTGAAAAAAATATTGCAAATAGCAGTTTTGCTATCTGTTTCAGACACTTTGAAAAATAGAGGTGGGAACAAATATTGATACACTGAAATATAGTGATATTTTCATATGCTGATATCAAATCAATATTTAAAAATGCATCAATCTATTTTACTTTATTTCGTGAATTCTGGCAAGATTTCGTAACAGAACGATGAAATTTTGCACGATTTCGTTTGTAAAATAGATCGATACTGCGTTTTTAAATGTCAATATTAGCATATGAAAATATCGTGAAATTTTCATGAATTCTTGCAAGATTTTATAACAGAACGATGAAATATTGCAAGATTTTATTAGTGAAATAGATCAATACTGCGTTTTTAAATGTCAATACGATATCAGCATATAAAAAATTTACCAAAATTTTCATGAATTCTTGTGAGAATTCATAATAGATCAATAAAATATTACGAGATTTAGTTAGTAAAATAGATCAATACTGCGTTTTAAATATCAATGATATCAGCATATGAAAAATATCGTGAAATTTTCATGAATTCTCGCTAGAGTTTATAACGGAACGATGAAATATCGTGAGATTAAAACAAGATAGATTGAATTAATATACTAAAATGTTTAACAAAAATATTTTTGTTACATTGTCAAAAGTAGAATATGTATAACATCTTTTCTTAAATCTTCTTTGTCTTTTTGAGGATGAAAAAAGAAAAGATTAAGAAAGTCATTCAGTTCTTGAGATTTTTCACCCTTTTGTATAAGGGTTTTTTTTTTTTTTTAACACAAGGTCTTTCTCTCCTTGATCCTGGCACACACACACACAACTGTTTCAACAAGGCAAACTTTAAGTCTTCTTTTAGAATAATAAATCTGCTATGAAATATTAATGAACAGAAACTCCAGACTCACCATCTCTATGGATACCACTCCATCAGACCTCCACTGAATCAATAAACAACCGTGAGAGAGGGTATGAGAGAAAGCAGGAAGGGAGATCAGGAACACAGGCACAAGTGAGACTAATTCAAGGAGAAAGAAAAAGGGGTTGTGAATGGTAAAATGATTGCAACAAGATGTTGACAGCAGGACTGGGTATGAACGGCAAGCCGCATATGTAGATGTGTGTATATCCAAGAAAATGATATCACAAGGCTACTGTTAGTTTCAAGACTCAGATGGAGATTAAACGTCTGGCATGTAAGGCAGATATAGTTGAAAGAATTGAATGAGGGGGCAAAATGAAGGAGCTGAAACAACTAACACGCACAATCACATAGAGCACACACACACATGCATCCCTCAGCTTTTCTTATTCTCAGAAAACACCCATGGGAGACCACAGAGAGCTGTGATAGGTTTTCAATGCTGAAGGGAGGAATAGAAAACTAGACTAAGACTGTATTTAACAGAGACAGCAGCCACTTTGAAAAGTTGTTGACTGACAGCGACATCATGGAAAACTAATATCCGACACGACAGTGCAGTTTCGTGGGAGCATGACTCCGTCTTTTTTTCATGTGTCCCCTGTCAGCTGCCAATCAAGTTGAATGGAAAGTTGAGAAAGTGGAGCAAACTAACCAGCAACTGTTTGGACATGTGTACATGAGTGTCCATGTCTATAATTTGGAGGCTTTCAGTCTGCAAAATATTGGGCAGTGTATTGACTGAGTCAAAGATCAGCTTTCACCTCATAAACACACCAAACACTCAATGTTCCACACTGAAAAATACCTTACTTTTTTCCTCATTTAGTGTTTTTTCTTCTTTTCTAACATATTCATCTTAATATAGCCTGCTGACAACAACATCATCTCCTTCCTAACCTCTTCAGGTGGTTTTGATATATAGTAGATAATGGGTTGAAGTCCAAATCTTCACACAATAGAGCAGCAATTAGAAAAAAAGATTAAATCATCCCAGTCATTGATCAATTGGAATTACCTTGTGTTTTACAGAAAGTGGTGTGACCACATTTTGGTGAAGTGAATGAAACCATGAGAAACAGCTGCAGCCATAAAAAGTTGAGTTCTAAGTACCTAAGTAATATCAAGTGTAGCCACCCTTCATTTCTTTATTTTGCCCTCAAGCAGCAAGACATTCTTGTAGTATTTTAACATGTTTTTCTTTGTACATCAGCTGTTTTTTTTAACTCCCTTTAAGTCCTGACCTCATATCTTGTTAGTCACACCACCTTAAACTGACCTGTGAATCAGTCAAGCAAGAAAAACGGAAGAGGTGAACCAGTTTATGTCTACAAATAGCAAACAACTTATCAGATATCCAATTTAAACTGTATCTTAAGGCACTTTGTTACCAGTAGCCTGTTACAAAGACACATTATTTGTTCCAGTTTCTTTTGCTGCATCTCCAAAAACTTGCCAACAGTAATTGTTTGGCAGACATAAAACTTCAGCTGAAAACTTGGCACATCTCAGCATGGTGTGCAGTGTCCTTTAAAAATAGCAAAGGAAAATTGGACAAGTGGAGGACAAAAAGGAAAAAGCGGCATCTGGAAGTGATAAATTGAAGAAATGGGGGAAATAATCATCAAAGATCCCAACACAATGATTTGGGGTCTCTTACTTAGCTGGCAATATTTATTTTACTTGAGTAAATCTTTTATTTAGAGATTTGGAAAATGTTTTCAACATCAAATTGTGCGTATTTATACTTTGGTAAAGGGTTGCCTTGTCCTTGGGTTATGTTTTTATGATGATTAATCAAATAACTTGCATGTAAATACTTTATATTTTAATATATTTTACATTTTTGTTGGTATATTGGTTTTCTGAGTGATGCCATGTCTCCCCAGGCGATGGACCTGTATTACCACAATGAGTCAGACTCGGACAACTACTGTTGCCCTGGTGACAACAGTAAGTAACCTGCAACTAAGCCTGTTATTTTGTATTGTTTCTTTTCATCCCACCATTTTCTGTCCATCTGCTCTGACATTATGACTTTTATCCCTCTTTTATGTCTCTCCTTAATTCCTCTTATTGATTTTGACCTTCTACTATTCATAGTTTTACACTTTCATGCTGTTGTCTTTTTCTCCAAACCTGATGGCTTCACATTATCTCACCACTTGGCTCCCTGATCCAACCTCTAACTCTCAGGATAATTACTGTTGTCCAAAACCCAAGATTACTATTTTTCTCTCTCTCTCTTTTTTTCTTTCTTTCTTTTTTTTTTTTTTTTTGGAATGTGGCAAAACAGTAGTTACAAACATAAAGCTCAGGGCAGATCATCCCTCACATGACACAGTGACCTTTTCTGTTTACAACTTCACTGCGAGCTGGAATGATTGCCGCCTGGCCGACATATGTGCGACTGAGTTTAGAGTTCATCTTTGTTTATTGCCAAAATTACCGAAAGTTATTTCACTTGAATGTTCCATCATGCTTTATATGTGTGCCACAAACCAGAGTCCAGGGTAAAGTACACAAATGCATGTCACGTTTTGGCACTGAGACGATCTAGATCCTCTTTTGTATCATATGGGTTTCCTTCTCTGGCAAGATTTGGACATCCTCCTGTTAGGATGTTGTAGTAAAATAATCACCCAAAGAAAGTAAACATTTAGTATCTGGTCATACCATGTTTATTTTACTATTTTAAGACATTAGGATTAAGTTAAAACGAACTATTCTATGTTAATCATGTATTTACTTATTTGTTAAGTAGCTGAACAACATATCAGCTACTTATTATTATGTAGCAGTAAATAGGGAATACTCAGAGAGCAAGTGCTTAGTTTTACTGTATTATTCATGCAATGTGCAGGAACCTTCGTAGATCTGCAGGTACCTGCTGGAATATCTCCAAAACAGAAATGTGACAGGAACCACACTCGGATGAAAATACCTCTCCCTGGCAGTGGTCTGCCTGTTAGTAATGGAAGTTTTCAGCGTGCAGAGAGAAATTGGAGCAATTAGCCGAGATGGTGACAGGCTGTTCCTGTGGCCTCTGCTGTCACGCTGCTACACCCTGTCGATCCAAGCTCAGCAATTAGTGGCTTCTGGAACACTTAAAAGTTGAAGAGTGTTGCATATATGATTTGTTTATAGTGATGCAGCAGTACGTATGACAGAGAGAGCGCATAGAAAAGCAAAGGAGAGGTTAGGTTATAACAATTGTAGGGAGAAAAGTCCTGACCATGTAATTTTACAGAGCAAACCACGTCTGTATCTGTTCTATCTGCTTAGAAAAACCTCACTCTGTATAACAAAGAGCATCTTCAAAAAGAGACTCCTATTAAATGTATCTGTAAGCTCATCAACCTGCTGCTGAGAATCAGCATTTACACACTGACTTGTCTTTATCACACACTGTTATATAACATGTAATTACTCAGCTTGGATTAGAGTGAGTCTGTGTGCGTGCTCTTAAACCTTTCTTCTCCGAGAGACAAAATTATAGTAGCCTAAGAGGTCACCTTTGAAACCGTTTTCTCCCACAGTGTATGATGCATCACTCGCCTGTACCAGCCTGCCCCTCAGAGATTACTGTAAAAGGTACACCAACTGCCAACTGTACACAATACAACATAAATGTATGTAAATCCATTTAGACTTAACAAAGCCAACAATTTTGAGGCAAGTGTCTGAACATGTTGGTTACAGTAAAAATTGTTAACAGGTTTGGGTGTGTAAACGCTGATCTACTATACAAAAGGTAGCCGCTATTTGTTCATTACACTGTGCTGAATAGCAACATGTATTTGCCAAAGTCTGAACAAATACTTTGGAGTGATGCTGTGGAAATTTACATGAAAAATCTTCAGAATTTTGCCTCTTCTATTGGCGCTTTCCACTGAAATGAGTTGAAACTGGTCTGAGCTACAAAACACCTGTTACCTGTCGCACACCTTCAAACACACGAACAACCCAGCAGGGATCCCATTCCAACAGTTTCACCTAAAAAAATAAAAACCAGCTACGCAGAAGCAATTTACCACGATGACAATGGTTGGATAATTGCTCACAGAAGTAACTATAATGATAAGTAGGCCACTCTCTGGTCGCCAAGAAAGCCAAACAAGCCATGCTGACACACACGACACTGCACGCATTCACCGTGTCAAGTGACAAGATAAAAGCCAAGCTGTCCCCCTTTGAATAACTGAGGCTTTTATGTAACAGTGTCATTTGGTTCCTCACCACCAAAGCTCATTCACATTCATCGCCAGATCAACTGTATCCGCAAACACCCCCATCATCCTCAGCAGAAGGAGCGGAGATTACAACAGAGTGATGGGAGGTTGACAGAGATGAGCGTAGCTGATGGATAGATGCCGTCTGTGGGACGCAGCGTGAATATGGGGACATGCTGGTCTTTATGTATGTGTTGGTCCACAATGAGTGGGTAGGATCTGTATGTTTGTGTTACGACTCTGATATCCTGCGCTGTGGCAAACCCTTCCTGTCCTTTCACCAAATGGCCCACAGAGTGTGTATGTGTGTCTGTGTGTGTGAGTCAATGCCTTTGCTGGCATTGATCACTGTGCCACTAGTGGGTTATGTAACATACTAGTGCCCCACACACATATGGCCAACAAATACACAGCTTGAGTGTTGTGGAGCCTCCTCTTGTTCTGGGCCTGAGCATTGAGCAGATTGTGAATCCAGTGTGGTGAAAGAGGGCCAGATAGGAAAAACACTGAGAGAATCTTTTGTTAGAATCGCTCCCTCTCTTCTGATCTCCTTTCACCACCTCCCTCCCCCTTGTTTTATTCAATTCTCGGCTATTTAACCATCGGATGCAGACTCAAGAGTCGAGCGTCCATCCCACACGAGGTAATGTAAAGTTTTTGACAACTTTTTAAAAAAAAACTTCTACAAGGTGACTTTGCAAAGAAATGACATTTTTTTTCAGTGTTTCTATCAGTTTTCTGTGTGTTCTTATTCTCTTTTGACAAAAAAGAGACTTTTGATGGACCAGGCTTTACTTGCTTATGCTTCCAGTGCTGATAGGAGATGTCAGGTCGTATCATGCAAGGACTGCCACTTTGGTGTCGGAGATGAGAAACTGTAGATGAAATGCCTGTTAAAGGATGGCGCTGCTGCAACCTGCACTGTCTCAAGGAGAAATGTCTTTTTCAAGCACAATGCATTAGGTCCTGGTGGTGCAATGAAGAAGTGTGCAGGACACCTTGAAAGATTTAGGAAGATTGACCTTCATTGTTGTGGGAAGAGTGTGCAAGTCTCTCTGCAGGTTTTCTTTGCCCTCCAGCTTGTGTGTGTGCCATGTCTGTGTGGACTCAGACTCCCCTGCAGGTTTGTTATGCCCCCTGGCTCCGTGAATGTGTGTGCAAGTGCATCAGGTGGCTGCAGTGGACAGATTAATAATAGATTTGACCTGACTTATGGAAGAATCGGAGACAGCAGTGAAAAGTTGAGGCTATATTTAAAACCTGCAGAGTCACACGTGCATGTCTTCTACAATTTGTGGATGGACATAAATTGCTGCTTTTCTTTGACTGCTTTTCCACTGTCTAATAACAATTACACACAGTGCAGCTGAGTTGCAAACACATTCATTTTCACCAAAGGATATGTGAGTAAACGCTTGCAGACTGATTTCCAAAACTGGCAGGATAAATCAGAGTGGGACAAAAAATAGGAGAGGCCCTTAGGCCAAATTCACAATGGATATGCCCCACAGCCAGGCCATTAAAATCCAACTGTTGATGCTGACTGGCCAAGTGTTTGGAATCAGTTGTCCTGCAGCATGACCCAATTTCAGCCAAGCTTTATCTGGTGGGCAGATGGTCTCATATTTGACCGAATCTTTGCAACACAAGTGACGTTTATGGTTGACTCAATGATTGCATGCTGCCCAGGTCCTATGGCTGCAAATAAAGCCAAAATCATCACCCCTTCATCATGATGTGTAACAGTTGGTACTGATGCGGGCATGAAAAAGTTCCCCTTTCTGCCGACTGCCAGCCACTTACCAGCGACTTGTCTGCTAATTCAATCGCACAGAGAAACGCCTGTGTGCCCAGGGGAAACGATATCAGAGCATAAATGAATGCCCGGAACGAGGACGTTTCCACACGCCAAGTTTGGACACCGTGCGTGATGACGTATTCGCGGGACAAATTGTTCAGCCAGTGATAGTGCAGTAATAGTGCACTATTACTGCCCGCATCTCTATGGGCTATTTGTGATTATATCTTGTGTTAATTCTCTGACAAAACACAATGTAGTTCATTACAGCCAAACATCTTCACTTTGGTCTCATCTGTCAGGAGGCAAGCCATGCTTTTCTGTATTTATTCTATTTTTGATACTATGAGCTTTGACATTTAACATGCTGGCTGAGACTTACAGAGATGTAAATACAGTTTCAATGGGAACTGATCATATTAATGTTAGGGACGTCTATACCTGGGCATCTGTGTAGAATGTTTCCTATTGTGAATAGTCTTTCTGACTGGAGACTGATGGGCCCCAAGTTGTTTGGAAACTGCCTTATAACCTTTCTCAGATTGATGGTTAGCATTAGTTGCCTCGTCAAGACCATTGCAGATGTCTGTCCTCCTGGGCGTTGTGATAACATATACCTGAATGCTCTAGACCACCAAATCTATAAAACAAGTGCATTTAATTAGCAGTTCAAGTCACCATATTAATTTAGAAGGAAATTAAGAGTGTGAATAGTTTTGCAGACACTGCCTCAGAATCTTGTTGATTTTTTTGTTGAATGAATAATGACAGTGCAGTTGGCTACTCGATGTGTTGTTCTTCAAAGCTGCCTTTACTTAGTTTCAAACCTCAATAATAATAATTTTTTTTTTTTTTTTTTTTAAATCACACACGCACACATTTGTCTTGGAATTGCAGGAGAGTGGATCACTATTCATAAAAACAGCATATTTTTTTTATTACATCATATACCTGAAACTGCTTTTTAAAAAGACCTGACTGCGTCCTCATTAAGGCTTTGTTTGGACTATAGTGTCATGCCATGTCTTATGTCCATTAGAATTCCTCTGGCATTTGTACATTTACATCTCAGCCTCAGTTAGTCCTTCTCTTCAGACACTTTGAATGGAAGATACTAATCATTACTCTGAGAAAACAGCGCTTGCAGGCCAAAATGGTGCTTGGCAATTAACCAGGAGATAGGGTTAATAATTATGCTCGCTCTTCTTGACAGTTGCCAAATTTGACCCCAAGCGAACCCTGTGAATTTCCAAAGGCTAGCACAGCCTGTGAACAACCTCAGCTGGCAAGGAAAAAGAAAAACCTCAAAAAGAGCAGTTATTAGGGATAGCATTATTTTTCAACTGTAAATCAGTTCCTGCTCTTGTTTAAGAAGTATAGTCTAAAGGGAAATAAACATAGCTACCAGACTGAATTGGTATTATTGCTAGTATATGTGTAACAACATAATCTGACTGCTCAGAGCTCTTCCTTGCACTTCATCATCTTTTTTTTCCCTTTTTTTTTTCATTTTTAGCATTTAACAATAAACCCATACCAGTTGCAGTAAAATGCTGTAGAAATAACATTACACTAGAAATTTCAGAGGGATGATTATTAATATTTCGTTCTCATTTTCTAATTAAACATAAATTGGGTATAGCCTACTTTTAATGGCTGCATTGTAAAGCTGAGCTCACCGGGAGCATTTGAAAGCAGCATCACCCCGCCCTTGGAAAAAGTCATGCAACCATCTGTGAAACACAAAACCGGAGTGGAAGGAAAGAGAGGCGGGACGTCTCCGCCCTGAAAAGAATAAAAAAAAATGTGAGAAGAAACTATCCAAGAGGAGGAATGTTGTGTAGTTCGATTACCTCCCTGCCGAGGAACCTGCAGCCTCTCTCTTTGTGATCCGGAGATTAAAAGCATCCTTATGAAAGACAAAACGACCGCTTTGACGTGTAAGTAGACCGAACTTTTCTCTGAGAAAATCTCTCTGAGGGCTGAAGGGATGCAGAAAAATCGGTTTCTGTGGTAACCGGGCCATTATCACAGTTTTCTGAGTTTCTTTTGCAAAGCAACCCCGTAACCCTTTTTTCTGGTTTTGTAAGAATGAAAAGCCCAGACAGACTTTCCTTGGTGCGCTTCATTCACCCACAAATCCCTGACCTGGATTTATGGCACAGTTATCTATGGAAATAACTTGCTGATAGGGGCTGGCTCCTATAAGTGCTGGAGAAATCTTAGCAACTCTCTAGTGCGACTACTTGAACCCTGGAGCTGCAGGTTGTGTAAATGAGACCTACTTCGGAGCTAAAAGGTTTGTCTTCTGTGGAAGATCTGTTTACTTTCAGTATGAACATCGAAATGAACAATTAAATTACAGAAAAAGTCCTGTAATGTGATGCATTTCGTATTATACTTAAATTATTGAAGGCTAAGTAAACCTACCTCATTTTACGCACATTGAGTTCCATTTAAACGAATTTGGCTTTCACAGGTGATATCGTCTTACATGTTCTCATTCCACTGATGGGTGCAGATAAAACTTGAACCAGGTGTCTTATGTAACCGTGCCCAACTCTGTCCGTCTGTACAAAAACTGTGCCAGCGCTCAAACCGCAGCGCAAAGTTGCGTTTTACATTCTAATCCTCATCTTAAATCTCGTGGGCTGTTAGTTTGGAGACAAACAGCTCCAGACTGAAAATCAGATCTTTTCTCTTCCCTTTGAACTGGATGAATTCAGGAGTTTCTCACTCTGTACTTTTCCACTACCAGCGGCTTTTCTTGGCATGCGGCCTCCCTCCGCTCGGTCTCTCCCTCCCGTCTTTTGTGTATAGAGGGGGGCCTGCGTCATTCCCCGGCACTTTGAATTGAGAGGCAGCCAAGCAGTGAAGTTGATAGGCTTAGCGAGGAGGCTATCAAATTATTTGTACTGGACTTAGATGCGACCTCAAAGGGGGTTAGACGCTGAGCGTGGAGGCTGAGACCAAATCCATCAAGTTTAAAGAGTAGGCTCTAATCGCGAGCGAAGTCCTGAACTTTTTCTTACATGTGCACTCTTTGCACAGTAAAGTTCACCCTGTACTGGAACGTAAGTGTGATCATATATTACAAATAGGCCTACGTGGATTTCAGTCGTCTGTAGGAGCTTTCAGGCAACTGAAAATGTGACTAAACTGCTCTGAGTGACACATGCGGTGTTTTAACCAAGTTGTCATGGAATTGCACAAGCATATGTGCAAATAAAACTCTTCCAGTGTCGGCAACATGGTTTTTTCCTATTTTTTTCCTTGTGTTTTTGACGCAAGCACTAAGGTGCGGCAATGACGCGTTGGGAGCGCAGCGGCCATTGGTCCATCACCTTCTATTTCTTTGCTAAAGCTAAATGTTTGCAGGGGTTGACGCCCACCAGGGGGTGTGGGCGCCTGAGGGCAGCTCCTCCTACCACTACACCTATTATATACCAGGGGCCCAGCTGAGCAGATACAGTTTGGATTTTTGGCAGACGCATTCTCAGGAGCTGATGCTGAATTCATCATCATCATCATCATGACGATTAAAACAGAAACAGAAAATCCTGTCCTGACTTACTCAAAAACCAGAAGCCTTGTAGGATTAGTCACTGGTACGGGACATGAATGGATTTTCTTTTTAAGGGTTCCTTATTATTCATTTTCTGTTTGCTCAAGTGTCCTAAATCTGTCTTTTCTTTTTTTTTTTCTTTTTGCTGGGCAGCTTTTATGAAACAAAGGAGGATGGGTCTGAACGACTTCATTCAGAGGCTTGCCACGAACTCCTACGCCTGCAAGCAGTGAGTACCATCTGACTCATGTTATTGTTCTGCTCTCCATGGAGGTCAAAACACAAGCAGAAGTGCTAGTTATTTGTCCTCTCGGGAAATTTATTGTCATTTTCCAATCAGCTGACTCATCTGTAGAGAACAACTGGGTAAATATTTCATTATTCTAACACGTAACTAAACTAAAACTTTATTTTTTTTTGTAATTTTCAGTCCTGAAGTTCAGTCTATCCTGAACTTGGGTCCACCTCAGGATGCTGAGCTCATGAACTCCAATCCTTCTCCTCCTGTACGTATGTTTGCATTAAACTATGTGCCCTCTGTCTAAACTTTGGCATGTGCAGTGCTTTGCCTTTACATTTCATAATTAACTCGAACCTGTTTTACCTCACAGCCCAGTCCATCCCAACAGATCAACCTGGGTCCTTCATCCAATCCCTCAGCCAAACCAGGCGATTTTCACTTCCTCAAAGTGATCGGCAAGGGTAGCTTTGGGAAGGTGCTGCTTGCACGCCATCGCACAGATGACCAGTTTTACGCTGTCAAAGTCTTACAGAAAAAGGCCATTCTCAAGAAGAAGGAGGTATGTGTGCATTGAGGCATGTTTACAGGTGAAATGCATGCCAACCTCTCTAACCTCTGCTCTTTTTGTTTTGTTTTTTCTCTTTTTCAGGAGAAGCACATCATGTCAGAGAGAAATGTGCTGCTCAAGAATGTTAAGCACCCGTTCTTGGTTGGTCTTCACTACTCTTTCCAAACAGCTGACAAACTCTATTTCGTCTTGGACTACATCAACGGAGGAGAGGTGAGTTGTCTGCTGATCCGCTGCTTGAAAAGAGAGTGAATAAGAAGGGAAGATAATAAAAGGGAAGGGGAGGGGGGTGTTAAGCTATAAAAAGAAGAAGCTAAAGATGAATTAAGGGGGAAATGGTAACGTTGAGAAAAGAGAATAGGACAGACACTGATAGAGTCAGATAAAGTTTCTAGAGGAATGAAACTGCCTGAATCAGAAGCAAAGATGAGGCAGAGACAGAGACAGACAGAGGGGAAATCCTGTCATGAGAAGCAGAATGGAGTCTGTCGCTCTCGTCTCTTTTTTTCTTTTCCTCTTTTCACTGGAGGAAACATTGTTCAGGAAATCATGGGGAGGGCTGGGACAGCGGGAGAAACTCAGGGCCAAAATTAGCAGTGCCATTGAGAGTCTGTGTGTGTCTAATCGAGCTAATTTCCTGTGATTGTTGCACGAGCAAAGACAGCGCTGATTAAATATGGACCTCATCAGGAAACAGGACACATTTGCTCTCTCTCTCTCTCTTCTTCTTTCTTCCCCTCCATCCTGCTGGGTTCTCTTTCTACCTTTGGCTGTCGTTTCATCTGTCCTCCCTTGTCAAACTTTTTAAGCTATCGCCTTCCTGCATCTTTATTTCCTCCCATCCGTTTTCCTCTCACTTTTTCTGTGTCTTTTATAATCTTTCACCTTCTATTTCTTACTTTTGCTTCAATCTTTTTAATACTGTAATTCCAGGCTGGCAGGCAACTTATAATGTCATTTTTGTTTGTTCCCCCAAAACTTGTTTCAGTAACATTTTTCCTTGTGTGTCCCTCTTTATTGTAGTTGTTCTACCACCTGCAGAGGGAGCGCTGCTTCCTGGAGCCCAGAGCCAGGTTTTATGCAGCAGAGATTGCCAGCGCATTGGGATACCTGCACTCCCTCAACATCGTCTACAGAGATCTGAAGCCAGAGAACATTCTGCTGGACTCACAGGGACACATCATTCTCACAGATTTTGGGCTCTGCAAGGAGAATATTGAACCTAACGGGACAACGTCGACTTTCTGCGGTACGCCTGAGGTAAGGAGAGACTATTCAACAATGCAAAACCGACTTGTTTTGATATTTTTACGGCACCGTTTGAAGTTGGATTTACTTCTCTTTCCAGTATTTGGCTCCTGAGGTGCTACACAAGCAGCCATATGACAGGACGGTAGACTGGTGGTGCTTAGGAGCTGTTCTGTATGAGATGCTGTATGGCCTGGTACGCAACATATCATCAAATCAAAGTTTCCTCCTTTCATAACAAATGACATTTTTTAGTTGTTGTTGCAAAGTTGTTAATCAGCTGTTTTTGTCGCCCTATAGCCTCCGTTTTACAGCCGCAACACAGCAGAGATGTACGACAACATCCTGAACAAGCCTCTGCAACTGAAACCAAACATTTCTAACGCAGCCAGACACCTGCTGGAGGGCCTTCTGCAGAAAGACCGCACCAAGAGGCTGGGCTGCACCGAGGACTTTGTAAGTATTAATGTGGCTCTTAATGCACTCACCGTGCACTTTTTTGTTTGGGGGCAACTTCTGATTATTTGCCATTTGTTCCTTTTCCAGATTGAAATTAAGAACCACATATTCTTCTCCCCCATTAACTGGGATGACCTGAATGCCAAGAAGATCACCCCTCCCTTCAACCCCAATGTGGTAAATTACCTTTTTAATACGACTGCCACTAAATGCTGATGTGCCCAAATCCACACATCCGCTCTTTTAACTGTGTTTACGTAACTAGATCAAGAGTATGGAACATCCTCACTGGGAATTAGAACATTTCCAATTATGGCAAGGTACTGTAAAGCCTGACTAATCCCCACTTGTCTCCCCTCTCCTTCCTTAGACGGGCCCCAACGACCTGCGGCACTTTGATCCAGAGTTCACAGATGAACCTGTTCCCAGCTCCATTGGCTGTTCCCCAGACAGCGCCCTCTTCACAGCCAGCATTAAAGAGGCAGCCGAGGCCTTTGTGGGCTTCTCTTACGCCCCCTCTATGGACTCCTACCTATAGGATATAAACACTGGCACTCAATACGGACACCAGTTTAGACCCACTGGACTTGAAATGTGCCATGTCCAATGAACTTGCATCTTGACCCCACCCAGCGTTCCCTATCAGAATGATGGATATTTCCAAAGCAAAACCCTGCAAGAGCTCTTCATCTTCATGTGAACTTGCCATATTCTCCCCTACTCTTGAATGCATTTCAAACACCTGCTACAAGAGGATGTCTGCTGTAATTAATGACTAGCTGGGATTGTAATTGTCCATTTCACCTTGATTCACAGTCTAGATCCTTTTAAGCCTTCGACTTCCCATCTCTTACCTGATAGTGGAGGCTTTCTCTAATTTTTTTTGCACATAGTTAAGGCAGCTTAACAGCTCCCCTCAAACCTGAAGCCACAACTGACAAGCACACACAAAAACGTCCACCTTTTGTCAAAACAAAGGCTGAGCCGCACTGTGGCAGCCCTGGAAAAAATTTCTATTTTCATCCATGTAGCGAAAGATCTTCCCCCTGCCACCCATGGGGGGAGCTGCCTGACGAGTCTGAATGAGTATCTTGGAGATGGCATTCATTTTGGTGCTTTAGTTTTTTCTCATTTACTGTCTGTCTGTTTGAAAAAGGAGTTAACAGAAGCTGATTGTTACAGAGGAGGAGGGGGTGGGGGGCATTTCATTTCTCTCGAATGTGCCTTTATTTTTTTTCTCTCCATCAGAACTCGCATCATTTGGGTTTATCTGTGTCACCATTAGCATTTATAGTCTCAGTCACTTGACTGTAGGTGGAAGGAGTTGTTTTACTCTTTTTTTTCTAAATTCACCTGAGTGGAAGGATGTAGCATTAAATCAGGACACGTGTTCAGTCTTGAACAGGTGAGACGTAGGGACTCAAATGATGTTTCATATCCCCATTTGCACATTAATGCTGATAGAGAGATGGAAAGAGAGCACTGCTGCTAGGTGAGAATGAGAGGGGCGTGTTGAGAAGTACTTCTGTAGTTTTGCTTGCCAACCGCATCCCCCTCGTATAGTCTTCCATTCGCCTCACACTGATGTAACGTCGGCCTCCAGACAGGCTGACAACATTGAAACCGAACATTCCACTTTAATATTGCTGTAATGCAGTTTGACGGTATTTAAGTTTGTTTGTATATTTGGAGTTACGTGTACTAGTTTTAATGTATATTGAACAAGAAAAAAAACAACTAAAGGTATGCTTAAATATGTATATGTAACAATTCATGTGAAATGTACTGTAAATTGTAAAATTGTTTATGTGACCATGTTTGGTTTGCAATAAAAATTTAACTTTATTACACATTATAAACTGTTTGGAGATCATTTTTTAAATCAGGAATTTGCAGAAAATGAGCTCATCTGAGTATTTTTTTTCTCAGTTATTAAGTAAACTAAGGAATGTGAAGAATTAAGAACAAATGGTAAACATTTACTAGTGCTGGTTGGAAGGGACTTGAGCTACTAACCGGTGTCCCACATTAGTGTAATGTGGACTTTATCCCCCTGCATGCGTCAGCAGCCTTACGCAACACTGATTGTGACATTCAAGTGTGTTTCATGTCTCTGTGTGTCTGTGAGACTTAAATTAGTGACTCCACCAAGTTTAGCAGAGGGGTTTTAATTAAAATGAAGAAAAAAAACAGACTTGTCAACACTTCTCTGAGTGATACTTAATTGGAGTTGGTGTAGAATGAATAATACAGATAATACCCCGTGTCTTTAATAATAGAACTCAAGACTGGAGATGATTAACTAAAATGTCACTCTGGTGGAGTTCAGTGTGATGTCTCTGATTAATAATGTCTGCTAATAATGGACCAATACAGATTGCAGTTACATGGTACCAATAATATTTCCAAGTTGTTGTTGTGTCATACTTTAAGCTCAGATTAAAAATGATACGTAAATTGATTTGATTATCTAAGAATGAGACCATGAATTGGATATGTTCATCTACCTGCAGGGACTGAAGATTGAAATTAGCCATTGGCTATAATCTTGCATATTTACATGAGAATATGCATCAATAAATAAATAAATGAATAAATAAATACCTACATAAATAAAAAGTAAAGCAGATTCTTTAGAAAATAGATGGAAAATGAGAAGATCCTTAGCTGCCAGCCTCCTCAACACGCTGTAACAAAGAAATCACCCACTGGATCTTTCACCAGTTTTTGGTATTTTCTAATGAGTTTTTCAGGTACCATGGACATGATGTCTTCTAGAAACAAACCAATGTCCCATCCATTCAAACTTGTAAATTCTGGTTATCTTACTTTGTGCTGCAATGTTTCCACGTCTGATCAGCAGCCACAGTCATTTGCTGCCGTCTGGTGGCGAAGTTGTGAAAACCTTCCACATGTGTCTCTAGTAATGATGATCCTGCAGCGTGGCCAGACCTGTGATTCATTCTGCAGAGGAATATTTAAGACTGACAGTCTAGACTGATTTAATAGAGAAACTCTTCAGTGTGAAAGTAATGAATACAAAAACAAAGAATGAGGATAATGAATCCATGAATGTAAAGTTTCTGCTATGATTCTTTAAAATGAGATATTGTTGTCACTGTGTGAGTCTAGAATATTTTTTAATGGATAATAGGAAATACAAGCCTGATGTTAAGCTGTTAAGTGGAAACACCTTTATTATTCCTGTTTAAATCTAAACATTAAAACTCTGATTTATAGAGTTGGATTAATAGATATAATTTATTAGCAATGAATTATGTGTGTGTTTTGAAAAGCGGTTGGACCCTAATTGCAGACACAGATTGAGAGTTGCTAGTAACAATGAGAATTAATTTTGAAAAAGGAAAAAAGCTATGGGGCAGCCATGTTGAGGAAGCTTGGAGGCTCTGAGATGTGGATAATCAGGGATGACCTGAAGAAGAGGCTTATATCTGGAAATACAAGGATATTCAGTACTTTAAGAAGACAAATCTCAGATTGACAAGACGAGGGGATGCAGTCAGGTGTATGAGGGTTTAAGAGCTGGAGGTCAGCGACAACACACAAGGACAGACACAAGGGCCCATGGACTCATGGTGGAAAACAAGGATGGAAAAATGAGAGGATCTCCGCAGTCTTTACAGCATGTAGGGATATACTAAAAGGTGATGAATAATTATCTCAGCCCTGATGGGCTCTTGTGTTAAAAAATGTTCCTTTAAGCAATACAGAGAAGACAGATAAAGAATTTACTTGTACATTTGCTAGGGCTCAAATATTAATGAGTGGTAGTTTGAGACTGTTCTTCAACATCTTGCTCAATAACAAGCACAAAGTGGCATCAGTGATTCCAACCCCAACCATCCTCTCAACAATTTTCAACAAGTCTTTGAACAAAGGCAAGTGGTATAAAATGAACAAGTGGAATAAGATCAAACTTACAGACACGTATTATTCTTTCCATCTTATTTTCTTTTGTGAACTTTAGATCTGCAGAAGAACAATGATTTAGATCAAATGTTGGAATGCTGACTTTAATTGCAGACCAAAACAAACACACACAAAAAGAACCTCAACTCGTACATCTGAAACACTGAAACATGCTCATTAAATGTAATTTTTCAACATACAAGGTCATCTGCTCGACTTCAATGGAAGCCTCACAGCTCACGTAGCTGATCACCATGGTAACCAAGAAAAAGGATGAAGAAGTTGCTGTAGAAGGAAGAACAGTAGTTACTTTCTAACATGTTGATGCTTTTGCATAGTGCACTAAACTAAACCATGTGGTTTGGTTAATCTCGGCAAATAATCACTCTAGAATGAATGAATGAATGAATGAATGAATGAATGAATGAATGAATGAATGACTTAGATGCAAACTTCTGGACAAAGATTCATCCTCACTATAATGATGTTGATACAAAATCACAATACCAAAAAGGGGGAAAATACTTTGAAATATGGCAAAAGGTCCTGACCAAGAGGTCATGCCCCCTCTTGGCTCACACCTGAGGGCACTTGATGATCCTGCCACCTGTTTGTCATCTCCACTAATTATCATAGGACTACTTACTATAAAAGAGTGTCTCACCTCCTGGGAGACCTGCTATCAGCCAGAGACCAGAGCCTCTTGTTGCATACTGATATGAGACAAAGTCACTTTTATCTTTGATCAGCAAAAGCAACTTAAGATGAAGTTACTCCAGATCAGGTGTTAACTTGGTTTATGCTGTACATTTTTTTCTTTCCAATACAAATAATTGATTACTAGATATTACTTTGTATATGTCCTCCAACATATATTTATCTTTTCCTTAAAGTTAAACTTAATTTTAGGTCATTTGGAAATTCTGAAAACAATAACTAATACATGGTGTCAAAAGAATGAATGAAAAGAAAGGAAAAAACATTTAAAAAGAGTAGAAATTTGTGTCTGTCAGTCAAACAGAGGCAAACGGACACTGTCACGGACCAGGCAGTCAGGCAAAAGGACACAAAGTAATTTGAAAAATAAAGATATATTTTATTAATCCCAATGTGGGTTTTACTGACCCCAAAAAAATGAAGACAAAATTCAAAACAAGAAATAAATCAGCTGACCCATAAAAAAAAGTTGACTAGTATATAATACTCAAAAGTATTTTAACAAACAAAGCAAACTTAACTGAGGACAACTGGCACAATGACACATGAGTGTAACTCAGTGGTTTGGTCAAACCAAATAAACAAAGGGGAAAACAAAACAGCTAACAACAACTAAAGAAAAATTTGACCTCCTTCTGTTCTGATCATAGACTGTTAATGAGCTGGCACACATTTTAGCCTCCTCAGCCTATCTCTGCACCTTCGCTCACTCAGGAAATGGGCTCATCCTCACCATGGTAACTCAAACAAAAGAAACAGATGTTAACGAGTCCGGGTCAAAAGTTGCAAATTGAAGTTATAAATTAATGCCATATTCAGTATATGAATATTGCAAGAAATAAAGGAAATATTACCACTGTGGAGCTTGAGCCCCCACAGGGATCACATCTTCGTACAAAGTGAAAGCTGATTACATATCACGTAGATTTTTTTTATAAGGAATTTATTACATTGTTGTCTAGATATCATCAATTAAGATTTGTTGAGAAGGATTCCACTAGATGTCACTGTTCTCTTTCCTTTACAATAAGCAGGATCATGGTACACCATCATCAACTTTGAACCAGCAGAGGTCACTTTTATACAGGCATAACATAAAGTCTGACAGGTGAGTTAAATGTGTTGTTTAGTATTTAGGGAAATACAGAGATGTGGGCAAAATATGCGAGAATTCAAATGTGTTTGATCTTTGGGTTAAGCTTGTCTGTTGCTTACAGCCTCAGAAATGCAAATGACAGCATAAGTAGGCAAAACTTTAAACTTGATTTGTGCCTTTATATTTGTGATTTTAGATGTTTTACTGATAAGATAAGATAAGATAGATAAGATAAGATAAGATAAGATACTTTGTCGTCTGCTTGTACGAAATTTTTTACTGCAGAACGAAATCAACAAATATTACAGATAACACTGCAGTCATACAAAACAAAAACAAAGATGCTATACATAACCATAATATATATCTGCAAAACATAAAATCCATAAAACATATTTAGTGCATACCCATCAAAATCCACCAGAGCTTAGAGATAGAAAACCAGCACAATGCTACAGATTGAGCAGTTTGATGGAGTGCAGAATAAATAAATGTTTATATGTATTCCTCGTGCAGAAAGACACCTTGAACCATCTACCTGATGGGAGGTGCTGATGCTCATCAGATATCTGCAGCTACCTTATTAATCAGTAAGGGTGTGTGCAGACCATCTGCTATAATAACACAAAGTGCAAAAACCACCTACACTTTTCTGTTGTGTAATACAGTGAAATCCACAGTGGTCTGAGGAGTTCTTGTAAAATGCTGACTACCCACACTTTATATAACAAAAACTACAACATTGTGGTTTTCTACAGAAATTTACATGAGCCTCCCTATGAATGTGCAGATGTGAGAAAGTTTGAGAGGAAAAGGAAAAGGTGTTTTTCTATCAATGTTCACAGATAAAAACATATTTCTAAATCCCGATTTTTCTTTGTGAGGGTGTGCCTGTTATGGATTGCTGACTTTAGTATTTATCTGCTGAGCCTCCACAAACAGTTGTCTGTTAAAAGTCTTAATGATAACTAATCACTGCTTGTTATGTGTGCCTGGGGCATGTGCAAGGATCAGCTGAACTGACAGGTCCTGTTCAGCAAAGTTATCCAGTAAACCAGGAAGATGATGTAAGTTTATAAATTCTTAAAACATGAAAATACCTATTCAGCTGAAGCAAGCATGTGGTGTGCTGAATGTGCAAACTAATCATATTGGATGTTTCTTTTTTTTTTTAACACAGATTTATGATAATTTTTATTACAGTAGAGTTTAAAAACACTGGATTCTTAGGGTGAAATTTAACCATGTATTTCTAACATGTATCTCTAAAACTATATTCACATGAAATGTTTGTGCAGCAGTGATAGTCTGTTAGAGATGAAGATGGTTTATCATCCTGAAGTGAAACTGCACAGCAAAACGGTCAAACAATCACAGAGTAAAACATTACGAAATGTTGTTTGCCGCTCTTTCCACGTTGATTCTTTTATACCGGTAATCATTGATTTATTATGAAGCCAAAGGTTGCTTATTTCTGTCCCGGTTACTCTGACCTTTTGGAATCATATCAAATATGTGATACACATAAAAAATGTTTTTTTTTTTTTTTTTTTTTCAAAATAAGTACCGCCATCAGTGAAACTAAATAACTAAAACTAAAACTCAAAGTAAAACTGGCTTTTGGACGCTGTCTTTTTGCAGCGGTACAACGGGGGAGTGGGTAGCCTAGTTATGTTGCAGGTGTGGCAAGGTACAGTACGCAACCCCAGACTCCCGGGTGCGCATGACTTTCACCCGGGAGTCTGGGGTTCAAATCCCGCCCGGGCCCTCCGTTGCGTACCTTGCCACACAGGCTTTGGTGCGGAGGGTTTGGGTTTGAGTCCCTGTCACGGCACTCAGGTGAACCACTGTGGACCCCTGAGCAAGGTCCTTAACCCCCACCAACTGCTGGTGGGGCAAGGGCCTTGCTATCTCTGATACATACGGTGATGGGTGAAACGCAGAGCCCTAATTTCCCCTTAGGGATCATAACAGTGCATAAAAAATCCCCACCAGAGCAGTAAAAGAAAAGGGTTGCATATTAGTTCATTCTAGCATCTGTGGTGTTGTCCATGTTATGGAAATGTGTAGCAGCAATAGAGCGACAGTTACACAGATGAAGTGTGCAGAAATTTTCTCTTTTCATTATGGAAATGTGTGTAGTAATTTACCTGTGAAATCTAGAATTTTGCACATGGGGCTGAACCACGGTTTGCAGGTGGTTTAAGCATGAATAAGAATGACTATGCATGATTGTGTACATAGCAGGCGCAAACGTGTCGAAAACACCCAGAATAAAGTTTTTGCCTGTTTCAAGGTTTGCAATATAATATAAAATAAGTATGATAAATGGGCCATAAAGTTAAAATAATAGAACAGGTATCCCTGCAGAGCCTCAGAAGTGGCCCATTTATGAAGACATGGATAAGGAGTTGTTGGAATAAATGAAACTGTCTGCAGCCTTGAAGATGGTTCTATTCTATCTACTACACATGAGTTGCGCGTTCTGTGACAAGATGCCAGCAGCTGCCAGTTAACACCTGCTTTTCAGACATGCTAAATATAGATGCAAAAACAGCCACCGCAATCAATTTCATGCTTGATAAATCATTTTACAAGAGCTAAATGAATACATTTACATTTTATTCTCCCAACACACGCACAATTGTGCATTGACACCCCATATTGCATACTCATTGCGACAGACGTACTAACAGGATGCAAATGCGCTATTTTGCGCTTTTGAAAGGCGCAACCTTTGTGTGTAATAAATGAGATTTTATTTTTTTTGTGTGTGTGTGCAATGAGTTTGCACACATTTTGATACATGCAAACCTTTGATAGATCCAGCCCAAAGACCTCTTTGAATTGTTTGGTACAAATGACCCCACAGTCAGCTTGGGGAAATATTTATTGACTCATAATTCCATAAAAAATATGATGGTTCTTTTAGACTGGAGTCTGTAGCATGCTAAAGGTGCTCAGTTAGTATTACAGCACGGCATCTTGGGCCTCTTGTCTCTGGCTAAGTCCATCTTTTTCTTTTAATACATGATGTGAACTACACTGCTAAAAAACGATAATGAAGGGAACACTTAATAGAATAGTACACCCATAGAATGATGTGCATTCATTTTCTACTCACCGTCATGCTGAGCAAGACTGTGGAGCACTTTTTGAATATCTCAAATGCAGCCAGAGATCCGACAGGTTTTCGTTTCCCCCCAACTTTCATATAATGGAGTTCACTAGTGCCCGAACCAAAAAAGAACCATAAAAGCCCACAAAAACTTGTCAATATTCCTCCATACTGCTCATCCAATGTAATCCAAGTGTCCTGAGTGGGTAGTGTCCATAATTTACTCCAAACGACATCATTTAGTATATTTTCATAGCTTAAATAGTGCTACATATAGCCAACGGAAAGCACATCCAAGAGACTACACTACCAATGCAAGCGTGGGAGAAGAAATTTGCTGTTTACATTGTGCTAAGAGCGAACAAGCTATGGACAAACCGGGACAAACACAAGAGGGGTTGGCTATTGATTTAAAACAAAGAAAGAAAGAAAAAGATAACACGCGATCTTGTCTGCGCCGGTTTCCGTAGTGTCATGAACTCTCAAGGGCGCGCTTCGCGGCGGCTAGATGTAGTTCTGTTTAAGCTATAAAAATATACTAAATGACGGCGTTTGGAGCAAATTATGGACGTGTTGGGGAATTAAAAAATGATCTCTTAGGTGGAAGAATTTGAGTCGAGTCCATTTATGCCTTCATAGATTTATTACAACATGAGACATGTCTCACAGAAAATCAAACAGAGAATTCTCTCTCACATCAGATGTAATACAAGCTTTTATAACTTCACTCTCTCCAAAATGTTACTGGACAGAAATGTCTTTGCCACACTCCTGCTTTGTTATCAGCGGTAACTTATCTTGTCCGTGGGTGAAAGAAACACTTCATTCTGCTGAGTCTCTAATACAGATGCAGTTAGCCAAGGATGAAATTGACAATTAGTTAGTTGCAAGACAGAATATATAACAATAACTAATTATTCCATTGCAGATGGAGAAGTTGACATTTTCCATTTGCTATGTGCATGATTATCTACTCGGCAGGGGAGTTTGGAGTTAGGGAGTTGCTCCAGGTTCCCGGTTATCTGCTTCTACATACCAGAGAAGAACAAGTGTTCTAACCAAAGAGCTTTTTCATAAATGTGTGTTTTGTTTCAACTTCACAAAGCTGCTGCCTTATCAGAGCATAAGGCACTTGTGTGATTTATACAGGATACTGAGACACATGATTAAAGATATTTTAATAAAGTAAAATAGCACAAATTTCTTTCACAGACGCTACCCACTCAGGACACTTGGATTACATTGGATGAGCAGTATGGAGGAATATTGCCAAGTTTTTGTGGACTTTTATGGACCTTTTCGGTTCGGGCGCCGGTGAACTCCATTATATGAAAGTTGGGGGAAGACGAAAACCTCACCGATCTCTGGCTGCATTTGAGATTTTATTTTATTTATTTATTTATTTATTTATTTATTTATTTATTTATTTATTTATTTATTTATTTATTTATTTATTTATTTACTTGTCCTGTCCAGCATCATAGCAAGCAGAATGGAAATCCGATTGCTTTATTGTGTTGAACAGTTTTGCTTTGCCAAGGGGAGCTTTATGAACACAAGGCTCCCCTTGATATCATGTTTATTCATTTTATTTCTTTGATTAAACATTTGTCTCTAACAGTATTCCATACCATACTGCTGGGCCTGACAAGGGAGAAATGAAAGTTAATAGAGGTAATGATAGAAAGTGGAACAGAGAGGAGTGAGGAAGGGGAAGAGAGAGAGAGAGAGGGAGAGAGAAACATGAATCCACTTACACAGTTCACTGGTGCATCTGTACAGAAATGCCTAAACAACATTCCAAGGTCTCTGTCGGAAAACAAAACAAGCAATCCCCTACAGGAGGACCTGCAGGTGGCTCGAGTATCCTCAGATCATACAAACACACGCAAAACCACGCAAAGAAGAGGTACAACCTAGTCAGCGCAACGGGAAGCAGAGAAGAGGTAAAAGTTAGCGCGACAGGAAGCAGCGTCACAGTGTCAACATGCATAATAAAGGGTGCTCCGTGGTGATACAGATGCAGCCTCGTCTCTGCAAGGAGGAGGAAGCCCGCAAAGCTCATGACCCAGGCCCCCAGCAGCCACCCAGAGGCCCAGATGCATTTGAGATTTTAAAATAGTGCTCCAGAGTCTTGCTCAACATGAGGGTGAGTAGAAAATGAACGCACATCATTCTGTGGGTGTACTATTCCTTTAACACATTTTAGATATTCGCCTGTATGAATACATGGTTAGTTTATGTTATGTTACACTGCCCTCTTGCGGTCCCCTGTTACCGCTCTCCCTGTGTTACTGTTTCCGGCTCAGGCCGGTTGTTTTCATTCATTTAATGTCTGGCCTGCATTGAGAGTCCGTTTATCGGTCCAGTTATTAATATCGAACCTTACTGACGCTTGATGAATAAAATAGTAAGTTGAAAATCTTCATTCATTCGTGTAATGTGTTGACAACAAATTAACATAAGAATTATCAGTGGAAATCAACATCATAAACCATAGAGGTCTAGAATCAGAATCACATTCAAAATCAAAGAGGAAAGATGAGATCACAGGTTGACCCGACTTCTGTGAATTTCTGAAGACTTTTCAAAATGAGGTTCAGTAGTGTTGGGCCTCCATGTGCCTGTATGACCTCCCTACAGCATCTGGGCATGCTCCTGATGAGACAATGGATGTTCTCCTGAGACTATCTCCTCAAAGAACTGAATCAATCCATCAGTCAACTCCTGGACAGTCTGCGGTCCAATGTAGCATTGGTGAATGGAACAAGACATGATGTCCCAGAGGTGCTGGTCTGGTGAACGGGCAGGCCAGTCATGTATCAGAAAGAACCCAGGTCCCACTGCAGCAGCATGGTCAGACAATTGATCTGAGGATCTCATCCCAGTACCTATTGATAGTCAGGGTACCTCTGGCTGGCACATGGAGGACTGTGCAGCCTTTCATGGATATGCCTCCCCAGACTATCACTGACCTATTGCCAAACTGATCATGCTGGAGGATGTTGTAGGCAGCTTAACATTCTACATGGCGCCTCCAGACTTAGCCATGTCTGTCACGTGCTCAGTGTGAAGCGCAGAGGCAAATCTACCAATCCTGGTGTTCTCTGGTAAATGCCAATGGGCTGCACAGCGTTGGGGTGTGAGCACAGGTCCCACTTGTGAACATCAGCCCTTCCTAACACCCTCGTGGAGTCTGTGTTTTGACAGTTTAAGCAGAAACATGCACATCAATGCCCAGCTGGAGGTAATTTTGTAAACCTGGCAGTGCTCCTCCTGTTCCTCTTTCCACAAAGGAGGAGGTAGCGGTCCTGCTGCTGAGTTGTTGATCTCCAACAGTCCCCTCCACGTCTCCTGCTGTACTGACCTTTCTCCTGGTGTCTCCTCCATGCTCTCAACGCTGTGCTGGGAGACACTGCAAACCTTCTTGCCACAACATGCATTGATGTGTCATCCTGGAGGAGCTGCACTACCTGCACAACTTCTGTGGGTTGCCGACATTGCCTCATGTTATATCTAGTGGTAAGGAGTCTGGCAAAATGCAAATGTAACCAAAAAATCAGCCAGAAAGGATGAAAATAGGGAAATGGTTTGTGGCCGCATGCAGCACCTGGCTGCAAAACCGTTCCTTTATAGGCATTGCCTTTCTAATTTCCTTTCATTTCCACTTGTTGTACAACAGCAGGTAAAATTGATTCACCATCAGTGTAACTTCCTAACTGGACAGACTGATATCCCAAAAGTGGGACTGACTTTAAGTTACATAGTAATGATTATGCATTCCCATCATTTTTGGAGCAATGTACATAGATATTCACTTCTCTCACAAGAAGGCTGAAAAACAATCCTAACAGAGGATCCTCTTGTCTGTCAGAGTGGATATTGTTGTATGATGATCTTTTTACCATTTCATTTCAATCTGATATATTATTTCTTCATAAAGGATAAATCTGTTGAATAAATTCACTTAATATGTTACATTCATTGTCAACACCTGTAATTTTTTACTTAAGATATTTGCTTTTACTAAAATATCTGAATACTTCTTCACAATTCACAGTTTGTTTTTTTTTTCCCAGTACAAGCCACCCTTGTGCACTGACCTTTAAACAATCAATAAGTCTGTCTACCGATTGTGTCACCAACAGTTTCTTGCCAAGGAACAAACAATCAAAACATTCTGTTTGAACATTTATTTGCAGAACTACATGCAAAATGTCAATGAAATATGAATGAATGCAGATCTAAAATAAAAAAAGAAGACGTTTTTCTTTATTTTGTAAATTGGATTAAGATTGAAGGATTTTTTCACTTCATCCTTCTAGGACTACGACTGATAAGATATCTGACTTTAAAGGGACAGATTTGGATAGGTGATTATGTGGACACAGTACAGAGCAATCTCCCTCAAGTAGGCCACCCCCAATATTCTTGGTTATTGAGTCACATACCACATGTCACACACATGTGCACCGCACCACTCCCCCCACCCCCCACACACACACACCCATGCACGAAATTTCATAATCATTTATTACAATATATCACACTGAATTATGTTTCTTCCTGGATTTTTTCTCTACTCATAACTGTTCAGCTTAACTATTAACCTAATCCTAACCCCAAAACAGTGGTTTTACTTTATGTCACCACAAGGAAGACATATTCCCTACATGTATAAGCATATCCAGGCCACCACAATAGTACCTGGATCACATGAGCACACCTAGTAAAATTAACTGAGGGTCAAATGACAGGTTAAATTTTGGCTCTTGCTTGGCAGAAGATCTAAATGCATCTCAGGAAAAGTAGGCCAAGCGCAAACAGAGCGTTCCACATACAGTATGTTAAAGGCTACATTCTGTCATCTGTGAAGCACCAGGAGCAGGTGGGACCTCTCATTCTCAAAGCATTTGCAGAAGTAGGACATAGGAACCTCACAGAGCAGCAGGTGGCAAATCTGTTTATTTTCCCTTGCAGTATGAAGAAAAGATGTATATTGATACAGGTGTGTTTTATTGTTAGTTGCTGAGTGGAGGTGATCACTGCAAAGAGATACAAATTTCACCTGCAGTTACAACTGAAAAGAATACAAACAGCAAACACAAAAAAGCTTAATTCTTTACAGCAATGCTGTTGCAGATTTTTTTGTTCAAAGAAATTTGCATCAGTCCATGATTTCAGTCTCATGAATTCATTCATTTCATTACAGTTTCTAGGAACACTACCGGTTTGATACGCTCGGACCAATCGAAAGTCGCTTTGGGAATTCTAGGGCCGAGCCTACGTTTCTGATTGGCTTGTGAACCCAGAGCGGGGCGGGGTTAAGCAAATACCTTACCATAACAAGTTGAACGCGTGCACTAACACGAGTGAAAGAAGAGTTTGCAAGAGGGGAAAAGTCTGTGCGGTGAAAAAGTGCTGGGAAAGAGGCGAATGGCCCGACAAACACGAGTTTAAACCGACAGCACTTACGCAACTGGGGCGTCAGGTAAGAACCGTGTCAGTGTAAACAGCTGTCACAACAGCTGTGCTTGTTAAAGGTTTGTTTTTTGTAGGAAAACACAAAAATGTGCACGTTAGGTGTGGTAAAGCTGATACTTGAGCAGTGTTTTCGCTATTATAATCACGCTTGGCTGTTTGAATGCCATTGCTGTGGTATTTAAACAATGACTTGGCAGCTTTGTAAGTCAAGTTTCTGCTTTGCAAGTCATGTGAAAAGAAACGCAATTTTTAAAAAGGGAGTTGTCCACATCTGTAGCGTCAGTCATATGAAAGCTGATGTGCACCTCTAATGAGGGTCCGGTGTGATCATTTAAAACCCAAGATTGCACATGCAAAAATTTGCTTTAAGTACTTTTTCATATCACAAAGCCTGCAATAACTGTCCTCTCTGAGTCACACAGAGATGGTATTGATTACAGGGAAATTGCAAAGCTGTTTTTGATTCAAACCAAGCACTGAAACTTCTGAGAAAATATCTATTACTCATCTTCTTCTTTCTTCTTCTTCTTCGTGTTATTTATTTCAGGATAGTGGTTAAGCTTGGGTAAAAAGTTTATGGTGTCAAAGCAGTTTGTCAGAAGTAAATAAGTACAATTTTGTTAATATAGGACTTCCCACAGAGAAGACTCACAAAAGCATTGTGCTTTGATTCCTCAAGCTAGTCTCACACACTCACTGTGTTTACATACACCACTATTAAATAGATTAAATGTCCAATCAGAATGTAAAGGGGCCACTGTAAACATGCCAATCAGATCAGATTGATCCGATCACGCTCAATCAAAATAAATCCATTCATCCATTCATCAACATATAAGGAGGGGTGGTGAAAATCTTTGGGTAATCTGATCAACAGAAAAACATTAATATATATACACTTAATCTGATTGTTTCTCTCAGATTAGAATGAGTAATCTCCCTGCATGTGCATACAGCAGATGGCAGTTAAGAAGTGTGGTGGCGGGACGATTAAAATGGTCTTTGATATACCTTTCTTTATTGAAATTTGAAAATCTTTGCACAATATCATTCAGTTTGACAGATCTCTTTATCCATGGTCCATGGTTCAAGTTTGAATAGCTGATCAGAGTGAATTCAATCAGATTGAGGAAATATTTGTCCATGTAAACATTTTGTTTCTATGATTTTCAAGACATTCATTCTGCTGATACCTGAAATGAAATCTTTTTGTAGATTGTTGCTTTTCCTTTTTTCCTTCTTCATATTGATCAGAATGTTATTGGGTAAGTATTGGCAATGGTCATGTGCTGATGGTTGGTATCAAATATCTGGTCGGATTTGTTATCTTGTGTACTTGTTTATCAGCTGTCTGTTTTTCAAATGGAGTTCTTGTGTAAGTTAAATTGTTCGGGTCTTTTCTAAGAAAAGGAAAATGTGATTTTTATTTCTCTAAGTAACTGGTAGATTTTTTTTAAAGTTTTATTTCTTAAAAAAAAAACTGTATTAGAGGGGGACATTTGAGTATCAAATTTGTTTGTTGGTTAAATTTGTGTTTGTTTTGCAGAATTAAAACTGTCATTTGTTTGACTGAGTCTGTATGTGTGGTTTATAGGCCTACTGTTAGTACTGGTTGACAATGGATCCCAATCCTGAGACCAAGAAGATGACCTCTTACCTGCCAGGGTACCATTCCTGTGAGACTCAGAAACTGACCCCACCCAGAGGACCAGGTACAGTACACACAGAAACCAGTAATATCAGCTAAAATGTTTTTACATGACTTTGTGCTAGCTACAACAAGATACTTTATGTCATGTGGCTGCCTGAATGTAATCTCCCAAGAAATCCTGGAGCAAATTTCTCAGAATTTTGTACAAACATGCACTTTGACACAACAGTAAACTGATTAGAAATGTTGGTTAAAGGGCAAAGCTATTGTGACCTTACAAAACACATTTTTGTGTTTTTATTTAATCAGTTTCTTAATTTTTCTATATATTGACCTTTTTAATCCACTAGAAAACCCACTTTTTGAGTATTGCCTTATACTAAAACTTTGTGCCAACAGTAAGCATTCATGGCTAAACATAAATGCACGTAGTACTTTTTTTTACAAAATTCCTTCATTGTCTCCACTGAATGTGTAAGACATGGGCTTGAACTGGTTGGCAGAGGCATCTGAATATAAGAAATTAATTCAGATTTGATGTGACTGCAAAGGTGAGTTTATGTTTCATTTGGAGCCAACATCCAAATCATCAGGGATGGTTTACGTGGCAGACAACTCATGAACAAATGGTCTCCTTTTTACAGGGCTTATCCACTGAGCCTCTATAAACACTTGAGTCCAATATAAAACTTGCATATGTTATAAAAATTATTGTTTGTGAGAAGCTAAGTTACAACCATACAACTGTGGAACTTGAACTAAAAGAAGGCCTTTTCAGCAAAATTGTCCAGGTAATTTGGTATAATAAATACCAAATACTTAGAACATGGAAAAGATGATCATTTAGATGATGAGGCAAAAATGTAGTTTGATTGAGAAACACTTTCTCAAAATGCTGATATTTTTTTTCCTTTTTATGATGATGAAGCCAAAAAGTGTTACTGCTCTTGTTCCTTTAACCTCGGTGGTGGCAGAGTACCAACATCATAAAAGAGTCTGTAGACAGCTCCGCAAACATTAACTAATTGCCCCTCTATTGATTAACTTTACCACCTTTATAAACACTGTGGGTGCTCTTTATATCTTGCTTTGTTTAACAAACTGATGCATTTTCAGACTGCATATTATATAATATGCAGTGTTTTTAACTTTCTAAAACTTTATGCAAAAAACAGTCTGAGCTAGTAGCTAAACAGAAATTTCCAAATAATTTCTCAGGGTCGCAGCTCATAAGGGCTGATCTGAATATCCATGACCTTTTGAAAATCACGAATGCAATATCACTGACACATAAGATTATCAGCTTGTGAACCCCTTAAAGAGTTTAAAATACTTTTATCTGTTGTGGCGTGAGATGCATTAGAACATAATTGCTTATAATATGCAAAGGCATCAGTTTGGACCAACATATGCTGGCATACAGGTTATACTTTGCTTATTTCAGCAACACAAATTCTGCACATAATTAACAGCATGGCTTTGGAGTAAGAGTCCAGAGATCTCCTCTGCAGAAAAATACAAAATATGATAAAAGAGGCCATGAAATGTGAAAACATCTTAAATTCAGTACCAGGTTAGAATATAAATGTTTCATTTTCGAGACTTCAGCAGTCAAGCTCCTCATTTTGTAAACGCTTACAGCATGTAATACTGTAACACAGTGGTGAACATGACCCAACACATCCCAACCCCCCCCCCCCTTTTTTTTTTTTTGGTTTAATATGTTGTTGGCGGCAAAATCAGAATGATTATATGGTGTATTACACAACAGTAGCATTTCTCAGGTTCAGTGTTTCACATATTTCCTTTGTCCTGTTTACGTGGTTTAAATGATTAGCAGATGTTTTTATTATGTTTTTATGTAAATTTTACATAAAATTCAACTGATTTATTTTAACACAGGTCAGCTAAAAATATCTTAAAGCTTAAAATACACTACTCACAAAAAGTTAGGGATATACGACTTTCGGTTATAATTTCAGGAAAATATAAAATGTTCATATTTAACCATTGAACAATGTACATGTGCATCTAAAAGTTTAGATAAAGTCTAATTCAGTTCACTTGGACAGGTCGCAGTGGATTTTAGGTCCATTCTGACGTCATACAAAAAAAAAAAAAATATCCCTAACTTTTTGTGAGTAGTGTAAAGGCATATTGAGCGACATGTTATTAAAGCCATGTTCCCTTTGTAATGCAAATGCTCTAAATGAATGGGATTGAAAATAGAGGGTTGGAAGTTGTTTTTATGACAAAAAAAAAAAAAAAAAAAAACTAATTAAAAAGTATTACAAGCAGTTGATAAAAAAAAAATGATCAAGAGAAACCTGATAAGCTTCAGAATTCACAATAACTGTTATATTTAATACACAATTTGATTTTTATATTTTGGAGTATTTTAAAGCTATTTGTAGACAAGAAGGGCTCTACTGCCTTAGGTGAGTTCCTTTTTTTTTTGACATTTTATATAAAGTGATTTGGATCATCATAAAAATCAAGTTCCTTTTCCGCATATGTGAATTTTTACAAAGGTTTATTAAACTAATTTGGTAGTTGTTGCCTTTGTTGCTACTATGGCAGGGCAATGATGTCACATAAGGCCCTGTCAGACTTGCTGTGGAAAGCGGTAATATTGCGGACTCTGTCCTTTATAACGCTTGCATTCAGACATGCGTACTGGTCTTTTACCTCTAAGATATAGTGGACAAGTACCGGCTGGATCCCTTTTGGCTTTTTGGCTGGATGCATAAGAAAATGTTCCGTACAGAGTTGAAGGGAGAGCGGGCCTGTGCTGACTTTTCCGCAACATTTCCTGATGTCTGAAAGCGCCTGGGACGCGATACGTCCGCGAGAACGCGGCATGTAAAGACGAGTCTGTTTAAAGAGCGGATGGACTTTACCTCTCATGTTCCGCAATGCAAGTCTGAAAGCGGCTATACAGAAAAGGATGAAGGGGGGTGCAGCTTCCAGTCAAAGCAAGTAAGACCTTGCAGCTGTGCTCCTGTTTTTCTTGGATAGTCATCATATGGAAAGGCTTTCCAGCATGATTCCTTATAATAAACCAACGAAGAAGTAGTCTTTAGACAAAATTGTTGTAGCAGAGTTAAATAATCTAACTCTAATGCCGTGTCTTAAATCTGAGCAGTTGAGAGGAAAAACAGCTTGTGAAAGTTAATAGTTCCAACGAAGGATTAGTAACTGACAATTTCATTTTCATAGTTTGTGACTACATTTAAAAAAACAAACTCTTATCGCAGTAACCATTGGATTCACAAATTTGAATGCTGCTGAGGTCATCAATGTACCATTTGTCGCATCCGTATCTCACTGGTGTCAGTGCTCATTACTACTGTATGTATTAAGCACGTGTGGACATGTTGGTTTATAGGATTGCTTTGTCATTTATTGTGTGAACCTCTGACCTCTAATTCTACACTGTCGGCACTATCTGAGTGGCTTCACAGTGGGCGGAACATTAAAGAAGAAAAGCTGCTGCTTAAAAAAGGGGTTAACTAAAGGATTGTTCCCTAGTACTCTTTTGCAAGGGAAATGAATAGACTTGGTAGCATGACACATTTTGTATTATATTAACATTGACATAATTGATCCTTCATTACTATATGAGTGATTGGAGCAATACTCCGATTGGCCTACAACAAAACAACACCAACATTAGAGCCAAAAATGTATTTCTGTTAGTGGACCAGGGCTTTTCTTAGACAAGAAATGTCTCTAAATATCCCTTTTTGTATTTCTGTTCTTCTCTCCAGGCTGCAGCTGGCTGGTGGTGCTTGCAGCTGTAACAGCCTCGCTAAGTGGCCTGATGTTGGGCTATGAAATGGGCCTGACCTCTGGGGTCCTGCTGCAGCTGCGGGGCGTTCTCTCCCTCTCCTGCAGGGAGCAGGAACTGCTGGTCAGCTCCCACCTGCTCGGTGCGCTCCTCGTCTGCTTGGCTGGAGGCCCCATTTTGGATCGCTACGGCCGTCGCTGCTCGCTGTTCCTGAGTGCTGGCCTGGTGGTTGGAGGAACCATTGCACTTGTTGCTGTAACCTCGTTTGTTGCACTCACACTTGGTCGTGTAATAGTCGGCATGGGGACGGCTCTGTCAGGGACAGCAGCATGTTTGTACATTGCAGAGATCTCCCCAAGGGAGAGGAGGGGTCTGCTGGTGACACTGTACGAGCTGATGCTGGTTGTGGGGGTGATGCTGGGATTCGGCTGCAGTTATGCCTTCGCTACTCTGCCTAATGGCTGGGCATATACATTTGGACTTGTAATCCCTCCAGCGCTGCTCCAGATAGGGGCCCTGGTCTTCCTCCCACCTAGTCCGCGCTTCCTCGTTGCTCGGGGCCAAGTGGAGCAGGCGAGGGCAGTGCTGACAAGAATGAGAGGTGAAAATAAAGAGCATGTGGCAGTGGAGCTCAGGGACATCCAAGCTGGACTCAAACAAGAATCAGAGCATAGTTTCTTGGAGCTTTTCAGTGCCAAAGCTAACCTCCGTTTACGGCTGCTAACAGGAGTGGCCTTAGTTTTCCTCCAGCAGGCTACAGGACAGCCCAACATCCTCTCCTACGCCTCACCACTCCTCCGCAGCGTGGGCTTCAACAGTGATGCTGCAGCAACTTTGGCCTCCACAGGTTTTGGAGTGGTCAAAGTAGTTGGCACCATCCCTGCCGTTCTGCTAGTGGATCGTTTGGGACCCAAGAGCTTCTTGTGTGTGGGAGCTGTCGGGATGGGAATGTCACTGGCTGCACTTGGTACGCTGACGCTGCAGAGTCACACTCAACTCACAAGCCTGTGTAAAAGTCAGACTGTACTAAACCACACAGATGTGCTGTGGGACTTAAACAGGACAGATTTGGATAGCAGTGACATTTTTTCCACGGAACTCCCAAGCATGTGGATGGCTGAGGAGGCACAGAGAATTTACGCAGAGGGTGATAAAACTGGGGGTTTGGGAGGAGGAGGAGGGACTCATGTTGAAGTGTCTTCCTCACTGAAGTGGGCATCATTGATCAGCCTCCTGGTGTATGTGGCAGCCTTCTCCATCAGCCTTGGGCCAAGTAAGTGCACACATACACTATCTGTCCTCCGTCATTCCTTTTCCACAAGCATGAAAATAAGACTTATTTGAGCCATTTATCCTTGTCTTTAAATGCCTTAACATATGCTGTTAAGCACAAAGGAAAAGCCAGGAAATGCATTGACTTTTTTTCCCCCTTTACCAGAACTAGATAATTTCTCCCCAACATATGATGGAATTATCCTCAGAGAAAAGAGAATGTGTGTATGGGGTTCTAATAAGTGCTGCTTGTAACATGTTGCATAATTAGGGACAAAGTACAAGAGTTCCTATCATACAATAATTAGATTTAGGTAAATGGATAATAGGAACACTTCAGTTCTCTTGTTGAAGCAATGTGAAGCCTGACTCAGGTTTCCCCTTTTGACCCCATCTGTGCCTTTTAAAAAATATGTGCATTTTTTTCTCCCAGTGGTGTATGTGGTTCTCAGTGAAATCTTTCCAATGGGAGTCCGAGGAAGGGCCGTGTCTGTGGTGTCGGCTGTAAACTGGGCCACTAACCTGCTCATCTCTATGACATTCCTCACCATCACAGGTTTGTTCAAGATTCATTCAAGATTCAAAGCCTTGTCATGTGTACAGTAAAGGAAGAGGTTTTCCTGTACAGTGAAGATCTTACTTTGCTGTCCACAACCTAATGCTGCACACACTGTTATTAGGTTTCCATGGTTTCAGACATTCTTGCCCATCTGAAGTTAACAAACTTCATAACTTATCACCATTATTCATTTAGTATTTTAGCTAATGTTCTGGGCAGGTAAAGAACATGTATTATCTTTTTTTTTTTTTTTTAGAAAAAATTGGTGTTCCCAATGTGATGTTCCTCTACTCCGCCATGAGCTTTGTTCTACTCGTGTTCGTCATCCTCTGTGTCCCTGAGACCAAAGGCCGCACACTGGAGGAGATATCAAAAGAGCTGGCTAAGAAGTAAGTGGCTGCTCTGTCGTGTCATTAATGTCATCAGCTTATGGTGGAAACTGAAGTGTAAAACTGATTCTTTGTCCATTTTGTTTCTTTTTTTTTGCATTTACCAGGAAGAATTTTAAGGTGAAACTCTTCCGGCATACAAAGCCTCAAGACAGTCTTCTCAGCAGGAATACATCGACAGGTGGTCCCGCAAATGCCTGACTCTGAAGACACTGCATCTGAAGATTGCATAATATATGCATATATTTGACCCCCTTCTAGTTAACCAGGATCCCAAAGCAGAAAGGGGTCTTTTGCCCACTCGAATTAGTGGTTAAGCTGAATGCAAGTTTCTCTTTTACATAAGTACAGGACTGCATGTACTATAAAATCAAACACTTGCTTAAATGGGAGTATTTAACACTGGCTCTATCTTATAAGCAGACAAAATGGGGTTTGTATGAAACTCCTTATTTTCTTATATTTTATGGGAACAAATGTTTTAATTCAGTTTTTACTCGCTGCTCTACAGTTAAGAACAAAGAAAACAAAGACTTTATAAGATCTATTAGTAATATTGAATAGATAATTTAATATTTAGGACTATTATATGAAGAGGTGTGAGAGGTTGTGTAGTATTACTCAAGTAATTAAGAGGTAGAATATTTTGCTAAGAAAATTATTTCGTGGATAAATTCACAGTAAAAATTGCACATTAAAAAAATGTCTACTTTGATCCCTTTACATATCTTGCTGCAAGATGTAGAAATGTTGCGACAAAGTCATAAAAGACTTTTGAGACATTCTATTAAACTGGAAACTGCTGCACTCCACCTCGTCAGGACACTACAAATACAACGATAAAACATTACACAACACTAGTTCTCTGATGGATTTTAATTTTTTTTTTTATTTCTATACAAAATACAAAAATTCAAGTGTCACGCATCTTCAGCTGACACCAATTCAAAAAGTACTCCATTCCACACAGACAACATATTAAAGTTTGTCAACATCTTTCGTATCATATGCATACATTATATACAAACGTACAGTATCTGCTGCCTATGTGATGCAACAAGTTTAGAGTAGTCAAAAGTTATTCAACCATTGAAACACTGCTTTCTGTGTGAGACGGTGGTATTCTTGGAGGGGTCTTACTCCTTATATTATGCTCCAGTGCCATTTATTTTATGATCCTGTAATGTATTCCAACACTTTGATAAGTGTAGCTGCTGCCATACAACTTTGTACAACTCCAGCGTGCCCGATTATGTAAATATAAAACATGTTTCACATTATGTTTCTGCTACTTGTCCACTGCACATACAGCCAATTCTGGACAGTGTTTTGAAAACTTTCTACTTTTCAGACAATAAAAAGCTTATTTTGAATGTTAACTCACCAGTACTTGTCATTTTTAAAACTAAGATATTTTGAAGTCTGGCAAATATTTCACAACATTTAAAAACAGTGAGGACATTAATTATTTCCACATTTATCAAGCTTTGGAGAATATATTCAAGTTTCCTGTGTGTGGAAAACCATTTGGAAGGGGCACAAAGTAATGTATAAGAATCCTGAATCAATATCAGTTGTGAAAAGATAAAAAGATGCTAACCAAATAAAATAAACCATCCAGGAATGAATACATACAGTGAAAAAAAAGGGATCCGTTTTTCTGAAGAAGGATATGGAGTGGAAATGTTCCTGTGCACGCCTCTATAAAGAGATTGTGGACGGAGATTCTTTCAGACAGAAGATAAGAGGCTTCAGACTAAACTTATGAACTGAAAGCAATGACCACCACTTTTAGGCATTAAAATAGTTAGATAAAAATGTGTGTTCATGCAATAACACTCAAAAGCAATTTAAGAGCAAGAACAATTCACTTCCCAAACTTGAACTGAGGTCATTAAAACTTGGAGATCCAAGTCCAGTCTGTCAGTTAGTTTAGACATTTGTGGTGTTTGCCACATAGTGATAAAAACAAGCAAATCAATCCAAGGATAAGGTGCTTCCTCATCAGCCTTGAGTTCTGATTCATTAATTTCCTGTCCGTCAAGTGCGCGATCATTTGCAGAGTGGTTTCTGACACTCAAACAGGAGTGGGTAGACCTGCTCCACTGCTGTTGCCACATTCTGCACGTTTGGTCCTAAATCAACATGTAAGGGAAAGTGAGATGGCATAAAAATTCAGTCAGAGTACAACTTTAAAAACAGAGAAGCTCTAAAACCACTTAAATAGTGTCACAGTAGCAAAACATCAGGGCTCGTATTCCTAAAGATTCTGAGAATCCTCTCAGAGAGCTTCTAGCTTAACTTAAAAATGCCTTGCTTGGAGTTTTAGCTTGGGAGTGATACAGAATACTCTCAGAGAACTATGAGCACAGAATGGACAGAAAGTCCTTAAGGGAGGAAGTTTAGTTGACCCCCGTTGCTAGGTATGAGTCATCATTTCAAAAGCTGTGATTGGTGTATCCTAAAAGCTAGATAAAAATGTACCTTTGGTGACAATCGGCAAAAGATGGACCCTAAAATCGATAAACGTTATCATAGAATCTAATCTTAAGAAGACTGCGTAATTGTAAATAATACTTCAAGTAAGAGAAAATATCTGTTAAATGAATCGTAAGCTATACTTTAAAGTTATACCGTGTAACTTTTGGCCACTATGGGCACGAAACCTGTAATTTCCCACAGGTGCCACAACCTTCTCAAAATTAAACAGTCTCAGTCTGTATTTTGGAAAAGTGTTGCAGACCACTTTGAAAGGCTGATTTTTAAGTCATCAAGCCATTAATCAAAGCGCTCCAGGTTACATGATCCAATGAGAGACGGCCCGCTCCTGCGAAGTTACAATACCTGGTTTTTGAGAATGGCAGCCCCCTCGGCGCAACGGCATGCGTCAAATGCTCTATATTGACTGCAGAAATCAGTTATAGTTACTTATATTAATAATAATGTTAGAATATAACATATAATATTTGGCTAACATTGAGTTCAAAAGTCACACAGTATTACTTTAAAATGATCCTACAAACTGTGTGGAAACGTCAGCCCACATGCACAATATTCACATGATGATAGTTATGTTTATATTAATTTCCGCGTTTGTCATTTTTGCACATTAAACTTTCAAAATTTCAACTCAATTGGGTATCAACAAGGGTAAAACGGCTCAGCTTTCATCAATGTATGTGATTGCTGACCGGCCTATGAGAAGCAGTGTTGGTTGGCTCAAATCTACCACAAACCAGTGAAGAGCAATGGAGAAGAAAAGAACAAGCCTAACTGGACAGAGGAACAGTGTTGGCTTCTTTCTCAACTAGGCAATGAGAATAAAACGATGTGATGACTTTCATTTTGGGTGATGTTGCATTGTGGCGTTTGGTTGGAGAAGTGCATCTCTAAGATCAAAGATCTCAGATCTGAGGTCAATCACAAACATGATTCCTGCGCCATCCAATCTGTAGTGTTTAATTAATTTACTGTCATCAAGTGTCTGGAGAATACCTCTCCTGCCTCTTCCAGCTGCCACATTGTCATCAGCTTAGGAAACTCCTAAAATGCTTGATATGTTGATTTCAAGTTGCATCCCCACAGCAACCGGTACCCTTACCCTGGAAATGGAGTTTTAACTGGATAGCACTGCTACGTGATCGCGTGACACCACTGAAGTGCCACGCCTTTTAACCAAAGCACCAAACAACACATGACAGAAACAAAGGAGTCACTCCTCCTTTGCTTTAGAGCCGGGTCACGTGGGAAGTGATGAATTTTCAAGGAATCAACGGATTGCTGTGTATTAGCTCCACCTCTTTGGTCCGGATTGGTTAGATCAGTACCCCTACCGAGGGGTACCAAAAAGTAGGCCGGGTCGGATATAAGGATACCCGCCCCAGTCTTTATCTGTGGAGATGCAAAAAAACGTGGACCAATCAGGCCCGTCCCGACCCAGACCTGCTGGTGCAAACGGGGCTTTAGAAGTTCTCTTCCCTGCTCTGAACAGTTCTCATCTAAGAATTTTCTTAGAATTTGGCCACTCGGAGCAACTCTTTGCACTAAGAATCTGTAGGAATACGGCCCCAGATCTTTGATTGTTATGCTAAGCTTCATCCACACAAACTCTTTCATTCTACTAAAATTCTTTGAGGAATTGGTTGTTTACAAACTGCTCTTTTTGTTACAAACAACAAAAGGTCATTACAACAATGTAACTTCAATATCTTAAGCTGGTGTGCCCTCTAGCTGTGTGTAAAGGAGGGCAAGTGTGTGCGTGTGAGAGTGGCATACCTGTAACTGTGAGGCTGCCAGTAGAAAACACTTGTATGGTAGCCTTTAGATTTTTGATCCTATATGTAGCAGCAGGGTGGAGCTCAGGTTCATAACTGAAATTTAAACAAAAAGATGTTTAAGCAAATAAAAAGCTTTCAGAAAACATGCAATAAAAACATAAATACAGCTTATCACGCCATATTTCTCATGCAGGACCTTAAAAAGAGGCTGACAACACAATATATTCAACCACTAGAGGTCCTCCTATACCATTAAAAAGAAGAGGACAGGGTCAGAGGAGCTACTAATATAAACAAATAACAGATAAAGTGAAATTTTTCAATACTTGATCATAAAGTACATTAACACTTGTTGGCCACTTCATTAGGTTCAATTGCTTGTTGACATAAATAGCTAAAGAGCCAATCACATGGCAGCAACTTTGTGCGTTTAAGCATGTAGATGTGGTCAAGACAACTTGAAGTTCAAAACGAGCATTAAAATGGGGAAGAAAGGGGATTTGAAGTAATCTGCATGTGGCATAGTTGTTGGTACCACATGGGCAGCACACTGGCTGGTCTGAGTATTCAGCAACTGCTGATCTCCTGGGATTTTCACACACCAGCATCTCTAGGGGTTTACAGAAAATGGTTGATATCCAGAAAGCCACAGTTGTCTGAACAATAATTGTTTGTTAAGGTCAAGAGACTGGAGCAGAATGGGCAGACTGGTCCAAGATGATAGAGAAGTCTCATGGCTACTTCAAGCAGGATAATGCACCATGTCACAATGCTCAAATAATCTCAGACTGGTTTCTTGAAAATGATAATAATGTCACTGTAGGGTCATGGTCTCCACAATCGCCAGATCTCAATCAACCAGAGCACCATTGGGATGTGATGGACCTCAAGATTCTCATCATGGATGTGCAGCCCACAAATCTACAGCAACTGCATGATGCCATCATGTCAATATGGAGCAAAATCTCTGAGAAATGTTTCCAACATCATGTTGTGATGACATCTATGTCATGAAAAATTAAGGCAGTTCTGAAGGCCTAACCTGGTACAAGCAAGGCAGACCTAATATAGTTCCAGGTGAGAGTATAAACTTGCAAATTAAAGAAAAAATAGAAGAGAATGGACAGAAACCAGGGTGAAAAAAGTAATAGTACAGAGAAAGTTCAACAGATGACATGTAAATATTGTCCAGCCTTCATATAGAAATGGATTACATAGTAATGGTGAAGTCACAGTACTGGCTGCGATCTACACCGCTGCGTTACCTTGCAATGGGTCGGTTGTTCTTTGTGAAGTCTACAAGGTGGACTGCAAATGGCATGGAGCACACTGCGAGCACATTCACAACTTTGAAAGCTGAAAACCTCACCTGAATAAGACACACATGCAAATATCAATGCATTCACAAGAGTAATTGGGCAAGTAATAATGTTTACCATACGAAAGTCTAATTTGTGCCATGAGTTAAGTTAGTTGCTCTATCTCAGTCTTTTATTTTCCTTTTACAATTTCTACAATAACATAAGAATGAACCAATGTTTCTCACTTTACAATGCAGCACTGGATAATCAGGCAAACTCAGCAATCAGAAGAATGTTATTGCCTCTGATTTATGAACATGTTAAGGAGCATGTATTTGAGCAGAAGACAGTGTTTTTTGCAGAATCGGTCTGAATGAAGCATCAGTAGTGTTTATACTTATTTATACATGCTTTGATGGAGTCTCACTCATCATAACACTCACTACAAACTTGTTTAACATGATGATAAACTAAGGTAATGCTTATAGATTACCAATAGCACATACTGAACAGTTTGTGGATACTCCGTTATTCTTCTAAGCAAAATGTAGTGCTGAAATACACAATGACTGTTAGACAGTTCGAGTCAGACCTGGATATCAATCAACCAATCAGATACAGACCTGAAAACCTTAATATTAATCTCCATCATCAGACATTTCACTTTCAATATACTGCTGGTTATGTTAATCTTTGTTCTATAAAAAGATAAAAAAGTGACATCTCTAACACAGGTGTTAAAAACAAGCCATGGTGTGAGATTATTCTCACCTTGAAGCCCAGTTTCTGCAGACAGCGTGCTAACCTGCGAGCACCCAACTTTGCTTCATCCTCGCTGAATGAAAGGGAATAAGAATAAGGAAAAACATCACAGCTTTATACCTTTTGGTTTGGCTTGCAAAAGAGAAACAAAACAAACATAAACCACAAACTTACAATCAACCTCAACACAGTGCTAATGTTAGCAATAGATAAGACATCACCAGTGCTGATATCAGCATTTTAGGCATATTTATCTGTGGATGAAAACTTTGCTCTAATTGGGTGCATTTCATTCTGATAAAGGCACCTGATAAGTACAAACAACTAAATGTTCTGTTTAATATTATGCATTAGCATGCCAGCTGAGACTAGCATTAAAAGCAAGTAACCATAACAACAGGGATGCAGTTAAAACCTGCTTATACTCTTAATGCAACACATTAATAAGTCAATGTAAAATAATATGAAAGTTTCGTTCATTCATTATGAAGGATGTGGTTATTTGACAGTTGCAATAATTTTGACATTACAAGTAAATTGTAGAAGTGATGAATCTGAATAGTTAATTTACAACGCTGACGGAGGGTGGCTAAAAAGCCATCACAAATAACATTACTGTTTATGAATAACAATAGCTCCAACATGAAATCAACTTCCTGGTCTTATGGTTCATATTTTCCTGTGGAAATAATCATGGTACATGTAACATAAATATCTAAGAGGTGTCAGTGAGAAACTAATTGAGCCATGATGACATCAACATATTGCCAGCCATTATCCTATGGATATCTGACAGGTCAGACAAGTGGTTGTCTCTGAATAAACAGCATTCTAATGAGGGATTTCTTGAAAATATTGACAGCTAAATATACAGAATAAACTTTAGAAAGAATAAAAATGAAGGCCTTTTTTAAAATGACAAGTGCTTTTGAGAAGGATTTTTTTTAAATCCTTTTTTTTTTTAAATTTATCTAAATTGAATAAGATGCTGCTTTTATGTGTAAGCATTTTCTGCCTACCTTGTTGCTCCAGTGCAGATGATTTTCCCTGAGGACCAGATTGAGGCGGTTATCTTTGGCTTCCGAAGCTTCATCAGGACTTTCTGATGACAAAATGTTGACAAATTTGTTATGTTACTGAATCCTAATGTGACTATAAACTTCAGCAAGAATGCCTTGCTCTCTTTTTCTGAGCATCAAGTTTCTTCCTTACCCCTACTTCTGGCTTATAGATGACGTTGGTTCCCTCTAAGGCAATGGTGCGCAGGTTAAGGTGACATCTAGTCCTGAATGTTGCCACCACATTGGTGACAATGATGTCGAGGGCCTCATCATTGCTGGAATCCATGAGGAAGTGTGCAGTGCAGCAAGAGGACCACTGGTGCTTTCTTCTCAAACATTCATCACCAACACCAGAATCACCATCGTTTCATGGTCAGAAAGTCAAGACTATGAGGAGAAAGAAAAGTCTTGATTAATTTGGGAAGTATTAAGACAGATGCATCTTGCTTTCAACTATACTTGATTTAATTTAATTCAAAATGCCTGTCTGTTGGTTCATGAGCTAAATTAACATTTATTGTTGGTGAGGACAGGGTGTATGTTAGATCAGTGTTTTGGTACCAGAACCTGAACAAACTTAACGTCATAAAATAAGACTAATCACCTCGACCACCTACGATGACACGCACCAATCACACAGGCATCTGTAAGACATTAGAGGAGCTATTTAAAACATTTTTAGAACATAGTATTTATTTTCCAGAACTTTCAATGCTTTGTTGTTACTACACTAACCCCATCCTCCCTGGTATATCCCTGCTACAACGCAAATATGGGTTAGAGGCAATATTCGAGTTCATAAATTAATCATTTATACATCTGCATACGTATTAGATTACCCGATAGGATAAAATGTTACAACAGAACAGCTAATTCAGTTTTAAGTTGCATAATTTATAACGTAAGTGACAGAGTTTAGGGAAATGATGCTTTCTAATGTCGCCTGAACTATAATGTAGCTGTCAACTATAAATAAAAGCCATACTATTTCAGAGAAACTGCATGCATCAACCTGCTGTTGCAGCTATTTATTTTTTTTTACAAAAATAATATCAACATCTCACTACTGCCTGCTAGCTAATGTTGTTTGGAAAGCTAACCGTTAGCTAGCAACAAAGAAGAGTCCACAGGCAGCAATGAATGAAAAGTTGTTAGCATCGGTCGCTAGCAGCCTAGCGGTCTACTGTTAATTTCCATGTAGCTGTGCGTGCAAATGATATCGCGTGCGTACTTAAAATGTATGCTTTAGGTATTTAGCTACCTTGGAGCAGTTAGTCCGACATAAATAAGTCAGTCAATTGAGAAAATATGTTGGCAAACCTATTCCTTCGCATCGCCAAGAAAATCTGTCGTCTTCCGTCTTGTTCTTTCAGAATAAAACCAGTTAGTAAAGGACACTTCCGGATAAAACTTTCAAAATAAAATGAACAAACAAGACATAATCACAAATACCCCTAGATCTTATCTACAGTTCATGTTCTAAACAGCAAAACACAAACATCTAAACAAATAGCACAAGTTAAAGAAGAAAGTACTTCAGGTGCAATTTGTAGAACCATGAAGACACTTAAAAATGTTAAAGCTAAATTCTGAACAATAAAAGCTGTGAATACTACAGGGACAAATTAGACCAAATGATTAACTGAGAGTTAAGTCAACATAAAAGATAATTTACTGTTATAATAATTTTTTACTATGTAAAAGTCTTTAAAGTTTAAGATAGAGAAAATGTTTCTATTATAGATATTTGTCTATTTTAGGAGAATATGGCCAATGACAGACTTGAACCCTGATGGAAAATCTAAAGACACTTCTCAATAAGTCCATCAAACCTGGCAAAATGTTTTAATAAATTGAATTTGCTGTATGCATAAAATTCATAATCTGTTAAATGTACATTGAACAAAATGAAATCCTAATTATATTCATAATTATAGTATGACTATTGACTGTAATAATAATTACAGTCAAGGAAATGGTTAACATATGACTGTGTTGTGCGCCACCCTGTGGGGGGAGTGGGATCCTCCTAAATTAGCTGATAAATTCATATCACTATAAAGCTTTAATACATTTGGATATTAAAATTCACAATCTTCCTAAATAAAAGTTAAAAGCCTAACTGGTCAAATTTATGACTTCACAAGAATCAGTAACCATCCGTGTCTGCCAATATTCTAGTCTTTTTGTTAAAACCATCTTCAGACAATGTGAGATTTTTTTGCTGTATCTTTTGTTCAAGTGTTGACTTTAAACATGAAGGATTAGTGAATACTCCAAGGAAACTGAGCACATCTGCTCTGAAAATGCTCCAAAGAGAAGTTTAGATGGGGTACTGAAGAGGACAAGGAGTAAAGCTTGAAGGCAGCTGGGAATGTTTGTGTTATCAATGAGAGAATTTACAATCGCTGTGGCCCATGAATGAATTCAGTCAATGAATGCTGTCTTGTGACATAAGACTGTGATCTTGGGGACACTGATAGCTTTCCTGATGACTTAATCAATGTCTTTTATCCATGCATGAAGGTTTTCATTTTACTTAACATTGCCTGAACATTTAACTGATAAGAATGACATCTTTATGAGATAGGTGGCTTAAACCAAACACAGCTTTTAATGTGTGTGTGTGCATATTTTATGCTTTTGTTTTTATGTGTTGATATCTATGACTTATTGCTTGATTATGAACATTTGTGCATTGTGTGCTGAACCTTCTCTTCATCTCAGGCCACTACAAACACTTCTCCCGCCTGGCCTGCTCCCAAACAAAACAGAAAAATAACTTCTTTATGATTCAGTCTTACTGTTATTGTTCTCCCTCCCTGGTTACCAAACTGTCTCTTTCCTCCTCTCATTAAATCCTCCTGGGCTTCACTTGGTGAAATATAGCCTTGTAATCCACATCCATTCTGCACAAGAGCCTTGTTCAGTTGTCCCAAGATGTTTACTATAAAGGTTTAGATTTAGAGTAGGTTAGGAAAGTCTGACCACTTGCATTAATGGTCTGCATGTGTTTGTGTGTGTTGTGAAGGCTGACTCAGGGCGCAGGAGTATGTTTACGGTTTGTAAGGCTGCATATCACTGGGGCAGACTCTTCCCAGGGGAACAATGCTCTTATTCTCATTAGGTCATAAGATAAAACATGCAAACCCACAGATGCAAGCACTTATAACTTAAGAGATGCAAATACATCCACCGCTAAATAGACACTCCATCACTTGTGTGAGTGTGTCAAAGAAGGACTCAGGAAAAGTAAAAAATAAATAATAATTTTTCATACCCATGGGAAAATTTGTGTTTGTGCTGGTACACTAGACAACTCTGAGGTCCAGATTGAAACAACACTTGAGAGATTAGAAAATAAACCCAAAAAATCCAGAAAACAAGAAGACAGAACACAAAAGGGAAAACCTAACTTTTCTGAAAGCACAACCACAAGGCAAAATACCTTTATTTATTTATTTATTTTTTATTTATTTATTTGTACAGCACATTTGAAAAATACAAAAGTTGACCAAAGTGCTTCATAGTATAAAAAAGAGGCCATAATCTTGAAACTGCAAGCACACCTAACAAATACACACCATAAAAACAATAGATAAAAACATCTTTGAAAAAAACTTAAAAGCCCGAGTACAGTGCAAAAACACAACTGACTATAAAAACACAGAGAATAACAAGTTCTAGTTATTGAAACACCTTCGCATTGAAAAAATTGCAACATTTTTTACTTTGTTGTGTTTTATGAATAGACCTCACTTTTGTTGTTACTAATTGTAAAATAATTACTCCACACATACATGTTAATACAGTGACGTTTAGTCTTCCCTAATAGAATGATATCATTGGGCTATGGAGGTTTTAAAGCTAATAAATTTCGTGCCTACGTCATACAGTTGGCATACGTTTGAGAGAGAAGGTTCAGTCATGTGATTTATTCCAAACTCTCTGGGGAACCTCCTTACACATCCTGTCAAAGGGTTCTTCTTGTCTTTAAATGTCACTGATGTGTACTAAGAACATGCAGCATCTCTAAATAAATAAATAGACCAAAAGAAAAAACAACAACCAACCAAATAAAAAAAAAGAAAAAAGAAGAAGAACCTGCGTTATCCAAGCAGAGATATGCTACTTGGGAGACTTTGCTGTTGCCTGTGAACTGGTGTGCGTGTTAGGACCTCATTCATCTGTTTATGTTGGGTGTACATCATAGATCCATTTCAAAAGGGCTTAGAGAATTTCAAGGAGTATTTGTGGCAGCATAAAATCTAGATCAGTATGTTTATCAGTTCCTTTGCTGTGCAGAAACTAAAAAGACTAACAAAAATCAGGTGGGCTGCAACTACTTGGAAATATATATATATAAAAAAGGAAGAAAAACAGAGATCAATAAAAAAGAACTGGAGTTTGGTTTGTACATAACTTAATATATGCATACACAGATTCCTACATCAATGCACACAATGTCTCTGCATGCTATATATTACGTGTAAGTGTTTCTTTATGAGACGGTGATGAATGGTGTGTGAGTTTGCTGTATGTAGGGAATCCAGAGCTCTGGTAGTGCTGCTCTGGGGTCTCTCAGTGTAAACAGAGACGTGGGAACGACCAGGCCTGTTTATATGAGCCCTATTCTTACAGGGACCAGTCCACCAGGCATCAGGGGCAAAGCCGACACTCTGATCTCATGTGCATGCATGTGTGCATTGCTCACCCACAATTCCTGGATTCTGGTGTATGTGGAGATGATGTTTGAAATATTTTCACTTAATGGAAAGGAAAATTACTGTAATGAATAACAATATTTGTAAAAGTCCATTCAAACTAATTGCTACAGATTTTAAAATCAGAATTGAGGAAAAAAAAATACCAGAAGTTAAGTGAAAATATAGTTTCTTCAGCTCATGATGCAGTTCAAGTTTAAGAGGACAAAATATTGCTGCCAATAAGAGTTTATTATTCTGCTGCAGTGAATTCTTGGTGATGAGGTTGAGCTTCTCCACATAAAACGTAACAGAACTGGTCTTCTTGAAGTTCACCCACCTTAATGCTGAGAACAGAAGAGCAGAGACAACCAAGGACAAAATGTTAACAGTCAATCACAGAAATAGAAGTTTCTCTCTTTCCTCCATTCCAGCTCCAGAGGTGAAAATGAGCTCAGAGAGGCAGATCATGCACTCCAACACTCATCAGGCCAGATTTACTGCCCTAACATCAACACACCTGCAAAAATGTTACGGAGTTTACTTCTAAGCCATGTTTAGACTAGTTTTGGAAATGATGACATTATCGTGGGCTTTATCTGATGTGACTATGTGTGACTATGATCTGCAGAGAAAGTACCTGTTATTTTGAGTTGTGGAATAAAGAGGTCAGAAATCCACTCCATGTTATACAGAAGTTAGGCAGACTGAACAACCCTTTTATTTTTTTTATTTTTACCTTAATTTATTTTTAAATCAAAACCAAACTGAAAACATTCTGTTTAAACTTTTATTTGTAATCAAAATATCTACTTTTATTGCATTTCTGCAACCTGCTAATCTTTTTTTTAACCAATTATGCAATAATGCAACACTCTTTCTTTTTATCATAATTGCTTAAAGTATTACCTGAATGGTAGATCCAAGCTTCTAAACAACAAAAGAAGCCTTATTTACACGCTCGTCTTTACTGATGAGAAATTAGCATCACGAGCATTTAGACTGTTTTGAATAAAGTTAGATTACAGACCGAATGTTTTCAAATGATTTTAGATACATCCTCATATAGATTGCCTTTATTTTTTTCTCACCAGTTTACTTATGGCAAAAGAAAAATCTAGTTTTCGTAATCAAAAATTTGATCCAAATTCAATTAATGCATAAGTATTCAGACCCATTACTAACAGCAAAGCTCGACTTTATTACCATCTCTGTTCCTTCAGATGCTTCTACAACGGAACTGGTGTCTACTGCCGCCTCATTAAACTCATTTGACATATTTACAGAGGGACACTCCTGTATATACACCGAACATTTATAACACGATCACCAGAATAATACTGAGCGGCTTTTCTTTTTTCGGCAAAAAAAGAGCTTTGAACAGTCAAGGTGTGGACAAAGAACATCTGAGGATGTCCTGGAGGGTCTGGTACTGGGATGTTAGCAATAAATCCTTTGGGTACTGTGGGTTGTATGGTGGGGTCTTTGTGGATGGGGCTGGCTTTTCCCATGTGCCATCAGATCCCAACAGAATGGTGTCCTGAGAGTTAAGAAGCCAGATGAGCATGTCGGTCTCTTTGCAATGGACTTTAAAAATGTGAGCTTTGTTAAGGACTTTGGATGTAAATGGTTTTCATGTTGTGACCAATCAGTGTTCTCTCACAGCAAATGCTGTTCATCAAAGAGAACATTAAGCCTTAAAGAACACAGAATTGTTCATAGATCTGCAACACAGGTTTTTGTTGGAAATGTAGCAAAGAAAAAAAAGTTGCATTACTTTGAAGTGCTTAAAAGTTTCATAGCATCCATCATTTTAAAATAAAACAAGCTTGAAACCACTAACAGACCAGCAAATTACTATGTTTACTGGAAAAATGCATTTTGGAATGAGGCGCCATGTTCGGCTACAATGAACCAAGTACTTTAGTATAAATTTAGTATAAATCTGTTAATGATACAGTTCCTTGTAATGATGCAGAAACCTTACAGTATGACAATAATCACTGCAACCACCAGTCAGTTAGGCCTTTAAGAGAGCAGATATTCCTCATTAAATGGAGATTTGCCAAAAGGCACCCGAATGTCTCACAGTCCCTGAGAAACTAACTCAGATCAAATAAAGACTGAACTGATTTGACACAATTCCCAAATGCATAAGCAAGAAGCTACTGCACATCATCCCAATAATATGATCCCCAGGCAAATATGGTAGCCTCATTTGATGGGGATGATTTTCTGCAGCAGTGGCTGTAGAGACCAGTAAGCGGAAATATGTGTGCAGAAAACAAAAGAACAGTCTGGAGTGAATCCCTTTCCCTTTGTTTTCAGGAATAAAGATTTACATTTCAGCAAGACAACTACCCAAAGTTTGCTGCCAAGAAAACACAGGGGTAACCTCAAGAAAACTGAAAAGCTGTTCAAGTTAACCATTTGCAAGGTGTAGCCTACTTGAACCTAAAAAATCATAGAATATGTGAGACAAAATATGTGCACTGCTGCTACCAAGCAAATCCGGGCGAGCTTTAATGTTTATGACAAATAGAACGACAGGCATTTCCAAAGCAGACATCCTAAACTTATTATCACTTCCAAGAAGACTTGAGGATATATTTTTTAGATATTTTATTTAAGATATTTAACAGTCTTTCATTTTTACAATGCATTCACTCAGCACTTCAAAATGTATTTCAAGATAAGTCAAAGATGAACATATGTGCACAGAAAAAATACATAGTGCACATTCCAATCGACTCAACAGTGGAAATCATCTAAAACATTTGCCATAACAAATAGTTAGAAAAAAATATAGCAAGATTGCAAAATTGTAGCCCCTTTGTGACCAAGATGACAAAACAATACATTTGTGCTTAAGAGTTGGGGCCTGTATAGGACATTTTTTCAGCACTTCAGACAGACAGACAGACAGTGTTTGGATAGCGAAGGATTTGCTGTAAGTCTTGTGGAGTGGATTCTTCCTCTCGCTTTAGAAAACAGAGCACTCTGAAAACAAACTGTTGTAAGAACATGGTGGAGAGTGGTCTTAACGGCACCCAACAATCACAGCCGAAAACCCGCACACGTGCTGGCCACTGCAGGAGTTTGGAGAGGGGTCACCAGAGCACACTTCAATTACACACCTGATTGCCTTTTGAGATAATGTGTGATTGTTCAAGTAATCAAGAATGAAATGCATCACTGTCACTGTAAATAACATCTTATTTTTGGGGTGTTTTTTGGGAAGTTCTTTGAAAATAGTCTGGATTTTGGAACATTTTTTTCCCTCTGTGTGTTTGCTTGTGCACAAAAGTGTGTGAGGCCTTCCAAAGCTTTGTCCTGGTAATGATCTAAATTTGGGCGGAATGGGGGTGGAAGGTGATGACACAGAAGGATGTTTTGGGGTGGCATTTGGGGAGCGAGTTGGGGTAAAGGTGCAGACTGATGTCAGAAGAAGGAGGGATACATGATAAGGGGGGTGTTGTGTTTTAGCAACTAAGAGTTTGGGAGTGATGTTTTTACAGTGCATTGCTGTATTGATGTGTGTTTGCAGACATACACACACTTAAAAGATTTGCTTTTGTACATACTTGTATCAGTATATGATAGAACAAAGCAACAAAAATCTTCCACTGAAAGGCGAGTGACACACACACACAGTGCATGTACATTCACATACAAGCACATGCACACAGACACACACAGTTATCTAAATTAATGGTCTCCTTGGGGAGTCATCCAAAGGCCACAGGCGTTTGGGAGAAAAGATTCTTGGAAAAAGGCTTCATCATCAGAACATTTGCTCATTAGTAACCCCATCTTAGCCATTCAGGGAGAGACAGAGGTACACTAAGGAATACACGTACAAGGTCATATACTTATCACATTGAAGAGGCATTTAATTTATAGTAACTATACGTCGATAAAAGTGGTGCATAGGAAGGTGAATTGATGAATCAGCTTTTGGGTGCAGCTGACATCGGTAAACATACAAATACAGTTCAAAGAGAGTTCCAAAACATAAAAAAGATAAATACATACACACAATTTATATTTATTTGCAGTGAGTTAAACTCCCTCTGCCTTCCTCAGCCCCACTCTGCGCAGGAAGTCTTTAAAGAGTTAGCCAATAAAGCTCTGTCAGATATATTGTATTCTCAGTCCTCCACACAGATATAAAATATTAGCCTCCCATTCACATCAGACATGAGGATCAGCATTTTACAGGCCCACAATGTCCTCTTTTGGAGTTCAGAGGGTTTACTCAAACAATCAGCTGTCTTGTTGTTGGGTTTTAATTCTAATTGTTTCCGGTTTTATTGAACATGACTCACAACAAAGGGGCTTCCTGGACGACACAAAGGTCTTAAATGTAAGAAAGGTTTATCTTTATAAGACAGTGACTCCAGCATTGGAGACTTGCAATTAGTTTTGAACTTGCTTAGGAGAACAACAATTTGGGAATGAGTTAAATCTGATTTCTTTTGTTTGATTTGATAAACTCTCCATAAAAATGCAGCCCCAAGAGGGCAGACAGATGGAAACAAACTGTCAGACAGACAGAGAGACAGACATGCCAGTTTACAGTGTTATTATGGATATAATGTTTTTATGGATAGTGTTATTATGTGATTGTACAGTTCCTATTTGTCATATTGAGGACGTAACTTTTAGCAATTTTCGACGGCTAAATCTTGCATCGTACCTTCGAGTTCACTCAAGCCAGTAAAAGGCAGTCTTATCTTGACTCTTGCTCCGTCCCTTCCACTATTTCTTTTCCTCTCTTCCTTCGGTAATGTTTCCTTGTGTTTCTTTGCTGAATCCGACATGATACGTGTTCAAAACACAGACTGTGTTCATATCTGGTTCATGTCCGTTTGCTAGCTCAATGCAGCGCGCAACCAATAGTGGGCTGCAATGTCACAGCCACGTCCCAGATGGAAAAGTTACATAGTGCGGTTTCTGAGCCTTGGGGTGCCACTGGCTTGAAAATGCATCAAATGATGGTGTGCCATCAAACCAAGTCAGAATTGCATGGTAGAAAAGTTATGTTGTGGGTCTTAAGGATTATTCATTCTGGTATTTGATATGATCATTTGACACAAATCTTTGTCATATAATGAATGATACAGTTAACTGCATGGATGGGCAATCCTAGCAAAAACTTTCCATGTGAAGCTCAGCTTGAGAGTCTGGTGAAGTTTGCTGTGAATTTTGTTTCTTTTTAATTTAGGATTTGGCTGCACTCTCAGCATCCAGACGCCCATGAAAAAGATTTCTCATCGCAGTTGACTTATGTGCCTTTTCACTGATATTTAATATCTTCCATCAACTACCATCAAGAAATATAACAATAAAACAAGATTCTTGTCATTTACAGACACTTTATTGAAAAATTGTCACAAATTATACCTATAAAATTCCATTTTACACAAATTGCATGTGGGAGAGCATATCTGCAAGTTCAAATAACCTCATAGGGTTAGGGTACTTGTGATGATATACAGTGTTTCTTTGTTCTCTGTTTGTCTTGCTTTTCTCCTCATGCTGTGTTTTTAACATATTTGGACAAGTATTTTATATCTTACGCAAACAAAGAGGCTAGCTTGGAGGGAAGATAACAAGCCCCAATTGCTTTTCTGCTGATAAGCCAGTTCATGCTCGTCCAAAATAAACATGCAAATGTAAGTAATAGAGCAAGAAATGAATGCAAGTGTTTTTATTTGGTTTTGTTGTGGTTGTTTTCAATATTCAATCTCAATTTAGCAAGTTAGTTCATGATAAATCTAACAAATATGCACATTGACAGACAGACAACTAGCTAGATAATGGCTAGCAATAGATAGGTGAGCTAGCTAGTGAGCTTGGTAGGTAGGTAGCTGAGTAGAAAGATAGATAGATAGATAGATAGATAGATAGATAGATAGATAGATAGATAGATAGATAGATAGATAGATAGATAGATAGATAGATAGATAGATAGATAGATGGATAGATAGATAGATAGATAGATAGATAGATAGATAGCTAGATAGAAAGATAGATAGATAGATAGATAGATAGATAGATAGATAGATAGATAGATAGATAGATAGATAGATAGATAGATAGATAGATAGATAGATAGATAGATAGAAAAAAAAAAAAAATAGAAAGCATGCAATAAAATATGATAGAGGGATAGTGAAAGAGGGGGCAGGAGAGAGGAGACTAATCCAAACAGACCTGTGCCAGGTTATTTTTACAACTGTCCCATCAGCCATTATCTGCCTGCTCTGTTTTGGTTAGGAATAAATACAGACGTGGGCAACACCAAGGAGAAGAAGATTTGTGAGTGTGTGCACTAAAACCTGTGTGAATGATTTTGCGTCTGTGCGGTTTTGTGTAGTTTCATGAGCTTGTAGCCTCTCATTTTCTCTGGCTCTCCTCCACTGCAGCAGCCAGGGAAAAGAGACGATAACCACAACAGTTTATTCCATTTCATCAGACGTTCTTCTGGCTATTTTAGCCCTAATGGACATAGAGCAGAGCTTGCCTTTTTATCTTGTTGCTCAATAAAAATCTCAGGACTGGTCTGCTTAAAGAGACTGCTTGTTGACAGAGTTGGTGAGAAAGCAGAAAAGGATGCATTTGAGAAAATCCGTGTTTTGCAATAATTAAAATAGAGGGGAATTTTCTATGGGAAATTGTAAAGCGAAAGAAAAGACTTGACCACATGATATCATTATATCTGGCATCAGAAATCTCATCTGTACACTCTCCAAACACCTGTGTTTAAGGCGTGGAGTGAAGATAAACGAGGAGCTTAAACTTAGACATACAGAGGAATTAATCTGTGTGTGTGTGTCCACTTTTATGCGTGTGTATGCGGTCATATGTTTGATGCATTTCACTGTTGTCTATGTGAGGTCTAGTTGTACAAAGACTCAGTTTACACACACCTGCCGCCTCAAGGAAAGCAAGTGACAGTGTGTTAGAGTAAATGAGTTCTCACCCCATCTGGCCATTGTGTGTGTGAGTGTGAGAAGAGCAGAGGTGACGGTGAGTTTGAAGCAGCAGAGAAATGATCTGCAAGGTTTATTATCTTTAATTAAGATCCAGGGGGAGAGAAATAGATAAGGACCACCATTTAGCTGATGGATCTGCACTGTGTTTATTCCCAAACCAAGAAAAAATATTGTTGTAAAAAAGCAGAGTGAGGTATCATATGTCCTGGATAAGCCCAGATGCCTCCAGTTATGGCTTACTGTAATATAACATGGATGCAAGTGTTTGGAAACATGTTGCTATTAAATTAATCAAAATATGTAATAGATACTAAATGACCACTTTAGAAATGAACTAATGTTGATGTCTGAATTATTGTGTCAGATATTACAATGATAAGCTTCTTCTTTACTAGGTCATAGACTTCAATGTATAATGGCATACATGAGTGTGTGTGCATGTAAAAAAGAACATATCAGAAGTTGCAGCACTTATTTGCAAAATGACCAGAAGAAAAGAACCATTAATTTAACAGTTCACCTTTTTTTTTCCCCGATGACGAAACATGAAAAATTGCAACACAAAATAAATGACAAGAAGAAAGGTTACGCTCCAGAACATAACTCCTTATCAACAGCAAAAATAGAAGAGGGGAGAGTATAACAAGAAACGGCTCTTTCCAATGACACTTCCTGGCTAAGGGTCAAAAGAAGTCATGCAGGCACAAAACAGTAAAAACAAATTGAAATACTGAAATGATTAACACCAAAATTGCAGTTCTTCTGACCTTAATCTTACAACAGGAGACCCAAAAGGGCAACTCATCAGCAGGCTACCCCTAGAGGAACTTTGATTGGCTACAGGACTAAAGGTCACATATTACAATATTAAAATACACATAATGCTATGAAGAAGACAAATGGTGGATTATTCAAACCACTTTATCACTGCAGTTAAAAAAATATGTTGTAATGGCTGCTAGGCTCTACAGAATTACAAGCTCAAGTAGAGTCAGCGAGAGAAGGGTCATAACATCTCAAACGTTGTGCCTAATTCTTATGAATGAAACTGCCATTTTAACCCACTGCTTGATCACACAATGCTTATGGTTGTAAGGTTGTACTTTTTACATTCAGTGGCCCAAGCTTCTGAATCATTAACATCACGAAAGTTAATGTAAAATGTTACCTAAAGTATAGACTTAGACATTCTCCATCCATCCATTTGCTATGCCCGCTTAATCCAGCTCATGACTTGAGAATATTTCAGCTGCTGTTTAGCAAGAGGCAAGGTTGGACAGGTTGCCAGTCAAACTCAGGGCTAACACAGAGAGCCAAACAACCCATTCCTACTCATACAGTATACTTATCAGTAAACCTAACATGCATGTTTCTGGACTGTGGGAGGAAGCTGTACCTCAGAGCCCATGCACACAAGTAAGAGCGTGTAAACTCCACACTCCAGAGCACCAGCTGAGGTTCAAGTTTACCAAAGGACACGTGGACATCCCTCCTCTTCGCCCTCCTAACCTTTTCAGGTTTTAAACATTAAATAAGAAACCCTGCTTAAACCACTGGTCACCAATGAAGAGCATCTCAGCAAAGAGGAAGGCAGAATTATTGAATTATTTAAAATCTGCACATCCTCCTGATTGGAATGTTACGTTTCTTTTTGTATGATTGCTTTGAGTTTTTTCTGTTAACTGGCCTTTTTTTTTTTGCAGTTCATCTACTAACAGGGGGTTAGATTTAACAAGGGAGATTTGTTACACTGTATATGATGATTCATGCAGAATACACATGACCAAGAGTGATACAATAGTGTCATTATGTTATAATCAAGATTTTAGCATTGTCAGTATATTTGGCAAAAATGTTACTTTCAAAACACTTTCTTGGGTGTTTTCTGAAGATCATGCAGGATCATCCAGTTATTCTTCAAAACTTTAATTCAATCATTTTAAACTGCATGCGAGCAGACATCTGTTTGTGATTACAACGTAAAGGTACGATGCAAGTGTGACTGTCCTCTAGTAGGCCTGTCTCAGAGCCGCACACAAACAAACACATGCACACACTAATGAGCTAACACACACCCTTCCCTGCTTCCTTCCTGAGGACTTGGGGTTCAGAGGATCTTGGAGGTCTCTTGAGATTTGATGTGTATGCATGTGTGTGTTTCAGGGGGCACGTTTATCACAGCTCACATCTCACCTCTTAGTCATCTCCTGTTAGCCTCCGGTAGCATTATGTTTTTGTCTCGGGGGACAACTGATAGACACACTCGCACAAACACTGATTAGGCTGAAATGAGATGTGAGAAGGTGCTGCTTAGGTTAACCTTACACACACACAAAAACACACACACAAACATGTCACAAAAGCTGTGTGAAACATTAATAGGCACCCTATTTTATTAAGTATTTGTCTTTGCTTTTTCCAATCTATTTTTGTGAGAAATAAAACTGTTGTTTTTTCACATTTGTACACAAGAATGAAAGAGATCTACTCATTTGCATATCTACATATTCAATTTCTTGGGCACAAAGTATGTTTGTGTATTTTATTCTGCATATAAGTCATACAAGCCATCAGTGCTTTGTGTTTTTTTAAGTTCCCTTCCTGTGTATCAGTTTTGACCTATGAGGCATATCAGCAGAGTCGTTCAGGAGGGGGCCTTGATCCTGGACCTTATGGGGGTGACTGTGCTCTGGAGTCCTGCGGGGAGACTGCAGACTGGACGGAAGCAGCCAGGGAGGATAGGGATATGCGTAATGTCTTCGCCCAGGAAGGCAAAGGTTTCCTGCATTTGGGCCAGTCAACACATCCCAGTTATCAGCAGTTCTGGACGGTTTATCCAGAGATATCTGCAGGTTATGTGGGTGTATCTGAGAAAAGCCTGGAGTTTGTTCATGCAGACAAGAGCAGGCTGACACTCCCCTCCACAGAGAGCAGTGCAAAGAAATACATAAATGCAAAAACACACACTGATTCACAGAAGAGTTTGGGCGTGTTGTACCAGTACGATTGTGAGGTGTCTTTAGGGACTACTCCTATCTTTCTTCCTGGTGTCTGATAGCATTCTGTCTCCCCTTGCACCATGAGCCACAGTAATTACCACTGAATGCCATAGAAAGCTACGGATAATCTGCGTGTGTTAGTCTGTATCAGTGGTCTGTTTGTGAGTGTGCAACCTATGAGCTAACCGGGCTGCTGAGACACATGAGATACGATGCAGTGAGATCATTTCATTTGCAAGAGGCGAAAAAATACTACATTTTTCAAAATATAACATAGATGCTGCCCTACAAGCATTTCAAGGAGTAACACTGTTGATAATAAATACTACTCAATAAACAGAATATTTTCCCCTCGGTAAGAACTCTGGAATTTGTGCAACTACCTAACATGTTACAAAAATTTCTTCATAGATCAACATAACAACACACACTTGTCACTTCCCAGTGAGTTATGAGGAGAAGAGGATCAAAGCGAAGAAAATGATCCAGCCAGTAAGAGCGCAGCACTGTCATCATTGCTCTTCATCAATGCAGCCTGACAAATCAGGTGAATAATATCAGTGATGGTCTAGTATAACACTATATGTAACGACATCTTTGAATACTTCCCTAGACTTGTTAGATATTACATCTGATTATCAGTATATGTTATGGATCAAAGTTTCTGTTGAAACACCTAAATTATCTCAGAATTCTTCCAATGAATGTTAAATATTGAGATGTTTAGCATGTAAACAGGATTAGAATGCATCTAATAGAAATATGGGACTGAAAAAGTATTCTTTTTATTAAATGTGAGTCAGGAAGTTCAAGATAAGTTAACATCTTCCATTTTTGGGGGATATCAGTCCGACAAGTGCAAATATTGACTGAATGAAAACAAGACCACTCTGATCCTCCATGAGAGCAGGAGTTTAGCCATTGGGTCTTGATTTTTTTTTTTTTACAAAGCAAAAGATAGGGAAAAGTCTTTCTATTATAGATATAAAATGCTTATAAGGGGAAGAACAAGACGCCCTCCCTGCTTCCTACAGCAAAATTTTATAGCTTGAATCTAATAAAATAGTAAGTAGAAGAGGGAATGAAACCAAAGATAAACAGTTATTAAAACAAATAGGGCAAAAGAAAAATTCCTTTCACGACATGGTCTTCCACTTGCATCTAACGTTTAGGGTTGTGCGATTTTCCTCCACATACGACCACATAACAAAGCTGCTGTTTATTGCTTGAGCTGTGAAAACTAGTGTGTAAAACTTTTTGTTTTCAGCTTTGTTAATGTTACAGTAAAATGGTCACGCTTATTCACCACATTTGAGGAAGAAAACTACATCCCCAAGTTTTTTTAGTTTGTAAAATCAGTCTAACTCAATCTCATGATCCATAATCCACGGCATTGGGCCACAGTGCAAAATAGAGCAGTTAGTTGGTGATGTGATGATGCAAGATGCTGCACAAACTGGATTAGAAAGCATAAAGAACCAGCACTGAATGCTACTACAGTGTTAGTGTGACCAGTCTAAATATTCTACATTTTGTGGACATTGTGTGACTCTATCTGCCACTTTAGGCTAACTGGGGAGATGTTATGAGGGAAGCATTACACGGACATTTCATATATTTCAGTACACGCCAACATGCTTCCTCTGATGCTGAAATCCTTCAGTGATTTGCAGAAAGACAAGCCAGCATGGGATTGTGCAAGCTTGTTTGAGTGCAGCAAAGATGACCTGAGAGGGGGTTATTGTTGCAGCCATTATGGCAGAACTCCAGTGTTAATGGGGCTGTTGACACTAATTATGGTGACCATTAACAAGTTTTTCAACTGTTTAAACTCTTCTTTGGTGTGAAATAAGTTTGAATCGGTTAGTTTAGAAATATCTGTGGTGGGATTGGTCATGTTTGTGTCACACATAAATAATTACTACATCTTTTTGTTTTGATTTTTTGTGACTCTCTTTGCTTTGGCTTGACTGAACTAAGCAGGCACAAACAACAACAGAGAGTGGAGACAGCAGTGGGGACAGTGGAAGCAGAGGATGAAGGGGGGAGAACAAATGGCTGCTCTGAAGGATTTACTGCCGTTCTGGGAGCTCTGGCCTGTTTGAAGATCAAACCACACACACACATGCAATCTCACACACTCATCCTAACGGTACCACTGTGTGGGATAGAAAACTGAGCAGTATACTTCCCTTTCTCTATGTTTATAAACTGTAACCTCAATCACAGTGACAGAGACCAGACCTCTGGAAACCAGCACAGTCCTATACCCCGCTATACTGCACACACACACACAAATACACCCTGTTTTTATCTCTTCATCCAATCACCAGGCCACAAGTTAGACCAGAGGTTGCAACAGAGGTTAAAAAGTGTCATATACTGTACGCACACACAAACACACCCGAACCGCAGCTGCATCACGTCTCACTTACTTCCGACAGACTGCTCTGGGCTCACATCCAGCTCGACTTCAGCTGAAACATTGTTACTCACTGTGTGGATATATGCATATTCTGGGTAAAGCTGTCAATACCTGTTAGACATTTCATTGACAAACACTAAAATGATCATCCCTATGTAAATGTCAGTGTGTTGCAGTGACAGATAATACTTGCACTGGTTTTTGCTCAGTTCAAGAGTTAATTTGCTGACCTCCATCTACCTGGTTCTGGTACTGGACTATTTCTTTTATTTTTATCAACCAGATGCTAACAACTGACCAATGGAGACAGTAACTGGACACTTCTGATCTAAAAAGAGAGACAGATGTTTTATAGGCTACGGAAGACTATGGAGAATGGTAGTTTTGGAAGAGATTTTATAATATATGATACATAATAAATAATATCTTTTAATACTTTTTAGAGTACTCAAGGCTTGTAATCACTCTTTTTGAAAAGCAATCCCAGTTATAGAACAGCATTATCATTAGTATTTTCAATGGTATACTATTTAGAGTCAGTGGTGTAAGAGCCTTGCCTGCTAGCATACAGTGCAACAAGAGAGGCCAGACCTCCGTTGGCCATTTCAATGTCATAGCAGCCCTTCAAACAAGAAAAACTTTTAGTCAACATCTTCATCACAAAAGGGTGGCACCAGAGGAATGCACCTGTTTACATCAAACTTTAGGATAGCCCAACAAACTAGCAAATAACATTACTTTGTCATCTTCATTTTGCAAGGGTCAGAGAGCTATGGGCGATCTCCTGCTTTCCAAGTGCCCTCTCAGTATTACGTAAGTTCCAGTTCTGTGAATGCAAAGTGGTGAATCTCCACTTCCAACTCCAAATGATGGAGCTTAGAAACAGATTTCACAGATGTCTGCCCAGCTGCAGATATTCAGAGAGGAACAGGAGTGGCAGGAGGCAAAAGACCCTCATTAGTCTGCTTAGCAAAAAACACAGACTTGATCATCTTTGACTTCAGTTATTTGGACAAAATTATGGAAAAATGAACAGCAACAGACAACAAATCCTCCTTGGTGCAACTGTCAAAAACTTCCAGTTTCAGATGAGTCACAGTCATCTGAAACAAAATCCACTACCAACCAAGGAAATGAAGCACAAGAGAAAACAAGAGTAAGGGGGGAAGTACAACTGGGACTCTTGTAGTGTCAGAATAATCAGAAATGTGATTTCTGCCTCTTTCAAATGAATTGTGAAAGTCTATGATGATTTTATACATAAGGTCCAGCCATTAATGATGAAATGTGGGGGAAAAAAAGAAAAGAAAAGAAAAGCTAAATAAAAGTCCCGTTTATGCAGATGGGCAGAAAATGTGCTCATGACGACCACTGTAATCCTCAGGTTAATGTTTCATCAGTTTTCTCTCACTCTGGCACCAAACTTGAAAATGAGAATTTCTACCACTTGGATATTGATTAATCTTAGGTAAGTCATGATACTTTGTTAACTTGAAACAGTTACAAAACTAGTTAGACTGATTTAACATCTAAATTAACCAAACAGCAAATGTAAGTAAAAGTAAAAATAAATTTAAGTTAAAAAAAATTAAGTCAAACAACATTTAAAAAGAAGTGGTAATGACAAGAAATAGACAAACTCCCCTCCTAATATGAACTTGATCTCTTCTCAACATTGACTTGTCCTGTAGTTAAAATCCACAAAACAAAAAGAAAAGAAAAATGATCAATAATACAATGTAAATTGCCATTAGACTTTGTTGTGTGGTCACAAACTCAGAAATATTATGTACAGTAGAAAGTACTGTAGATCAGACCAGAAATTATGAAGAAAAAATAACATATTTCCCATCCGTTTAATTTAGATTATGGTATTTATCTGCAAATGTAAGTTGTAAGTGATGATTAGTTGGAGAATTTAGTCAGCTAATAAAATGTGGATGCCTTTCATAATTTAGATTTTTTTTTAACTCTGTAGGGAGCAAAGTGATGAAATTTTGGAGGCAGTGTTGCAAAACTGCAATGCTTTCCCCGTGGTTAAACATACTGTAGGTATTTAACTTCTTGGCCTGAGATCAGGTTGTCAGTCATCATTGTAATACAAAATCAAGATACTACACATTTTCTTCACATGTTCCAGACACCAGTATTCACCTGTCATATACTGGGAGACCAGTCACCATAGATTTGTACATATTAGTTTGCATATGTTCTAACATTCCAGAGACAAATCCAGCCCAGCTCCCTCACACTATAAGGACAAGACTTCCAGGTCATTAGCCTCAACTGTGACAAAATATCAATCTTATTCTAGAAAATCACTTCTGCCATCCCCGGATGTTCCTGTCACTGAATATCAAAGACTGTAGTCTTTTTGAAATATAATATGATATTTCCACTCCCATCAACATGTTCATAATTCTCTGTTATTGCAGTTTGTCTGCCACATCCTTTTTCCCTGCCTTTCTCCACTCCCTGCTGTGTCTTTGCACTTTCTGCAACCTCTGTTTTGGTTATTTTGCTTTGATATTTCTGTCTTTTTTTCTTTTAGGGTACTTGAACTGAAGTGAAAAGCAAGTTGTGAATATGTGTGTGTTGGGGGAGTTTGGCTGTGATAAGGGACAGGGAACTGGAGCACTTGGACATAGATTAATGATGTTTTTCTCACCCTACACTTCAGTCAGAGGTTTCAGTCCTCTTCTGGATTTTACAGCTACCAAGTAATTAGTTTCTGTCTGTGCTTTAATTCTTCTTTTTTTTTTCTTGTTTTTCATTTCATTTTGGGACTCACAAAGAAATACATCTGGAATGTTTTTCTAATGTTTCTGTGTTTTTCTTCTCACTGTAATCCCTTTCTCTAACATTAATCAGTTGTTCCACATGTAATTGTACTGTCCTTAAGTGTCTTTTCCATTTACAGTAAACACTTATAATTCTCTTTTTTTGTGGGGGGAGGGGGGCAAGTAAGCAAAGAAAAGCATGTTTCTTAAAAGTGAAGTATGACTTAGTCAATCCCTGCCCCCCACACACATAATAGAGTTTGAGGTTCTAGCTGACATTCAACAGATCCTTGTAGTGAATCAATCATTGTTCCAGAGAATTGCTGATAATTTGATGGCTACAAACGGCATCTTTTCTTCTGTGTCATTCAAATGCAAATATATAACTTATTTTATAAAATCATAGTCATATTTAAAACTTCTGCAGCCAATGGGACTTCTATTGGAGAGTTACAGCTGATCTGAGATCTGAGAAGATGTGTGCTAATGTCTCCCTGCAACTGTTTTTGGGTAAGTATAATAATGCTGCAGCCATGGAGCTAATGTTCATTTGATGTTCTCATTTTGCTTTTACACTGATTACACTTTACACATTTTGCTAATTGCAGGAGGTCCCTGTTGCTACACAGTCAGCATTATGCAGACCCTGTCCATGAAACTGCCTAGTGCTAAAGTGGTGCTTTTCAAAATTCCTCAGCACTGTTAAAACCACAATGGTTTCGAGATTTCAGTTTAACGCAGCTCCCCCTTTAGCCCCACTTCCTGCATCACCGAACTGAGGGTGCACAAGTCTTTTGCGGGCCATTTTACATAGTTCATTTTAAAGGTGATACTTTTCATAAAAAAATTGCAAATACACCTACAGAACATCTAGAGGGGTGCAAAGTAAGGGCGCATTCAGAAAGCATAGACCGTTGGACTCGGTTCATTTGGGGACTCGGCTCGGCTGGGGGCGGGGGTGGTCTTCCGGACCGAGATCGCGTTCACCTTGCACCATAGCCAAACAAGCCAAACCTTTTGAATAATGTTTCCAATATTCCAGAGGTGGCGTTGCATTCAGATTCACCGTAGGACAAGACATACAACGAACAAGAAGGTTCTCACAACTTTCATTTCCTCCACATGCATGCACGACGCATGACATTATTTTTGTGCGTACTAGGATATGCTTTCATCAGACCAAATATCCATCAAAGCTTTTACTTCCTTGTCACTCCATGTCTGACCACGAGCCATTTTTAAAAGTACTGCAGCCCCACATGTGTGTTTGTTGTTGTAGTGTTTACCCAAAATGCCCAAAGTGGACCTTATTTCTAGGAGTATATACATGCATTTACTCACCGGTCAAGTCTCTGCATCACTTTGAGTCCTTCGGAAGATATAACTTGAGTCGCCCTTCGGTGTACATCCAGTAATAATGGCGGAGACGGAGCAGCCACTCTATAAGACATTATGTGTAGAAAAACTCCTTGATTTTTTACCAATACTTTAAGTAGAATGAACAAACAAACGAGTACTATTGTCCCGTGAGTCCAGATTTAGCTTTCCGTTAGTTATCAGGGTGTACTACACACTTTTCGGGGCCACACGTTCACAATGTGCTTCGGTAGTACAGCTGAGAAGAGCAGCTCGCTACCTAGACAACAACAAAAGCATAATTTACAAAACTCTTAACTCAGGGGACAATAGTACTCATTCGTTCGTTCATTCTACTTAAAGCATTGATGAAATCAAGGAGATAATGTCTATATAGTGGCTGCCCCGTCTCCGCCATTATACTGATGTACACCGAAGGGCGACTCAACGTGATATCTTCCGAAGGACTCAAAGTAATACAGAAACTTTGCTGGTGAGTAAATGCACGTTTATGCTCCTAGAAATAAGGTCCAGGTTGAAAAAAAAAGAAAGTTATTCTTTACCACATTCAGTTTCATTGAACATGTAACCGAAGCGTTTCATATATGTGCATTTGATCATAAGAGAGGGAAATGATAATGACCAAGGGCATCGGGTGTCTTCTGTGGCCCTGTGAACATCTGGAACCCTTCCCTTCATAGTGACATCACACAACCAGCCTGACCTTCGACCCCAAACCGGCTAATTAGCAGCATGTCGCTCTATGACTGAGGGTCCCCTCTTTTTTCCTCAACCCCCCCTTTTCCACCTGTTGCCTCATGTCACTCTAAGTGTGACCGAAGCTCTGAGAGGGAAAAAAGGTCTGGAAATGTTTCCTACTTTATCATCCAAATGAAAGGCTGATACAAAAAAATACCTACTTACCACAGAAAGTTAGAAACACTCAAACATGCAGCCCGCTTAATGGGTCCTGGTTTTCTTCATGTAGACCACATGAGAATAGAGCTATTCTGTGAAGGAAAGATAGTTATGCTTGTGTTACATCATGTTTTATAGCCACACAGGGGAGAGGAAAAAGAGCTGCTTGAGTCTTTTTCATGAGCTATTTTAGTTCAGCTCTCTCTCCCTCACTGTTTCTCTCTGGTGGATCCATGTATCTCAGAGGTGATCATCAATCTAACAGGCTCTATTATTACTTTTCCACTAAGTGCTTTGATTTTCCGCCCACCCAGAAGATTAAGCCCCCTTCTCGCCCTCCTTTTTCTTCCTCCATTCCCTCACCTCTCTTATCCCCCTCTTTGTCTTGCACTGTCTTACTCATTTTCTTGTGCTATCACTCCTTTGAATTACTTAAAAAATGCCTTGGTCTCTCCGACTTGATGTTCCTCAATTCTGTGTAAGACTTCCCCACCAGATAACGCATAGTGTGACCAAAAACGTAGTGTTTAGCTGTGTGTTTCTAACAAATGAAAAAGATAATGCCTGTTTGGATGGACTGTGACACCGGAAGAAAAGGGGCAAAAGGTCAGCTCTCTGGAGACACACCTCTTACCCTCACACACATCAGCTGTGCAGTCAAAAGGTGCTGTATACAAACACTTACACACATTCACATACCTCACAGAAATCATCCAGCAACTCTGATAAATATGTTGTTTTACGCACCATATTTCAATTTAACCAAAAGCAGAAAATAAAAACAAGCAAGTGAACAAGAAGCAAAAAGCTGAATGTTTTCTACCCCAGAGGATTTCCTCCTTAATGCAGCTCCTGTTGTTTGGACTTGGCCCTGAGTGGGCTGGTGCATAGAGCATCGGTGTGAAATGATGTGGAAGGCCAAACAGGGGATTGTGGGTGCTGAGTATCCATTACATCAGAGGGGACCAAGGCGCCAGTTTGCCATTTGAGAAGTGACACCCCCTGTCCGTGCACTTTACTCTGTTAACTGGCAAGATGTGCTGAAAGTTATGTGAACACCATGAGCGGAAGAGGCTAAGTAGCCCACTGATACTATTGTAGCAAAGGCAAAGGCAATAATACTGATATCGTAGACTTGTCATTTATTACACTTTACTTGTATGAATGTATTTTCTACAACATTTTATATTTACAAGGCATAAAGCCCTCTTTAGCAATATACATCAGGGACATGCTGACATTTTGCAAAAAATGTACAAGAGTACACATATTTTAAGTCTTTTAAAACTATGATGCTGGGTGTTATTTGGTGAATTTATTTAACTTTTAGCCTACATTATACAAAAGAAAAGCAAACTCATGGATTTCCTTCTTATTTTCTACTCCAGGATACAGCCTTGTACATTTTGGGGTGTCAAATTTAATAAAACTTAAAGCACATTAATAGAACCTGCTTAATTTTGATGCCATTAATGTTGTTTTGAGCCACATGCATTCAGCTTTTAATCAGACCAGTTCTGATTAGGACTCTATTATTTTTCTCCTTGCTGTAACAAAGTTCAATCTTTTTGGAAGCTTTGGGGAGGAAAGTTTAAGTAATAAATTAATCATTTTACAATGTTTATATCATAAGACAGATGGAATATTTGGCGGGTTAAACTGTGGTTAAAATAAACCAGCATTTTGTTAGTGAGTCATCCAGGGTCCCTGGGGCCCTGAAAACTTTGGGGAACCAAGTCAGATGAGTACAGCACCACTGTCTCCTCCCAACATGAGGAAACGCCCTCCTTGCACATGGAGATAAAAAGTCTGTTTCCTTCTACTCTATTCACCCTCACTGAGTTTTTCATGAACAACCAGGAGTGTGTTTGCGCATCCTGTCCATTTCTGTCTAGTCTGTACTTCCCGCTTCCATGTTTTGATCCCGCTGTAGTCGAAGACGCTTCACCATGTCCACTGGGTCTCTCAGCGACGTCGACGACGAGCTCCTGGACGGCATCCTCAAGTTTGGCTCCTCCGGTAAAGACTCCAACGAGAGCACAGAGGAGAGCTCCAACTGCGAGGGCACGTGCCCCAACGAGGAACGGAGAGGTGCGCCTGGCAAAAAACGGAAGACGGCGTCTCGAAAAACTGCGCCCAAGGGAGTTGCGCAGCAGGAGGGCAAGCAGGTGCAAAGGAACGCAGCGAACGCGCGGGAAAGAGCCAGAATGCGCGTCCTCTCCAAGGCCTTCTCCCGGCTGAAGACTTCCCTACCCTGGGTACCACCGGACACCAAACTCTCCAAACTGGACACACTACGCCTGGCGTCCAGCTACATAGCGCATCTCCGCCAAATATTGGCCAATGACAAATACGAAAATGGATTTATCCACCCCGTAAACTTGGTGAGCACAGCGGTGAGATTTGGAAGCAAATGTTTGCAAATGCGAAGAATTTGGATACATAGGCCAAATATTAACATTGCACATTAGAAATAGTTTTTAAATGGAAGTTTTATTGGACGTATTTCACATGAAGGCCATTATATTTCACAATGACCTGGAATCATAGTTCCAGGCCTCAGATGCTGAGAATGAGTGTTGCCGGGCAGGTGCATGAAGAAGGTAAACGGTCTGTTCTTTTAGAGGGGCAACTTTGTGTGGCAATTTAGAGTCAATGCAGACGGAGAATCAAAGGCCTGTTATCACATCTTTCAGTAGGCTAAATCGTAGAAAATTTGCCGTGACACTAAATCAGTAGGCACAAGTTAATAATTCAAATGAATCAATATTGTGATCGGTCTGTAATGTAACACAAAGAAAATAAATATTTAAACATATGAGTAACCCATGAATAGTGGTTAGTTTACTGAATTTGTCACTACTGAGCCAATTCAACAAATTTAAATATTCCAATAAGATTTTGAGTGTTGCAGTAGCTAGGCTATAAGACTTAATGTTTAATTTAATGCAGGTAATGTAGCTATGGCTTGTTTGCATTAAAAGTAAGTAAGTAGGCTATAAATAAATAAATAATTAAGAATATTGTCTGGGTTTTACATTTGCTTTATCTTTGCATTGGAAAACCAACAAATATTTGAAGTAAATTCTAGCTATTTTATTTGGTAATGACCTAATTTGTTGATATTCTCTGCAGACGTGGCCTTTCATGGTCGCTGGGAAACCGGAGAACGACTTGAAGGAGATGCTGAACGCAACACGGTTGTGCGGAACAACGGCTTCCTGATGTCGAGGGGGACATTTTTGTGTACACATATTTTTTTTAAAAGGCCTACAAGAAAAATATCATCTGGATTGAAATGCAAGTCTCATCTCTGCAGACTGTGAGTGGGAATAATGGAGGGAAGAGCATCCTCTCCTTCGTTCTCGTAATGGAAAATATATATATTTTCATTTTTAACTTAAATACTTTCTTCGATCTGCTGTCTTTGCTGGTTCAAAGATAATCTTTATACTTTACACTGCTTTAAAAAAAAAATACAGGCTGATGAATTTTAGCAATGCAGGCCTGGTTTAACGACTGCATCATGATGAATGGATATATGCACATGAACGTTTCAACTGTCCACTGTCTTAAATTGCTGTACAGGTTGTATATAAATTGCATCACTTTTATACCGTGCACTGAATGCTTGTATTTCTTTTTTATTATGAACATTTCCCTGTGTGGGCCAGTGCTTTGACCTTTTAACCCTTCTTATCGGTCTTCTCCCTCAGAAAAGCAGAACCTGAGCACCGACAAAGCGTGGGCGCAGATAAGTCTCTCTGTTGTTTCTGAAAGATAACAGTGGACGTGCTTACTGTTACATAAATAAACGCGTTACTTCAAAGATTAGAATGGAGTTGGTGCTCTTGTAGTTTAAACAAGTCAAAATTGAATTGGATAATGTTATTGATGGCCTGAAAGTTAAATTTAACCAATTTTTATTTTTTTTTAGTTCAAAGTCAGTTTTAGTCAGATATTTAGCTTAAGAAGTTATTTTTAGGGCAAATTACGACAGCTCGTCATAGCTGCTTATGTTATTCACTTGCAACAGGATTAGTGTCAAATGTGGTTTTATTTAGCATACATTTAGGCTAATTAAGCGCACGTGCTCTCAGCGGTGCGGTTATTGGATCAACTGTTCTGGATTTAACCAATTAGAAGCGAGAAGCGGAGCTGACGTATGGCTGTTTTAGAAGTAGTAGAAACCTGCGCCCCGAGCAATCCCGCCCAGACCACTTGTTTTAATTTGCCTGGGTTATGACCGCTGTGTTTACATCATGCCGACAGTTATTTATGCAGTCTGACACGCGGCCTCTCTCGCGCTTTTTCTCAAAGAAGGATACCGCAGAAGAAGTGTGGACATAAATCAGCTTTAATACGTAATCCCTTTACTTTCTTCCAATTTTTGTCTTTTCCCCCTTAAGCACTCTCCCTCTTCCAACATGAATGAGCAGTGTTTTCTAGTTTTGTAATCAATTTTCACTCACCTAAACTACATGTTTGCATTATAATGTGCTCTGCAAAAGCAGGGCATTTTCCCCTCTATTCATTATTCATTGATGCATATTGCAGCTACATAAACTTTATGCTACTTAAAATTGTTTTCTATCACGTTGAATTAATTATGCTCATAAGATTGAATTAGATTATAAACAAGTAGAATGAATATAGTACTATATTTAAATACATTCCATAGACTGAACCCACCTAATTCATCTTACTCTCTTTTTAAATGACCAATCTGATATTTTGGGGGAAAAAAATGTTTTTATATTTCTTTAAAAAAAAAATTAAATGCATTTATTCAAATTGCATTATTTATAGATTGAGATGCAGTGACTATAACATCTGAAAAGCTGTATCTTCAAGCTTATTCAAATGTCCACTTAGTTACATATTAAAGCTTTAAATACAGTCATCACCATTTTGAGTTTTTCTCAGTTGCCATGTGGATTTGAAACTCTTAAATTCAATCAGGTACTTTTGCTTTACATGCCAATCGGGACTTCTCTGTGTGCTGCAGGATTTTCTGACTTTGCTCACGCTTATCTTCCTTTATACAGCAAAGACAGCACCATGAACCCTTTAACAGCAATAATCAGACTGAGTGTTTTAGCAATAAAAAGAATCCCACCGACATCTCATCAAGGGCCCTCACCTAATACATCAGTGGCAGCATGGCAGGGGCCTCGCCACCACCCCAAAGGGACCACCGTGGAGAAAATAAACTTGGCTGCCTCACTCCTGGGGCCAGCTGCAGAGAGCCAGCGAGGAAGAGAGATAGAGAAGGCAAGGGGGGATTTGTTTGAGTGCAGGGCTGGGATTCCCATACTTGCTAATTGTTTTGTTGGATGGCTGCCCAAACTGTGATGTGAACGAAGCACTCTCACTGAGGGGAGGACAAAAATCACATTTTGTTCCAGCTGATCCAACCATGCTTCATATCTGCATGATCCTTGTTGATCCTTGTTCTTTCAAAGTATGAGCTTTATGTTAGCATGCTTTTCATATTTCCCTGCGGAAATAGTCTGCACTTTACATTCCAACATTAGACTCATTCACATAAATGATTGGCCCTTTTCTCTGAAACAAATTCATTCCGAAAGTGAAATTATGAAAATGTGCAGACTACAGCAACACATAACTATGATTCTTTTGTTTTAGTACTCTTGTCCTTCCCTGACACTTCTTTATGTCCATAAGGTACCCTCACTGCCACCTTCTGGACAAAAAACCTTTGGGAGTTTAAGACCATGTCTATATCTAACACAATTATATGCATTTTGTTTGTTTGTTAGCTTTTTATGCAAAGAAACTCATCCATTTGATTATTATCTGAGCTTTGTCTTGATTAGGGTTGCTGGGGTTTCAGTTTTGGCTTTCCAACACTGGTCAGCTGTTTGAAACTAAAGCATTTTTCATATTGTATTGGTTTGACATTTTCAAATTCATAACCAAAAAAGAAGACACTAAATGTGTTGGGACTGTTTTAGCCATCATCATTACATTTCCCTTATACACAATCAAACGCATCACTGACATTTACATGAGTACTAGATACAAATTTGCACTGAATATTGCTAATTAAATGAAGAAAATAAATAAATAATTGGTGTGGAATAATTTTCACTCTTATTTTATCATAATTTATCCACATACCGACCTGTTTGCAAATGAAAAAAAAAAGGCAGACTATGTGAGTTGTGAATTAAACTGTAAATAAAAACAGTTGTTGGCACAGTTGTCCATTTTTGCCACTAATGTTTTTTGTCTGAAATGCTATTGCTGGATACATGCTAACAACATGCAGAGACATCCTTTACTTTATAATGTTCATGTGTTACCTAGCATGAAATTTATATTTTGTTATTGGAGGACAAAACAACATCATGCATTAGGAACTTAAATCTATGTGTAAAGATAGAAATTAAGGATTTATCAAATTAAGACCACTTAACACCTGTGATTCACTATTGAGTTTATTATTTTATCAATCAATCACAATTTATTTGTATGGCACTCTTCATATGATCCAGATGCAGCACAAAATACCTCGCATGATATACAAATAAAAATAAAGAACTCCTCCATTCCATTTTATCCCACCTGACCTCATCCACCCTCCACCTCTCACCCACCTCCAAGCCCAAAGGAGTGTGTGAAAGAATGTGAGAACATCTTCGCTAAATTTGACAAAACTCATAGAATAGAGGAAACACCGTAGGTGAAAAAACAAAACAAACCCAGGCAGACAGGGGTTCATGTTTCCACACAGCATTAGACCAGGAAAGCCTAGAAGAGTTGAGATAAAAAGCTCGAGAGATTTCATTTTTCTTTTTTTTCTGACATTATTATCAATTTGTTTTACATTTTTCTAAATCCCTATAGTCATTTATTTGCTGTTGCCTGTTTTCCATGGACTAACCTGTAATTTCAAACCTTACCAACCTCTTTCCCTCATTTTCCTCCCATCTCTCTAATCGCCTGTGTGCACTGCACTCAATCGTTCAGCGCTGAAGTCTCGTTCCACCAAGCATCTTTTCCACATCTTCTTCAGGATAAAACTGAACAAACAGCCTTCATTGTCATTGGAATGACTAGATTAAGGGTCTCTTCTCATTTAGTGCAGAGTCATTAGAAATATATATGAAACTCACACTTTAAACTAGGGGTGGGGAATCATTCTTGAAGGCCACTGTCCTGCAGGTTGTAGATGTTTTCCTGTTTCAGCCGGTTTCAACACACCTGATAAAAATGAGTAAGCCCCAGTGCAGAGTTTCATCAATATTTGGGTCCATTTAATTTCAATCAGGTCTTTTGAAGGAAGCAAATACCTGAAACCTGCAGGACAGCAGCCCTCAAGGACCAGGATTCCCCACCCCTGCTTTGAAGCTAGGAGTAAAGTCAGGCGCAGATCTATCGACATGTTAATGAAGAGGACACAGCACTTAAATCAGTGCATCGTATGACCGATACTACACAGAAGACATAGTACACAGATTAGTTGTGGGAGAAAATTTTTTTTTAAATGCTTGTGAATGGTAAAGTTTAAGGTTTGGCCCTGGATAAAATGTATTTCCCCTGCAATCCAGTGGAAGAATTGATGGAAAGTATTCACCTTATTTCTGCTTTGCTTACTGTACATGTCTGTTTGCCTTGCAAGATCTCTTTAAAGTCTGAGTAAATTCTTTATGTTTGCCATTTTTGTATGTGTTGCACATTTGTATTTACTAACATAAGCTGTAAGATGATAAATCAAGGTGAGAGCAGGCAAGAGAAAAGTATAAGAATTAGGAACATTATATTTAAAACAGCCTTTTCTTGGAGTGATTAAATGTGGTAAATGAATGGAGATAAGTTGCCAGTAGGTGTTTGAATGTGTTATTATGAGCTCAGATGCAGTCACCTGCTGGCAGTGGTGTCTCACTGACAACCACTAGATGGTAGCAAAGGAGCTTTTATAATGAAACATTGGGAGAATACGGGAAGCCCTGTATGGGTAAAAGTAAATTGGAAAAGAAGGATGGCAAATAAAGAAGTATCAGGATTTAAAGACACTATGAGGTTACACCGTAAGTTAAATGAAGCAGAAAACAGGAACTTTGCCAATGCCTGATTTTGATAAGCTTCATTTATTCAGAAAAACGTGCAAAATTTACATCACCATAAAGAAGAGAGTAAATGAGTGAAAAGAGTATGAAAGCCACTGGAGCAGGCAAGCTCTTGCAGGACAGGAGTTGTGATTTCTAGATTATAACATAAAGTTATAAGAACACCAAAACAAGCTTTATTATATTGAATATTATATTAATCATCTTTTCTAATAAAATAATCTATAAAAATGTTATTGTGGCCATTTCCCTACAGAAAGTAATTATTTCACATGTTGAAGAATGAGATATAATCAAAGACTGAAAAAGAAATCAAAATTAAACACTTTTGTGATGCTGTACATTGTTTCAGTGCTCTATTTTATAAGATGTTCCTTCAGTATTTTGAACATTAAAAGAATGAACAAAGTTCCCATTTAACACATGCAGAGATGTTTTTAGACGTCTGGTGTTGGTATGAATATTTTGGTGGAAGAACACTTGCCGCTGTGACTGCTCTGCTTCCTAGGATTAGATAAATACTTGACATCCGTGCTGCTTTAGATTATGTAAAGCTCCATGCTGATCTTGCATTTAAAAATTTGCCAGATATAATAACATGGCCAAAGCCGGACGACAGCTGGGAGTGGTGTCAACTCGTATCAGATGGCAGCTCTGCCTGGGCAGACTGGCACAGCAGCTACCAGAGCAGAGCAGATGCCAAAGATAGCTGGGGCCTGCCCAGATCACCAACTCATGTTTACTGGCATGCTCACACCCGTGTGTGTGTGCATCTGTGTGCATGTATTACTGCTGGCATCACATTGTGATTATTAAAAGTAGCACAGCAGGTGCGTGCCTTCAGACTTGTGGCCTTTACGTCAACATCTATGAGTCATCTGTTTGTCTTTATCCCCCTACAATCTTTTACCTCATAAAACGCCCTCTTTGCCTGACAAGTTTTTTGTGGGGGAGTCCATCTGATACAAATAAAACCCATATTTCTCTCGATCATGTCTTCCATTAAGAGCAGTAAAACTACTTGTATTAGTCCTGCTGAGAACAATCACAAGTTAAACTGCAGTGTCTCTGTGGATTGACAAGAAAATATTTTACTCTTGCAGGGACTCCACCTTAAGGAGCCCTTGGAGATGAAAACTTGGGAAGGAAAGGCAACGGTAACTCCTTTGCATTGTTTCGCTTTAAAAGAAACCAGACTAGTATCTTTGCAATGTAGTATATTCACATTTTATCACTTTTTTGCATGACTTTGTTCACAAATCTTCACACTTTTATACACCTTTTTGGCTCAAGCAACTCAACATCCATCCTGCTTGGGCACTTTCAACCATCCTCATCCCTTTCAGAAGATGCAAATGATAAATTCAAAACAAAAAGTCAAACAGAAGTTCAACGTGGGCTTGTCTCTCCAGCCTTGATGTGCTTGTTTGCACACAGATTTATGTTGTCTTTAACATGTCACATTTAGCCGACTGTCTCAGCCACTGGCACGTTTTAGTGTTTGAAATAGAATAACTGGGGACAAAACAACCACTAATCTTTACAGAATATTTGCTTCTCTGCATTCTTTTTGTTACAGACTTAAAATAGCTGCTTGAATAATGGAGAACATGAACAATCTGACGTTTGGTTGTCACGCCGATATTGGGAAGTCAATATTTCAAGAAATCATATGTTGTGATAGGATGGTTTAGGGCTTAGGGAGTTTTGATTATCAAATATATTTTGGGATCAAAGAGCAAGAAAAGGGTAAAGGAGGTCACGCTTACACACACACACACACAGATGGCTGTACACACACATATTCATGGTAATCGAGCAGTGTTAGTAAAAGGAAGGGGCGCCTCGCTAAATTATGTTTTCCCAGGTGGGCACAATTGCCTGTGTGTGGAGTGTGCGTGACTTTGTGTGTGCATGCATGCAAGCCTCTGAGTGTGTCTGTGTGTGCATACAAATGATCCACATGTTGTTTTTAGAGGATTCAGGTCTATCACTATTAGGAAGACATGAATCAAAGCCTCCAGAGCCCACGCACAGGTAGAGATCGCCACCCGCGGAGAATAAGGCAGCTTCCTGAAACTTCTTTTATCATGACTACTCAGAATATTTCCACATGTACAAATCTGATACCTAAGCACTGTCTTGGGTTTATTTAACAAGTGGCTATTCATTGCTGGCAAGAACAGAGTACTTCCAAAGCAGAGGGAGCAGGATGATGGGTCACTGCATAGGGGAGCAGAACACAAGCTTTCACTGTTGAGTCATGAAGTTTATGAGAAGCTGTAGCTAATCCACTGCCTGTGTGCATGTGAGTGCACGTAGTTGGAGAAGAAGCTGGTGGTAGTACACTGATGTGAAGGCGTATCGTTGCAGGACTTCATGCAAGCACCTGCTTTAGTGTTTATCAAATTCAGGCATTGATGTATATGGGTACATGCGGCCTTGTGTGTGCACGTTTGAACAAGTAAACTTGTGTCTCGTTATAAGCTGAAATCACTCACAGGTGACTTTGTTTATTTGATCTGATCTAAGCCCCCACCTTTCCCTCATGGATGTCTGACTGAGACTTGTATTTTTTAAAAAAAGAAGAAAAGAAAGAACTACAGAAAAATAGTCTTCCTCTTTTGATTTTAAGCAACATTCCAAGGTTTGCGGTAAAAACCCGAAAGAAGAAGTTTTCATCAAACTGCGATTACTTGAATGGCTTTAACCATTTTTATCCACTCGCCACCAAAAGGGGAACACCTCGCAACGCTGAGCACACATGGGTTCAATTATTATCCCAAGGAATTCTGCAAAAAGTAAAGTCGGCAATAAGGAAAATATTCCTCTAATCTGAGGTCTTCCTCATGCTGGGTGTGAAGGAAATTTAGAGGGTCCCTGTTTAATTGGGTCCAGATTCGACCACCCTATTGAAACACAGCCAGGACAGTTTTTTAGTGAGGTTATTTTGTTGAAAAAAAATATGGATTTTGGGGGGGATGTACGTGAATAAATGCCTGATTTTGCAGAAGGCGTTTCTGCAAACCAGATTGGACGGCCCCAGTGTTATAGGAAGCAGATGGACAGAACCAAAGAAAGAAAACAGTGAGTCCCAGAAGAGAGACAGAGGAGGTTCAAGGTGAAATGTAGAAAGAGTTAGCATGACGGATGACAGCCAGTAATGAAAAATTAAATAAATAATTAGATTATTATATGAATTACAAGTGAGAAAAAATCAATTTATGCTAAAAATAAAAATCTACAGTACTTTAAGATCTGCTCACCTACTTTCTTAATGAGTTTAACACACCAGGTCACAAGTCTGAAATCAAACTGTAATTCTTATTCTCTCAGTCTTTCATACACAAGAACATATCTAATGACACACACACTTGTATTTCGACAGATTTATTGAGTGAGTATAGTGTCGCAACTCACAACAGGGCCTGCACTGACAGCCCAGACAGGCCACGATGCAAGCAAAGTGAGAAATGTGTACACTTAACATAGGAGGAAGACATTTGAGAGACTAACAAATGACAAGGGAGGACATTCAATTCATCTACATCGTTCTATTTCCTGTTATGATAGGAGATGATCTAGACCATACAGTAGTGCTTGTGAAAAATTACAATGCATTTGTATGAATTGTCATCTACAGTAAGTTCAGTCCATTTTAACCCTTTGGAAACACATTTCAGAAAGTGAATGTAATCTTTAATGTTACCAACAAAAGTGCTGCCTTTCATTGCTGTATCTAATTAAATTGTTAAATGAAGAAGGTGTTGCCTTACTTTTCCTAATTAGTCTTCCTTTGATTAAAATACATTGACTGTTAGATGCTCTATTTTATGCCCAGTTGTTGGAGTAAACCAGTTCTGTTTCCTAGAAACCATGAAATATGCAATATCGAAGTGTTTCCAACCCATGGCTCCATATAATGTTAACATAACTCAGCAAATTCCATGGCAGCTAAAAATAGCCCATGCCTTATTAATCAGTGGACAAGTCGACAATAGCTGGTTGTAGGAATTGAATAAAATATGGTTTTAGACGTTGTTTGAGGATTCATGGAGTCATGTTCAGGGGAAGTTTGTCACTGTTGCATCTGCAGGAAGGCAAACATGCAGAATCATAGAAGACAGGTTGCTGATGAACAATAAAAGGTCTTAAAAGAAGAAACTGGAAATGCTGTGTGGTAGAGAATCAAAAACAGAGTGGTCGTCCGACAAAATCTGTCAACAATAACAAGCAAATCAAATTTTGGAACACAAATCAGCATGAAAATAAAACAAACAGAAAGTTGTACTAAGAGACACTAACCCAAAAAAAGTGTTTGCCAGTAACAGGAGTTAAAGCTACTAGAACAAAGACTTAAAGAAATAATAAAAAACAGGCTATTAAATGGCAACTCTGGTGCTATAATTAGCTTGCAAGGTGTCAGTAAACGTGACATCATAAATCCCATGGGGGAAAAAACAAAATAAAACTTTTTTTTTTTTTTAGAAGAGCATTGTTTGCATGATACTGATGAGTCCTAACCAATGACATAAGTCAAATATTACAACAAACTAAAAACAAAAACACCAATAGGAAAAAGTGGTCATGTTTTTTGTATCTTGAAACAGGCTATGCTACAGGCTGGTTAACACATCAGAGAATCACATTTGCACACCAAGAAAACAGGGCAAGAGGTGAGATAGCAAAAGAATAACTTGCAGCCGAGCATAAATGATGATAATAATAAATGATGTTAATATCTATTTGGAGCTTTTGTTGCTTAGTAATTGAAAGCTCTCAGTGCATGTTTTGATGGATCTGTGGATCTATAGGTTTTGGAAATTTTGATTTCTGCCTGTGATGAACAGCAGAAAGAAAGAAAGACTTGTTTTTTTTTCTAAAACACAAAAGCTGTATGTTACATCAGCATGTCAGGATTAAGCTTGCTGGGAGCAGGGGGGAAACACCCCCCTCCCTTACTCACCCTTTCAGTTCAACTTCACTCTCCATCCCATTCTTTCTCTTCAGATGCCATTTGTCCACCGTGGTACTCCGATGCCCTTCCGGAGAGAGTCGAATATCAGTTTTCTTCCCCAGTGGCCCCCAGCTCCCTTCACCATGCATTTTTAATGGACACACTCGTGCAACGCACAAATGATTTTTATTTTTGACAGGGGAGGGTGGGCTCCTGTTACATAGGGATGGAGAGTCAGTGAACAACCACGCGTCCGCACTAAACACACACACACCACACACACACACTTACCATTGACATAACAAGTAAAGAAGTCATGAACAATCCAGCTTTTTAATGTATGAAAAACAAATATTTCCAAAAGTTATTGTAAGTGGCTTTAACAGATAATATTTTTTTGCTGCATATAGTCCAGAAAACAAAAGCACACACACACACACACACTCGCACTCACACACATACACACTGCTAGGATAAACAGGCTGATGAATTCACCAACTTGATTGTGATTGGCCAAAATCCAGAATGATGAAAGATGCAAGCAGTCCAGTAAACCAGCCTTCATTAAACCAGGATTAGAGTCAGTATAAATCCATTAACTCTGGCTTAAAACCACTTTAATTCCAATCAAATCAGAATTAAAATTCACTCAATGACTATGTGGATGCTTCACATTGTGACACCCCCCTGCTTTGTGCTTAATTGTCCAAGCCTTGAGTGTGTGTGCTTGTTTTTATCCTGAATGGTTGAACTGTTCACTGAGGGAAGGAAGATATGTGCAAACGTGACTCGTTTTAATTTCACTTTGAATGAGATGTACAGTGGAGAAATAGATAAGTTTTTATAATGAAAAACAAAAGGATGATCATAATGTAAACTGTATGAGAGGTATAAACAGTGTGGTAAGGTCAGCAATGGGGGTTCAGGCAGGATTTAAGCCCCAGGTTCCTAGGTGAGAGTCATGCGCGTTAACCAGTCAGACAAAGGGATTTTCCTGTAGCCAGGACGCATGATCACTTGCAGCCACAGAGACAGGACCCCCCACTGTCATGACAGTATCAACAGGAAGATCAAACTTAATACATTTGTCTCATTTTTAGTTGTCAGTCTGCAGTTTCTTTGACATTTTGGGTGATTATGCAGTTACGATTGAAAAAAAAAAAAAAAGAAACAACAGGAAAAAGGGTCCGTGCACGAACAAGCAGTCTGTAGAAATTTGTCTTGGAAACAAAAAAAGTAATTGTTTTTCTTTTGTTTTCTCTTAATCCAAAATGGGAAAAACTGGATGATGATCCAACTTCCTACTTGCGCTCACAATAAAAATGGGAATTAGCTGATAACAAGATTGTTTGTTCCCTTCCCACCATACAACAGTCCCATATTCAACAAAACTAGGTCTTAAATTCACCATCACTATGGCATCCCTGAATGGACAAATAACTGTGTGTGTGAAGTGAGAACTGCCTGAGATTTAAGATGACAGTATCAGCTTTGTTTGATCAATAAATACTGTAACACCATTAAAGGCACAAAAAAAAGACAGCACACATGTACACGATTTGGCAACAACTTTGGCATGTTTTTGCACATTGGCGCCCCCAATGACGATGACTCCATCTTGCATCCTGTCTCTTCTCTGAGCCCTCTCCAGCCAGTAAAAGTCAGTCTGATTTTGACTCTTGCTCTGCCACTTTCTCTCTTTCTTTGCTTCCTTTGAAAATGTCCTCTTGCATTTCTTTGTTGTGTTGTTGTGTGTTCAAAATGGTCAACGTGTTGATTGCTGGCATATGATGATGTGTCCGAGTTGGGAAAAAAGTTCTGAAGTATTTTTGTTTTTTTTCAGGCCTGGAACGCTGCATGTGTATTATAATAACAGTGTGCCATCAAAACAAGTCAGAAGCACAGAGTTTTAAGGTAGAAAACTTCTGTAGTGTTGCCTTAAAGGTGGTGTTGCCATATTTTATAACCTTTGGTCACAGTCAAGTTAGTTTACTCTTACTGTTATAGCTGAAGAGCTTCTGACTATAGCTTGAAATGAAATTCAGATTTATGACAAAAATTTCTGAATGAAGTCTGCTATTGAAAAAAAGGGGGTGGGGGAGTATTATTTCTTGGAAAAATAGCCTATAAAGCCTACGTAGTTACCATTTTGATGTGCAGAAATCGGTAGTCTGTATACATTTACGATGTATTGATAAGAAAACTAAATGGTTTTTGGCCAGGGTTCAGAAACTCTTTATGCTTTTTGATTAGATCTTCAATTTCCTATTTTTCCCTCTTGAAAAACAGTTTAATTGCAAATAATAAATCTCACCTGCATGTTTCTTCGTATAACTCAGCCCTGCTCAGAAGAAGAAACAAACAGAAGTAAAGTGAATGTAATTTGTGACTTTCCTCCTCGAGGGAGAGGAAATGACAAGGAGGGAGAAAATGTTGGGCAGGTTAACTGAGAGAGCATTCCCAGGTGTGACCACAGCATTCCCTCCATACACTTTAACAAACCACTATGTGTATATGTGTGTGTGTGTCTGAGGTTTACAGTCGCTAGCCAAACTGGAGCTGAACTTCAGTCCTGTAGCCAGAAACAACAACTTTACGCTGAGGCCCGCACACACATACACACAAACACAAATTTGGCTGAACACATTTGCACTTTCTGAAGGGGCAAATGAGGAGGAAAATGATTTTCAATTGAGCACATTCTTTTCTTCATTTGGTGAAAAAGTCGATTCATCTTGGATGATGAAATGATCTTGTCCTTGAAATACTGTCAGCTTCAATGCTCACTGCTGGAGAAAGAATGTGCGCTTTCAGTTGTGAGTCCGTATTACTGAATTTGATTGAGGCCCCAAAATTTCATTTCATTTTGTTTTTATTTCGCACACTCTCTAGTTGGAATGTCAGGACATTAATTCAGTTTCACTTTTCTCCTCTTTCTGTTTGTCCTCATTCCTTTATTCAAGGGTTTTACTTCCAAGAAGCACTGAAAGAGATCTGGCTCAATATCTGCTCGTGTAGACGCGTATGTACTGTCATGACAAGATGATTATTGGCCAAATAAAACGTTGAGTGTGTGCTTATCCTGCTGTTTGAGCCCGTGTATTTAATTATGTGAGGCAGTGTATTTGGGTGTGTGTGTGTGTGTGTGTGTGTGGGCACATGTGTAATGTTAGCCTCTTTGTGACACAGCAGTTGGCAGATAGAGGAGACTGAGTTACCTAAGCTCCCTTGGGGCATCCACCTTGTGGAAGGCTGTCTGTGGTACCACAGTGGTATGTGTGTCTGTGTGTGTGTGGCTCATGGCTCATGGCAACGAAACATTTTGGTTTCGGGGATGAGGGAAGGTGAATTCTGACCTCAGCTAGAAAAGACACAAAATGGAACTGAGGGCATTAAAAGGTGTGATATAAAAGGAGAAAAAAAAACATCTAAAACAATTCGTAAATAATAGTGCTGCAAGAAGTCGTTTCCATCATTTTTTTCCTGGAAGTTTCCCAACCTGAAACTATGAACCCCCCGTATGGATAAGCATGAACTTCATACTGAAACAGAAAAAAAATGTTGGTGCGTCTGCAAAGTGTTTCATAGTTGTATTTTTACTTGCTGCCATCCCACAACACACTTATCACATGATGACCTTACGCAGACTTTTCATCATTCATTAGATGTGTTATGATGTTTTGTATGTGCAAATCCCACTGAGGGCAGAGACCCCACCCTTGATACCACTGGGCTGAAGAATGTAAAAAGAAACGGACATAAAAACCCTAGTGAAAACTCAGTATTTGAAAAATAGATAAAAACAGGTTGTTTTTACCAGGACAAGAACAATGACTCCCATTTAGTTTAATCTACAGACTCAGCCCCTACAGTGCTGGATTTTAAAGCCCTCACACTAAAGTGATGTATCTATGCTGTTTCATGGGCCTAATTTAATAAAGAGCAAATCAAAAGTGTTTACAATGCAGTGATTTTGCTCTGCCCTCTGTGTTTTGATAGCACTTGTTTCTTTTTTCTTTATTAAGTTAGGCAAATCAAAAACTAAATTTTGTTCCATGCAGACTGAAATTGGTTATGAAAACCACATGATTGTGGAAAACTGATGCTGAAAACTAAAAAGCTGCATAATTACTGTGTTTATATTAACAATGGATCAAATGACTTTGTAATGTGGAACTTGCACAAAGTGATGAACCCACAAAGAATTATTAAAGGTTTCAGCTATACGGAACATTTTACCGTCTTTCAACTGATTTGGTTTTATTGCCCACAGTGTTACTGTTGATTCATTATTATTGCACTCTTCAACCTTATTTCCCTCACAGTCTGGTCTCATGGCAAGTAAAACATCAAGAAATGCAATCCTTTTTTTTTTTTTATTTTGTCTTTTTTCACTTTGTACAACTTGCAGACTAAAACTATTAGATTATTATTTCTTTATGAAGTAGTTTAGAAGTTTTCAGTCAGGCTGGCAGATGAATTTGTGCCAGTTATCCAGGTTTCTCCAGCAAATGATGAAGAATTTCAAAATGTTGGAGGAGAGTTTGGCAAAGAGTAAATTCACTGATAAATTGATGTTTTATTGTTCCAAACATAGCCACAATCATTAATTATAACCCTAATGTTGCTAGTTGATTATTAAAATTTCTTTAGAACAATGCTTTTATGAGGAGACTGCTGCATGCTTGGGTTTAGCAGTTTTGCAAAGTACCCAGGCTTGAGGCTAAATGTACAAACTCCATCTTCCCTACATGAAACACAATGACTATCATGTCAATTTTCTCCAAAAAAGATGAAAAAAAGAAAATTCATCTGTCTGTATGCTTATGCATTTTTTCATACCGAACAACACGGTGATGTGATGGTTAGCACTGCAACCTCGCAGCAAGAAGGTTGCTGGTTCAAGCTTCAGCCGAGGAAGGGTTTTAACAGTAGCATTTCTGGATGGAGTATGTATGCTCTCTCTGGCTTCCTCCCACCATCCAAACAAAGACTTGCATGTGAGGTTAACAGGCATCTCTAGTAGAGACTGCATGTCTCAACCTAAATAAAGTTTTCCTAAGATGCCAACCAGGTCACACTCCATGTTATGCTACAAACTGACGCAAAAAATCTTAAAATACAAAGATATGACAAAATGTGTCTGAATTTGGATGCTGTTATGTAGAACAATGACGTAATTTAGACATCTGAACATATGGCAGGTAAAAAGACTGCAGATGGTGAGCTTAAAACACAGCAGTTTAAAAAAAAACAAACAAAAAAAACAATTCAGTAAACACAGAATAGAAATAAACCACAAAGATACTTTTGTTTGAATAATTTGAAAAAAATGAACAGATTTTACGTAGTGCAAAGCTGCTTATGGGCAATTTTTTGCAAGCCTTGTTATGCTGGGAACAGTAGAAGTAAGCGGGTGTGATAAAACAGCACACACACACAATATGATTTATTACAGGCATATTCTCTATCTATAGTGTAAGTTATGATGAACAAGATATGAGATGAAATGGCTGTTCTACATACACTGCATCTACTTCATCTCCCTTTCTTCTTTCAGTGTTACTCTCTCACTGTTTCCCCTCTCATCACCAGCTCCATTCAGCATGAGCTTGTTATTTGAATGAGAGGAGTGGACCACCCCAGGGAGGGATATGGGGGGGATCACATTACACCCAAAAATGTAAAGGGCCTACAAAAGAGCCATGAGACATCAGGGTGAGGCAGAACGGGCAGCAAAGAGAGGGGGAGAAATCGGAGAGCACATGAAAGAGCGCATTAGAGAGGAGGAGGGAGAGATTGATTGGGATGTGAGATGAGAGGATGGATGAAGAGAGGTGGAAGTGAAAGAAGGAAAGGTAGGATGGGTAACATGTTCTTCTTTTTGATAACAATGCTCTAAGCCCGTGCTCTGCCTCTCCATCACTTTTTATGAAGAAAGGCTGGTTCGTTATAATCCTGCAGACTAAAAAAAAAGCAAAAGCACACATGGAAAAGAAGAATGAGGGATATCCTAACAGGCAAGGTTTATTTTATAATGTTTACCAGCATCTTATCTTACATAAAAGGTCATTGGTAGCCTAATTTCTGAAGCACTGTTGGCAGGAACAATGTATTTAGCAGTCGACATAAACCTCCATTTACTCAGATATTTAGCACACAACATATCCATCTGGAAAGCAACCACTGTGCTTTTTAAGCACACATTATTTTTTTATGTAATTGTTCCATGAAATAGCTTTCATATTCAGTGAAGGAAAGGTAAATATTTTTCACCACCACATAAAGGTTTCACACAAATTTAAAACTAATGTCAAACAAGCTCTGTTGTTGGGACTTTTTGTGAGCTTCTGAAATTTTCGCATCCTTGTTCGCAAAATCCATCAATTATGTTGTTTAGTTTGTGGTAATCACAAACATCAGAATTAATGGCTACAACGATGGGAAAGTATTGCTGAGCTGAGGTGAAAAACAAAAAGAAAGAAAAAGGATCAAACACAACTACAAAACCAGAAATAACGTTATTTAAAAATAAAAAAAACCACAAAAAGTGATAACAGTAACTACACTAAACATATTTCAAATAACAAAAATATAAAAAGAGAACAAATACAGAAAACACATGAAACAAGACACATTTCAGTCATAAAAGGAGGAGTTTAGAGGAGTTTTATTTCATGAAACACAAAGACAAATCTCTTTAGAAAAAACTGACAATAGTGTTATTCAAGTTATCCCATATGACTCACAAAAAACAACTACAGTGTATATGAAACAAATGAAAGGCAGGTGTGTTTTTATTAAAGTCCCTCTCATTGAAGTTTTACATAATCTTCATCATGTTTTTGCTCAGAAAAGCTGCAGTTGAGAGTAAATCTCCTGAGGAGGCGCTGTGAGTCAGGGCTTCTGGGCTTATCGGAGGGCCTACTTTTCCTGTTGCCTTCATTGACATTTAATGATAATTATAACTTGGGTCACATCAGGGGCAGATACACACAGACATACACTGGCTCACTAACCACACACACACACACACACACACACACACACACTGCCTGGTTAAAAACATGAAGACATTAGCAGTAACTTGATGCTGAGTGAGTATTGATCTACTCTCGGGGGCTTGGAGAGTGAGAGAACACCAGACAGCACTTTATCAAAGCACTTGACCATGAAGAGCGACCAGTGCAAGCGTGCGCGATGGTGTGTGTGGTGACGAACTCACAAGACACATATTTTACAGAAGAAGAAGAAAAAAAAAACAGTCTATAACAATCCAATCTGTCTTCAGAATAAAGTACTTAGCATTTTAATAATTAAATTCATACATTACCAAACTCATCACTCATTTCCCCTCATTCTATACATTTTTTATTTCCCTGCTTCCTCACTTCAATGTCTCCCAGCATGCTCCTGTGAGGTCCTGACTGGCATGTTCAATCTGCACCTATAACATTATACAGACCAGACTGACTAGCAATCAGGCCTGTGTGTGTGAGAGAGTATGTCAGATCAGTTGGGATTTCATGATTATGATTGCTGAGGACACGTGCTGCTCGCATTCTTCAATGATTGCCTCTAAACGAAGCACAAATGCCAAACAAAACAATAAACCCTTCGAGAGGGAGAGAAATGACAGCATCGTCTACTCTGAGTGCTGGTTCTTGAAGATATCCAGACCACAATAACAAGAGTAAAAAGTGACCAAAAGGGACCTGAAAACAAGGAGCAGATGGAAAAACAACCACATAAAAGTCCGCATGTGCTTTTCCATGCGTGTGCTCATTTATCTCTATATTACAGTATGTACACTGACTGCCCTGATTTGGTCAGTGGGGCACAAGCAGAACAGTACGTCACCCTCACAGCTCATTACATTCCTACTGCTTTTGATGGTTTTGTTTCATTATTTTCTAATACACAGCTGACATATCTCCTGATAAAGATGTGTGAATGACCTTTTACTGTTATTGCTGTGTACAAATATAAAGTTAGGGGCAAAGAAAGGAATTGAAGTATGGGCATTTAAACTTACAAAACACTCATATTTTAAGCTGGAGAGCCTTGTTAGAAAATCTGGAGATCATGGTGTTTAAATCAAGTTCTGAAGAGACTCTGCTCACATTGGTTTTTGAAAATCTTCTTGTTATCAGCATAAGTCTGTCTTCCTCATAGACTTCCCTTGTTATCAGGCCCGCCAGTGCTGGATCCATCTAATATGAGGGCCAAATCATGAATGTCTAATGACATGTTAAATTATTCTTCCATGACAATGTTATTTTGACCTTAGAGTACCATCAGAAAATAAAGGTGATCTGAAATTGCATTATCATGTGTCAATCAGGCTCTGTCAGAATCTCAGCTGTCAAAGATCTAAGACACAAGATTGCATGCACCATTATTATTTGATGAGAGGATATATTTGCAAAATAAATATAACTATTTTTAAAAAACAACAACCAAAAAGTCATTTATTTCAGCCTTTTATCTTGTGCAATCAGATCAAGATAGTCCTGCTGAAACACTGAAGCTCCACAACATCCAACTGCTGAAGGCTGTACATTATATTGCCAATGAACAAAAATGAAAAGTTTTGCAACTCAACCAGAAAACTCCCTCAGCACAAGACTTGAAGGTCCATATCTGACTGATCTTTTTCACCTTGTAAACCACTGGTGAACACAAGTGGCGAGGCAGCGCTTGCCGCTGATGTAGCAGCCGATGAGGGTAAAAACTCTCCGAGTTTGTCCCTTCACTTGATGTCTACTTGCTTTGTTGGCTGCAGTTGAGAACCATGGTCTCATTCAAATTTTGATCCACTTTAAATCTTTTTATCCTGATTCAATCAGTTTATGTTAAGTATGATTTATGAGTGGCACACTCACAGGAAGTACCTACGTTTGACTTCCATGTACAGTATATACACACTGATTATTTTCTTACAACTTTTAGCTTGTGAAAATAAACTCAAGGATGTTAAATTTGATTGATTTTCTTTGTAAAGTTTGTGACAAAACTAATTTCCACACAGTTACAAGAACAGTGCCCAGTTCTTTAAGTCCTCAGATCAATGTTTATTTCATCTGCTCAGGAGAAAAATGACTTATTCAGTAAAAATAACATCTGACGTAGTCCACGTTGTGGCTCATTCCAGCTCTTTGACACCAACTGATTGATCATTTTAAGTCTTTTTTTATTTTTTAAGGTTGAAAACAGAGCAATGAAACTGAAAACACAACAGCGGACATATTTATAGGCCTTTTTCAAAGCCTGAAGTAAGCCGCATTATTGACAAGTGCAGTGTAGTTCTGACATTGAATTCATTTTAACTTCATGATGCCCACCGCTGACCTCAATAAAGCCAACTCCATAGAATAAGTTAAGCACAGAACTTTATTTATCTTTGCGAAGCATTGTCGTTTGGATACATTGTTGCACTGAATTTTATACAAAAGACCAAAATAGTTTTCCCACGTTAAATGAAAGGAGTAATTACCTCTGCACCACTTTTCATCAGACCTTCACTGAGAAACATATACAAAGAAGCACTCATGCAGAAAACTAGAAATTAAATAAAAGGCACATGTATAACACCTTCTCCATTTCCTTTTTCCTCCGTGTTCTCTCATTTCAATCATTTCTCTTTTTAATTTGGCCCCTCTGTTTGTTTTCCTTCATTCTTTCATTAGCTGAAAAAACATAGCCGACATTCCAGCTGAAATACCACTGAGATTCATTATCAGTGTAAAAGTTTGGACTCGTGTGTGAATCTGCCCCACAAGGATTTGTCTTGTGTCCATACAGGGCAGGCAGATATAAGAGCACTGACACAAAAGACATGCAAACTACTATATATATCTGTATATATTTTTTTAAATCTATTTTGGCTAAAGCCCATTTATAACCAAAACTGTCATTAGCAGAACAGCAGACACTCGCAAGACCAGGGGTTACTTAAAAATGTCCATAAGCAGCTTATTATGCAGAAATGTTTAGTTTTAGTTTATGGGGGCTCAAAAAAAAATATGCATCGTTGCTATGGTTTTTTTTCCTTAATAGAAGTCAAAAAGTCAAACACTATTTGATAGACTTGTATTTTTTCTTTGTCTTTTACCCCATTTTTTTCTTTGACTTTCAAAAATAACCCTGTAAAAATAGGTGCAACCTCCCAAACCCTGACAACACTGGATGGAAAATGAGCTTTTTTTTTGGTCAAAAAGAGTCCAGGCTGCTGACCAGAGAGCAGAGGCTTAATGGAAGTGTCACAGTATGTGACTGACAGATGTTCTCCTTCCCTGAAACAGGAGACCTGTGCAGGCTGCACCTGCCTAGCAGGCGCTCTCACTCGTGGGCTGTCCGCTCCTAGATTTCTGACAGGACAAGCATGGAGGCCTGCTCAAAAACTTCCACAAAGATTACAAGGTTACAGTCCAGTCTCAGCATCAAGTAGATAAAGACAAGACATGAATTCTCTCTTGTCTGGCCTTCTCTTGAAAACAAACGGTGCTACCAGCATGTATGGAATGTTCTGTTGGCCTTTTTTTTTTACCTAAAGAATAAAATAAAATAGGCAGTTCCTGTGGATATGCACCATGAACAATTACTGTCAAGCTGAAAAAGAAAAAACATTAAATACATATTCAAAGTTCATCTACAGGCATCTTACAAACTCAATGCAAGGTGTGAACAGTTGAAAATATACATTTAGGATACCCTTCCTGCATGTTCAAGACCTGCTAACTTTAGGCCAACCATCTACATCCCAAACAGCAGGTTGAAGCTTCATCTTGTTATTTAGCCTTGGAATATTTCCACATTTTTGTGTTCACTGAAAATTCAGCTGGTAAAATGTTTGCAGACTCACAAAAATATGGAAAGAGTGTTTCTGTGAAAGTGGATTTGATGGTATGAACAGGTTTGTTCCGACCAAGGTCAAGGAATGTCAGTATTCCTTGATCATAGTCAAGCTTTACTCTCACTTTTTCTGGGAAAAGTTTGCGTGTGACTTGTTTTCCATCCTCCACCGGGGTAAGCTCACGTAGAATATTAGTGCAAACACATATGTAGATGGCCCAGATCTTTTCACGACTTTTATCCTTAGTTTTTGCGGCGACACCAACAGCCCAGCGACCGCTTACTTCCACATCCCAGCTGTGTTTGCCAGAGGTAATGCCTTCATAGCCGAGAACGCCGTTGGAGCGCAGTCTTTCAGGATTGAAAGGAAGCGGCTGACACTCCTCACACTGTGTTGAACGAGTCAAGTTCTCAGATACACTCATAAGCAGGCAGCTGGTGTTTGGATCCAATGTAACAGGAGCTAAAAAACAAACAAACAAACAAACAAACAAAAAAAGTTAATCTGAGATTGAATTGTAACCAAATAATGTAACATGTATTCTCTAGTCTGTTTTTTGATCACGTACACCACATTTAATTGCCTTTTGTATAAAATGTGCTTTAGATTTATTTTGCCTGTATCTGTATTCTACAGCAGACTATGATGAGATGAACCACAGATATTTTTCTTACTGTATTGTATGATATCTGCCATCTTTTTCCAGACTGTGAACTGCAGGTTCCCGACATGTTTGGCTTCTTCCATCAGCGCTCCTGACGGAGTGTTTGGTTCTGTTAACCTGCACTTGGGTCTGAAAGAGTTACACAGTCAAATAATCACCTTATTTTTTGGAAAATAAGGTGATTAAATCCTATAAAATCACTTTTCTACTACATGTCCTTCCATGTAGCTGAACTCCATTTCCATCAAATTCCACAGCTTTATATAAATACACAATGCAATGACATTATAGGATAAAATCTGGCACGTTCTGCTGAGTACAGTGTTAGTAAAGTTCAGAAAAGTTTTAGATTAGCTGAACTGGGCTGTTTCCATCCTTTTATCACAAAAGGAGGAGCAAAATGGGGAGGAAAGATGGAGGAATGGATACAGTGAGGCAGCCCTTCAGGAGAGGATTGAGACAGAAAAGGAACAGCAGGTATTTACAGAAGACAAAGTTTCACTAAAACATCTAGGCCCTCATTTATCAAACGATCGTACGACGAAAATCTGTGCGTACGACCATTTCCACGCAAGACTCGGCATTTATCAATTTGAACGTGAGCGTAGGATACGATCAAATCTCACGACAGCTCTGAGTTCGTGTACGCAAGTTTGAGTCAGTGAGGGTTTGCAGCAGCGCAGCAGAACATGAAAATATTTATTAACCAAACCGCAAACTGTCATTTAAACATAAGTATTCACATATCAGCACGAAGAATGAACCCATTTGTAAAGAAAAAGAAAAAGGAAAAAGGGAATGTAGAACGTATTCCCTAAATTGCAAAAATAGCTGCGACTGAATTTAATTCCTCCATTTATCTCAACAAATTATTAAAATTATTAACATATAGTTCTAGGAGACAAGTGCTTTTCACTCTTCGTGCATCTCCTCACCCCGCTGGTAAACCTGCCACATAGAAGCGCAGGTAGGCATCATTGCGCACACACGCGCAGGTGCCCAGGTGGAGCGCTGCTTCGGGCTGCAGGAAGGCAGGTGGGTGTCGGACGGTCCGACTCGGACCCGGCGGGAAGAAACGCTGCTTTAGACTCTGAGAAAATCTACAATACACTCCTGTCCTGTGCAGTGCTGCACATCGCTCGGACCGCTGGAGAGTTTTGATACGCAGTCAGAGGAGAAGATGCGCCGGCAGCAGCCCTGCAGCCCCCACTGGGCTAAATGGAGGAGACCGCAGCTGAGCCGTCATTTCTAATAACTAATCTATACGTTAAAGTTGTATAAGTGCTGAGTCAGTAGACTGTCCCTTAGTTTTGCAAATGCAAGTTATCTTTTTTCCGTCCCTGTCCGGTTCAGGCTCGGATCTGACCGGCATCCACCTGTCACCTGTTAGAGCGCAGGGGGGCGGTGAAACATCTTTTGGTGGTATGTTTCATATTGGACCACTTTTTCTTGACCCATTGACTAAAGAATTGTGACGCTGCCATCGGATGTGGGCTATTATTAAATTTCACAACTAATAAAACGAATAAACCATATCAGCCAGGCCTAGATTGAGACTTTTATTAATATCTCAGCCGGAGTCGTTCACACCGGTGAGGCTGACTGATCCTCTTCCGTGCAGCGTTTTTCTGCACGTCTCTGACTCCGGTTTTTAAGCTGCCAAACACCTCTTTAATCTTTCCCACCTCACAAACGAAGAATTCTTTCTTGATCCCCCCAAAAGTTTCTTTTTTGGCAGAATCTCTCCTCGCTGTGGTTCAACCTCGCCGGGTGAAGCCTCATCATTATGCATGTTTAAGGGCGTAACCGTGGGCGTGACATTTAAATGACGATGGATTTCAGCTTTGGAATTTATCAAGACTCTTTTGTTCGTACGACGAGATTGGACCGATACGAACGTTTTAATAAATCACACGTGGGTCCAATCGTACGACCATTTTTACGATCAGATGTGCGACCATTTCGACGATCGTTTGATAAATGAGGGCCCTAGTGTCTAGGTGTTGTTGCCGCCAGCTGAGAAATTAATTTTTACAATGTGGTGGAAATCTTGTATGTTGGATAACGAACACGATGTCCTTTAGGTTGTGAAGGCACATAACTGATTTAGAAAAAGTAATGGCTCAAAAAGGACCATTTTGTTTTTTTTTTCTAATAAAGGACTGCTCAATCTGTAATATTTTGGCAGTTCATAACCTGCTTCTATGTGGTTGTGGTTTGCAACAAATCAGTTTTGGAAAACTATGCCAGATAACAAAAGAGTTTGGCATTTTAAAAAGTGATTTGTTATTTAAAAAACAAAAAACAAAAAAAACTTACCCCTCCATTGTGGTTCTGACATTCTATCAAAGTGAAGAAAAATAAGAAAAAGTGACACAAATAAATTAATGTAGTTTTTTCACAAGGAAAAAAAACTGACACAGGTTATTGGTGATTACCAATAGAAACGAGATGTCCTCTGCTCCCAACTCCTCCTGTATGGTTTTGACTTTGCGTTGAAGTTCAACAATCTTTGAGTTGAAGTTGAAAATCCAGCCATTCATTGTTTTTCTCCTCAGTGTCGCTTCTGTCCGACATGCATCTATCCTTGCAGCCTCCTCTGCTCGCAGGAACTGGTAAAGCTTCTCAAACTCTGCACCAATCTTTTTCTCCGTCTGCTGAGCCTGGAGCTGAGGAGAAATACCTTTACAGTGAAAGTAGACAGTACTTTCTCAGCATACAAGTATACTGTGACATACCTGGAGATGGGCGGCCATTTTATCACAGGTCAGTTTCACTCTCTCATAAGACCCCAGTTTACTTTGAAAGTTAACCAGCATGCTCTTGAGTTTAGCCTGCACATAAAAAGTAGACAATGGATGATTTAAATGATGTGCAAATTCAACCTTTCTATACAATATACTACGTACTTACTCTGTATTCATCTGCTGCTTCATTGATGGGAACGCAGCTGTGTTTTTTGTGTGCTTTAGATTCCCTGCAAACCAAACAGATGGGCATTTGGTCATTCTGGCAGAAAAGTTTGCGCTTCTCGCCGTGCAGGTCGCACAACTCCTTCGATTCCGATGGGGATGCCTGACTCTTCTCTTGTCTCAGGGCCTCGGACAGATTCTTCAGCGCCAGGTTTCGCGGTGGCTGAGGCATTGGAAATATCTCTTTACAGACCGGACACGTCTTCTTACAGCTCTGTTTCCACCACTCCTGGAGGCAGCAGTTACAGAAGCTGTGACCGCACAGCAGCACGACGGGATCATTAAATATATCACAGCACACAGGACAGGTACACTCCATTTCAGATTGCGAAAGTTTGGTCGCCATCGTGTCGGTTTCTGCGGTGGTGGTCTCAGTTTAGGTTAGTTTGACTTTCGCGAGCAATTGTTCGTTAAGATTACTCCCTTGTTCAGTAGGCAACTATTCTCTTATAAATTACAATCACATATACAAAAAAACCAACATCAAAGCCCCCAGAAATGCCCGGTTACAGAAATAAACGTGTCAATTGCATCTTTTGCTTTCCTCCCCCCTTTTTTTGAATGGGACATGAACCCAACTGACGGAGCTGAGACTTCCTACTTCCTGTTTGACGTACAAGACGATGCCGCATAGAGCGCTGACTCGTACGTCAACGTCACCGCCATATTGGATGTGGCAACTAGCGAGATTGGTAAGGGGAAAGATGCCTCAACCGTTTTACTCTTGAAAGTAGATCCAACGGGATTACCTTTCATATGTAAGACTTGACAAAGATTTTTGTTTGTATTTTTACAACTTTGATAACAGATTTAGCTTATTTTGTGGATAATGCTGTGAATTCCCACTCAGACACAAGAATGCACTAACCCTCAAGCTGGGAACCAGTTCACTCACAGCATCAGACCAGCCTAGACCAGTTGCTTCAAGTCACCCCTATTACTGGTGTCAATCAGGAGCCTGCATGAGATAATTCCTTTGCAAAATAAATAAGACAAATTATTTAAAGAAAAAACATATAAACAAAAAAAGTAATTTACTTCACCCAGGAATTTTGTGCTATCAGATCATGATAATCCTGCTGAAACACTGTAGCTCTTATCCACAACAGCCAACTACTGAAGACAATATAGTATAATGCCAACTGTATGGACATTGTTATGAAGGAAAATGGAAAGTTTTGAAACGGAACCATAAAACTCCCTCAGCACAAGAGGTGAAAGTCCATGGTCTATCTGAATTATCTCCTTCACTTTATAAACCACTGGTGAAAATGCAAGTGGTGAGGCAGCATTGCTGCTGATACAGCAGCCGATAAGGGTAAAAAATTACCGTGAGAAGACCAACAAATATACAGATAATTATCTGAAGTTTGAATTTACCTTCAAGAGGACAGATAGTCTGACATGTGCTAAGTTTGATTTTGAACGTGAACTGATAGCATCTGTAAAGGATGTAACTCTGCCAGGCAAAAGCTAAACAGCACCAGCAGCACATGCAAGTTGCTCTTCAAGTATCATAAACAGAAAAAATTTTGCAGGAAGAAGTCACTTTATTCATTCTGTATAGCATTTTCAAAATCAACCAAGTGTGGTCAAAGTGTTTTACACGAAACAAACAATAGAACAGTATGGGTTTTTTTGTTGTTTTTTTTAAAGGTAACAAAAATTCACATGTAACATATTCACATGTACACACTGACCTCTCCTCAAAAACGAAACCAAGTCAGAGCATCTTTTCCAACTCTCCACTTTATATAGCACTTTAAAACAACACAGTTGGCCAAAGTGCTTCACAGCAAGACTAAATTAATAAAACATAAAATAAGTATAAAAGCATGTGATCAACTAAAAATCACAAAAACCCAACATCTTAACCAGTGTTAAAAACAGTAAAAAAAAAAAAAAAAAAAGTGTTTTAAGCAATTACGTAAACACAGCAAGTGAAGGGGCCTCCTTAACCTGTGGTGGTAACTGGTTCCAAAGGCTCGGCCACCTCTTTTAAGTTTTCTCTTGGTTGAGGGGACCATTAGAGGTGACCGGTCTGCTGACCCGAGGGAACGTGAAGGAGTGTATGGATGAATGAACCCTGACAAGTACTGTGGGGCAAGGTTGTGCTGGCACTTAAGAACAGATAAAAGAATTTTAAAATCAATTCTAAAACAAATGGGAAGCCAGTACAGGGAAGACTGGAGTAATGTGCTCTTGTTTTTTAGTGCCTGTTAAGTCACGCCGCAGAATTCTGGACCAGCTGCAGCCAATGGAGAGAGGTCTGGCTGAACGCAAAGTGCATTACAATAATGTAAATGATTTTATATAAAAGCATGGATTAAAATCTCGAGATGATGCCAAGAAAGAAAAGCTTTTACTTTTAGACAGTTGTCTTAACTAAAAGAAACTAAGGACTTGACCACTGAGCTGATGAGTGTCAAATGTCTATATGCTCTTTGAGGTTCTTTGCTGGTTTCAGGTATCAAGAAGGCCAAGTCAACCAGACCCATGAAGGCATCACTGGGAACAATTCGCACACCTCAGTCATTAAAATAAGGAAAAATTCAGTGGCATTCATGCCTTAATATCATCAATATATCAATAAAGAGGCTGGTTTGCTGAAGACGCACTTTTGTTCAGGGGAAAATAGGCTGCCGTGAGGTCTAACAGCACCAAAACCACATGATGTCCCAAATCTGTGGCCATAAAAACATCATTAAAAACCCTCAGCAATGCAGACTCTTTACTGTGCGCTTTTAAAAAAAAACAGACAGATACAATTCAAGGACTTTTGTCTCTAACACCTCTGCTTTCCCTTGTTTGTATCTTTTGTTTTCTTCAGTTTGTCCCTTCACTTCAAATCTACTCACTGTTTTGGTTCAGAACCATGGTCTCATTAAAACTTCGATCCACTTTAATTCTTTTTATCCTGATTCAATCAGTTTATGTTAAGTATGATTTATGAGTGGCGCACTCACAGGAAGTACCTACGTTTGACTTCCATGTACAGTATATACACACTGATTATTTTCTTACAACTTTTAGCTTGTGAAAATAAACTCAAGGATGTTAAATTTGATTGATTTTCTTTGTAAAGTTTTGTGGCAAAACTAATTTCCACACAGTTACAAAAACAGTGCCCAGTGCTTTTAAGTCCTCAGATTAATGTTTATTTCATCTGCTCAGGAGAAAAATGGCTTATTCAGTAAAAACAACATCTGACGTCTCCTACATCGGGGCTCATTGCAGCTCTTTAGTTGACACCAAATGATTGATCATTTTAAGCTTTTTAATTAAAAAAAAAAAAAAGGCTTAAAACAGAGCAGTGAAACTAGAAATACACCGGTCACATTTTTAGGTCTTTTTCAAAGCCTGAAGTTAGCCGTATTATTGACAAGTGCAGTGAAGTTCTGACATTGAAGAATTCATTTTAACTTTATGGTAGGGCTGGACAATTAATCGAATTTTAATCGTGATTTCAATTTTGCCTTTTCACAATCATAAAAACACTGTAATTGAAGAAAAACGATTAATCCTGAAGTGAACAAAGTGGTAAGCAACTGCAGGGGGTATAGAACAGGAATGAATGTATACTTAGGATTCATTTTTATTTCTATTATCATTTTGAATAATATTCTTATTTTACTCCTTTACTTGTTTCTAATTTATTTTCGATTTAATTTTTGTAAAAGTTATATTCCAAGTTAAGTTATGTGGTTTAATAAACACTTTTTTATAAAATCAATAAATAATCGTGTATATTAATCGTGATTTCAACATCAGTCAAAATAATCGTGATTATAATTTTTTCCATAATCGTCCAGCCCTACTTTATGGTGCCCAGCGCTGACCTCAATAAAGCCGACCCAATACAAAATAAGTTAAGCACAGAACTTTATTTATCTTTGCAAAGTGTTGTAGTTGCAATGAATTTTGTACAAAAGAACACAATACAGCTTTCCCACGTTAAATGAAAGGAGCAATAATTACCGCTGCACCACTTTTCATCAGACCTTCACTGAGAAACATATACAAAGAAGCACTCATGCAGAAAACTACAAATTAACACCTTCCCCATTTCCTTTTTCCGCCATGTTTTGTCATTTCAATAATTTTTTTTTATTTGGCCTCTCTTTGTTTTCCTTCATTCTTTCATTAGCTGAAAAAACATAGCCGACATTCCAGCTGAAATACCACTGAGATTTATTATCAGTGTAAAAGTTTTGACTTGTGTGTGAATCTGCCCCACAAGGATTTGTCTCTGGTGTCCATTCAGGGGAGGCAGATATACTGTGACAGACACCCAAGACATTTGAACTAAATTATATTTGCTTTTTATTCTTTTTCACTCATCTATTTTGCCTAACAACCCATTTAAATCCCAGTCATTACCAGACCAGCAGACACCCACAACTCAGGGGTTACTTTGAATTTCCATGAACAGCTAATTATGTACTGTAAAACTCAACTTGGGGGCACAGACTAAAAATAATGTGCATTAATTGTTGCTACAGTGTTCTTTTTTGTTTGTTTTTTACTTAAAAGAAGTCGAGGTGATTATTTGACATACTTAGTGTTTTTGCTTAGTCTTTGTTTTCTGTTCTTCCGTGACTACAACAAATAACAAACAGGCGCATTACTCCTTTAAACCTGACAACACCAGATAGAAAATAAGACGGTCCTGAGGTGCTGGGGTTGCTTCCCAGAACTTGAGGCTCCAGTAAAATGTCACAGTATTACCAACATGTGTAAGAGGAAACCTGTGCAGGCTGCACCTGCCTGGCAGGCGTTGTCACGTACTGCATCTGGGTTTCTATTTGGATGAAAATAGATGTTTGCTCTAAATTTTTTACAAATGTTATAAAAATCATTTACACATTCTACTGTGATGTGCACAAAGATTAATTACAGTAAATATTTACAAAAAGACTAGACCTGAACTCTCTTTGGGAGCAGACATCCTCTTAGCCCGTCTCTCAGAACAGAAGGTGATGCCGCCAGGGTGTGTCACATAGCTTTTTATACACACAAATAATAATAATAAGAAAAAACAAACAAACAAAAAAAAGACAGATCCCCCCAAAAATGTGCAATAAGGGGAAAAAAAGGCAAATTCTCCAGAGGTGACTTAAGGGGGATCTTTGAAACTTCATGCAAATCTGTTTTAATATGTTCAAGATTTTCAAACTTTAGGCCAATCATCTATGCCAGTCATCTCTTTATTTAGCCTTGAAAGTTTTGCTGATTGTATTTTTGGGTTGTTTTATGCTCACTGACAATTCAGCTGGCAAAATTTTTGCATTCTCACAAAAATATGGAAAGATTCTTCCAGTGAAAGTGTATTTGATGGTATGAACGAGCTTGTTCCGACCAAGGTCAAAGAATGTCAGTATTCCTTGATTGTAATCAAACTTAACTCTCACCTTTTGTGGGAAAAAATCTTCTGCTACCTCTTTTACATAATCTTCTGGGGTAAGTTCGCGAAGAATATTAGTGCAAACGCACATGTAGATGGCCCAGATCTTTTCACGACTTTGAGGCTTAGTTTTAGCAGCCACACCGACAGCCCAGTAACCACCCACTTCCACATCCCAGCTGTGTTCACCAGAGGTAAAGCCTTCATAGCCGAGAATTTTGGAAAAACCCACTCTTTCAGGGTTGGAAACAGGCTGCTGATGCTTCTCACTTTTTTTTTTTGAACGAGTCAAGTTCTCCAGTACAATCAGAGACGAGCCACTGGTGTTCGGATCCAAAGTAACAGGAGCTAAACAAAAAAAAAAAAAAGTTAATACAGTAGAGCATCCTGGTTTTTAAACCCTAAAGTTTACCAACACATACAGCAGACTGTCTAAGCATAACAAGATGAACCGCAGGTAGATTCCTTACTGTACTGGACTATATCTGCCATCTTCTTCCAGACTGAGAACAGCAGGTTCCCGACATGTTTGGCCTCGTCTATTAGTGCCCCCGATGGAGTTTCTGGTTCTGGCAGCTTACAGTTGGATCTGAAAGAGTCAAGCAGTAATAGTACCAACAGAATATTTCAAACACTTGAATTTGGAGGGAAATTAAATGACTTAATGATTACTGATTATTCTATTTTTATTTTGATGGCCTATATTATGTTTTTGATTTCATATTTCTGATTTGGTGTTTTATTATAGTGATGTTTATTTTCCATGCAATCCAAATTTGCTTGGTGAGATTACCTATAACCCTTCAAGGAATTTTTAACATTCCTGCACGATATTCTTTTGTTTTTAATGTTATTTATACTGTTTTTTTTTTTTTTTTTTTTTGGGGGGGGGGGGTTTCTGTGCAAATAAATAAATACAAATACATTAAATTCCATCCATTGTTTTTCTACTACTCATCCTGGATATCTCACGAAGGCAACAGTAAAAACAGAAATCCTGACATCCCTGTCAGGATTCTGCTTAAGACAAGTTAAATTTAAGACTTGTCAAGACTTTTTTAATGCCATTTGAAATTAAATTTAAGACCGCAATAAACCCAAATTAGGGACAATTTCCCCCGAAGGTGAAATATGACTTTCTGATCCAGTAAAAAAAATGTTCTCGCTTTGTCTTCTGCGCTCTGCATTTGAGACTCCAATGTCTTGACTCCCTAAATGCCTGCCGCACTTGATTTGCACAAAATACACTGCTGTCAGCCGTGAAGAATAATCTCGTTTACAGCCATGAGTCATTCGGTAAATCATTTAAAATAAACAAATAAATGTTACCATTTATTTTGAGATTTTAGACTAAACAATCATGAAATCAGCTGTACACGAGACACCATCTGTCCGGAACTTCTCATCTCCTACGTCAGAGTAGGTAATATCCTAACATGATGCATGTGATTGGTCCAAATGTCAGAAATCCCCAATTCCAACTCCATGATTGGTGGAACATGACAGCATAAATCTGAGAGTTGCCATTACAAAAGGACTAAGAAACAATAGCTTATAATATTAGCCTTTAAAAGGTTTTTTTTAAAAAAAACATTGATAAAAATAGACCAACAGAAAGCCCATGGTTTATTCAGATGATGTGCAACAGAGGAATTATGAGATAGTATGGACTCATCGACCAGCTGCTGCAGAATCACATCAACACTTTTAGTTGCAGTAAAAACGCAGCAAAGGAGAAAACACGAGGATATTGTCCATCATGGAGCTCCCCAGTCTCTTTTAGAGAGCTGTTTGGTTTGATATTGAGCTAACAGATACCCATGGAATACCCGACAGTTACATGAAGGCACATAACTGATTTAGAAAAAAAAAAAGCACTGGTTCAAAATATGGATAAAAAAGTCCATTATCTCAAAAACCCAACAAATCAGTGGAAAACTATTTAGTCATGATGCTCAGAACTGATGGGTCTGATGTCAATTTAATACACACATTTAAATCCACGTTTTGTTTTGCTGTTCATAACCCAGCTCTAAGCAGTTGTGGTTTACAACAAATCTGTTTTGGAAATGCAGTAGATGCCAAGTAACACGCTGTCATTTTAATGTGATGTGTTCAAGAAACTTACCCCTCCATTGTAGTTTTGACATTCTATCACACAGGTAAAGAAACAACAAGAAAGAAATACAAATCAATTAATCCAGATTTGTTTAGAAGAAACATAAATGAAAATATCAACACATTAATGGTGATTACCAGCAGAAATGCTGTGTCCTCTGTTCCCATCTCCTCCTGTATGGTTTTGATTTTGTGTTTGAGTCCAACAATCTCTGTGGTCAAGTTGGAAATCCTTACATATATCGCTTTACTCTTAAGCACCGCTTCTTTCCGACATGCATCTATCCTTGCAGCCTCCTCTGCTCGCAGGAACTGGTAAAGCTTCTGAAACTCAGCACCAATCTTTTTCTCCGTCTGCTGAGCCTGGAGCTGAGGAGAAATACCTTTACAGTGGAAACAGGCTATTTCTTGGTAACCTATTGGCATTAGCCTGTCACTCACCTGGATGTGGGTGGCCATTTTATCACAGGTCAGTTTTTCCCTCTCAAATGATCCCACTTTACTTTTTAGATGTACAAGCTTGATCTTGAGTTTAGCCTGCACATAAACATTTGTGTTTACTTCACAGTACAATTAATCATTCACAAATTAAAAAAAACGTTTTTGTTTTTTTTCATATAAACTACAGTTTTGTGAAAGTGTTTCCCCCTTCCTGATTTCTTTTCTTTTTTTTTTTTTTTGCATGTTTATTACACTAATGTTTCAGATCATCAAACAAATCCAAATCCAAACAGAAAATGCAGTTTGTAAATTAAGATTTTTCTTAGTGAGGAAGGAAAAAAATCCAAACCCACATGGCCCTGTGTGAAACAGTGATTGCCCCCTAAACCTAATAACTGGTTGGACCAACCTTAGCAGCAACAACTGCAATCAAGCATTTGCGATAACTGGCAATGAGTCTTCTACAGCACTGTGGACGAATTTTGGCCCACTCATCTTTGCAGAATTGTAGTAATTCAGCCACATTGGAGGGTTTTCCAGCATGAACCGCCTTTTTAAGGTCATGCCACAGCATCTCAATCAGTTTCAGGTGGGGACTTTGACTAGGCCACTCCAAAGTCTTCATTTGAGAGGTGGACTTGCTGGTGTGTTTTGGATCATTGTCCTGCTGCAGAACCCAAGTGTGCTTCAGCTTGAGGTCACCAACAGATGGCCGGACATTCTCCTTCAGGATTTTTTGGTAGACAGCAGGATTCATGGTTCCATTTACCACAGCAAGTCTTCCAGGTCCTGAAGCAGCAAAACAGCCCCAGACCATCACACTACCACCACCATATTTCACTGTTGGTATGATGTTTCTTTTCTGAAATGCAGTGTTACTTTTATGCCAGATGTAATGGGACCTACACCTTCCAAAAAGTTAGACTTTTGTCTCATCAGTCCACAGAGTATTTTCCCAAAAGTCTTGGGGATCATCAAGATGCTTTCTGGCTAAACTGAGATGAGCCTTTAAGTTCTTTTTGCTCAGCAGTGGTTTTGGTCTTGGAACTCTGCCATGCAGGCCATTTTTGCCCCGTCTCTTTCTTATGGTGGAGTCATTAACACTGAACTTAAGAGGCAATCACTTTTTCACACAGGGCCATGTAAGTTTGGATTTTTTTCCTCCCTTACTAATAAAAAATCTTCATTTAAAAACTGCATTTTGTGTTTACTTGTGTTATCTTTGTCTTGTATTTATTTTTGATGATCTGAAACATATATGTGTGACAAACATGCAAAAAAAATAAGAAATCAGGAGAGGGGCAAACACTTTCACACAACAGTAAGTATTGGGGTGATAAGAACAAAAAGCAAAGACCATCATGTTTTTACCTTATTTAATCTAATTTTTACAGCATGTGCACTTCAGCGCACAACAGGACTTTCAACAGAAAATATTAATATAGTTCAAGAGCTGACTCTAAAAATGAAAAATGTTGACTTAAAGTTTTTGAAACAGGTTAAACATATTTAACACAACAGTTTGATAGAAAACAGTTGATGAGTCAACTTATAACTCATTTACTTTTTTGTAGGCCACTGGTCCAGCAACTAATTTCAACATTTGTGATACCATTTCTACTCAAAACATAATTATAATAAAAAGAAACATTTAAAAATATCCCAGATTTAAATAAAAATCCCTGGACCTTTCATCTTTTGAAAGCCCTAAGTCTGAATCTCCCTCTCTGAGAGCTGTCCAGTGGGGAAAAAAGTGAAATAAAGACATTCTGATGTGTCGACAAATTCGTGATTTTTTCTTTTAAACTAAATAGGCTTGGTACTGAAACTCTTAAATTACTTGGTTAATCTTTTAATGAATCCAAAACAAACATAAAAACCGTTTAAAATATAAAAACATATCTTTCTTCTAAAAAATGTACTTTTTGAGATGTTGGCCAATTTGGAAAGACAGTAAAAGTACAGTAGGCAAGGCCACATTCTCATGTCATCTTAAGTTACGGTTTCCTTAGAAACATCGTGACTTAGCAGAGTGGCATGTAGGCATATAGTATGAGATATGAGCAGAAAATAAATGTACACTACAGTCCTTAAAAAGGCATTGCTGGGTCTCAGACACAAGATCAGCCTTCTTTAAATACTTACTCTGTATTCATCTGCTGCTTCATTGATGGGAACGCAGCTGTGTTTTTTGTGTGCTTTAGATTCCCTGCAAACCAAACAGATGGGCATTTGGTCACTCTAGCAGAAAAGTTTGCGCTTCTCGCCGTGCAGGTCGCACAAGTCCTTCGATTCCGATGGGGATGCCTGACTCTTCTCTTGTCTCAGGGCCTCGGACAGATTCTTCAGCGCCAGGTTTCGTGGTGGCTGGGGCATTGGAAATATCTCTTTACAGACCGGACACGTCTTCTGACGGCTCTGTCTCCACCACTCCTGAAGACAGTGCGTACAGAAGCTGTGACCGCACAGCAGCAAGACTGGATCATTAAATATATCACAGCATACAGGACAGGTACACTCCATTTCAGATTGTGAGGCTTTTGTCGCCATCGTGTTGGTTTCTGCGCTGGTTGTCTCAATTTAAGTTACTTTCACTTTCAAAAGCTAGCTGTTGTTAGTTCAGTTTCAGGTTTTCCTGTTTCAGAATGCCACTCTCCTGTACGATAACAAATACACACACACACACACACGATCAGAAATTCCCGTCAACAGAGAAGAACGCGTTATTTGTAAGATGATCTTCCTCCTTTTTCTTTTCTAATTTTCTAAGGAAAATGGGATCAACTCTCTGCTTCCTCCTGTGTAAAGAGGGAGGAGCGTCAGCTGAGATTTCAAAACAGTCTTTATTTACAATGAACATTGATGACAATTGGGAAAGTACATGGATGGGTGTACAGATTACAGGAGTGCAACGTCCATTTACTGAGCAATTAGATTCGATTCCTTTGAAATGTAACTCATTTCCTCTGCATATTTGATCAGGTCTTTGCTTGTTCCAGATTTTTTTTTTTTTAAATCTATATTATTTTTCCTTTATAAATCTTAAGAATGAAAAAGGTCTTTTTACATATTAGGGGGAAATTCAGTTCAGCTCTGGAGCAGCAGTGAAACTAAGCTTCAGATGAACCAGAATGAAATGGGAGAATGACAGTATGGAAAAGATTTTGACTACAGTGTTTATTAATTTATATACAATTTATGAACAATGTATCAAAAAAATGGCACAAGTATCTGCAATATTTGGTGATACTCTGCTCATATTCATCTATGTCTACAGTACAAAAGAGGAAACTCATTCTTTGGTGGTTTATTTCACACTCCATGTTTTACGCAAATAAGACAAGACAGATGATATTAGATGAGATAAGATATCTTTATTAGTCACTCAGCAGGGAAATTACAGTCCAAAGAGTGCAGTAAGGGATCAGGAATAAAAAAAAAAAACATTTCTGAACCCAATTATAAAAACAAATGCAATACACATAGAAAAACATACATCTAAGGACACACACCTGATCACACCCACACCCACATTCACCCCCTCACACACACACACACACACACACACACACACACACACACACACACACACACACACCCCCAAAAAGGGGCTGGCGAAGGGGCTGTGGATTGAAAAAAAAACAAAATAACTGTGGCATAATATAACTAAAAATTGCTTTTAAAAAGATGAGAGGGGCTGGTGGGGTAATTAAAGGGGGCCAAAAGGAAAGATGAAATGAAATGGGAGAGGCGAGCGTGAAGGATAAAATAAGTTAAAGTGAAGTAAAAAATATTTTTTGTGGCGTGGTAAATAAAGTTTGTTTTTTTTTGGAAAATTTATTGATTGTGCATGTGGGAAAGAAGCAAAAATGGTAGTTTTAGAAGTGGTATATATGAGGGGCATGGGTGGAGAATGAAAGTAAGTGTAGAGGAACACAAAAGGTGAATATAAATAAATAAGAAAATGTGATAAGTAAGTATGGGGGGGGAGGGCAGCAACACGGGATAAAACGAAGAGACTAACATAATAAATATGACGTTAATTACCCATTTTATTTTTACGTTTCTATTGGCTGCGGTGCTTCCATTAATGTAAGTGGTTGAAGATTTTTGTAATAGATTTAGCTGTGTGTTGCCATCACGAGGGCAGAATAGGACTGGAGGATGTATACAATATAGAGGCTTAATAATAAATATTGAGGGAGTAGAAGGTTGTAAGATGTGATTGGTAGTTGAGCTAAACATTAGAAGTAGTAGTATGTTTAGGTTGACTAATAGAGTTAGGTGAAGTAAAAGAGTGAGGGAGGAGGAGGACGGGGACTAAAAATATTTTAAGGGACTAGAAAAGCTAAATTTGTAGAGGGGCAAGGCGAGAGGCTAAAAAATGCATGTGAATAGAAGGGGGAAAGATAAAAAGAGATGATGGTATAGAAACAAAGATGGTAAATGCTGAAAAAAGTCTGAGAAGGAGGATAGTAGAAGGGGCAGGGGGAAGAAGAAAATAAAAAGATGGGGGGGGAGAAAGGGGGAGATGGATAAAATATAGAAAGATAATAAATATGGGGGAGAAGGTAGAGGGTGATGGGGAGTAAAATAGAAGAGTAGATAGTTGGCGAAGAGTTGGTGCAGAAAGGGACGGGGAGGAGGCTGTGGCTGGGGGGGGGGGGGGGGGGGGGGGGGGGGGGGGGGGGGGGGGGGGGGGGGGGGGGGGGGGGAGGGGGGGGGGGGGGAAAAAAATATAGGGAACTTTTAGAAAAGTTAACATTTGTAGAGGGGCACCAAAGTGCATAGAGAAGGACTTATTCATTAATTGACTTTTTTGTTGTGATGGGGTGAAAGATAAATAGAGATGAGAAGAGAAGAAAAGAGGTAAATTTGATTTAGTGGTAAATAAAGAAGTAATATTGTAGAAGGTTGGTTATTGTGGAAGGGGTATGTTGGTGGAAGAATGAATAAGCAAAAGTGGTGAGGGTGAATGCAAAAAAGATGGGTGAATAAAAAGTTAAATAAAATTTAAGAATCTCTTTAAAAAATAAGGAAAAATTGGAAGAAGTTGATTGGAAGGTATGAAAGCACATATATTTAATAAGTTATCGCCTGCCACACACAAAAAGTCACGATTAAAAATGGATATGTGAAAAAAAAGGGTTGGGAATAATGTGCATATGTGGTTGAGAAATGTGGAAAAAATAAATATGTAGTTGTAAGTAAATGTATAATGTTAGATAAACTGAAAACACACAAAGCGATCATAAAAGTTCGGAAGGAAATGGAGGTGGAGTGCTTTTTAGTGGTGTATGTAAGCGTTACTGGTCTACCTAAAACAGTTAAAAGTGCAGCTATAGAACTCTGCTGCCCGAGTTCTAAAAGAAGAAAAGTGGCCAATAGTGTTTGAGGTTTTGCTGGCTGCCGGTCCATAGAGATAGACTTTAAAGTTTGCTGCTGGTCTATAAAGCTCTGAATGGTTTAGGCCCAAAATACATAGTGACCTCTTGACCCAGTATGAACCTACTAGACCCCTCAGGTATTGGTCCGGTCTTTTATCAGTTCAGAGTAGAACCAGACCTGGATAGCTGCGTTAGCTTCTATGCTCCACATGTCTGGAACAAACTCCCAGAAGTCTAGATAGCTGAAACACTTGTTTATTTAAATCAGGCTGAAGACCCACTGTTTAGTGCATTTAGTAGATTTTATTAAAAGTTAAAATCCGCACGTCTCTGTATTCTCTCTTTTTAATCTTAAATGCTTTTAATTTTGTTCTAATGCTTCTAATTGTTTTTTTCTCTCCCTTTTGCTTATAATGTTTTATGTAGCCTTTGAATTGTTTGGACATGAAATGTGCTATACAAATAAATTACCTTGCCTAAAGTAAGTGAACTTAGCATAGGCGGCGCTGGGGCTGCAGGACCGACCAGGTCCAGCTTTACAGGTGCAGTCTCCACCTCTCCATCCTCCATAACCATCACCCACAACAATGCTTTTGACAGGAATATTCAGACAGTGGCTGGTGGAATATCCACCTTCATGGACACTAAACTGACGTTTTTGTCTCAGTTATCAACACACAGCCGACTGTGTCATGATGAGGTTATGGTGCTCCTGTTTACCACCATGGACTCAACAATAGGAAAATATGTTGTGGTTGTAACTTAGTCCATTTATCATATTATCCTCCGTTAATGTGTGAGAGTGAGGAAGAAGTAAAACACCTTTTTTATATGAAATAATGAGATGTTCCATTTTAAAGACATCACTATGAATGTAAATGAACTAGATCTTACTAGAACAGAGTGCTGAGCAGAAAGTGATCAACTGCAGAAGTAAACCGGAAATGTCTGTGAAACTCGTTATAGGATTTAGGGATGTCCCGATCTGATACGTGATTGGAAATCGGGCCCGATCACGTGGTTTAGACTTGATAGAATCGGCTGTTACATCCCAATCAGGTATCGGTCAGTGTTTCCTTTACATTGACACGGCAGTGAGCGGCCATGGCCGACGTTGCTTCTCTTTTGGCCAGAGTGCCCCAATGGCAGCATTCTGTTTCCTTGCATGGTTTTCCTTCATTTAAGTTTTATGAGCAGCGGTTGGTTTGTTCTGCCTCATATGAGCCGCAGGTCCTGCAGCAGCTCAGAGCTGTATGATGCAACATCACCGGGCAGCACAGGGTTAAATGTAACGAGCAGCAGCTGTTCACCCAGATGTTAAAGTGAAGGAGGCTGTAACGTTGAACAGCAGCTCAGAGTTTGATATTGTAAAGCAAAAAATTATATATATGTCCCGTTATAGGGAAGAAGTGAAAGTGAGGTTTAACGTTATGGTAGCAGTGGTGTGGTTTATTTGGTAGGTGGTGTGTTTAACATTATGGTAAAGTGTGCAAGTGTGGTTTAATTATGGTAGCAATGCACAGTAGGTTTAGTGTTACTGGTACAGCGTGTGCACCAGTTCTACAAGGCTGCTGCTGCTGTGTGACGTGACCTGCGACAGGCTCAGAATGACAAAAAAAAAAAAAAAGAAAATGAATGCTGGTTAAACTTTGTTTGCCGTTACTTAGTGGGTAAAATCGAAGTACACATCACATTATTGTTGTTTCACAGTTTATTTAAAACCTACTGTGTTGGTTTTATTTGCTGTCCAGCAGAGAAAGAACCTAACGTTCCCATTATTCAGAGAAATGGAGAAATAACTAAAAACTTTCCTTTGAGATTTAGCCCACATACAATTGATCACAAATGACCAATTCCTCATTAATTTGGTTTTAGTTGGTGTATAAATGTATGCTTAATATTTTGTTTTAAAAATGTGATTGAAAGAATGTAATTGATTAGAGGAGGTGTCATAATAAGGTAAAATACGAATAAATCAAAGGAAAAATATAACAAATGTGATGCCCCCTGACTCCCCAATTCCACCTTCAAGCTATGATTTAAATTAAATAGTATTCAGAATCAGATCAGGCTGGTGTGTTGATGACCCCCTCTCCGACCAGTGGTATCACCACGGTTACAGCATGCTGTAGGGAAACACTGTATCTGTCTTTTTTGTTCAATTTTTTTTCATTATAGAAGTATTGGATCAGGATTTGGTATCGGTTGATCCTCATAATCTTAACTTGAAAGTCTGTCAGTCTTGACAGTCAGAGTCTGTCAACTTTCCACAACAGACTTGTAGAAGATCTGCAACATCTTGGTGCAGATGTTGAATGATCTCAGCTTCCTTAAGAAGTAGAGTCTGCTCTGACCTTTCTTGTAGATGTAATCAGTGTTGCATTTCCAATCGAGTCTGTTGTCCAGCTGAACTCCAGGTATTTGTAGTTCTCTACCACCTCCACCTCCTCTTCCAGGATGTAGACAGGACTATGCTGCTTATTCTTGCTCCTCCTGAAGTCAGCAATCATCTCTTTAGTCTTGTTGGTATTTAAGATGAGCTGATTGTTCTGCACCATTTCACAAACTGATTGACTAGTTCCTTGTACTCGGCTTCTTGTCCATCATTGATACACCCCACAACTGCAGAGTCATCAGAGTATTTCTGCAGATGACAGGATCAGAGTTGTACTGGAAGTCTGAGGTGTACAGTGTAAAGAGGAATGGTGAGAGTACAGTTCCTTGTGGTGCTCCAGTGCTGCTGACCACCATCTCAGACACAAACTAATCTAATTTAAGACAAATTTATGAATTAAATCTAAATTGAAAATGTAAAAGCCTGAAAAGTCTTTATCTTCCCTTTACACACCAGTTGTGTGTCTCTTTCTGAGTACAGGTGAAATCACAAATTCTGTTATGTTACATTTGAAGGAGATGTGGATTCAGGTGCGCAAATTACTACAGTTATCGCAGTACAAACAATCTTATTCCCTTTTTTTGGACTAAGATGCTCTACAATTTGTACTGGAAGGACACCAGTTGATTGGAAGGTATGGCACAACCACACATATTTTAATAAGTATACTCCTACCCACTCCTTTGAATATTTCTCATGAATTGTATTACTGTTACATTTATTTGTACTTAATAACGTACAATAAACAATGAATGAATATGTACACTGTAATCTTTATAATGGCAGTTTAAATATGTCTGCTAAGGATTGAAAAGAGCTTGGAAGATGTTTTACCAACTGCTCAGCGGCCACTTTCTCCACAACCTTTGAGAAGACAGGAAGTATACTTTATTGGTCTATAATTGCTGATGACTTGTCTCCTGTTTTGTAGATTGGAGTTACAATAGCCAGTTTCAAGATACTGAGTAATGTCCTGGAATGATCTGTTAATTATTATGGTAATTGGCACCGTTAAGTACTTATTATATATGTTATTTGGGAAATATTGTATCAAGTCCATGGACATGCTTGGGTCTGGAATTTGACATGGACAAAAGAATTTAATCTCGAACTCATTTATGGGTTCGAGATGGACGAAAGTTTCCTCACGTGTTAAAGTTTGATGACAGTGTTTGATATTAAAAGCCTCACCTGATTTTAAGACATTGTTGATAACATACTCGTTAAAGGGACTAGAGGCAGGAATTAAAAAAACAAACATGCTTGTCCATTTTTTTAAATACTAATGGGTGATGAGGCGCTAAATACCAAAAATAACGTTTCCACCATGTTTCTCTCCGTTGCCTTGAACAGGCTGTGTGCTGCATAAAACTGCAATTCAGTGTCCGAATTTTCTGCGCTGCCCTGCGGACGTGACGTCAAATGACGCTACATCCGCAGTTTTGAGACAGGAAGAAGACGTCGCGGTACATTCAAACACTGTAAGTGATAGTTATGGATTCTTCTGCCGTCAGCAAACGATCCAGATCAACTGAAAGACACTAAAACGTGGAACTACGAAGAAAAAGCGTAGTAAACAACATTATAGCTTCAGTTTGTGCTCCCGTGACGGCTTGGCTCGTGGCTGCAGTTACCTGAAGCACCAGTCACGGCAGTCGTGAGTTTAGTTTCTTAATCTTGCCGTCCCTTTAAAATGTTCTGCTATGACCAAACTATCACTTTGATGTTTTCCATTTATATTTAGTTGTATGACATCATTGGCTGATCGTCTCTTACCTAAAAGTTTATCTACGTCTTACCTTAATACTCTATTGTTTCCTTTTGCTTCTTTAATAATTGTTAGAAAAAAATTGTTTTAGCTGCCTTAAGTTGTGACGTGACCATATTCCTGTAATTTTTGGATATGAGACAGTCTGCGGGGAGACCAGACTTTTAGGATTCTTTGAGGAGAGTTCATTTTCTTTAACAGAAGCCAAAAAGATTAATCAAACCAATTAATTTGGTTTTAATTTAATTCATCTTCAAACTATGCTGCTTTGTTTCTGGGCATGAAAGGTACCAGTTTTCTATGTGTTTATTTTTATTTTGTGAGTTAGGTAATCTTCGTGCAATTAAAGATAACTTATGATCGGATAAACAAGTAATTAGATTATAGATTTTTGGTAAATGATCTGGTTTATGTGTAAATATTAGATCCAATAAGGTTTGAGATGAGCTAGTTGTTCTTTTTGGGCTGTTTATTAATTGCATCAACTGAAACTTAGTTGTAAGATCCTTTGTTTTTTTTTTTTTCCTTTGAGTTTTGTCAAGCCAGTTTAAATCAAAGTGCCCCATTAAGATTAATTCTTTGCTGACATACTTTTTGAGCACCTCTAATAGGTGATAAAAGAATACATCTTTGGCAGTGGGAGGTCTATAAAGTGACCAAACAGAAAAAGACATTTCAGCAGACAAAACGATTTTGACTCCCAACGAATTCCAAAGAGTTTTCAGGAATGTCAATCTGTTTACACTGTTGGCCAGGGATCCTAAATCCTGGTCCTCAGGGGCCGGTAACCTGCATGTTTTCATGGTCTTCCTGCAGAAACCCCATTGAGTCAGACTCAGAGTTGGTTGACGTTTATCCATCGATTTGACTTAGGTGTGTTACAGCAGGGAAACCATGAAAACATGCAGGACACCAGCCCTGGAGGACCTGGATTGAGGATCCCTGCAGTCTAAGCCTTCTTTCACATAAATCATGACTCTCTACCATCAGCCCTATCTTGCCTATATACATTATAACCTGCAATATTAAATATTTCCACAGGTTCTGTTGGAGACAACCACATTTTTTGAAAAACATAAAAAACCAAGATATGTGTGTTGGAATTTGACGACAATTGCTCTGATTTAGATAAAGGCCTAATGCTTCTTATTTTTAAATGGCCACCAAATAAACCCTTATGCTTCACCTTCCGTTCCTATAAGACTTCTGCATGGTTTACTGTCTGGAATATTTTTGTTGCTTGTTGGTTTCCCAGTGTGCATGATTTCATAATATTTTCCTATTTCATAACAGTCTGACTGCCTGGAAGGATCTAGCCTGGTGGTAGTTGTGCTGGAGCCTGTGTCTGATGATGCCTTCTCCTCTTTAATGGTGGAGGTAGCCAGCAGCAGATGTAATCCAGATAGGCGTGGGGGACGCCCAGCCAGTGGTGGGGAGGGCCCAGTTAGTCTGGGAGGAGGCCCAGCTGGCAGTGAAGGAGGCCTTGCTATTGTAGCAGTGAAGGAACCCCAGGTAGCAGTTGGGGAGGCCTGGCTAGCAGTGGAGGAAACCCAGGTAGCAGTGGGGGAGGCCTGGTTAGCAGTGAAGGAAACCCAGGTCGCAGTGGGGGAGGTCTGGTTAGCAGTGAAGGAAACCCAGGTAGCAGTGGGGGAGGCCTGGTTAGCAGTGAAGGAAACCCAGGTAGCAGTGGGGGAGGCCTAGTTAGCAGTGAAGGAAACCCAGGTAGCAGATGGGGAGGCCTGGCTAGTAGTGGGCCACTTTTGGTTAGCAGTGGAGGAGACCCAGCTAGCAGAGGGGCAAGCTTGGCTAGCAGTGTAGGAGGCCTGTAGCAGTGAGGGAGCCTGACTAGCAGTGAAGGAAACCCAGGTAGCAGTTGGGGAGGCCTGGCTAGCAGTGAAGGAAACCCAAGTAGCAGTGGGGGAGGCCTGGTTAGCAGTGAAGGAAACCCAAGTAGCAGTGGAGGAGGCCTGGTTAGCAGTGAAGGAAACCCAGGTAGCAGTGGGGGAGGCCTGGCTAACAGTGAAGGAAACCCAGGTAGCAGTTAGGGAGGCCTGGATAGTAGTGGGCCACTTTTGGTTAGCAGTGGAGGAGACCCAGCTAGCAGAGGGGCAAGCTTGGCTAGCAGTGTAGGAGGCCTGTAGCAGTGAGGCAGGCCTGGTTAGCAATGGAGGAGGCCCAGGTAACAGTCGAGGAGGTCTGGCTAGCAATGGAGGAGGCCCGTCAGTAATGGGGGAAACCTGGCTAACACTAGAAAAAGCTTAAACTGCAGTGGAGGGAATCTAATAAGCTCTGTGTGCATCATAAGCCCCGTTTCCACCAGCGGGTCTGGGTCGGGTCAGGCCGGATCGGTCCACGTTTTTTTGCATCTCCACAGATAAAAACTGGGACGGGTACCCTTATATCCGACCCGACCCGGCCTACTTTTTTGGCACCCTTCGGTAGGGGTACTGATCTAACCGATCCAGACCAAAGAGGTGGAGCTAACACATAGCAATACATTGATTTGTTGAAAAATCTCACTTCCCTCGTGACCAAGTGTAAAAACAAAGCCGGGGTGACTCCTTTTGTTTCTGTCACGTGTGGCGCGGTGTTTTGGTTAAACGGTGTTGCACAGCGATGATGTCACGCGATCACGTAGCAGCGCTGTCCAGCGCCTCCAGAGTGGGTACAGGTTGCTGTGGGGACGCAGCGTGAAATCAACACATCCGTACCAAAACCCACCCGATCCGGCCTGGCCCGACCTGACCCGATCCAGACCCGCGGGTGGAAACGGGGCTTTAGTTGGCATTAGGTGTTGTCCAGGTAGTAGCTGCAATCCCTTTGCTAGTACTTGAGATCCAGCTAGCTGACAGTGTGTTGAAGTTTGCTGTGACTGTATAGCATCAATGTGTTTCAGTGACACAGGACCAGGCTTTATCTCAACATCACCAGCCAGGAGCAATATCATCTTGAAGTGCACAATTCTTGAGCAAGATTTAGATTTGGATGATTGTCCATTTTTACGTGGAGGTGGCCTTGCATGTCCATCATCCTGCACTGTTGTGAGGGGAAAGTTCTGACACAGCTTGGCTGAGCAGAGGGTCTGATTTTCTACATTTTGTTGAGGACTAACTGAGCACACCAGCAAGTATAGATACGAAAGCAAGTAACAAATAGATTGATAGCATATGATCTTTTAAAGCTTTTTGTGGTTTTAAAAAGCTTTTGGGGGAAACACATAGGATCTGCCAAACTGTGTGTCTGCACCACGGCAGCCATCTTGCCATCCTGAAGGCCTTCCTCTTGTGGTTGAGAGCTTTCAGGTCGCATGTGATCCAGGATTTATTGTTAGCAGTAAACAGTCTCAGCTGGCAGGGTGGATGTCTGCAGAATTTGACATATTCTGTGATACAGTCAGTCATGCTGCAAAGATCTTCCCGTGTGGATCACACTTCCCAGTCTGTAGCCTCAAAGCAGTCTGCAGTGCCTCTTTGGCCTTCTGATTCCACCTCCTAACTGTCCTTGTAGATGAAGGCTGCCATCCAACATGAACAACATACTTTGGTGTCTGGAGGACCAGGCTGTGATCTGACCCACCAAGTGGGGGAGGGCGGTGGCTCTGCATGCGTCCTTAGCATTTGCATACAGGAGGTCCAGTGTTCGGTTGGCTCTGGTAGGGCAGCTAACTGGTAAAAGATTGGTCAGGTTTCTCCAGTGTAACATTGCTAAAGTCCCCAGTGATGGTGATGAGTGCATTAGGGCAGGGTTTCCTAATCCTGGTCCTCAGGGACCCCTGCCCTGCTTGTATTCCAGGTTTCCAACTCCACCACACCTGATTCAGATCAACTGAACTGCTCATCAAGTTCTTTGCAAGCTGCTAACAAGCCTTTCATCTGAGTCAGATGTGTTGAAGTAGAAACATTTTGAAAACCAGCAGGACAGGGGTCCTCAAGGACCAGGATTGGGAAACACTGCATTGGGGTGCTGGGTTTATAGCAGTGATACAGTGGAGTGGATGGTGTCATGCCCTGCCTCTGCGTTGGCTGATGGGGGATGTAAACCGCTACAACAATGGCGGACTGAGGGATGTAACATCAGCACACTCCCACCACAACCAGTTCAATACTTGCCAGGTGAATCTCTGGCTGGACTGCCTGGGTTTGCTACAGGATGTTCTGCATGACCATGAGGTGATGTCTTGTGTGGGTGGGTGATAGCTGCTGGTGGGATGTGAGGAGGCCAGCTGTGGGCATGCTGGAGGTGGTCGGCATTTTATCCGCTGGTGGCTTATGCGGTTGTGGCATCATTGCTCTAGAGAAAGTTGCCATCATGTCCTGGAACATTTGGGAGTTTAAACGTTGCTGTTCCTGCATCATCTTGAGTGATTCCTGCTGCAGTTTCGTAATATTCTCAGCTATAGTTTTCTCCTCCTCCGTACGTTTTGGGTCTGTCTGGTCAACTTTTCCTGTGTAAAATGTAGGGATGTAACGATAACCGGTAAAATGGTTAATCGTGATAAAATTCCCAACAATTCGTAATACCGCTTCAAAATTTAATTATCGTGAAAACCATGACTGATTACTGCACTTTGAAAAACTCCCAGTGATACTGCTTATTGGCTAGAAAAGCAGCAGCAGTCCCAGGTTGCGGTGTTTAATTTATGAAAACATGGCAGAAGGCGACGAAGGCACCCACGTGTACAGTAATTTTGAGATTTTTCCCCCTTCAAAAAGGACAAAGTAGGCATTTAGACCCATTTTGGATATATTTAAAGATGCTGGGGGGTATTTCTATAATACCATGATTAAAATGATAACCGTGATCATTTTGGTCACAATAACCGTGATATGAAATTTTCATATCATTGCATCCCTAGTAAAATGTGGTTCTCCAGAAGACTTGCAGAAACATCACTGCTGCTTTTTCTTTGCATGCTTGTGCTCCAGGAATTGCCCACTGGAGGTTTCAGATCAGGTTCAGGTCCAGGCTCAAGCTGGTGGAGCCTTTGTCCTCTCTCATTAACATAACGATGGTGTCGTTCACACCTGAGTTAGGATGTCAGCTCAGAGCTAATCCAGCCACCCAGAGTCTCTCGGGGGAGGGGGGTTGAGTGGGGCTGTGTTCTTCCTGAAGTCCACAATCATCTCCACTGTCTTCAGTGTTGAGCTCCAGGTTGTTCAGCCTGCACCAGGACACCAGGAGCTCTGTCTCCCAACTGTAGGTGGACTCATCTCTGTCAGAGATTAGACCAATGAGGGTGGTGTCGTCCACAAACTTCAGGAGTTTGACAGACTGGTGACTGGAGCTGCAGCTGTTGCTGTACAGGGAGAAGAGCAGAGGGGAAAGAACAGCCCTGAGGTGATCCAGTGCTGATGGTCCAGATGTTTCTATCCCAGCTTCACGTGCTGCCTCCCTTCAGACAGAAAGTCTGTGATCCACCTGCAGGTGGAGTCCGGCACATTCAGCTGGGAGAGCCTGATGTGCTGGAGGGATGGATGTTGGTACTGAAGGCAGAGCTGAAGTCCACAAAGTTTGACCTGACGAAGATCCAGTGGGATCGAAACGTTGGAATTAATGCAGCTGGGAATAAATGTGCAGGCCTTTTTCACTTTCCATGCAACCATAGCAAGACAGAAGAAGCTGAACACACTGGGACATGAGAAAAAGACAACCTGAGTAACATCACAAACAACAGAGGAATACATTCAGAGATGGGGGGCATTCCCCATCTATAGCCTTATTTTAAAAACTCCCTCCATGTTGTTGGGTCAAAGAATGATCAGTGATGAATGCACGGCGGTTTGTGCAATCTAAACTATCCTGGTTGAGATTTGGTTTGAAGAAGAACTAGACCATGTCAGTATTTTTTTATATTTCTATACCAACACATTCAGTGCAAAAGAAAAAAATATTTACTTTGTACGACTAAAACTTCAGACTTATTGAAAGTCATTTTGTATTATTGAAGGTGACAATTACTTTTCACTTTTTGTACTTAAGTACATTTCAAAACATTTTTACTTTTACTTAAGTGAAACAGTTTGACCGAGTATCTGTACTTTTACTTTAGTAGGAAATGTGAGTACTTTTGACACCTGGTTTCCAGATGATTTTTTTCATTCAATCCCTATAAGACATATTTAAACCGCCATCATAAAGATTACTGTGTACTTATTCATTAATCGTTTGTGTGTTATTAAGTACAAATAGATATGACAGTAATACAACTAGAGATAAATGTTCAAAGGAGTGGGTAGGGGTATAAACTTAGTAATATACAGCATGTGTGGTTGTGCCATACCTTCCAATAAACTGGTGTCTTTCCAGTACAAATTGTAAAGCATCTTAGTCCAAAAACAGGGAATAAGATTGTTTGTACTGCAATAAATTGAGTAATTTGTGCACCTGAATCCAAATCTCCCTCAAATGTAACATAACAGAATTTGTGATTTCACCTGAACTCAGAAAGGGACACACAACTGGTGTGTAAAGGGAAGATAAAGACTTTTCAGGCAGTGTGAAAGTCGTCCTACGCTATCTTTGTGGGGACTTGTGTCATTCTATACCAGCCAATAGTGGACCTCTGTCGTTCCACATGGACCAAGAGTGGACCTTTTTCCTGTAATGCAAATCAACAAAATAAAATACATTCCTATAGACGAGTTTCACAGACATTTCTGGTTTACTTCTGCAGTCAATCACTTTCTGCTCAGCACTTCCGTTCTAGTAAGATCTGAGTTCATTTCAATCAATAGTGACGTCTTTAAAATGGGAACATTCTCATGTCTTTCATATAAAAGAATGTGTTTTATTTCTTCCTCACTCTGCTACGACATTGAACTGGGAGGATAAAATGATGAAATGGACTAAAGTTACAACCAGCAACATATTTTCCTACTTTGTTGAGTCCATGGTGGTAAACAGGAGCACCATAGACTCACATCATGACACAGTCGGCTGTGTGTTGATAGCCGAGACAAAAACGTCAGTTTAGTGTCCATGAAGGTGGATGTTCCACCAGCCACTGTCTGAATGATTCCTGCCAAAAGCATTGTTGTGGGTGATGGTTATGGAGGATGGAGAGGTGGAGACTGCACCTGTAAAGCTGGACCTGGTCGGTCCTGCAGCCTCCAGCTGCCGTCCTATGCTAAGTTCACTTACTTTACAACGTACATATGTATTTGTTTCCAAGTTTCTGCAACCACATATGGCACATTATGTCCCAGAACCCTTTTGGTTTCACAGTATCCATTTTTAAATAGTGAGGTTTGGAGCTGTTTGTGTGTAAAGAAGTGGGTAGGAGTATACTTATTAAAATATATGTGGCTGTGTCATCCTTCCAACAACTGGTGTCTTTCAGTATAGTTGTTGTGCATCTTATTTTTAAAAAAAAAAAGAATAGGAATTTGTTTTAAAAATATGTTGTTTAACTTTTTTTCAATCTGATTGTGTATGTGTGCATGTCCCTGCCCTTTTGTGGGGATTTGTCTTTGTTCAGCAAAGTGGACCCTGGTACATATGAAAAGTGGGGACGTGACAGAAAAGTATTACTTATGTTATGTTGAACGGGTAAAGTAAGATTTGTCAATCTGGTGTTGGTGGGGGTTAGAATGTGGGATAGAGCTGAGAGGATAGGGGGACTGGAAGATAAAAGACGGATAGAGACTGAGGGGTTAGTAGGTCATACTGGGTAAGAGGTACTGAGTATTTTGGGCCTAAACCATAGAGCTTTATAGACAGAGAGAATTTAAGTCTTCTTGATGGCGGAGCAGTGCAAAGACCAGACGGACTGATGTGGAGGGGAGACGGGAGAGAGTGAAGAGTGCGTGTTAATGGTTTAGGTAGACAGTAAGGACGTGTTAGTAGTAAGGACTGAAGATGAATGCATGGATAGTTTTTCAGATTTTGAGACATAGTTGTGAGATGTTAGGTGATAGTAGGCTGATTTAGTGTGTTTGATGTGTTTAAAGTTTAGGTTGAGTACATTGAGTACATTGTACTTTACAACGTACATATTTATTTGTTTCCACAAGTTTCTGCAACCACATATGGCACATTATGTCCCAGAACTTTTGGTTTCACAGTATCCATTTTTAAATAGTGAGGTTTGGAGCTGTTTGTGTGTGTGTGTAAAGAAGTGCGTTGGAGTATATTATTAAAATATATGTGGCTGTGTCTACTTCAATAAGGTGTTTTAGTATAAGTTGTTGTGCATCTTATTTTTTAAAAAAAAAAAGAATAGGAATTTGTCTTTAAAAATATGTTAGTTTAACTTCTTTATTCACCCAATCTGAATTGTGTATGTGTGCATGTCACCCTGCACCATCTTTGTGGGGACTTATGTCATTCTGTGCAGCCAACAGTGGCCCTGTCGCTACATAGAACAAGTGGGGCTTGTTGACAGAAAAGTTTTTCATGTTTGTTGCAGTAAGAAGATTTGTCAATTGTTGGTTTTTGTGGTTTATTGATTGAATTTTCTGTTGGGGGTGAATTGTATGAATTGAGGTATAAAATAAAGGTAATTGAATTGAATTAGTCTTTATGGAGTTTGGAGTTGGCGGCTGACATAATGTTAGCTTTTCTGGAAAAGTTCGGAAAATATTTGCGAGACAAGTCTCTCCTCCTGTGAGTGTTGTGGTTGTGGTTCGTTACTAAGTGTAATGATGAGTGAGGTCATGTATACATGTTTGTAGCTGACTTGGCTGTAAATGTTTAGCTCTAACTAACCAATAGAGAGGAAAGTGTGTTCTGGGCAGTGAGGAAATTAAATTAATTAATTAAAGAAAATGTTAATATTGTTAATGTCCTTGCGCGCTCTGATTCTGAGGCCTCGGGCAGGTTCCCCAATCTGAATTGTGTATGTGTGTTGTCATTCTGTTCCAGCCAACAGTGGACCCCTGTCGTTACATATGAACCAAGTGGGGACCTTGTCTGACAGAAAAGTATTACTTCATGTTATGTTGAACCGGGTAAAGTCAAGATTTGATCCAATCTGTTGGTTTCTATAGCTAGGCTATTATCAATCTGACTTGAATTTATCTGTTAGGCACTCCGAGGTGACATTGTCATGAATTGAGGCTATACAAATAAAGGTCAATTGAATTGAATTAAGTCCTTCTCTATGGCAGCTTTGGAGTTGGCCGGCCTCTTGACATAATGTTAAGCTTTTCTGGAAAAGTTCGCCTTGAAAATATTTTTAGTCTTAGACCAAGTCCATCTCTCCTCCTCGTGCAGCTGCTTTGTGGATCTGTGGCATTACGCTTTAACTCAAGTGTAATGATGAGTGCAGATCACTGTAATACATGTTATGCTATCTGAACTTGGCTGTAAATGTTTAGCTCTAACTAACCAATCAGAGGACGGAAAATGCTGATGTACATACCTTCTGGCTGACCACGTGAGGCAAATTTGAAATTTAATTAATTGAAGAAAATGTCTATTTCTAATATTGTTAATGTTACATCTGCCAGCGCTACTGATTCTGAAGGCCTCAAGCAGGTTCACCCAATCTGAATTGTGTATGTGTGTATGTCATTCTGTGCCAGGCAACAGTGGACCCCTGTCATTACATATGAACCAAGTGGGGACCTTGTCTGACAGAAAAGTATTACTTCATGTTATGTCACTTTTATCATTTTGTCCTTTTTTTGCTGTGTCCCTTTCGAGGAAAAAAATGAGGGAAAAAAGTGAGGTCGGGAGCTCTTTGTGTGTGTGTTGTTAATCTGTGTATGTCCTCAGTGTAAAATATCTGGTAACTGCAGTAATCAGAACATGGCTACTCCCATGGTTCTGGCTGTGAAACTTGTCTGTAAATGTAGTTTGAGGCAAAAAAAAAAAAAGAAAAAAGAAAGTAAATTGACTGCAAAAAAAAAATAACGTGTAAAAAAAGTAGACTTTTGGTTATTTGTTTCACACAGAATCATAATGTATATTAGTGGCCATAGAGGAAATGTTTTCCCATAATACAAATTACCAAATGAAATGCACTCCTTTGAATAAAGATGAAGGACAAATGTTAATTTTAAAATTGACTGAAACATTTTTTTTGAAGTAGTCAAGTTTGGGAACTTCAGAAAAAGGATAAATTGGTTTTAATTGATTAATCAAAGTACAGAGAAAGAAAGCACCTTATTTTTGATCATTTTATTTAAAATTGTATTTAGATTTTTTTTCAAGTACTATATTTAAGATACCTTCTTAAACTTAGCTTTTATATTTTGTTACAAATAAACTGGTCAAGACACTGGTTTGCTCACTAGATAGCCTGTCTGTCAGTCTGTCAGCCACTCTACAGTCTGAAAGGCCTCTATTGGCATGCTAATTGGGGTGTGTAAAAAGCGACGTGTGTGAATGGGTCGTTGAATTTTCTTCCCCAGCCGGCAGTGGTGCTGCTGAACACTGCCTCACACACACACACACATCCAGGTCCCCTGTTGGCAAAAGTTAAAAAAATTCTCCAGATGGTTTATAACATGTTTTTGACATGATTTAAAGCATGTCCAAGAGGGGACCTAAAAAATGTCCCCTGTTGGTTCAATGGTCCCCTGTTGGTGAATGTGTAACGACACAACAGTCCACACTTGGATAGGTACACAAGTCACACACACACACACACACACACACACACACAAACCTCTATACAATATAAACATTTACATCTTGTCTCTACTGCCTCACCATTCAACTGAAACATTAATAATATAACATAAGATAAACATATAAACATCTGGACTGACACTGTGGTGAGGAAACAATATCTTGGGGATCCTCCATCCAAGTGTGGCAAGATACACAAAGGGGGGCCTGGGCAGGATTCAATCCCCAGACTCCCGGGTGAGAGTCACATGCGCTTACCAGTCAGCCAAAGGGATATCCCTGTGGCCAAGTAGCTGGGGTGCATGATAAACTGGAGGCATAGTGACAGGACCCCACACTGTCACACGAGGAACCAGCCCACCCACTGCTGTGTAGAGCATCACTAACACTACCAGGTCTGCACAACAGCCAGAGTCATATGCAGCACCCGCTAGGACCACCCCAAAAAGGACGACCTCACAGTGACAACCCCGCAGAGCGAGCACGTAATAAAAAGATAAAAATAGATTAACTCAAACAACTAAATGAATCAATAAATGAAATTCAGCTGAAAGCAAAGCTAAAAATGTAGGTTTTGAGCCACGTTTTATAAGTATCAGTTGAGATACTATCAGTTGAGAACCCCTGAGGTTCTCCGGCAGGCTGTTCCACAAGGGCCACAATAGTGGAACGAGGTCCTGCCGTCCGTTCTGGTCCCCACCCTTGGAACAACTAAAAGACCAATATCAGAGGACCTAGGTCAGAAAAATAAGAAGGCCCAAGACCATTAAGACACTTACAAACCACTAAAAGAACCTTATAATCAATCCTGAAATGCACGGGGAGCCGATGCAGTGATTTTAAAATGTAATGTGTTCCTGCCCTCTGGTCCTCGTCAACATCGTTTCAAAGAGAATCAGCAGTTATTTCACTAATTTTTCAAACAAAGAAAAGTCAAATGAATCCCTACTATGTCTGAAATACAAAAAATCATCCCGTGAACACAATTTCATGGAAACAGATTTACAGTATAACATACACATGAAATGAAATAAAATTAAATGTATGAAAAGAAAAATACATTTTTAATTCCAGAGGAGAAATTCAAAAAAGAAAATCACACACCTCTTCTTGGAATTCAGAACCCCACCACTTTTTCTTAGCCATATTTTTTACGTTAAAACACATACATAATTCTCATGCATCAGATTCTCAGCATTGAAATTCACAAGTAGTTTGCCTCTTGACTTTGAACTGTTTTGGTATGACATCACACCGAGTAGTCCACTATTGTGCCCACTGTTTAAATCTCATATAGCCATTATGTTAAAATATTAAAACTAAAATCAAGCTAAAACTTTCTCTTGTACGTGTATGTGTGTGAAGTGTGTGCAAAAACATCAACCATTTGTGCATCGGTGCTGGGGTTAGCTGTCAGACTAACGTGTTATCCATATCTCTCACAGAGGAAACTCTACACAGTGCAAGCTTAGTTACATAACTTTTCCTCTTACCTCTCCTTGTGTAATTATCACAACTGGGAATAGTGGTGCAGGAGTCGATTTTTGTGACTGTTTCTGCACTTAAATATTATATCCATAACCATAAAACATTCATTGCACATAAAGCCAAGTATTCTGGATCTGGCCACAGTAGCCTCCCCAGGGTGGTGCGGTAAAACCGTCCTTAGCCACCATTAGGTGGAGAGACCTGTAAGAAATACTTGACCGAGACTGGGACTGAACGAGAGCAAGAGCACAGCTGATGGTAAACTAATTTCATTGGCCTGATTTCCCAACTCCACCCCAACACACGCAAACCCACAAACACACACACATACACAAGTCAGACCTCTGTTAAGACTTTGAATGTGGGACAAAATCACACACACTCTTGTGCTTTCCATCTTCTCTCTCAGCTGCTCTCACACGCTCTCGATCATCATCTCAGTGAGTAAGACATCTGCTCCATCATCTGCCTTCAGGGAAAAAGAACTTGGAAGAAGTTCAGCAAGAAACTTTTACTTTAGGACTGACTATTTTAGAGATGCTAAAAACCCTTCTGAAAGTTAGAAACACCTGAAACCTGAGACTTAATAAGCCTGATCATCTGAAGAATAGAAACGATTCAAGAACAATCATCATAAAAACTGTATACTCAGAAAAGAGAATTTAATTAACATTGCGTTTTACCTCTCTTTATTAAGTGTGTCAGTTCATTGTTGCTCTTGTAACCAGAGAAGCAGTCATGCAGCTAGACATTACAGGAATTTACGATGTGTTAAATGTTTCCTTTGTTCCTCTCTGCAGCAGCTCGCTCTGACAATTAGGGAAGGCAGCAACCTGCGGTGAGCTCATTGCCACCCCAACCTACAGTATGATGTCTTCAGCAAAACGTTTGGGCAGAATTATTTGCTTGATGTTATCAGGGAGATACCCTTTCACTGAAAATAAGCATGTAAAGACACATAATCAACTTGATCCTAATGAATTAATTTGATAAGTTTTTTCTTTGTACTTTAAGTGTATGTTAAAATGTGAAACCCCAAAAATAAGATGCTCCAGACTTGTTTCTATGCGCTCAGCCCCTGAAATAAACCTCAAGTGGTTTGGCAAACCTATTTGAGATAGTTGGTGGGCGCAGGAAAGGGAGAGGTATAGGTTAGCTGTAGTAATAATCATAAATCACTTCTGAAATGCTGCCATGTCACATGCCACACCGCTCCACTAATGACCAGGCCCATCTTTCACCGAGTATTTTTATCTGTGTGCCCTGACACTCGACTTCTGGAATCGTCCTCTCGTTTTACGTCGTCAGCACCTCGACCCGGCCTGAGCGCAAGTTCTTCACATATCTATAAATACCAGCCAGCTAAATGGCATTTTCTATCTCCCACCCCCTGCTTGGCAAGAACTGGGAGCTCTGTGACTTGGCAAACAGATTCACAGCCCTGTATCACTAAACATCTTAGGGCTTAGGCCCCCTCCCTCATCTCAGCAGCACCCTCTGGAGAACAGCTGGCCAAAAAAATAGATCCACCTGCCACCGCCTTAAAATGCCAGAAGGGTTTCACTTTGATTAGGAAGCTTCAACTGGTTATAATCAAGGTTTTGTAAAAAATAGCCAAATATAAAAGAACTTGTAATATTACAGGTGGGTTTGAGGCATCAACATGCATCAGTGTTTGTTGACTCATTCAAACACTTTCACACACAGGGAGAGAAACGCACGAACACCTGTACATGCTTCCTCTGTGCAGAATGTTCTGCCAAGATCTTTAAGCTTGCTGACATGAGGCACTAGAGAGTGCAGGTCAGCGACAGATTCCTGCTATTTTGGGCTGCGTCACAGCGTGAGGTTTTAATTCATTCTGCCGGAGTGTGTCAATCACTTAACGGCCGGATTCAGACCTGGAGTTGCTGCTGGAGGAAGAGGCGCCACACTCTGTCTTATTCTTCTCACTGGAGTCAAACAAGAAGAAAAAAATAGATCATTCAATAGGTCATTACAGATATATCAAATGGATTTGTTGAATCTCTATGAGTAGGGGAGCCAGAGAGAGATCCGACCCAGTTTTGTTTTGTTTTTTTCCACTCAGCTTCATCAGTGTCAGCCTCATCAACCCACAAAGATGTGGCCATGAAGTGGTATGATGGTTGTGGGCTCTAACACCAACCTTACCAAACTTAAAAAGGCCAGGAAATTTCTGCTCTCTTTCAATATTCCTGATCCTTTTCCCTCATCTTAAAAAAAAAGGAGAATACGCATCAAAGCTAAAGACAGGAAAGAAATACCTCAAATTAAACCTGGTTTGGTGCAAAACACACACAATACGTAAAAGCTGCATGATGCTGACATGGTGCTACACACACAGGGCTAATTTTCGGAGGAATGTTTGGTTATCAATAGACCAAAGGACTTTTGAAGTAATATTTGTAGAAGTATGTCTGCCTTGTAAAGAAAAAGGCATCCTTTTTCTTCTTCAATCTGGGCTTTGGTTTGTGTATGTTTACCCTGTGTTGAGTCCAAAAGATGCCGAACTCAATGGTCAAAATTTAACCTTGAAAACACTGGGTATCATTTGACAACGAATGAGCTATCTGCATTTAAACAATGGCTGGCACATGGAACAGGAAGTTTTGGCCTGGATATCTAATATTTGATATCCACCTGGTACACAGGAAGACCAGATACATTGGCCATTGTCCCCCAGAGACATGGTCATGAGACAGTGGCTGACAGGTTCCCAGGCTGCTACATTGCATTTTCTACTGCTTTTTGAGGTCAGCTGAGGTGACTGTATGGACAGGTTGGCATCTAATGTACTAAGTGTGTTATGGGCTCATCTGAATCTTATCAACAACAGGTGAGAGGAAGCAGCTGATTACTCTGTGGATGCTTTCAGAAATAGTTCAGTGAATATAATGACCCTTTGGAGAGCTTCCCAAGGAATTGCATATCTTTATTTCCCCAATGAATATAGCCTCAATAAAACATGCATTTCACAATCAGGCACAGTCGTTAGATGAAATTTTATTGCAATAGGGAAATTTTCATTAGGAACAGCTGTTTACGGGTGCAGTCATATGTTCAACCAATGTACATAAACTTCACAATCAGCCAATGGGCAATATATCACTTTTGCGTTGTGTGGTGGTAAGCTGAATAAAAAAGAATTTAAAGATGAAAGACCTGTGTTCATCGTTAGTTTCTACAATATGGACACAAATAAAGGCTGAATGCATGAAAAATATTCAAGAGTCTGAAAATGTTTATTGAGCAAAGAAGCCCCATCCAAAGAGTTTGGTACCACCACATTAAACAGTATGTTTTTCCTGCAAACCAACAATTTGTTTTTTTATCAAAGTCCCTTTGTTGCTATTTCTTGTAGCTTCTGTGTGACTGTTGCACCAGTTGATTGTTTTACTTGAACAAATGAGATAAAAATTTAATCCCACTGGATTTAGGGAAAGCCTATTAAAAAATGACTATAATGCAATGAGCAAATTACAGACAGTTTTATAATGAGCTTTATGTTGCTCTAACTTTCTCACTTTTTGCATAAATATCTAAGCATTCTCCTCATCTGATGCATGATAATCAGTAGTGGCTGGTAAGTGATCATTATTTTCCTTGCTATGCTAGCACCTTGCTACTGTTTGCCATGCTACTGTCTGTTCACAGGCTATGCCAAGGTTTCAATTTGACCCTCCCAATGCAGTGCCAAAACACACATCAGTCATCATGTGGTGTCATGCTTACTATGCATGGCATCATATGACTTTGCACTGCTCACCCTGTCCACCCCCATAAAGTAAATGACTAAAAAGCTCAGTTGTAAAGCAGCGTCACCTTGCAGAATGACATACCAGGTTTCCATTCTCAGCTGTTTCACTCTGGAATTTGCGTCTCTCTGTAATTCTCTTCACTCTTAGGGTCTGCAGCAGCGGTGCAATGCAAAGAAAATATTTCTTCAAATCTTTGAAGCTGCAACAAAGCAAGGTGATGTCATTTCCTGCTATAGCAGCTACATGTTGGCTGTTAATAAACATTCTGATCTGAGACAGGATATACATATTTGATCATTTCCATACATTTTCCACAAAGATGTGAGGTCCAAGGAAGTCTTTTCACCCCAAATGAGGATGCTTTTGAACCCCATAAACTGGATAATGCTGTTACTGTATTTGTTTATGTGTGAGAAATAAAGCAAGAAAGAAAATAGATGCATGCAATTTGTGTGCATTTCTTGTGTGCAAACATCAGCCGGCTCTTTAAACCAACAACTGGAGATCAGTCAGAGGAGGTTGCTGGGATCACGCTCTCAGATAAATGACAGCATGGTAAAAGAGCGCTGGCCAGCGGGATCCAACAGTCACAGAAACCATAAGCCATAACAAACACTCAAATTTTCAAATAAACAAAACTCCACGGTCAAATCTATCATCTTTCTGCGGCCCCTGTGAAGCAACGCTGACTTCACTCCCACAGGATCTATTCGAGCCATGCCGTGGAATGTTTGTTATTTTGTTATACATGTCCAGGATGCTTTCTGGCTTTTATTGGCATAATTCTTCTCAATTTCTCTGCATACAGATTAAACAGCAATGTGTTTCTTTGCTTTCATGTCTGCTCATACTGTTTCCAAAAGGCCTTATTTCAAGGACAAGTTCCCCCACTTACTTCTCTTTATATGTTGAGTTATGAAAACAGCTTCAGGTTCATTTGCAATGGTTTATATTTTACCAGGAATCCTGTGAAGGATCTGGTGCCTTCCCATTGAAAAGGGGCAGATTAGGGTTTCATCTGTGTTGCTTACAGGACTTTTGAAAAAGCTTCTTGAATAATTTTGCAGATTTTAATGAGATCTTTAATAAGATGAGGCTATATCAAACTCACTAGTTAGAGAAACAGATATTTTCTCTGTCGTTTTCTTTTTAGGCTTCATTGCATAATTTACTGGAAAAATTAAACAAATGCATAGACATATTGGCAGACAGAGAAAATAGTCAGTGGGTACATGTTGTTTTTGTTCAGATGGGATATTTAAAACTGCAAGCACGTCATTTGGACCAAACTATTAATAAGAAGTCATTTTGGTGTCCTCCCACCCCGAATCCCCTCCCTCCCGCTCTGACTGAACCCCATTACTCCTTTGGACACTTGCCCAACTGTGTCCGCATGGCAGCTGGACGCATGCGCAGCAGCGCGCTTCTCAATTCTGTCCAATGCCTCTGAAGAGCCTGGTGCGCAAACTTGGACGCGGACTTAAAATAATGTTATTTCCCGCGGAAGTGAGCGTCCCTGTCACCGAGACAGAGACACGTAACTTGAGATTAAGTTTGTAAATGTGATTAATCAACCCAGAATTACTCCTTCGACTTTCTTTCTGCTTTTTTCTCGGACTCTTGCTGGTAATGGCCAGCATTGGCTGAAGTGTTTTGATCCAGTCAGTGACAGCCTGCGAACAGCAGGGAGAGCTGTGCGGCGGCCACACCGCAGTTGATCATGAGCGCTTCCAAGCACTGAGGGGAAATCTGGGAGCTGATTTCTTGCAGGAACGACAACAATCAATTTGAAGACAGGTAAGGTGTGCTTGCGCTTGTATTTTATTTTAAAGAAATTAGGTAAAAATGTCATTTTACTTACTTTTTATGCAGTTTCAATTCTATGTTTTAATTCTACCTAATTTGTCAGAATTCAAAGTGTGGGCTACACTTCAGGTGTTTCAGGTCTGAGAAGACTTTCAGTCGTCCCAGTTGTTTTAATTCATGAGCAGAATTAGAAATAGTCATCAAAAGATGTTCTGTTATTTGATCTTGGCTTAGTTTAGAGTTATCCTTAAAAACATTTTATTGGAAGTTGTATCATGTTTGACAACAGTGACCGTAATAGTTTTAATAGCCCATTTTGTATTGAGTCATTTTCAGTTTAGATTTCATATATGTACTTTAACCATTTATTGATGCCTTTTAAAACAGTTACTTAACAGGAAGTAATTCAGCTCTGTCTCTGATGAATTTGTGTTTTTCTTTAAGAGGCTTTGAAAAGAAAAGAAAAAACAATGTATCCAAACAGAGCTTTTCTTTTCTTTTCCATTTTGTTTTGTTTTGTTTTATTTACTTATTCATTTATTTATTTTTACATGTGTGACTGCAGCTCGTTGCCCTTTCTCCATTTGTTTATCCAGCGGTTAGTGGACACACGGAGAGACAGTTTGGTCCCCCGCAGTGTTCCGTCTCCATCCCGCCGTGCGTCCTTTGCTTTTTCTCCCCATCTCTTCTCTCGTCCCACGTGGAGTTTGTGTTTATATTTGATATGTAGGAAATGGGAATCTTATACCACGGCCCGGCTCTCGGGGCTTGAATGGCCCCTGGCTATAGGCCTGCCCCTAACAACATGACAAGTTACACGCCGACGCAAAATCTGATAGGGGCCTACTGCGCCGTAATCCGTGCAGATTAGATTTCACATTAAGGACTCATACTTAACCAACGTGCATTAATGCGCAAGACATGGATGGACGCGAAAGGATCAAATCTTTCACACGGAGAAGCTTTGAAAGCATAATTGCTGTGCCTAATTTCTACAAAACAAAATAACCGCTCTGCCATCGTTGCGCGCATTATGAAGTTCCCTTCTCGACTTTGTGAAGCTGAGGGAAGTTTAAAAATTATTATCACGAATTTTTTCATCAATTTATTTAATTGCCAATCAGCTAAAATGTGTCATATTTGCAACACGGATGGAAGTGATTCTGATTTATTGATTGCATTTTTTTCTGTCCAGGACATCATATAAAAACAGATTATTTAAAAAGAAGAAAAGCAAAAAAGATAACAGCTCTACAAAATTGGATCGTGCAGACGGAGAATTATAAATTATTTAAAAAAAAAATCAGACTGTAATTTCAATTCTGCCCACATAACAAAAAAGAAAAGCCTCACGCGTCATTTTACAGTTTTCATTCGTCATTGTCCTATTATCAGCTTAAAATTAACGCATAGGTTACCTACATACTACTTTTTACATAATGTTACTATTTCTTTATTATTAGACCTATTAGTTAGATTTCCTCACAACAGAATGGCCATTCAGGGGTTTAAGTGACCCACTGAGAGATGAGGCCTGTCTGGATCTCGTGTGAAATGAACGATAAAACATTTGAGGGGAGAAAAGGAGAAAAAAATATCTTGTAAAGTGTCATCTGGAAATCGGATGTTGCGTAAAAACAGTCGCTAAATCGATCAGGTTTAAATTGAATATAATGTGACTTTACACTGCAGCCTGCGGTTTGTTCCACATTGTCCCCTCTTTGGCTTTCAGAGCGTGAAATTACCGCAGTGCAGCCGCGAGGTGCACTTTCTAATCCTCCCTCCGCCGCCCTATATGTGTTTCTTATGTCGCTGTCAATAGCCATAGTGAGAAATATAATTCTCTCTTCTGGGACGCTGAAGGAAATGGCAGGCATTATTGATCCCCTGTTTAGTGTCAGGTAACTGGGAGGGTTTAGGGCCCCACAAGTTACTGGAGTGTGTGGAAGGAGGCAACACGCAGGCCTCCAATAACGTTTAAAACTATTCAGCGTGAACCAGCTGTGTTATAGGCCTAATAATTTAAAACACATCTTTTAAATATGTGAAATAAAACAGTATCATATTTTATTTTTCATGAAACGTCCCGAACTTACAAACTTTACTGAAACTTAAACTTAAACTTTACTCTTTTAAGGTTGCTTTACAAGCCACACATTTATGTCTAAGACATAAGAGTCTTAATAGAAGGAGTAAAAAGCTGAAAAGAGAGTGGGCTGATCATGTCCTCCACAAAGGTGAGATAGGGAGAGAGATGGAGGGAGAGGGAGGGTTGAGGCTGGAGGCTGGGACACAAATCAATTCACCTGAGAGACGCATTATTGTCTTCGGTTTCAGGCCAGGAGGAGCTGAACACTATGAAAAATTAAAAGGATGCCAGTTAGTTTAAAGGATCGAGCCAGTGAACTCCTCGGTGAATCACACACACATTGCATAAACGCTTGCATGACCCCAGTTTAATGGCTACTCATATTTTGGGATCAACTTTCAGTTGGAATTCAAGATTCTGATCAGTAAATGAGGAAATATATAGCCTATTTATTATTTCCTTGTCCTTTTGGAATGGTGCAACCTGTATTTATATCAGTTAAATGCCCAAAAAGATGTGATTACAGTGCAGAAAGGGAAGCATTTATAACTTTTCAGTGTGCAGGTGGAGATAAGTGTTCAGCTTGGGTTAAATTTAGCAGATGCGTAAAAAATGACATTTTCATGGAGGACCTAATCTGGAAATGGTTCACTGGCACTCCTTACATTGCTGGGAACTGCAGATCTAATGACAGGGCAGGACTTTTGTGTTTGCATGCGAGTGTGTGTCTTTGCAACCTATTCTTTTGTTCATCTGTCAAACTTTTCTGACGCCCTTTGCACGATAAATCAGAGAGAAGCCATTTTGTCTATTGTTTTCGGCTGGTCTTCTGTTGCAGAGTAAGAAAGTAGGAAGGATTGTCAAGAACCAAGCGTAAATCGCTGATAGCAACATCTTATCTTCCTTAAGTTGTAGACAATCGCATCGCTTCCAAACTCCTGCGCCAACCTGTCTCCTGTCTAGTATTAATGGGGTCACTCACTGTCTTCATGCACTAGCCAGCCACTGTGTCTGTGGTCCAGAGCCAGCCAAGCAGCCATATCATTTACACATCTCCCTTTTCATTGTTGATATTTACTTCTGCAATTATCTCTCCACTTCACCCTCAGCCGAAGATGATATGCTGAAGTTAACACTGCCGCTTCCCTCCCTCAGTCTCCTGTTGCTCGAACATAAACACAGTGACAGAAGGTCCAACTGACAGATGCAGACATAAAAATGAGTACAGTATGGTGGGTGGTTATACATCCACTATGTATGTGTTTAAATCAGGCAAACACTCCCCTAAAAGAAGTGTTTCCACTAATATCCCGGCCAAGAAATTAGTTCAGGTGATCATTTATCATTAAACTTGGTACAACCATTGACACATGTTTCATTTTCTCAATCTTGCCTCTCAAGTGTGGCGGAGAGAAGCCATGGAGGCCTCGCAGGACCTCAGCGAACAGATGGTGAGTTAAAGGCTACTGTATGCATGCCGGCGTGTGTGTGTGTGTGTGTGTGTGCGTGTCGCTGGATGGGTGAGTAAGTATAACTTGTATTGGAGACATAAGTGTGAGGAATGTGTGTATTAGACAGATACTGTATTTGTCCATGAATGTTCATGTGTGTGTGTGTGTGTGTGTGTGTGCATTAACGCCCAGCAGATGTGGTTCAGTGACTGTAGCTACAGTAACCATATGGCAGCAGTCAGAGTTAATGAGGCTTTAGCTGAAGCAATGATGGACAGAGACATTAACTCAAGAAAGCGTGTGTGTGTGTGGGTGTGTGTGTGTGTGAATTTGGTATGTGAAATTCCAAATCACTGAATAAGTTGAATAACTTGGTGTTTTAGCTTTTAGTCTCATAAATTTGATTAGATAGAAAAATAAATAAGCTCTGAGAGATACCCATACACACACACACACGCACACACACATTCACACAATAAGCCAAAGGGTTTGCAAGTGTCTCGGCTCCGCGGGCCATCTCTGCGTCCCAGTTCTGCTTGTTTAAAGATCAGCCCGTATTGTTGGGAAAATGATTTTGGCGGCCAGTGAGGGCCACTCGCATTTCAAAGTCGTTAGTCAGCCACCAGAACAGGTGTAATTTCATCTTCTCCTCCTCCTCCATCAAGCCTCGTTCTCTCTCTCTCTCTCTCTCTCTCTCTCTCTCTCTCTCTCTGACCTGCCAGCCTCGACAGCAATAATAGTGCGAAGTGGGACACAGCCATGAAGTATGTTGTTTTTCCCCTACTTTTTGTGTTGCTCCGTCAGACTCGCTCTGGGTTGGATTACGGGGCTGACCCCAGTGGAGCACACGTCACTCACGCATACAGTACGTACACAACAAAAAGACAGAAAGACAGTCAGAAAGCAAGACAGAAAGAAAGAAAGCAAAAGAGAAGCATCCATCTTGTCTCACTGCCATCTAGACATGAAATATTGATGTCCATATTCCTCATTTACCTCACCTGCTTTAAATAGGGTGGTGATATCATTTATAAAGTGAATTTGAGCTGCAGCACAAAGACATTGATTAATTGTTCAGGTTGGAAATGAGATCTCAGAGCAAGGACAGCAATTTTAATCAAACCACGCAGAGCTTTATAGTCTTATAGAGCAGAAATCTTTTCCTTTCAGCTGTTTGATCTTCCTTTGCTCTAAGCAGTTAGTCATTTTTTATAAAGCAAGCAAAAGAATTTAATTTGAGTCGGTGTGTTGGCGAGCATCTTGGTTGCTCTGATTGTGCACAAGAAGACCAGGCGGTAATAACCGGAGTCACAGCAGCCCCCTGAAGCAACTTCCACCTTCATTTGTTCACCTTAGAAGCTGAAATTAATGACATCTTAAAATATTATTGCTTAATTATGTTAGTAGTTTCTTCTTTCAAACAAAGTTAGGGTGGAAGATGTTTGTTTTGCTTTGACAGAAACCGTTAATATAATCAAAAGAAAGAAGACTAAATTAACTATATTTAGAGGTCTGTCTTTTTGTCTTCACTTCTGTGGTATCATAAAAGCACACATTGCACTTACAGTTTCATCTGATTAAGATTTTCTTTTGAAAAATATCACTGCCAACATGCCAATATGAATTTAAGTATTTTTGAAAAATCTCCATTGTGAAGCTGATTGCAGCTTTGGACTAACTTTCAGCAGGCAGTGTGTTTCACATGAAAGGGGGGAACAAGACTGAACAGTTCTGATAACACAACATCTGAGAAGTATCTGCTGCTCAGTGTGACTGTATGTACTTTGGGCTCAGATGATGTATAACATTTCTAACATCTATTTCCTTGCATCGTATTCTCATTACATCCATAATTTTCCTTGTAGGGCTTCCATTTTTTTCCCCCTGATACCAATGAAAAACAGTAGAGGCTGCTGGCTGTGTTCTCAATACTCTCTTTATCTTTCGTAGTTGCCTAGAAAGGGCAAATTCAAACATGTTGGTCTTCTGGACTTGAGTAAAAAACAAAAACAAAAAAAAAAACTTGTGCACAAGCTTCATTTACTTCACCAGCATAAAACTGGATTTCTCTGAGGATGACCTGTAGCTAATGTATGTACAGTTGAGCTGTAAATCAAGTCGTCCAGTTATGGTCATCAGCTAAGCAATGGGTGGTGCCGGGTGGTCCATGCATCCCTGTAACAACCAGTTATAGATGATTGCAACCAGTTCTTTTCATCCATCAGCAACAACATTGTTTTCTGTTGTAATCAAGGGGCAAACTCTGCCCAAGAGTACCTAACTGCAGTTACACTGGCAGACAAGGGCGCCGCCATACATCCAATCCATACAGGAAGTCTCAAGCAGAAGTTAGTTCACCACACTAAGAGTATCTATCTGCTGCTTGCAACCCAGATGCGTTGTCGGGTGGTTGGGGTTAGGGGAAGGGTCGGGGTTAGGGTGATATCTTAGTAAGTTACACGAGGAAGAAACTTCCGTTTGGGACTTCCGGCGTGGATTGGATATACGGCGACGTATCGTGACTGCAGTTGGGTCCCTCTCAAAAGTGTGAAACCAAGAAGTGAAGTTTTTAATTGTAATTCTTTCTTGATCCACTAGGGGCTGGCCCCAAAACAAAGCAAATCTCCATAGACACGCATGTTAAAAAGACCAACTTCACAGCAGAAACAAACCTGTTTATAGCCTGGTTCAAAAAATCTTTTTAGATTTAATAGGTCAAGTTTGCCTTCATGTCAACTGTGAGGGGGGGTGAATTTTTTTTTTTATCTAATTCATCAGTTTAGATGTTATTTAATCTTGAAATTACACATAATTAAAGGTGTGTCCTTTAGATTGACATGCGGCAGACCGGAAGCTGCAATTTCATTCATTCAATTGAAGACAGAATGCAATGAATTATAATCCATTTAACAGTGAATTTGACTGGAAACAGAAAAGGAAACATATTTCATAAAACTTGGGACAGGAAAAAGAAAAGGTTAGAAAAGTTTCTCAAAGTTTGGCTCGGTTTGCTTTATTTTGAGCATTTCGCGCATACAGAAAAACATTGTCATGTTTGGAAAGAACCTCCCAGAGGAACTGAGGCTCACATCCATGCCAGAAACTGTGTTGGCAAACTATTCAATTAATGTCAAACTAATGTCTCTTTAAAAAGTATTTGGGGATTTCATCATCTGCTGCATGATTTTGCTCAACAATTAAGAGAATCTGGACAAATCTCTGTACAGAGAGTTTCTAGATAATTAAAAACCATGCATAACAAGATCCAGAAACATGTGTTATCTGGACAAAGCTAATTAAAATGGGTTGAGAAGAAGTAGAAAACCACTTTGCGTTCCGATTACTCAGAATTAAGTGGTGCATCCCTCAGGCTGGAGAATAAAGGCATCATCCACATTGTTTTCCGTGCACCGTTCAAAGCCAGCATCTATGATGAAAGGGGGGCACATTCCTTCACTTGGCATGGGCAACTTGTGCATCTGTGAAGGCAACATCAATCAACAATTTGTGCAGGTCAAGCAACAAATGCATTTCATGTGCTTATTGTTTCTGCTTAGCTGCAACTGTGACTCCAATCATAATTAATAACAGCTTTAGCTTCAGCTCAACCTGGAGGCAAAATTTACTCTTTAATTGCAATTTATTTCCATGCTTGCTCTGCTCTCTTGAAACTTAAACTGAAGGTGGCTTATTCTTTCCCCACACTGCTTCATTGAAATAGGCGTGTCTCTGGTGACTAAGAAAACAGCACAGACCTCACACACAAAGTTTCGGGGAGTTGTCTGTTGATACCTGATACCCCCACTCCTCCTCTCTACCCTTTAAAGTACCCCGTCCCTTACTTCCTCCACCCCGCCCTTTTCCCACCACATCCATCGCACGTCATCTGGGTTACGGTCAGGCGTCCTCTCTGGCCGCCTGCCTGCCGAGGGCCAGCCTGCCGTCTGGGGTCCTCAGGGAGCTCTGGAAGGAGTATGGGGTAATGGCCAACAGTGGTTAGCCCCTGTAATGCTACTTTTAGCTTTCTTAAGTGTCTCACTCCACCTGTTGTCAGATGATTCTTGAGTGTTAGTTTTTTTGTTTTTGGCATTAGGTTTATGTGATGATCTTGTTTAGTTTTTTTTTTTTTTTAATCAATTTAGTTAAATTATGAGAATCAGCATGAATCCACTTTTTAGTGGGATTTACACGCATGAGTCCTTCACACATGCACACACAAACTCCTCTCACAATCCGTCTCTGGCTCTTGATCCAACAGAGCCCCTGAAGAAAGTCTCCAGTCTGTAGATTAGTGGAGGAAGCGGGGGGAGCAGCAGCATTTGTTGACCCCCGGGAGCCTTGCAGGATTTAAATGTATGGCCACCTGAAGAAAAAAGTGAGAGAGATAGACGGGGGAAAAAGAGTGAAAAATGAGAGGCAAAAGGATTATTTTAGCCATAGCTTTTTCCTCTGTTGCGCTGGGAGAGGCTCTTATGGCAGCTGCGCTAATCTGTGTGTGCCAGAGAGAGAGACAGAAAGACGGACAGACAGACACCAAGGAAGAGGAGGAAAGGGGGTCAAATTGCACCCCTCTTTCACTCCTACAACCCCATACAGATACATTTATACAAACAGACATGCAGCAGCGGTAGTTTAATATGAGCACGGCCCAACCCTGATAGCTAACATTGCTCCGGCGTCATGCATGGTCATGCAAAATCTGCCCGGCAACAAGGGCATGTAGACGGATCACAGAAGTGTGGAGTGTAACAGCTACCCCCCTGGCATCCCACTAGTGGGCTGGCATCCTAACTGTGGCACCGAGGTGCACTTCAGTTTCAGCTCCGTGTCAGTGATTCTTGTAAGATTTATGTTTAGCTGACAGCTCAGTCGTCTCCTCAAACTCTGCAGGAAAGGCTCATTCTGTTTAACTACTATTTATTTTATTTTTTTTTTTACCATAACTAACATCAGTGAGCATACGTTAAACAGCTACTTTGAGGCCAAGTTTTGAATTAGTCATTAGAAGAACAGTAAAGTAGCATTAGGTCAGTATGAAGACCTTTAGCAGGACTAAAAAGTCGAAGGCCAAAAAAACTTCAATAACATAATAACAATATGCAATGCAAACAATTAATGAATGTTACGTTATGAATGTTTTGATGAATGTTTTGTTACAAAATATAGGCTGTTGAAACATGACGGAGAAACATTGCAAAAACCAGAAAAGCAGAAAAAAATAAGACATTTCTATTGAGCAATTAAAGACAATGCCAACTTTTTCATGTGAATTTTCACAAATACATTGAATCCAGGGCAAAAGCATAAACAAAACATCTAATCAGACAGATGATCAGTTGCAGGAAACTATCTACTGTAGCAAGGGTTGATACTGAAATAACCAAATGGACAAGTTTAACAAAGAGCAAGAAAATTTTCCAGCTATTTAATCTGTTCAACCAGCATTTCTCTTCTAAAGTCCCAAATATCTGATTATAATGACTCATGTTTAGAAAACATTAACAAATGTAGGTAATGTAATTTTCCTAACAAAAGAGACTTTGTAACTTTCTACTCTGCAGTAATTAAGATATTTACACTGTAAATTTTTATGAAATAAGTATTAGATCAATGCACAGAGGGTGAATCATTGCTGCAGCAGCTAATAGTTGGGTCATTTGTTGCTAATCACTGCCTGTTCTTCTCATTCATGCCACCTCCCTGTTGCTCCCATCCATATAAATGAGAAAAAAAAATAGGCCAGGAAAAAAAAAATCTTTCCAAAAAAGTGATCTTTTAAACCTTGCCTAAGTTTTGGAAGCTCGGCAAAGTCAGCACAAGGGATCCTATTGTAAATAAAAGACCCACTTTCATGTGAAAAAATGGAAAAAGAACTGAAACAGCCTCTTTGTTTTGACATTACTTTTTATTTAAGATGCGTGAAACAACCAAAACATCTGTCTTTCACCAAAACCCATTTAGCTCAGGTAATTTATAACGCGCATATGAGAGCTGAGTGAGAGTCTGGCCAGCCAGAGAAAAACGGCGAGGTGTGAGGTCATCGGGTCACAGACGGCCCGCGAGCCAGTCGCAGTCTGACAGAGTCAAACCTCCAAAACAGACTGGAGAATCCATCTAGAAACCCAGAGCAAGCAGCGTGGGCTTTCTAGAGGAACACAGCAGACAGGAAACCGCATGATATGTGTGTTTGAGCGTCTACTGTGTGTGCCTGTGCGAGAGGCCCGTGTGTAGGTGTTTCTTTCTCTGTTATACACATAGACTTTCTGTGGTGTGGGATGGCTGAGGTCATCTGAGTGGAGACTGTCTCACTGTGGCCATGCTTGCCTAATGGAAGTCAATCAGGATGCTGTATTTCATGCCAGGATTCCTCACTTTATTGATTACTCAGAGTTTTCAAGAAAAACACACTATTGCCAGATGTTAACATTTCATTCTCCCAGCAATATGATTCTTGAAGATACCAGAGAGAGATTTCACTCTTTCCATTTCCCCAGTGAAGACAAAATGTACCGTATACAAAAAAAGTGGCTTTAAATGAACTGAAGTCCTCATCAAATTTGTAAACTATTTTATTCTTTTATCTCAGCAGCTTCTAGATAGAGCTTTTGAGAACCTGACCCACTTCATTGTTTCGCCCAGTCTCCTAAAAAAAAAAAAAAAAAAACTCATCTGCCATTGCTTACAAAAAGGGAGCATATTTCCTCATTTTGCTGAGAAGGAAATGAAATTGCAACAATTGTGCTTTGGTTATGTAGGAGCCTGCCTGCCCTGCCTGCCGCGAGAACTTCCTCTGCTGCTCTGCTGGGAGATTGGATTTCTCACTCTGCAGCGCAGAATCAGAGAGGCGGCCGAGGCCAGATGGGGTGTGACCTGGGTCTCTGTGCTGATTTGAGTTTTGCAGCAGATAATATTTGTTTCCATTTTTAGTAGATTTATTTGTTTCCTTTTGTTAAAAGATTTTTTTTTCACATTTTGCCTTCTTGTGATTGTGTCAGATATAATGAATTCATGTTTCTGCTTTAGTAGCAGGTTAAAACCAAATGAGTTCAAGTATATTTGAGAATCCAGAGCCATAGAAACATAAACTATATACAACTTTTCTGTGAAACTGCAATCTGTCAGATTGGACATGGTGATGCTTCTCACAGGTAGTATGCACACACTGGCATTTATAGCTTCTGGCACAGAAATGGATAGATAAACACTATTCAAATGGCACCCAGTTAAAGATGAAACATCCATTGCATACCTTTAAGCAGGATCAGAGTATAATCTTTTTATGTTGATTTTTTTAAGAGAGAAAAGGATAATGCCTAAAATGAAAACCCATTTGAGCTCAGATGATTCAAAGCTTTTCTAATTTTCTAGACATAAAGTGTTGTCCGTTATTCTGTGACCGTGATGTATCAGCAATGGAAATTTTAAATGCAGTCACATGACCAGGTTCCTTGAGAGGGACTGGACAGAGATGAGGGTTAAAATAAGAATTGAATTGTTGCAACAAAATTTCAAAGCCAGGTTTAGGCACTAAAGTTTATAGGCTCTGATTGTGTGTTATGTTAAACATTGTGCTGAAATCAGGTTAGTTTTTAATTTAACTATTTGTGGACAGTTTCTGTCTAAACTACAGTGTCTGTGTTGGATTCCACTCATTCATTTATTGATGAAACATTTCCAACTAAAACACATTTCTCCATCTGAACTTGTTTTGAGTGGATCTGTTACTCTCCAACGTGTCCTTGATTCTTTTTGTCCGTTTATCTGTCCCACCTTTCCATTTCCCCACCGGCCTGCCCGCCTCTTCGTCTCTCACTGTGTCTCCCTGGCTAGAGTGATGATTCAGGCCCTATTGTGAAGCCAGCAATCCGATACAGAGCCAGCCCGAGAGCGAGGGAGGGGAGGTGGAGGTGAGGGGGATGAGAAACAGAAGGGATTATGGGTGTTCTCATTGCTGTGTCTGTGCTGTCTGGGGCCCGAGGTGCTTTGGCACTCTACCTGTTCTCTGGTTTACCTGTTGTTCTCATTCTCTATTTTGGCCTGTGGTCTCTGTGTCTTTCCATCTTTGTCTTCCTTTATCTTCGTGTGTCTCACACCCCCAACTTCTTCACTATCCCTTTTTTTGGACCGCCTGCTCATCCTTCTTCTTTTCACACTTACTGTTCATCCTCTTTCTCCCTCGATCAGCCTCCCCTCTTCACAGACATATGGTTTTGTGAGTGATTTTATTAGGAAGATGATATGAAGTGTTTCAAGGCCTGGTATGACAGAACAGCTTGTGACTTTTGAGCCATTAAACTCCTGTTCCCACTCTGCAGTGTACAGGGCAGCAGTAACTTCTAATAATCTGCTACATATGGAATCTAAGAGCAGATGGTGTGTGAGTGAGACCATACCTTTCACCGCTAAATGTCTTCCCTTTTATCTTTTTTTAGGATATCTACCTTATGTCGTACCTCTCACACGCACACCCACTGTGATGTCATGAGCAGCATTATTTAACAGGCTGCTGGGAGCCCATTCATCATTTAATTAAAAGCGTCTGAAAAGGATCTGAGGCCTAATGAGATTAGCTTTAATTATTGATGCACTGCTGCTGCCACAGACGCCTACTTACACACACATCCTGACAAACACACACTTCAGCTATGACCACTGTGGATATTCCGGCTTTCATAGAATTAGACTCCCAGTTTGAATACACTCTCTTTTTTTGCTTCAGACATACTGCTGTCTTCCCTGACGTTTTTCCACAACTCGCTGACTTTTCTTCGCTGGGTTGGTAGAGTCGTAGGGAAACCTGCGGTTCAGGCAGTAAGCAGGGGGTGAGGTAGGTGCGGTCACTTAGGGAGGTTGTTACACGGCGATGGTGTTGTGTTTCTTCAGGTCTCTCACAGCAGCAAAAAACTCGTTCATACTGCTTTGGTCCACACACTTTGCTCTTCACTTCATCAAATTCATACAAATGACTGGATTTATTTTGCAAAACCTACCCTCTTAAAATCCTTTTCTGCACTTTTTATTGGGCAGTAAAGAAAATCCCCCCAAGAGCCCACAGCTTCTTGGCTTATAATCAGAGGAAATGCATCATTTCATAAAACTTAGAAACATGTGAGACTTACAGAGTAGAATTTTGTCCTCATTCCACACTACCAAATATTTTACCAGTGCACTTTCCATAGATCACTCTGGTTTGGATGGGGACTTGCTGTATAGCCTATGGAAGATGTTATAGGAAGATGTGGGGGTGGGGCGGACGGAGTGATTTTGATGTAATGTGACAGACTTGCATACTTCACACATTCTGCAAAGATTTGTAAAAACTATTGTACTGTACTAAGGATTTGGGTTAACAAAAAGTTTTGTTATAGTGATGTTGAACAAAGTTAGCTGAAATGGTGTGTAGGTTTTGTCAAACTGTTTTTCTGTTGTTTTGTTTGGTTTTTGTTTGTTTCCATTGCATCTCATTGTGTTAACAGTTTTAACACAATGTGTGGGTTTCTCAGTATCAGCAATAGACTGCAAAACATGAGTGTTGCCTACAGTTCTGACAAATTAAGTTTAATAAAATGTTGTTTTTTCTAGGGCTGTCAAAAAAGATTTGCAAGATTCAGGAAGATTTTTTTATTAATTAGTACTGCTTTGCAGAAAATACATTAACTTTTGTTTTTCAACTTGAAGGCTAAAGCCAAGCCAGAAATCTGGGAGTAGTCCAGGACTCAGAGCTGAATTTCAGCTTCACGTTAATATAGTTGTGAAGTCAGCCTGTGAGGACATCAGCAGCATTCTGGACTAAACTGCCGCCGTCTGAAGGACTTTAGGGAGACATGTAAGGACAGGGTTTCAGTAGTCTAGTCTACTAAAGATAAATGCAGAATTCCCGGTGAGACACCTTTCATCCTAAATGTGTTCTAGAAGTGATGAAAGTAATGTGATTATTCAGGATTAATTTTTTTTGACAGCCCTAGTTTTTTTCTTGTTATTATTATTATTATTATTATTATTATTATTATTATTATTATTATTATTATTTTGTTGTAAATGGTCAGCATGGGATGACTTCTGTTTCCAATTAGAAGTCAGAGGGCAGCTGCACAAAGAACCTTCAGATTTCTCTTATGAGCAGCCTTAAGTATCATCCATCAGATTTCTCTTATGAGCAGCCTTATCATCCATCAGATTTAAAAAAAAAAACAAGTTGTAGGACTGAACTTGATCTTTTTCATTCTTCACATTGACTTTTAGACTTAAGGATTTCCTTAAAATGAGTTAGACTGGCAACCTGTCCAGGGTGTACCCCGCCTCTCGCCTGATAATAGCTGAGATAGGCTCCAGCAACCCCCACGACCCTGAACTGGATAAGCGGGACAGAAAATGACTGACTGATGATGACTGAGTTAAACTGTTTCACAAAACATCTTAGCAACCAATCTGGAAAGATTAGGGTTTGGGGTTAGATACAGTTAAGCTAAATTTTGCCAACAACATGGCAGTTTATGGTACTAAATGAAGGAAATAAAAGCTACGGTAAAATAGTTTTTTCTACAGGGTGAGGCTTATTGATGCACTTAATGATGAGCAGTTGATTTTTTCATTATATATATATATATTCATTATTTGAAACTTAAGTTGTGATCTGTTCAACCGTTTCCAGTTCAGTCTTTGCTTTCTGCAGCTGTGCTCTTGCAGATACTTCCCAGTTCATGAGCGGTCTACAGTTTTATGCTGTGAGCTCTTTCCACTCAGTTGCTGGCAAGAAACATCACATCCACAAGCCATGTTGCACTCTCAGTCAACTTCGCCTGCCAGCTGAAACTGTAGTGAAGTTTCTTTCTGAACAACAGGAGTAGATGATGCCACATTTGTTTTTCCAAGGGTGTGTGTGGTTGCTGGTACAGTAGGACATACATCAGGAAGTGCATACACCATGAATGTCAATTCATTAACAGAGAGATCAACATGAAATAGACAGCGAGTCTGTAATCACTCCTTTTCTGTTGCATAATCTGTGTTTTGCTTGTTCATGAAGCTTAAAAAAAGAAAGGTTAAGCTAAGTGAGGAAATAAACAGTTTCCAAGGAGACTGAAGTTGTTTATGGCATTATAACCTTTACAGCAACTTGACAAATTATTCGATAGATTCTGTGCGACACTCTAAGGTGGTTCCCTCAGCTAATGAGAGATTAGATTTAAGTCTCATATTAAAGACAAAACTTAAGAAGCACATGATATATTTATATCTTTTATTTTTACCGTACCTCAGGAAACATTTTCCAAATAAGTTAATGGTCTCAGTCACTCTTGTTCATGACTGATTGATGCTCACATTGTAAATTATGGCCCCAGTTAGTGTCAAATAGACACAAAGGCATTCCAGCTTCAGTTTCTGACCATGTGGAAATTGTGCTTGCATAAAATGTATATTGAGTTCAGTGATGTTAAGACAGTCTCTGTCACTGCTTAGAGTGATGGCGAGAATGTGTGTCTGTGTGTGTCAGCCTGGTCAGCCATGGATTGGTTTAGGTTTCCCCCAGTTGTTTTTTTAATCACCCTCATCAGATTAGCTGGGCAGGGGCAGTCAAGGCCAAACGCACAATTAACAGCGCAGAACTGGTGCATACTCGTACACACGCATGCACACGCACATACACACATACACACATCCATCAGTGACTTTTCATTTGTCTCCATTGAGTAAAGCTGCATTAAATCGTGTCTGTGATCCCCTCACTCCCTGAGACAATGAGGAGCCAATTCAAACAGTAGATATGAAGACCACCTCTGCAGTGAGTGGGATGAGGAGTAGCCTGTTCTGCTCTACTTGTCCCCCCCCCAAAACAACATCAATATCACTACACGTTAACTGAATAAAAGTAATCTTTTAAATGATTAATGAGCACTGGCAATCTTTATTGCTTTGTGAGATTATAAATAAATCAGATGCTGATTTGTAATTGAAAAAAAATGAAAAAACAAACCAAAACAATGTAATCTCATCTAGAAAGCTAGCAAGAGATAAGTTGGAAAATAGCCCACCATTTTATATGTCAAGGATCTCAAACTCTGGTCTCTGAGGGCCACTGTCCTGCAGGTTCTAGATGTTTCCCTGCATCAACGCACCTATCCCAAATTAATGGGTCATTGCACAGAACTTGACAACAAGCTGATGGATCCATTTTATTTGAATTAAGTGTAACATCTAAAACCTGCAGGACAGTGGTCCACAAGAACCGGAGTTGGAGATCTCTGCTATATGCAATGTCATCATGCCCCTTTGTTTTCATAGCTGATGCAGTCTTAGGGTGCACAATGGGAATGCTGTCATCTAGCTGGTAAAAATAGAATGGAAACAAATGGATAATGATTTAGGGAGGAAAAAAGGCTTATTTACTTTTGTCCGTTTCCCAAAGTTTCAATTTATTGTTGGAGCAGCTAATAACAATAAGGTTCAGCAGATAGTGTATATTGAGTCAAAGCATATGTTTAATGTAATTTGCATTTGAATATTTCTGACTCTGTTAAACACTAATGGATCAATTAATCATTTCTATTTTATTCCCAGTTATATTGATATAGTTGCAGTTTATAAGGTGAAACATGCAAAAACTCTTTAGATAATTTAGACTTTTGCAAAATGTTGTGATCCCATTAGGAATAGATTCTGATTCACTTCACGTTTTGTTGAAGATCCCTCAGAAAAGTCTTTCAATGCTCAACTTTCTGTTAAATTTATGGTACAGCTTTAAATTGGAGACATTTCTCCAAAGTTGTATTTGATGGAGATAAAGTTCAACTTAACTCCTGTTTCTGTCTGCAGTTCTGCATAAAACTCTGACAGGTAAGGAGAGGTTCACATGCCAGAGAGGCACAGAAGGAGAGAGAGAGAGACATTTTCAGAGAGTACCTATTTCACCTGAACACCTCCTCCTCCTTTTCCCTGCTCCACAGACTCGCCCTGTTCTTTCCTTTCACTCCCTGGCTTCTTTTTTTCTTTTATAGCTTCCTACTACACCTGAAAAAGGGGGCATTTTTGGAGGTATAAAGAGAGGGATAGATTTACACCTCCCAGGCTGGGGGTATTGGGGGGTGTAGGAGGAATGGAGGAGGGAGGGTTAGAGGGAGGAGGCTCGGCACAATGTATTTTACATGAAAGGAAGGGGATAGAGTTACCACGCCGATAACCACTCATACAAATGGGGACAGCACAGAGCTTTGAGCGGGGACTGGTAAAGGAGTGAGACTGCATATGTGTGTGTGTGTGTGTGTGTGTGGTGTGGGTGAGCTTGTGTGAGTAACATCCTTCAGGAGTATGGTTTGGGGTCAGCTCACCAGTCAATGTCAGGCATGACTGGATGATCACGTTGCACAGGTGTATGCATTTTCCATGTTTTCGCTTTGTGCAAAATTCTATGAATTTTAGTAGCTTCATGTTCACGAGTCTACACAACAAAATTTTTCTTTTCTTTCTTTCTTTCTTCCTTCTTTTTTTCTTTTGAAGCTGTCAGTGAAATAAAACTTGTTTGTAAGAATGTTACCAAGATGTGCACCCTGATGTCACCCATTCTTTTATAGGAGTTTCCTGTTTGACCACTTTGTCTTTTTGCACCAATGTGTAACCAAATTTAAGGTGACCATTTTTTTTCACATCTACACAGTTTGGTTCGCTTAAAGCGGACTGGAGTCCAGAACACCTGCAAGTAGGGTACGTTTGGCCTGGTGTGAAAATGGACCAGTTTGTTTTTGTCCAGACTAAAGAACCATACCGAAACAGCACTCTGGAAGTGGTCTGACAACACTGCCCAGCCTTGATTTAGCCCATTTACAGCAGTTCCCTTCATTCTGCATGATACGTGAAACAGAAGCTACCGGGGAGATTGCTGAAGATGTCTCCAAAATACAAGATTAGGAGCCTAACCCGTTTTCTCGACCAGTGCCTTGCAACACATCTTCTCCGTGCCAAAAACAACCACATAGTGTTCTCGTGCTGTATGTGAGCTCCTTGCTGGAACAACAGCAGTATTTGTGCTTGCTGCCATAATAACAAGCAAAAGAGCAAAATCCATCGTTAAGGAATACAAAAACGCAAATCAGCTGGACATTTTCTTCCAGATTTTCTCTCTTCACATGCTTCACCAATCACCTTTCACCTGCGTCAAAACAGTATTTTGTGAACAGTACTGCCACGTGCCTGGGTGGATAGAACATCCATAGTCGTTGTTTCGTTCGCAAAAACCCTGGTCTGAATGTGAGAATAGTTGAGAATTGCAACATTTATACAACTTTTGGGCCCAATTGAACCACTCTACTAGACTAACAGGTATGAAAGCATCTGTAAACAAGAACAAACTTATCAACGCCAGTGCTAATGGCTATCCGACTAGTTTGGTTTGCAAAATTATTCACTTTCTGTGTCAGAAATCACAGGCCTCTTGAGACCAAGAGGCCACAGTACATCTATAATATAGTTTATGTGACAAAAAAAAAAAAAAAAAAAAAAAAAGTAAGTCAGCATAGCTTAACTCAAAGACAAAAACAAAACTTATCAGCTGAATCACGAGTTTTGGTCCTACTTATTTAAAGAGACTAGAGGCAGGAATTGTGAAAGAATAAGCATGTCCAGTTTTTTAATGGTAATGGGTGATAAAGCATTAAAAACCAAAAAGAACAAGCCCACCCCCTCCGTTGCCTTGGACAGGCTGTGTGCTGCATAATGCGCTGCGATTCGGTGGCCGAATTTCTCACGCAGTCCTGCAGATGTGATGTCAATTGACGCTACATACATCTCCCCAACAGTTTTGAGACAGGAAGGAGACTGTCGCGGTGAATTCAAACACTGCAAGAGATAGTCAGCAAACGATCCAGATCAACTGAAAGACACTAAAAAGTGGAACTAAGAAGAAAAAGACTATCAGCGTAGTAAACAACGTTGTAGCTTCAGTTTTTGCGCGCTCCCGTCCCGGTTACCCTCAGCGCCAGTTGCATCATTCACGAGTCTCATTTCTTAATCCTGCCTCTACTGTAGATCCTAAGAGTACTTAACTGCAGTTACAATGACCGACAAGGGCGCCGCCATATATCCAATCCATACAGGAAGTCTCACACGGAAGTTAGTTAAACACCACTAAGAGTATCTATGTGTGGCTTGCAAACAGATGCGTATGGTGTAGTCGGGTAGTTATGGTTAGGAGAAGGGTCAGAGTTAGGGTTACATTTTAATAAGTTACATGAAGAACAAACTTCCGATTGGGACTTCCGGCGTGGATTGGATATATGTCGACATATCGTGCGGTTGGGTCCCTCTCCTAGATCCTTTAAGGTGTTAAAGTTGTTTTCAAAAAGTGAGATAAATAAAATAATACAATAAAAATGAGGGTTACTAGCTTGCATACGAGTAATAGCAAAAACAGTTTCTTATTTATTGCACGGGTATTTGAATCATAATAATTATCCTATCTAAACAAGAAAACGTGTACGTGTAACATGTAAAAAATGTCAAACTTCTTCTTTTTGTGAACAAAAGAAACAAATAATACTTATTCAAATACCAATGATAAATGTAATTGGAAATTCATAATTCATATGCAATCGAAACATCTCACTTCAGGGGGGAAGAAGGCTTCCAAAAAATAACTAAATGAAAGCAATGTGGAGGAGGCTGGAATTGTCTTGTTGCATGAAGGAAGATGAACTGCTGTTGTTCCACTTAAACAGCATAGTAATTCTCAAGGGAGCATTTAAAAGGAGTGTGACGCCTCACTCCTGCCAGACTCCTTTAAAACACTCCTAAAATCAACAAAAATTCTTAGCCTGTTATTAGTTGCACCAACGTGCTCCCCTTCTTCATTGCTCATTTAACTGCACTGATGTGTCCACACCACAATCTTGCTTTTTTTAATCCCAATTTTTGTTTTCAGCTGTATATTTCATCAGGCGTGTTTGGGGACACCTCCCCTGCTCCCTTCTCCACTTGCTGTGAAAATATTTCATCGGGGATGTTTTTGGACGACCCCCTCCTGATGGGGGTCTTGCCTGGCTAATAATAAAGTGCTTGAGTTGTCAAGCACTTCGGCAGCACCCTAATCTGTTCTGACAGCTAGTCCTCCACATAGACTCTGAAACGTCCAGCACACACACATGCACACACACGAATGCATGTCGGCATCCACGAATAACACACTCTCAACAGACATTTGCCCCGATGCATGTGCACAGGTTCACAGACAGTCTATCAATCAAGGTGTTTATTGGGGTTGGGGATGAATGCTATGGGATAGAGCCGAATGCTGTCTCCGTGGTGACCAAGCTAAAGGTGGCGGGTGCTTAGCTGGAGACAGTGGCCCTGTTCCAAATTAGTCTCTAGGCCTGTGTACATTTGGTGCTGCTCCTCAGCTATTTTCTGTCGCCTTGTGCACGTACAGTAACTTTAAAACTGGTGTGTGCCGTTGAAGGCTCAGATAACTCAGCTTAAAAATCACACTCAATTATAGCAGTATCTAGGAGTTCTGCAGTTCCACAAATTGGACAAAGTAATAACTCTTTTAATGATATTAATGTATAATATATGCAATTATATTATATGATGTTTATTACTGTCATAAAAGAGAGACTTTAAAAAAAAAAATCTTCACTCTTACTTTCCTGATTTCTACCGTAAAAACTCAGTCATGCTACTGTAGCATTATTTTTTATTGTTAGAGTTTTTTTCCACTGCTGAGCCCCTCATCAATTAGTTTTCTGTATAAAATGTGGTAAAACCCTAAATGCAATGATTTCCAAATAAATATTTGTATTAAAGTAATCCAAAGTAGACGGTTGTTTAAACTGATAGAGCTTTTTCCATAACATGTTTATTAGGAACCAGAAGTATGATTTTAAAAAAAGGCAAAACAGGTGCATGTTTTGCAATATGTCACTTATTACATTACACAGTACTGTTAAAATCACTCTTACAATAACACTGTGATAACTGAGACCAGTTGCTGTAGTTTTTGAAGCAGCTTTTTCTCTTCACTCTTGCTTTCATTTGCTCAGTTGTCATGAATGTTTCAGTGGATGACAGGTCTGGACTGCAGACAGGCCAGTGTAGCACTGATACTCTTATAGTATAGATCTCTGAGCATCAATGGTGCCTTCACAGATGTCTGTTTCCATCACAGAAAGAAGTTATTTTAAAAGTAGTGCTTCATGTGGGGCGAAAAGTGATAGCTATAGGCCCAGTCCCACAACTAAGCATGTACAATAAAAGTTATGTTTGTCAACATGTACAAATTGTAGTCATGATAAAGGGATGAAAATTCTGAAATTGCAACATAGTTGTATGGCATGGATCTCAACTGCCAGTCCTTGATGGCCACTGTCCTGTTTGTGAGATATTCCTCTGCTTTAACACAGCTGACTCAAATTAATGGATCATTATGCAGAACTTGACAAGGTTTTCATTTGAATCGGATGTGTTAGCTGCTAAAACCTGCACGACAAGGACCCTCAGCCAGAGTTCCCTGGTGTATGTGAGCACATGACATGATAACCATGACAAATACAAGAATATTAAAATATTTAAGAACTTATTGTGAAAATTTAGAAACTCTTAGCATGTATTTACTAAATGTCTAAGCTCAGCCATATACTTTTAACTCTAAAAGTAGGTGCAAAATAAGTGACAGGAATGTCAAAGATGCTGCTGGATGGGTTTCAATCCTGTGATTTATTGTAAGAGGCAATAGTCCCTCTGCTCCTCCTCCATATAAATGAGGAAATGTGAAACTGTGTTGATGTGTAGCATGATGTAGCAGTTGAACATCATCATATGATGAGAACATGGGTCAACATTGAACCTGTGTTATCACATCAGCTGGATACTCATACAGACAGAGGGAAATAAGAGTGGAAGGAGCTTTTGGTACAGCTTTTGAGCTTTTTTGCGTGATAAACTAATAAAGGTATTATACATTCTGCCGTGACATCAGGTGGTGGTATTCACTATTGGTTCTCTACTTTGTCCCATGTCAAGAGATTTCTACAAATTCTCCAAATTCTGCGTACGTAATTATGTAATTCTTTACAAATTTACATTATAACATTACTCTTGTTGAACTATTTGCCCACTTTTTTTTTTAAATTGGAGTGTTCAGTTCCTTCCCACCCTTGCATCTCAGAGCCTGAGCCTCTCTGAGAGACTGTTTCTGTGCCTAATCATATTATTGTAAATATACCTGGTTAGTTGTGACATGTACCTCTACCTTTTTACCATTGTGTTATCTTTGTGGAAATACTTTTAACATGTTGTTTAGAGTGAAATCTGTCGTTTAACTATAGTTAATCTCATTTACTCTTTTTTTAGAGATACACGATTTGGGAATTTTGGCCGATAACCGATATGCCAATACTTTAAACTCAAGTGGCAGATAACCGATATCCATACCGATATTAAAACTGAAAAATAAATGATGTTATATTAATTCCTTTTTCAAAATTAGAAAAATGCCCCAACTTGTGTTAAGTATAACAAGTCAAACTTAAAGACAGTTGTTCAAATAAAACTAATAGGATATGTGTGTTACATCTTAGAACCACTTGGATTTTCTTCTCCCTGAGAAAAAAAAAAAACAATACCCAAAAACAGGGGATATTTGGTAGGGGTGGGAAAAAATATTGATATATGGAAATATTGCAATATTTTTATATGGTGATGTCATATCAATATTTTAAAATGTGGTATCGATCTATTTTACTGACAAAATCTCACAAGATTTTGTCGCTCTTTTAAGAAATCTTGGGGTTTTTGTGAAATTACGCAAGATTTCAAAGGTAAATAGATTAATATCGCGTTTTTAAATATCAATATGAGATCTGTAAATGAAAATATTGCAGTTTTGCAGTGTATTGATATTTTTCCAGCCCTAATATTTTATTTACACAAATGATAAAGGCCGACACCAATAGGAGGCCAATTATATTGTGCATCCCTACTCTTTTTACTTTTTTTTTTTTTTTCTAAAAAGAAGACAGGTCTAAGATGCACATTTTCAAACTTATGATGAAACCAACCATATGCACCAGAGATGACAGAGAAAATGCATTTTGTAATATGGTTAAACCTATTCTTTAAAGAGTTAATAGAGTCGTGAAAAAGTTTCTCAAATCACTACAATCTTGCTAGGGGATGTTCATGACTACAACATTATCTTCCAGAGTGTGTGTTTTTCTCCTGGTGTGTACATTCTTAATAACACCTTGATGACCAAAGTGAAAGAGTGCCATCTTCAGACCAAAGCAGCTGGGATATTTAGTGTGTGCGCACCTATTTCGTACTACACTCACATCCATCCATTCAACCATCCAACTCAGCTACACTTCGCATGTGACACACATGTGCAGCCGTGTGGTTCCAATTAACACAGATTGAAAGTGTGTGCTCAGGTGTACATAAGAGCCCCTGTGCGGTGGGTTTGAGATGGGGGAGGGCGGGTGAGTGTGTGTGGAGGGGGTGGTGGTGTGAAGTTTATGGTCTAGCTTGTACTTTCTACTGCACAGCAAGACACTGACCTACATAAACACTATGTCTCATTTGTCTCCATCATGCTTTCATTCTTAATTTAGCTGGAGATTTAAGTTTAGGTGTTGCTGTTGTAAGACGGCTTTTAAGTAAAATACATCTTTGACATTTCAAAAGTTCTTAGTCTTTAAATTTAAGCTTGAGTGAGTCCGTAATGAGTGACAGCTGAGGAATAGAGGAGGAGGAGAAGAGAAAAAGAGGGGGTGGAGGCAGAGGAGGAGGGAAACAAGACGAGCGAAATGTTCCCCATTACTGGAGTCAGGGACGACAGGCGCTGAACATGGATTGACAGAGTGGAAGAGAAAAAAAAATTTATATGCAGGAGCTCTTTTTTGTAGCCTCTGTATGTTTGTGCAAAGTAAAAGAGAGAGGATCAAAGCGAAAGAGAAAAAGAATGTACTCTCTACTCCAGTGCAGAAACAAGAAAAGCCTGTGACACCTGGAGTACAAAGTGAGGCAGGTAGAGTGAGAAGAGTGGCGTTCAGAGAGCGTGTTCTGTTTGTGAGGGAGAGCAGCACGTCTGCGACCGAGGAGGAGCTGGTGGATTGTGGTGCCCTGTAATGCTTTGTGGAAATATCGGACTGTTAACTGACCTGATTAGACTCTGAGGTAAGAGCGTATCTTCAAGTCTGTGTGAAAATAGTGTTTCATGCTAAGCTCGGTAGTCTTTTCTGTACCATTATTGTGAATTTAAGACTTTATGTAAAAGATAAGAAGTGCTGGTTTTTGGGTTTAATAGGTGCAAAATTCAGGACATCAAAACGGTTAGTAGGTTACGGTGACAGCGCTGTTGTGTTTCAATAAATTCTTATTAGAATTAAAACCACTTTTTATAGCTTCATATATTTAAAGATGTTTCTAATTGCGTTAATAAAATTTTTGCTTTTGATTAAATTTGTAATTTAATTTTTAATCATCTCATGAGATATTCTTTTATATTTCACTTTGTTTTGAGCATTATTAAAAGAAAAGACTCATTTGTCTTTATTTGTTTTTGCAGGGGTTTTTTTGGTACTGAAAAAAAAAAGAGGATTTAATAACTGACACATCCAACATCCATCAATTGTGGCAACTTTTCTTTGTCTAAATTGGGATTTTTTGCTTGAGATTATTTTTAAAAAGGCTATTTTTTTCTTATCAATTAATTTATTTGGTTGGCTGTAAATTAAAATGATTACAACAGTGAAAATATTTTACTGACATTTCTTCTTTCTTTTTTCCCCCTTTTTTAAAAAAAAAAAACAAAAAAAACTCTCATTTACCAGTTGTGTATCTGTGTGTGCAATCCAATGCAATGGTATCAGATGTCCTGTTGCAGATGGGGTGGGTTATTAGCAGAAAAAAAAAAAAAAACTCAGCACAATTCTCCTTTCTCCTTTTCTCCTCCTACATAGGGGGTCCACAGTTTCTCACTGACAATATCTCAAGACTTAGTTCTTTAAAAGAAAAGGAGAAAAGGTAACCAAAAAGACAAATGTTTGTGGAGTTGTGGTTAAATTATGCCTAATGTTAAAATTACAACCATTAGTAAGTATAACAATGCAAACTTAGCAGTGTATAATTCTGTCAAATAAACTTTTATTAGCGCTAATCACTTGGGGTACTTGTGTGTTTCCCTCGGGGAGTCTTTGTGCCGGCCAGGTAGTGTTCAAGACCGGTCACCCGGCCACCCAGGTCAAAGGTCACTTATTTAAGCAGCTCAGGTGACACAAATGGTTTATTCAGACGTTGCCACCTAAGAGTCTGCTCAGAGGTGCTTTGTTTCATTAGAGAAAAAGTTTGGTGCGTTTTAATGCAAGTTGCGCAAAGAGGAACAATGATGGTGAATGTCTGGATCCAGGACTTAGGGAGTACTTTTATCTGGCTTTATTGCTGCTTTGTAGATTTTTATCACAGCAGTTTAATCTTTGACTGAATCCTAAACAACTGAGTCAGTTTAAATGACTGAAGTGTTTATGAACAAACTGAAATGGACAATAATGCTGAATTATCCAGTTAGAGAAATGGTCTAGTGTGTCCGATGGAAAAAGATAAAAGCGTTTGCGTGTTGAGAGAGAGTGGAGAGACTCCAGCGCTGAGGAGAAACCGAGCGTGGATGAAGCACAATGATAAAAGCTTCTCAGGATCAAAGCCTGCGTGTGCTTGTGTTTTTGGAGATCGTGTTGAGACAGAAACCAAGCCAAGTGTGTGTGCATGTATGTGTGTATGTATGTATGCCGAGGCCCTGCATGTGCGTTACATGTGGATTGCAGTTTCTCACGGCCATACCGTCGATGCCGTGACTGACAGCCTTGTTAAATTTCAGTAAAGCATGAAACGTGACATGAAAGTGGCTTGCGTGTGCGTGTGTCACTTAGTGTGTGTGTGCCAGTGTGTAAAGTGATCCATACAAGGAGACCAGCTGACCTTTGAACTCTGTCTTAAACAGCTAAGTGCTGCTTCTTATTTGCACTCAGCAGGATCCTCTAATCAGAACCATAACACCAAAACTGCATCTGTACACACACACACACACACACACACAGAGAAATGGCCTTCTGCATACCTGGAGTTTAGTGTCTGCTTAGTGAAGCACTTTCTTTGTATACTTACCTATGATTGCGATAATGTGCAAATGACTTGAATATATGCTGTCTGGGTGAATTTGGCTGTGTGTGACTTGTAGGTGCATTTCCATACACGGGTGTGTGTGTGTTTGGCACCCTGCGCGTGCCCTACACCTCGACAGTGTGTTGACACAGTGATTATAGGGCAGCTGGTACACATTGGCCCTCGCTCCGCCCTGCATTTACTGTTCTAATTAGTTCCTGTTCCAAATAAGAGGGAGGAATTTTAATAGAGAACCACTGGTCTGCCGTCTCGCCCTGCATACCCTCACACACAGCAACGCACATAAATCCAGCCTGTGTGTAAGGAGTGTGCCCTGCAGTGGAAAGGCTCTGAGATTGAAGTTTGTTTTTTTCTGTTTTGGAGGTGAAAAAAAAAGGACCAGTGGAGTGATTGACGCAGCCAAATGTCTTGCTTACCCCCCAAAGTCAAGGCTGAGTTTAGCTTCTGCAGCGCCGTGTTTAACAGTGAAGAGTGAGCTCTCCGCTGTGACCTAACATGACCCCGCTGGGACCTTTCAACTCTTAAGGGGTCGGGAACAGGGATGGTGCTCAGGATGGAGAGGGGTCACGAGAGTACAAGGGAAAGTTAATATGTGTCACTTAGACACTAGTTAGCACGTCCGTCACAGTGGCGGTTACAGCTATGGGCACCAGACTGGGATCTATCATTGGTTCGGTATTAAATTCTAAACATTTTAAAAGTCAAGCTCATTGCAAATATGTGGTTTTTCTTGGTTGATTAAAGAGCACAGATTTATAGTCACTTCTTAGTGTTGAGGGCCAAAATTTATGTCGTTGTTAGTCACAACAGTTCATGATACTAATACAACGTGTGACACATTAACACCAGTTTATGAGGCTCATTTATGACACACTTAACACTGTTTCTTATGAACTGAATGTGTGTAATGCAACGTGTGTGTTAAGTAATCGACTCTCCTATATGGCTTCTTTGCAGGTAAAAAAATCACACGGTGAATCTCATGTTCCAGACCCCTCAGAGGCCAGGTATGATCATGTGTCTGTTTGCAGTTAGCTAAAAATTTAGATGAGCTTTTTTTGTAGTTTTTTTTTTCAAAAGTCTAGGTATGTGCATTTGTTTGTATCTGAGGGTGTGTGTGAGTGTGTGTTTTTGCATTTGTGTGTGTCCTGGTTCTGTGGTCATGGCGCAGAAAGGTGAGGTTTCACTGCAGTTGGGAGCTTTGATGAGGTCATCAGTATTTCCCCAAGACCTTAGTGTCAAAAGACCGCACGCACACATGCACACCCACGCACACACACACACACACACACAGAGGAAGACATATACCACTTCAATCGATCTGACAAGCAAAGGGAACATGCTGTGCATACATTAAAGCTGAAACTGTTGCTCAATTTATCGATTTGGAGAGCACCAAAAAAAATGTTCTCTTAATGGATTTATTTTTTCCAAATAAAAAAATTAAAAGAAAATATATATATATATATATATATATATATATATATATATATATATATATATATATATATTCAATTTTAGCTTCAAAACTCATTTCTAACTGTGTTGTTTTGTAAGTTTTGACATTTTCTTAGAAAAAAATGAAAGTAGTTTTTGGCTCAAGTGGTTTTGTATATTCTAAAATAAAGACTATATAAATAACAGTCAAATAAGTCCAGAGGGGAAATAACCTTCAGATGCAGGACTTACTTAAATCTACTTATTGAAGCTCAACACGCGGTAAATTTTAGTGACATGCAGCATATTGTTTCAACATCCAGACATAATGTGAAAACCAGAAAATAGTTTATGAAACACCAACTCCTGCCATCGCCTCCCAAGAACGGGGGGAAAAAAAGGGCAAGGAATGGAGGCAGAATCATTTCCTGCTGTTGAAAGACAAAAGAAAAGGATGGATGAGGCGTTTTAAGCACACAAGTGAGGAAAAAGCTAAACAATCTGTAAAAGTTTGACTGAATAGCAGATATGTTAGAAGATTTTCATTTGAAGTTAGGTTTTGAACTGTGATCAGCATTTTCATTCTGAAATGCACAAGAGAGCAAAATGAACCTTTTTGCTGCAAAGGAAAAAAAGAGTATTTAGACCTTTTGTACAGTCTTCTTTTGCACCCTTTAGCCATGTCTTGCTTGTCTGCTGGGAGATATATGTTTATACGTGTCAGTCTGACTGTGGGTTGCAGTCATGTGTGGTGATGCTATCTGCCCATGGCATTGAGATGGCCTCCTTCCAGACCACCACACACATGTACACTCTCTCCCACAGCAGCCCACATTTATTTGATTCTTCCTCCATCTCTGTCATTTCTGCCTTTGATGTCTCACACAAAAGCACAAGTGTGACCGAACCTGCAGGCAGCATGAGTCAGGCTTCAAACACACACACACACACAAATACACTCCCACAGGAGGTACTATCCACTCATAGACTTACTCAACATTAAACTGTGCCTTCCACCAAGAAACATGTCAGAATGTGGCTTTGTGGTGATAGTGATGACGAGTCATAAACTAGTACTTTATGTTGGTTTTCTTACAGTGCACACACATGACAATTTATTGCAAACACTCATACCTCTCACTGAGGGGTTATCGACCCTAGAGTGAGTATATGTTGCTATGGGAACAAGTAACAGAGATACAAATATAAAATGAGCTCTGATATATGGAGGAAGATTTTTATTTTGCCATAAATATGCATCTTTAATCTGTTCATGTCTATCTTATTTCCACTTCCAACCATCCACACACACACACACGCACAGTCACTTTACCATTACCACCTTGTGTGCTGGTCCGTCCCAGTCATGCATGTGGAACACATTGTAAAACTAAAGCATGCTGGCTGGTTGTGGGTTTGTATTGGAGCCCAGAAGTGTATACACACACATTCTCGTCCACACACAACCACTCCATAAAAGAGCCAGCAGGCCCACAGACAGTGTCTAGCGCCTCTGAACACATGCTCATGTAAGCTAACTGGTGCTGAGCAACATGAAGTTTATTACTCTGTGTGTGATTCCCGTGTGCACATATGTCACTGAATGTGCTCAGTGGGATCTTAACATAACACGAGGAAGGGGTAGGTCTCCAGCTGAGACGGCATGTTGCTGTTGATCTGCTATTCATTGAGAAATCGCAGTTCATCTTATTCTCTTCCTCTCATCCCTCCCACTCTTAGGTCTATGGAAATGCAGGACCTAGCGAGTCCTCATAATCGCGTGGCGGGTGGAGATTCAACAGGCTCCAAGCTGGACAAGAACAACCTCAGCAGCCCCGCCATCACCACCAATGGAACAGGAGGTGAGAAGGCACAGCATGTTTGGTGTTTGATTAATGGGCACTTACGACTATGGAGAATGGTCAAAATACAAAACTTTGTAAATCATCAGCACAGTCATCAATGAGAGCCTTAAAGTTATTAGAAAGGCAGATTTGTTGTCAACTTCTTTAAAAAAAAAAAAAAAACCAGTATGCATAACACTTGAAATAAACAGATCAACATTTTGGGAGGTACATATTATCCATCTCTTGCCATGAGTTGGGCAAGAAGATTCCAAAATAATAAAAACAGCAAGGTGTCCAAAATTAACTTTAGACATGCTCAATGAAAACAGTGATTTATGGGTAATCATATATATCAAATATATGATGGGAAGGGCATTTTAAAAGATAGGTGTAATTATTTAGCAAAGCTCTCTCAACACTGATTGGTGTTTTTAATTTGCAAATAGATGATGGGTAATGTTTGTTTTTTTTTCCTTTTTGGTGGCCAGCGTAACAGCATTCTAGTCCAAGACAAATCTCCTTTGGGGGACATTGTATTGTGTTGTATCTTATTGTATTCTATCTTAATGTACTGTACTGTTTCAGAGCCGATCACGTCACATCGGACGTGTGAATGGCATCATAGTGCCTCCATGTGGTATTATTTAAAGTTGCTTTGTGAGAAGATCAATGTAAATGTCTTTTGATGGTGGAAAAACGTCTTTGGAAGTCAAGCAAAATACTTTGTTTTCCCAATCTTCTTTCAATAATGTTGTGTTATTCAGAAATTTAGTGTACAAAAATACATTTAGCTTGATGTTAGGAACTTGTGACCAAGTGTATTCATTTAATTGATTTTCTTTTATGACCTTTTTTCAAGCATTTTGTTTGTAACATGAATGTTAAAAGCTACACAGATGATTGTGTTTAACCGAAGCTAAAGTGTGAATTATGTCATCAAAGTCAAATCACTGGAGTCATGATCCACATTATGTCACAGGATCAGAGGCCCACTGTATTCTTCTTTAAGTTGAAAACCCCAAGATGTCTCATTTCTTAGACTTGTTCAGAAAATATTCAAAGCCAGTATCTCCAAGAAACATCTAAACTTCAGCAGAGGTTGAAAGCACATACTGTAACCGTGAATGCTTGAGTGAGTCTATGAAATCTATTGCAAAATCATCAGTCTGGGAGACTTTCAACATGCAGAGATAAATACTTTTTGAGGTCTTTAAAAAGACACACACATGCAACTGCATGCACACACACATCCACACCGCCATGAGTAAACCACCAGCGAATGTGTGTAAACACACGGTAAAGCACTTCTGCTGTCCTCCGCTAACCACTTGGCAAAGTGTGGTTGTGTGTGTGTGTGTCAGACTGTAAGTGTTTGAGTGTATGCACAAGATTCCCACTGGAAACTATTTCCTCTACAAGAGCATTAAAGCATCACTGCTCTCTTAGATGTCAACACCAGCTAGAACTTTTCTCTCCTTCTTTCCTTGTCCCAGTTTCTTTCTTGTCCTTTTTCTTTACCCTCTGTTTCTCTCTCCATCCCCTCATCTTTATTCCATCTGTCACCTTTCATCGACACTCTTCCTTATTCCCTGTTGCCAGGGAAGGTTTCTTTGACAGAGCAGTTGGATGTTATAGCACTGGATGTAAAACTTTTGTTGAGGGCAATCCTTTGATCTTTTGCTGATTTAACAGGCAATGGAAAGCACTTTAAAGTATAATGGAAAAAGTGAGATGTTGCTTTTTAGTCATCTTGATGTGTCAACAGACCCACAGTTGCAGAAATAGCTTCGTTCAGAGTGGACTCACAGCAAATCCAGACCATATTAGAGCACATTAAATCTTTTTTTTTTTTTGATGAGCTCACACTTAATGTTTAAAGCAGACAAGGCCAGAACTACATACACACAGCCAAAACAAACTACATGCCTAACATTCTCCTCACCTGACATCAGCCAACACATGGGCCCATGGGTCATCTCCATAGCAACTCATTTGTCTTCATTACAGCTTGTCCAGTGAGTAATATTGCTCCCCGAGGGGGATCAGTTGTTTTGTATTTAATGGAGTTCTCATATATTTTCTGATGATAAGTTTTAATTGTGCTCAGGGAGAAGAAACACACAAACAAAAACAAAAACAGCTTCCTATGTAGGATGCTGAGGTAGTTAACAGGCGGACCCATTCTCAAAGCAAATACTCTACTAAATATCTGTTAAAGCGGAAATACTCTAGCTGTGTCTCAAACCGCGCACTTGCCCGAGTGCACTGGAACTCAGTGCGCACTGTGTACTTCATCTGTAGTGCACACTATTGTTGCTAAATGCTGACCTGAAAAGAGCACTGCACTTACAGGAAGTGACGGACTAGCTTTGACTGCTAACATGAGCTAGCTCTTCTGAGCCAGCATAACCGCAGCCTCAAACACATGACCAGATCATAACTGTCATCAGGGAGTGAACAGCTTGGTAGCATGCCACAATATACAATAGTAGTTATGTCTGAATAATTTAATAAACGTTACTTGAATCAGTACAATACCGCCTCCGATGCAGCAGGGGTCGCCACCGCTTTGTTCACTGCCATTGTTCAGCTCTGAAAACAGTTAGAAAGTCCCGCCTCATCCGCAACATCAGCAAGATGGCGTCCATTCAGTGCGAATAGTGTGCTTTGTTTTGCCAATATTAGGGCAGCATCCAGGTACTTTCAGAGCACTGAATTTTGGCTTAAATGACAGCATGAACGCACTACACACTCAAAAACAGTGTTTGAAGTGCTCAAGTGCGCGGTTCGAGACATGGCCTTTTTCTTTATTTACTGAGCTAGCACCAAGCAACAGGCAGATTAAGTAGGGAACTACAAACACAGAGGATGCATAAAAGGCTGAATCATACCATATTTCCTCAAGGGTTTATTGAATAGAAGGAAATCAGAATGTGTAACATAGAGATTAAATGGATGATCCTCAGACTGTGTGGATGCTGCAATGGGAAACTCTTTCTTAAAAATCACAAGTTCATTTTCATGTAATGATAATATGCTAATGAATTTTTTTAAAGCTTGTTGCCACTGACACAAAGCGATTTTTAATCAAGTTGCAAGTAAATGTTTGTTTCCAGAAAATGGTTTGGCAGTTTAGCTTGTACACTAGACAGGGGGACAGCAACTTTGGATTTGCCCACTGAAGCTCACCAGATAGTGTTCTCTGTTTCAAAGCCTGTCTTTGAACAGACACAGGTTTTAACAAGTAATCTTGTTAACATGTCCATATAATGCATTTATATGCTGAAAGATGTGTCAGTGAAATTAACAGTTGGCACTGCAGCAGAGCATTTCCGCAGCATACTTATATCTATCTTGAAAACAAAGATTCAGACAGCCTGGATTTCGTAAAAATGAAAAAAAGAAAAAGAAAAAAAAGCTTAAGAACCAATCCTATATCCTAAATAAAAACATTTTTATCCATTTTTTTTGTTTCTAACAAGCAGTTATGCTTTCAAGTGACAAAAATGTACAATTATGTAGCCTATACTATAGAAATATACTACATGGAAGCATCCACCATACCCACAGTTAATAATGATTTCTTGAAAAATTAGATAAATTATTCTATCAAGCCAAAACAACACAATCTTCACATAACGGCATCATAAATAAATAGCAGGCATGGTTGCTCTAAGTTTTCATTGAAAATCCACATAGAAGGATAAATGTAATGGCTCATTTGTGAATAAAATAATCTAATAATGTACAGTTGTACCTGAGCCATTATAAAACAGAAGAGTATTATTTTCACTGTTAAATACCAATTATTATATAATTATCTTTTCAATAATCAAGGTCAAAAAGGGGGTTTAAGTGTAACTGAAACAAGTTGTTTTTTTATATCTCAGTCAGACTCAGAGCTCTTGTTGGTTCTGCTGGAAACCTGGAAACCTTCAAATAATGTTTTCACTTTTTAAGCCACAGAAGTTGTAACGAGATGTCTGATCTTTGAGTTTACTTACTAAGCCAACCGGCTCTCGCTTCATTTTCAGCAAAAAATAAATACAGAAAAAAGGAAGACATGCCAAACTGTTAAACAACTGTCAAACAAATATAGACATATATTTTATTAAACCAATGTTCAGTGTTTAATAGTATGTGATCATATATAGTCTACCTGAGACCTGTATCTGGTCCTCAGTACGTCGCATCCTCACCTCCTTCCCACCTTGCACTCCTATAGGTGAAAGCATGACCGTTCTAAACACGGCTGATTGGCTGTTGGGCTGCAGCAGCCCACCCCCTGCCTCGGGTTCCAAGGACTATGGTACAGAGGTGCATGTGTGTGAATCCAAAACCAGAAGTCATGTATTATCATATTAAATGCAACGGGGATGGCTTTGTGTAGTTGAAGCTGATTATTTTTTTTCTGCCAGAATTGCTCTGATTGATTTAATTTGCTGTGCAGTGTTTTCAACTTTTCCCCATTGTGAATTTATCAGTGTGTGTGGCCCTCTTATATCCAGTATTTGCAGGGTTCCTGCCTGTCAAAGTGTTAAATTTGATTAAATTGCAGGGGAAGTCAGAAAAAAATTGTGGGAAATTTCGCAACTGTTTACATTGCATGATTACATTTTAAGTTTAATCATCACATTTTATTGTTTTATTTTTTTTTTCTTGAGGTTAAAAAAGACATGGAAAAGTCAGGGAGGAATAAAATCTGAAGGCTATGGTGCTGTTCCAGCCTACTGATTTAAAACATGTGGACTGTCACAATTACAAAAGGAACCCTGCACAAAATTTGCTCACATACTAGAACTGCATGGTAGTTTTCTGCTCTTTATTAAGAGAGACTTTCTTTTTGTGAGTGATTAATTGTCTTTACTGTTATATCCTAACACAGATGCTTTCCTTCTCCTTTAAGTAAAAACAGAGCCTATGAACAACAGCGATACAGTCACCACGACAGGCGACACAGCACTGGACACATATGCAGGCTCAGGTAAAAAGCACCTTAAATTTCACTGCCGTACAGGTGACAAATTATGCGGTTGCAGCTCAGCTTCACTTTGTGCTCTCAGAGTCTAAAACAGTCACGCAAACGCCATCATCCATTTTAGCCCATGGTCCTGCTGAAAGCTTTAATCCACTGAAGTATTGCCTGTCCTTGGACTGCATCATGAAAGGCTGGCAAAGGAATGAGAGACATTTTTACACTCGTCTTTTTTTTTTAGACACACAATCCTATGCTCCTTTTACTCTGCAAAACATCACACACCAACACACACAAAGCTATTACGCAAAACATAGACAGGGTTTTCAAAGCAGCAGGGTGTTTGTCAGTACTGAGCTCTGACATCTCAATGACCACAAACAGACATTGTGTTTTACTATGAGGCCCACTGTGAGGGGGCTTCGTGGACTCTAAAGAATGAACTTGGCTCTTCTCCATTCACAATGCTTCAGACTATGTTTACTGGAATGACATTTCAGCTCCAATAAGACAGAGGCCTTAAACTGTGCTGTTCAGGAATGTTTTCTTTTTTAAAAGAAAAGTGAAAGAAAACAGAAGATTTGCATTGTCACCAACTTTGACCTGCCTTTGCTTTGTTGTTTTGGATTATTGTGCTGTTTTTAGTAATCACCAGCAGCGGGTACAGCCCTCGTTCAGCCCACCAGTACTCTCCTCCCCTCTACCCCTCAAAGTAAGTCTGACTTGTAACACAAAAGAGGCTGCTTTTAATGAAACGTATCCTCCTGTGTCCAGTTACAGTGTGCCGTCTGGTACTGACTTGACCTGTCTGTTTCCAGGCCCTACCCTCACATCCTCTCCACGCCGGCAGCACCATCCATGCCGACGTACGCTGGCCAATCTCAGTTCAGCAGCATGCAACAGTCGACCGTGTATACGGCATACTCGCAGACAGGACAGGCCTACGGACTGTCCACCTATGGTATGAACAAATGCACTTTGAAAAAAGTACAAGTCAAGTCTTTGCTGTAGTAAGCCATTGCTGCTTTTTTGCAGGTCTTTCTGTTATTAGATTTATCTTTAAAAAGCGACAAGCATGCTAAAATGAGTTAAGGTCATGTAATGGATGGTCCATTTGATAACCTTCAGTTCCTTTGCATTTAAAAGCTATTGAACTTACTTTGTGTTCCAGCTCTGCACTGATGCCACTCCATGTTAGTTTTAGAACTGTATAGTCTTATACATTTCAACATTTTTCCTGCTATAGGAGTTACAAAATCAACACACACCAGTGACCTAGTTCCATACAGTAGCAACCATACATCACAATATTTAGCAGATGATATGGTATTTTTTGGAAGGATGCTTTGGAGATGAGCTCCTCCCCTTCTATACATTACTTCACATCATTGGTATAAATTCATCTTTGTTCATTTCTCAATTATAATCTTGTTCCAGTGCTTAGAAAACCTTTTTAGATGTTCCGATTCATCCCCTTAAAATGCTCCAACTTAGTTCTCCATGTCAGTCTCTTTAAAAGCATGTTGAGCATTTCAGTGGATGGTTGAAGTGCTAATGCAACACTTTAAATAGACTTCAAACCATTTTTTCCTCTAATCTATCAGAGAGCATGTCCAGCCTGTGAAAATGGCAGGACCCTAAAACCATCCATCCATTGCCCACCTGCTCATCATCCCAGCTGCTACTGGGACATTTCACCAGTCCATCCCAGAACTATAATGCCAAAACAACTAATTAAATGCTTTTGCTTAATCTCTCCAAAGATCCAATGTACAGAATCTGGTGACATGCAGGGGTATAAATTGTAAATAGCAATCCTCCATCTCTTTCTTCCAATCATTTAGGAAAATCTTTGTGCAGTAAAAATGTAAAATTCCTGCTTTGGTTTCAGAAATAAATTCTTTGTTTTAAGATAGCCATTCATAATTCTTATTTTCACGCAGTTCTATAATTAGAAACAAAACTGAATATTACATTGATAACACTTCAACCAGGTCTTGATGCAGAAAAAAGTGAATACAGAAGTGTAATGATGCCATGACAGCCGAATGCTGACAGAAGTGGACCTAATGTTTTGTCAAAATTTCCCTTTCACAAAAAAATCACAGATCGCTAATGCTGTATTTTATATCTTTCAATAATCCGTTTTTAAACTCTTTCATAGACCTCGGAGTGATGCTTCCAGGCATTAAGACCGAGAGTGGCCTCACACAAAGTCAGTCTCCACTGCAAACGGGCCTCAGCTACAGCCCTGGCTTCACCACACCTCAGCCCGGACAGACTGCCTACTCACCCTATCAAATGCCAGGTCAGTTTATCATGCAGATCACACAGATTATCATGATGTCTTTTAATCTATTGCTAAAAATGAAGTGTCCTCATTTATTTATTTATTTTACAAAGGTTCCAGTTTCACTCCTTCCTCAGGCCTCTACGCCACCAACAACTCAGTGTCCAACGCCGCCAACTACACTGCCACACAGCAGGTACTCCATTTATCTCACAGTCAGTAAGGAAGGTCATATTCTACAACAGCTTTTGGTGGCACAGATGAAACAATCGTAACTTTTTAGTTATTTACGATTAAGTAAATGTAGTTTTTTTTTGTTTGTTTGTTTGTTTGTTTGTTTTTTAGGCAGTTGCAGTAGTAACCAAAATGGTGGTTTTATGCTCTCATTCCCATCCAACTTTCTTCATTCAGAGTAGCTTTAAGAAACAAAATCTCATTATACTGTGACCTTGCAACATGGGGAAACTTGTGAGAAAAACAGACAATCAGTCTTAGTGAAAGAGTGTTTTGTTCTGAATATTTCTCTATGTCCATATGATGAATTGTATTGTGGTAGTAAAATGCTTATAGGGGGATTTCAATGTCTTGCTATGATAGATAGTCTTGCAATGTGGCTGTTTACGGGGAAAAAAAAAGTCAAGGTTTGGCCTGTGTGGGTGGATTAAGGGGAACATGATGTGTGTGTGTGTTCTTGTATTAGTCATGTTGTGAGGACATAAATCACTTTAAACAGTCACACTGTGGAGACCTGCCTCCATTTTGAAGGAGAAAAAGGCACCCTTCATGTAATTTTACAAAATGTTTAATGATGACTAAGTTTAAGGTATGGATGAGATTAGGATTAAGTTATAGTACAGGTTAGGCAAGTAGTTGTCAAGGTTGAAGATATGAATGTGAGTCAGTGAAATAGCTGTCTGTGTATGAGTTTAGCAGATACAGAGAAAGCAAGCAAAAGATCCAAAAGGAAGGAATTGCATTCAATAAAAAAAAAAAGGGGGGGGGGGGGGTAATGTGAGGACTGTATATGTGTGCAGGCCTGTGTGCAGCTTTGCATGCATGTGTGTGTGTGCATTCATGTGGTATGCTCCATTTCATAAGGACTTCCAGAGATGGATGTAGTGACAGGTTTAGAGAGCTGACTCATAAAAGTGCCCATCTACACTGGGTCAGTAAAAAGCAGAAGCACAAGGCTTTAATTGTCTCTGAGATATAAAAGACAGATCAGAGGGGATAAAAGATTAGAGAAATGAGAGGGGAACACTTGTAAAATCTGTCCTCAGAAGTCAGTCTGGCCCCCAGCAGAAAAGTGAAACATCTCAGTTTTCCCCTTTTTTTTTAACTTGTTGTCCGTGACTTTGTCTTCTGCAGGATTATCCCTCATACACAACATTTGGCCAAAACCAGTATGCGCAGTATTACTCTGCCTCCACTTACGGGACATATATGACCTCCAACAGTGTGGATGGCACAGGCTCCACAGCTGCTTACCAGCTGCAAGATCCCACCCCCGCCATGACCGGACAGGCTGCTGAACTTCACCCAGGTTTGTGCGCGCATCATGCATACGGCTCGGGATGAAAATGGTTAAATTACTGACCCCAGATCAGTTGTAACATAACTATGCAAACATATGTCAGATTTTTCACTGCGTCTTTAATTTTCTTGTTTAGAGTTGGATGATATATATACACAGCTTGATTAACAGAGTTTAACATCCTATTTTAGCCATAATAAAGCACAGGAAATCACTTAAGGGCTGGTATTGTGGTTGCAATTGGAAGAGTTGGCATGTGTCCTCAGAGAATTAGATTAGCAAGAAGTGATGCTAAATATTGCAGTTTTATTGATAAGTAAGGAAAGAGAAGAAAGTATTTTACAGAAAGGAGTTAAAATGCACCCGTGTGGACTGAGCTTAGCTGCATATTCTGGTTTACTTCTTTTTTTCTCTCTCTCTTTTTGTTTTTCTTGGCTGTAATTCAGGAAACCTGATTAAAGGAGCTTATCATTCTTCCTGTCACTGACATTTTTCCTTTCGCTGCCTTTCTCACTTTTTCATTCACTCGTCTTGCAGTTCCAGTTGGTATCTGTTTTTCTTTGTTGGATGGAGGGGGGGGGGGGCAGTCACATGCTGTTTGTGTCTTCTTTATCCACCCCCCACTTTCTCACTCTCCTTTTACTCTCTGATTGAGACATAACAATATGGGATCCAAAGCTTAGGGTCTGGTTCTAGTTACCAAGCAGCAGTGGGAGCATATGGCACTGGGAGGGTGTGCTTGTGTTCAAGAATGTGTGCGCACGCTTTTGTGTGCATTCTCATGTATGCTTCAGCAGACTATTGTGTGAGCAGTATCTTTGCAAAAAGAATCAGATTACATAACTTGTCTGATTTATTGCACAATTCTATATTTCCCCTCCTCTGTTAAATCCTCACGTGTTCACGTTGTCATGAATCAGTCAGAATACAAACAGTGCTTTTGTTTAGGTTTCTTGGTAGCCTTTAAGTTGATCTGTCATGCCAATTATCCTGAATTATTAAACCTGACAAGACTACTCACTGTATAAAGTCTGAGTTATTGCTCCTCTTGAGGTGGATATGACTCCAGAGCACCTGTGGAATCAGCTCAAACCACATCATTATTTTTTCTGCAGTGTAGTGACTAAAGTGGTCATTTTGAGCAGTTTGAGACTTATATCTGAACACTTCTCTAAAACGTTTCAAATGCTTTTTCTGTGTTTATATTCACTCTCAGGGGACTTTGATACAGTGCAGAGCCCTTCCACACCCATCAAAGAGCTGGATGACAGAGCCTGTCGGAGTGGGGGGTCAAAGTCGCGCGGCAGGGGCCGCAAAAACAACCCCTCTCCTCCCCCTGACAGCGACCTGGAGGTAAGGGACAGAAAAACACTCTCTCACAGACTGAATATTCCTTTCAAACCTCAATGGATGGTATTCTTTTTTATCCTTATCGACTCTGCTCACTGTAATTTTTGAAAACATAAGAGGAGAGATGCTAGCTATCTGTACAGTGTGGGCAGGCAAACACATATTGATGTGGCATTTCATTATTTTCTGCAGAGGGTGTTTGTGTGGGATCTGGACGAGACGATCATTGTTTTCCATTCTCTGCTTACCGGCTCTTATGCACAAAAATATGGCAAGGTAAAACACTTTTATCACTGTCTCCCACTATTGTGACATCTTCAGTATCCTTCAGCATGATTTCTCTGTCTGTGCTGCATTATCTCACTCTGAAGTGTGATGAATCTTCACACTTTGCTCTGTGGCGTGGACGCTTAGTTCTGCTGTCCTGCGGGTTTTAGATGTTTCTCTGCTTTAGCCTAACTGATTCAGATAAGTGGATCATTAACAGGCTTGTTTTGGAGTAGGTAAAACTCCAAAACCAGCAGGTCAGTAGCCTTTGAGGATGGAATTGGAAATTCCTTCTCTTTAGCCAGTTTGTAGCTGAAGCAGCAACCATTGATGACACAAAAGGACAAGACAGCTCTGACAATAATCTGACAGGATTCTCTTTCTGTTCAGTCACCAATAAACTCACAAGAAGTTCATTTATCTCCTAACTAGTCCTCTGAAAGTTCATATTTTCCTAAAAGGCAATAATAGAAAGATCAAAGTTAAGGTTTCAAAAAGCATGATTTTAGTAAAGATGCAAATGTAACTTCATCCACCAGTGCAACCAAGCATGGAAAAAATCTTTATTATGACAGAAAAGTCATGACCCGCCCCGTCAACCCATGTTTCCAGTTTAACTTGACAACTTCCAACGAGTGCACATTGTGCATACGCTTCATTTCTCTCAGCTGAATGCTTATATTACCTCAACCGCTCCAGAAATTTTACGGTCAATTTATGATCACATGCATTATAAAATGAGTCTTTAAATGTAGCTATTAGTAACTGTCATTGCTTCCATTATCTTAACCGTAACACAGTGTGCTAATTTCTCACCTGAACTCATTCAGTCCAGTTTTCTGTGTGAACTTATTAGGTGGTCTCGCTTTCTTACATAGCAGCTAAACTGTTTATAGTTCCCTTCATTTAAATAGCTCTTGGCTCTGATCTGGGATCATCCTATGCGGCCAAGGCTTCAGATTTTTATTGGATGAAGTCGTTTCCTGTGGGCACCAGAGTAGCCACCAGCCTGCCTGGACGGCATCTTCGTCCCTGAACCATCCTGATATTCCCGTTTGGCATTCAAACAAAAACCAGCGCAGCACATGCACAATTTAGAGCCAGACTTGCATAGAGCCTGAGGAGCCCAGGCATTTTACAGTTAGGGTTTGTGGGCAGCGATGTGCTTCCTATTTGCTCCGCAGTGGTGGAATTTAATGTTTGGCAATTGCTAAGCTGTGCATGTGTATGTGTGTCTGTGTGTGTGTGTGAATGTTTGAGAGGCAAAAACACATGTGGCTGTAGTGGTTTATTCTGCTTGATTTGTGCTGCATTTGCTGTAAGAAGAAAAACAATGAATTTAGATTATATTTGCCCTGATTTGCAAACAAATAACAGATTACATGTTTCCAGCTACCTATATTTATGTAAATGTAACGTGTTATCAGGTTGAAATCATGCAAACAAAGTCCACTCAGCCAGTCATATACAAAATTAAATCTACTCTGTTTTTCCATATAGACACAAATGGTTCAATTTATTTATTTTTAAGATTATTTGACCTGGACGTTTCTTGAATTACTTCATTAAATTTCACACCATTACAGATGTGGAAGGACTCATGGCCTGCTTTACTAAGAATTAAGATTTTTAACAAACTGTAGATATTGCAAGTTTTGCTTACTTGAAACAACTTGATTTCAATTCCTAAATTACCAACCAGGTGGTTTGTGTAACAAAACCTAATAAAACAATCAAATATGAAAAAAAAAAAAAAAGAAAGCAAGTCCCACGACAAATATCACAAAATCAATTTTTGTTTGTTTCCCAAATGGCTGTAACTACACTGTGGCCCACAATCCTGAGGCATCAGCTTTGAAGTTGGTACAGCGCCACTCTAAATATTTCCCTGAAATATTTGCATGAGAAATTTTTCACCTCATTTTCTTCTTGTGTGGAAGTACAGTGGCAGCTGTGTCTTTTCACGCCTCTCCCAAAATAGCACACTATTGACACAGAAACCACAACACCTACAGTAAGTACCTCCACATACAGAACTGAGGACGTATCCGCGCAGGAAGAATACACGTACATTCTTCATATGTCACCATAAGAGTTATAATCATGGGCCATGTTTACATCACCAGAAAGTGTTGAGTTTCCCGAGCTCAGGTGATAACAGCAGAGCTTGACAGTGGGACTGTTTCAGGCTCAACCTCCCAGGTCAAAGAAATATCTGCAGTCGTTTGAACTTCTCAAACAAAAATGCTACTTCAGCTTTTCTGGAGAATCAAAAGTCGAAAGTCTTTCCACCCCCCCATCTGGCCGATACCCAACGTAATCATTATCTGAGAGATTAATATTCGTGCCTCCATACTTTGACAGGAAAGCAGGTTCAGTGAAAACGGCTTATAACAGATAAATTACACGATCGGGGACAGTCTGACACACTCGCATCTTTCAACTTTATTTCATCCTCTTCATGTTTTGTCATTTTCCCCACTCATGCTGTCCCTTTCTCTCTATCACCATGTCCCTCGCTAACTTTCGCTCTCCTTCCTGTTAGTTTCTTTCTATTCTGGTCGTCTGACAGCGTCAGCGAATCGTGCGGCAAGCTGTCGACCCTCGCTGACCTATCACAGATGATGGTTTTTGCAGCTGAGCCCCGAGCTGGCAGGGCAGGCGGCGTTTTCCCAAACACACACACACACACAAAACCCATTCACATACCACATACACTCCAAACGCCTCTCTTGGAGGGTACCTACTCTCTGCAACACACACACGAGGAGAAGCACTCTTCCTTTCGCCCCCTCTAAACCCCTCTGCAAACATAAGGAATGTTGATGGAACAGAACAAGTGCAACCTGTCTGTCAGCGTCTGCTGCGATGAGTGGAGCATACCAACTCCTCCAGCAGGGGTTGGAGTAGAGGTGTGAAATGGGAAAGTGTGTCAAACTCTAAATGAATTTGAGGAAAAGAGTAACTGATAAACTCTGGAGGACAATAATCAGCATTTATGGTGATAAAATTGTTGTCATGGTGATGTTGTCATGATGCCGTCCTCATCTTCTGTCAGGACCCTCCCATGGCTGTGACGCTTGGTCTGAGGATGGAGGAGATGATCTTCAACTTGGCTGACACACACTTATTCTTTAATGACCTGGAGGTGGGACACAAATATCAGACTCAAACGCAAAAAAAGTCTTCTAATAGATTAAGAGGACTTTTCAAGATTATAAATTTTTGTACATCATGTAGATATTTTGCACAAATCAGCATCAGCAATCAAACTTATTAATAGTGGAACACCACTACTGCCATCTAGTGGTCAAAATACATTAGAGCATTACATGATGTTTATGTTCTAATTTTACTTCATGACTTTTTTGTTATATTTTCTTCTTTTTCTCTGTTTTTTTGAGTTGTTTAAGTTGTCCTTTGTGATTTTCAGGAATGTGATCAGGTACATATTGATGATGTGTCATCAGATGACAATGGCCAGGACTTAAGGTGATTATATAACATTACACTATTTTATAAAACACTATGAATGGTATAATTATATAGTTTCTTAATTTTTTTTTTGTTGTTGTTGTTTCTTTTACTTATTTTGATCGTGTAAAGTCTCTGTTAAATTTGAAGTGTTTCCTCATGTGCTAAAAATTACTCGAATCTTGATCTGTCTCATTTTAAAGTTGAAGCTGAAAAATCTTCAAGGAAAAAAAAAGAATGTTGGCAGTGTATTTATAGTGATAAAAAAAACAAAAACAAATAACGTTAATACTGATCTTTGTTGTTCTACCAGCGCAGACTTTCTTTTCAAATAAAACATATCATTATTATCGACAGTACTTACAGTTTTGCAACTGATGGCTTCCATGCAGCTGCAACCAGCGCTAACCTGTGCCTGGCAACGGGTGTCCGCGGTGGGGTCGACTGGATGAGGAAACTGGCCTTCCGCTACCGACGGGTCAAAGAGTTGTATAGCACGTACAAAAACAATGTGGGGGGTAAGCCACTCAGAATGGAGTTTACTGGTTGCTACAGAAATTGAGATGCTGTACAGGGATTTTTTTTGTGTTCTGCTGCAGGTTGTACTAGCTGTAACCTCTAACATAGGTTATAATGTTACATAATGTTATATTTATCCATCGGTATTAAATAAGGTGATCCAAGCAAAGATCTGAACCATCATGTGACACATTAGTAAAAGCCGACGCCCAAACAATTCCATGGTTATAACACTTTTAAATGAGCTATAGATAAAGTAAGTCTGCACTGCTTTGTAGGTCTGCTGGGTCCTGCTAAGAGAGACGCCTGGCTGCAGCTCAGAGCAGAGGTGGAGGCTCTGACCGATTCCTGGCTCACTCACGCGCTCAAGTCCCTGTCCATCATCAGCTCCAGGTGGCGCTTAATTTCCGTTTCTTTTTTCTTCACATTGATTAGAATTTATTGTCTTTCCTGCCTTTTATTATAGTCAGCATAAGGATGTTTGGAACTGATCCATATACAGCATGAAATGACATTAATGAAAGACCCATTCATCTCTCCTATCATCCATTCACTTATCGACCTGTGTTATGGATAAAGTGGTCAGTTCTCTCTCTTACTCCCACAGGAGTAACTGTGTAAATGTGTTGGTGACCACAACGCAGCTCATACCAGCGCTGGCTAAAGTTCTTCTATATAGTCTGGGATCAGTTTTCCCTATTGAGAACATTTACAGTGCGACAAAAATAGGTAAGTCCCAGACACATGTACTCAAACACGAGTTCTATAAGACAATGCAAAAAATCCCAAAGATCGAACAGAATGGAAAACAGTGACTTTGTTCTGTAAAATGTTTTCATAGTTTATCTACAAAGTAATATGTCTGATTTTCTTTCAAATAAAAAAAAGCCACAGCTAAAAATAATGGTGCAAAAATAACGAAGAAGCAACCCACGTGAGCTTGATTGAGTTATTTTTTGTTTTTTTTCTACCTCCTGATGCCAGCTCACCACATATTTATCAGTATCTGCTCTTGGCACAACAAAGTATGGTACTGCTGCAGATACAGTACATGTGTACTCTCACAAAATCATCTATTTGAGCTGAGTTTAATGTACTCAGTGTCTGATTTTCAATGTTGTCGTCAATTATTATTGGTGCCAATGTCTTGCAACGTCTTTTTAGTATGTAAAAAAACTGCAGAATCAGCGAGGTAATATCACTTACTGACTTCACTAACTGGTACTTTTCATGTTCTCAGACAGGAAACATTTCTACTTCAGTCTGCATCTGATGCAAGTTTTGTAGAAAAATGTAGATAGAACCATGCTGTCTAAGGGGAGGGGGAGGGGGGGGGGGGGTGAAATGAAGAAAGATTTCCTCAAACAATTTTAATATGGTGCCACCTTTTTATTAATCTATGTGTAGCACCTGATTTCCATGTGAGTACAGTAGAAAATCTAATCAGGTGCACTTAGTAAAATCACCCTCTGTGAATATGGGGTATCCATTTATGGCCATGTCTTCTTCATTACATCCAGACACACACATTCTGAATGGACTCTAGACTCAGGTGGTTAAACCACTGCAAATCAACTGGGACCAGTGACCTTTGTAATCAATCATACAGAAAGTCAGACTGTGTAGGACGGAGGTAAAGAACCAAAATAATCAGGAAATCAAGTTCAAGCTAAGTGTTAATGGGTCCCCTTTTGAGCTGTTATGCTTGATGGAAACAGTGTGGTAACCATAGCAAATGCATAAAGTCATTAGGGTTCTGCTATTCTCACAGACCCCTTGCAACAGAACTTTTAAATGAAACTACATTCTAATTACATAACTCATATTTGTTTACAGAAAGTCTGAATTAGGTCTCTCTCTGTATCATGCAAGCCTCAGAGTTAACCCGAGTAAATCATCTGTTATGGGATGTGTTTTTCTCATGTGTTTATGTGTGTGTCTTCACTTTACCCTGACACACACAGCTCTGCCTCTCCATGTTTTACTTCCATCCAAACAAAGGAAAAACCTGTGAAAGCCGTTTGTTTGTCTCCAGGCAAAGAGAGCTGTTTTGAGCGTATAGTCTCCCGCTTTGGCACTAACATTACGTATGTTGTGATTGGCGATGGGAAGGATGAAGAGCATGCTGCCAGCCAGGTAAACAAACAACTTCTGAACTCTGACCCCTCTGACCATGTGACCCCCTCCTTCCTCCCCTTGTTTATTTGTTTTTTGCAGGAAAAGAGAGTTGCTTTGAACGCATAATGCAAAGGTTTGGCAGGAAAGTAGTGTATGTTGTAATTGGGGACGGTGTGGAAGAGGAGCAGGCGGCCAAAAAGGTAATGGACCCGCAACCTTACCGTGACCCCGCCTACTCCGCACAGTGTGAGCTCTGATTGGACGAAACCTGCCTTTCTTTGCTACAGCAGTTTTGTGTTGGTCTTTGACTTTCTCCAGTCTCTTGCCCTTTTTTTTTTGTTTATTGTTATTGTTTGTTTCTTTGATGGAGTTACAAGATACTTGTCTGCAATTGTCAGAGTGAATATCTGAGGGTGGGGCTTGGATTGTGTATATTTTGGCAACTATACTTAAAATTCAAATACAGTACATAGAGGTGGTGAGCCACCAGAAAGTATTTTTTAATTTCGGTTCAAATGGTTGCTTCATTAATTTGAATCACATATGTCTAGTCAGAATTAGTCACAAAAAGAATGACTGCCTAAATATACACCGTGACCAAGCTGTGAACTTATTTGTCTGGTACAATAATGGTGCTTTTCATCCGGTGATGTGATGAGTGTTTTAAACTGATGCTGTTATCTTTATGAGAAAAGTTTAATCACAGCAAATCAGATTACAAATAGTGATGTTCTGCAGTAGGATCTGTTTTTTTAAGAAAAAAAAAAAAGGAAAAAAGGATCTTCTCCTCTTCTGCTTTGGGTTTCATTCATAACACAGGGTGCTGGGATCATTTGGAAAAAAAGGTTTGGCATTTTGGGATATACTGTTTTTTACTTTCTGTCTGAGAGTTAGATCTACTAAACATAGAGCTAAAGCCAGCAGCCAGTTCATTTGGCTTGGGACAAAGACAGAAATATGAGAAAACGGTTCCGTTTGAATGGGATACTGCAGTGCATGAGTGGGCTACATTGAATAAAATGCATATTTGATGGCAGCTGGGAGCTCAGAGTTTCTCACCTGGAATTTTTCAAGACAAAATTGTATGATTTTGCATCATTCCCTTGTATAATAGCAAAGTGGGCTCTAAAAATCCTTCTTAGATTCTGTTGAGCATCAGACACAGAATGTTTTACATCTTTTGAAGGGGTGCTAATCAGCTTCTTGACAAGCATTAAGAGCAAAGCAACCAACAAAAACAAACTAGACACAGTTCAGTTCAATACTCTATTTCATACTAATTTATTTCATACTCTATTTCTGAGTCCATAAAACAGAAAAGTAAGGCACTGAGCTCAGATTGGTACAGTGATAATGCAGTGACCGAGTCTGTCAGTCTGCTCATACACCTGTACATGAGGTTGCACAGTATCGCAGGGCGAGAGGGCACACCTGCATTTACAAACATGTGGCTCAAACTGCCCTATCATAGGACCCTTAATAGCATCTACAAACCAACTTTATATGCAACAATGAGTCATTGCATGTTGCTCTTTCTGTAGTGTCGTATAAGTGCTTGCTGATGGCTGCTTCTTGGCCAGGACTCCCTTGAAAAAGAGGTTTTTAATCTCAATGGGACTTTCCCTGGGAAAATAAAGGTTAAATAAATAAATGAAAAAAAAAGGGAGTGCCTTAAAGAGTCTAATCTTTCCAGCACATTCCAAACTTGCAGATTAGCGAGGTGGAGCTGTCCATAAAGCATACAACAGTCTGTAAATGTCCCTATTATCAGACCGGTCTGCAGTCACATAGTGCTGCAAATATTTACACTCATCACTGACATTCAGTCTATAACCAAAGTCAGGAGCACCTTGAGTGCTTACTGTGATCATGATAATACTTTCACTTTGAATTATATTTCATGTCAAAGTCTGTTCCATACTGAAAGCACACCTGCAGCAGCTCTTGTAGACCAGCACTGGATGGACAAAGAATCATAAGATCATCGTTGTACATTAAATATTTGATGGCGCTGTTGCCAACACCAAAGTCCGTTCCAGTCAGTTAAAGTCTTGATAAATGGTCCATGTACACACAAAATAAAAAGGGAGACATAATGCTGCCTGTCTCACTCTGTTTGGCACGTTAAATGGTGCAGTTAAATAATTTTCCTATTTTACAACGAGTGATTGGCATACCAGTCATAGCTAGATTGTCCCACATTTTGTCCGTTTAAGATGCAGAATTCTGAAAATGTTTGATATGTTTGCATCTTTAGTCCTCCACTGATGGAATGGAAGTCATAATCTAGCCAATCTGATTGTTATCCCAAGCTAAGGTTGACAGGCTGGGCTGATGTGGCTCATGTCATGTAACTCTCAGAACAGAAACTTACAATTTTCCCAAAATGCAACACTCTTTTTAAGTGTTAGAACTGCATGGATTTTGTTTGCAGTGCTATTGCAACGTAAGCAGCTACAAGCTACTGTAGTGTAGCTTGCATGATTTTAGGTGGTGGTGACCAACTGTGACAAGATTTTCTCTGTTTTTAATCATGTGTGTCCACTCCACAGCACAACATGCCTTTCTGGAGGATATCCAGTCACTCTGACCTGCTGGCATTACATCAAGCACTGGAGTTTGAATACCTGTAACTATCCTAGCAATACGGACTGATGCAATGTTACCATGGAAATGGTCAGCCAGGCAGCCCCCCTCTTTTGTATAACTATTTAAGAACAAAAACAAAAAAAAACACTACACTGCAACAGTTTGTGATTTCCTTTTTTTCCCCTTTTTCTCCCCGGTTTTGTTTTTTTGAATGTCTGGATTTACAAACTCTTAATGGTCTTAAGCAAAGAGGTTAAAGGAGGTAAATAAAAGGTCAGTGAGGTCGGGCATAGTTGAACAAACCCATCTCATCCCCGCTCAGCCCTCCTGGTCCTGATGCTGGGACAAACCTCTGTGAAAACCCAGTGTACTGTCCCTGCAGCCGAGGCAGAAACTACCCAGTATGAAGACTTCCCTGAGCCTGGAAAGACGTTTCTGTTTTGAACTCTGGTTTTAACCAGAACATCCAAGGGTATAAGAAGGACTTGTCCTCACCCAAACATTTATTTGAAGGCTTCTCTGTACAGATTCTGTAATGCATACTGGGATAATGGGTTTTTTGTGTGTTTTTTTTTTTTTTTTTTTTGTAAACGTTTTCTTCCTGATGGTATAATCACAACACATACAGTCTGGTAGAAATTTCTGTAAATTATTTCCAATAAACTTAAAGGACAGTGGTTGCTATTGTTCATTTTGTCATGGAAATTAAATTTTGGGGATCTCGTCTTTTTTATCTTTTCTTTTCTTCAGAGGTAGAATTTTAGTTGTTAAAATGTGCCTCATGACTTGTTATCTAATGTTTAAATTTTATTTAAGATAAAACACAAAGGGAAACACTATTAAAATGACTTGTGCATCTTTAGATAATTAAATTTAGTTTGAAGAAGATAATCACCACAGCTTTTAAGGGAGTCCTTTATTTAAGACCTGACACAATTTCCTGAGGTCTTAATGAAATATGACATGCTGTGATAAAAAGAAAAAAAAAAAAAAACACAGAAACACTTCAGCAGGTCCTTTTCTGTCATCAATATATGGTGACCTTTGACTCCACGAGATCTGCCTCCTTTGAGGTCTGAAATTAAAAAAATCAACCTTGGAGCATAAAGCAAACAAATGGCATGAGCTTCGACGACATATAAACTGGTTTAAAATTTAATGCCTTTGTCTCCAATTGGAACTTGAATAGACTAATAATTGAGAACAAAACTGGCCCATTCAAAAAAGAAAAAAAAATAGCTCAGCAGAACGTAAGAGCACATTGTAATTCCTTCATATTGATTCCATAGACTTCGCACTCCCCTTCACTGTGTTTTAACTTTCTAGCCGCTAACGAGGAACTTTTGCTTAAATGGCCAACATTTAACCAATACTTTTATTAGTGGTGGTTCCAAACTGTCCTTACGGTATATTCACTGACAAATGAGAAATTGGAACTTTCAACTTTCAATTTTCTTTAAAGAAAGCCAAACATTGGTCAGATTTCTCTAACAAGATGAAACTTGTTGGAAAATACAAAAAAAGTTTACAAGACATAAGAATAATCAGCATTTTGGATTTTCCTGCTGAAAGATGTCCAGAGAAAATAAGACAGAATGACAGATGCAGTTTGCTTTGTTTCTACTGGTAAGTTATAATTGATTGACCCTCTTATTCTGTGGTGTTTGCAAAGCATTTGTCTCTTCTGTTTTTGCTGTAAGTTGTAAATCAGAGGGAACTGAAGCTCAATTCCATGTAGTAAAGCTACAGAAACATGTTTATATAATCTAAACATTTCATTGTCCTGTAAAGTATACAGCAGCATTATGTTCATCGTCATTATCAAAGATTGTGAAAGTTTTCCTCCATTTTTAATTTTTCACTTTTATTCCAGACCAACATACATCTTATGTCAAAACATTTGGTCAGTGTGCAAATTTTATTCCAAGACTCAAGTTTGCACTTCTTCAGTTAAATAAACTATATATATAACAGAAGCACAAGCCATTCAAGAGATCAAATATACTATAAAAGCGTTTTATTTTGAGCCCAGATGTTGCAGATGGACAAAACTGCGCTTGCCCTTAGCAAACAGAAGAATTTTTCTGATGTCATCTCTACGCATGCATCCTCGCACTTTAAATTTGGATTTTGCCTCATGTGGCACTATGCTTCATTTAACATCCAAGACAAAGATGTAAGGTAACCAATCTACTTACATTTCTAGCCTTCTGTCATATTACCATTCAATATTAAACTTGATTTACAGCTAGAATTCATTATATGGCTCCAAGGGTTCTGTGCTCATGTCTAGAAAGAGCGCAACGTCCACTTATACACATGCCTCTAAGCATTCAGTTTTTAAATCTCATCATCGCTTGGTATCTGGAGATGTTCAATTTAGTTGGCGTAACCATGGTCCTCTCTGGTGGAAAATAGATGTATGCAAGAATTAGATTTTATGTTCATAGAAAAGCAAAAAAGGCAAGATACAGCCCCAAACGTGTCATTTCTGAGGCGCAGCAAATGCAACATTAAAAGAATTTTAAGTTGTTTGGATAACTTTACGCTGCACCCTCGCTGGCTTAGTGATTAACACTTTTTCCTCAATGTTGTTTTCTAACTTCTTTGGAGTTGGTAGAGTTGTCAGCACTATTTTACTGTCCCATTTCCCTCTTACAGCATCGCCCAGTACATAGATGTACTTGTGGGATTAAAATGTGAATTTACAGATTTAGGGGGAGGAGGAAGAAAACAGCACAAGACAACTTGATTTCCACGCTTTATTAACACCTCATTTCTTGGCTTTGAAGTATTCCTCAATGACATCCTTGGCTTGAGACTCTTTGCCATAATCCTGCAGACAAAAAAATAGTTTTAAAAAAAGGTCAAGATGAACAAGAGTGATAACTACATTTACGCAGCAAAACATCCAATATACCCAAGAAAGTTTCAGGAAGGAAAAATAAAAAGCTTATATTTTGAAAAGTCAACTAAGCATAAGCATGACTCCTTCAAAATGTTTTAAACATATTTAGTATTGTTTGATGTATTATTTCTATTTGCAGTTATCCTGTTTAGGGCTGTCACAAACTATTATTTTGATAATCGATTGGTCACCGATTATTTTGTCATTAGTCGACTAATCGGATCATGCAAAAATTGCAGCATATTTACAGAACCAGTCAAAAGTTTGGACACTTTCTCCCTTGTCAGGCCCAGCAGTATGAAATGGAATGGTGTAATAGACAAATGTTTAAATAAAGAAATAAAATGAATAAACATGATATCAAGTGGAGCCTTATGTTCATAAAGCTCCGCTTGATAAAGCAAAACTGTTCAACAGAATAAAGCAATCAGATTTCCATTCTGCTTGCTTCGATGCTGGACAGGACAAGTACAAAAAAAAAAAAAAAAAAAAAAAAAGTTTGGACACTTTCTCATGTAATTCAATGGGAAAACGTGTCCAAACTTTTGACTAATTGTGTGTTTATTTACGTCTGTGACCAGACTGAAAGGCAGACAAGGCAGTGGAAGGTACAGTGGCAATTTTGAGAGGAAATACAAAGCTTATAGACAATAGATGATTAGTCGATTATGAAATTAGTCACCAACTATTTCGATAGTCAACACGGCCCTGATCCTGTTGCAAAAATATTACATAAGGGTTAAGTTGTAGGAGTTTAAAAAAAACTGCTTTGACTACACTAAATATCTAAAACCAAAATAAGATGTAGAAGTCTTGAGTATCCCCCCCACCCAATTTGAATCATCCATTCATTTACATTTAAAAATATATCCAAATTTTCCAATGCAGGGTTACGGGGGGTAGAAACTAGTCAGGAGGTGGGGTAAACTTTGGACAGGTCGTCAGTTCATTACAGAGCCAATGCAGAGAGACAACTAGCTCTGCATACACTTATCCACAGGAGACTTTAGAGGGACCAGTTTATTGAGCAAACGTCTTGCATTGGACACAATGGATCACAGAACACTAGCCAAACAAAATTTCTAATGTAGTTTATTATTGTATTTAGCCGTTTTTAGAGACCTCATATATCATGGCTCGATAATGACCATGATATTTAAGGTCTTTTGAAAGGCTAATGGGAATTCAATCACAGAACTCCCATTTTGCCAAAAGATAAACAAAGGCTTCCAAACCATGGCTATAATGGAGAAACGAATCTAAAAAAAAATTTAAAAAAATTGGCTGAGGGGCAACATTTACCTTGATGACGACACAACTGCAGCCCACCACCTTGCGGGGTTTTCCCTCACGGTCGATCTTGCACAGACCGACCCACTCACCGAGCTTCTTGTTGTCATCCACCTGCAATACAGGTTAATGGAAAAGATGTGCTGACATGAACAATACTTAAAGACACACAACGTAACTTTTAGACCTTAAAAATCGGTGTTTCTGACTCGTTTTGATGTCACACCAACATTCATTAAGCGCATTTTCAAGCTGTCAGTGCCCAGAGGCGTCCCGGGGCTCAGAAACAGCAGTATGTAAGATTCCCATCCGGGACGCGACCGTGACGTTGCAGCCAACTATTGGTTGCAGCACCGCGTCACTCACTAGCAACCGGATGTAAACCAGGGATCAACATCGCGGGTGTTTTGAATGCGCATCATGTCGAATTCGGTAAAGAAATGCAAGGAAACATCACCGGAGGAAGAGAGGAAAAGAAACAGAGGAAGGGACAGAACAAGAGTCAAGATAAGACTGTCTTTTACTGGCTGGAGTGAGCTTACAGTACAGGTACGAACAAGATGGATGCTAGTTTAGCCGCCGATAGGGGGCGCGTCACTGAGAAAACTGCTAAAAGTTCCGTTGTGTGTCTTTAAACTAAACTTGATACCTTTAGCCAGTTTGTGTCAGACAGTTTTAATATTTAGCTAGATGGAGCGAGTACTTGACTGTATCTCAGAAATTGGGTAACAGTGGCAATCTCCTCATGGTGTTCAGTAGAGGGAGCCAAATTATCATCAGCGATACAGTCGTACACGGCAACATCCTACTATCATTGTTACAGTTCACTACACAACTAGGTCTTAGCTGTCCATGTACGACAATAAAGCATTAATTAATAATCACTGATTCCAAGCACTGGACCATCTATCCACTTGGACTTGAGCAAACTCTTACCTTGATCAGGTTGATCTGATGCTCAGCGCAGAGGGCCTCCACCAGCTTGACGTACATGGGTTCATCACAGTTGGCAGCCAGGACGCAGAGATGAGCCTGACGTCTGAAAAAGCACAAGGAATTAACTGGTGGTACAGGGTTTACATACATAGCATCAATGCTGTAAACTGATGCCAAATCTCAGAAAAAATTGGGTAACAGTGGCATGCTTCCACAGAAAGTTCAGTAGAGGGAGCCAAGATATCATCACAGAGGCATGTAGCGTGAGGTAAAACCAAAAACTGATGAATTTAACTTACTTATCCAGGGCCTTAGCAGCCTCACGGATACCACGAGCGAGGCCGTCGTGGATGAGTGCGGTCTTGAGCACTTCAGGTAGAGCGGTGTTGACATCCATCACACCTCCGGCAGCAGTGCTGTAACAAAAAGATGAAACAAATCTTTATATCTGAAAAGTTAAATACAATGACGGATCAGTTATACTACTGAGCTTCCAGCATGTCAGACAGAGGATCTCACTCATTGTAGAGTGAAGGGGTATCCGACAAAAGAATGTAAATCATCAGTCATGCAACACAGAGCTCACAAAAAAAAATGCTGAGGATTTTAAGTTACATGCTTCAAGACCACAGGTAAGATAATTACATTAGACTAACAAGTCATACATTGTGCAAAGAATTTTCTTGAGCATCTAAGACATGAATTTATTACGTTATCTGGATCACTACAAGCTCAGATGTGCAAGTTAAACTGTCTTCATTCAATCCACTCATTCAAATTAATAATACTTTTGTTACTGGAAAGCGTCTATAAATGATATCTACAATTCTTCAAGGACTTAATTATGCAGATCTAGCTTATCTTTGCTTTCAAATAGCTCAAGTTATTATCAACATCACCTTGTTAGCATCACTGCAACCAACAGATCGCTCATCCTCACCTATGCCCGTCATAATCTAGTTTCTTGAATGTGACCCACATGTACACTTGTTCTGCTCACAAGTGTAGTTACAACCATGCTAAGCAGATTCTGGGAGCAATCTGAAGTCATTCTGAACCTGCACTTTGCCTCTGCTAGCCTTTAAGCTAATGTGATGGACTGAATGTATACAGGTCTGTAAATAATTGCGACCACGCACGTCTATCTTAAAACGCTACGCTACACTTCACTGCCACAAGCCTCTCTATTCAAAAGCTTGGGTCTTGTAAGTTAAAGTTAATTTAAGAGTTTGTGCACAACTCTTTTCCTGTAGCGCTGTAACAGAAAAGCGTCACGCTCACCCTTCCTCGGCCATTGTAGATTTGGGATGGATGGCGGACTAAAAGTTCTGCAATAAAGAAGATATACGACAGGAGAGTTATCATCCATTATAAAGGACTTGATCTGATGAGTTTATGGGTGAAGATGTCTGATTAATCTACAGATTGTGCCGGCAGTTTGGGAAACGCACCCTGTCCTCCTTTCGGGCAGTGAGTAAAGAGGACGTCATAACTCTGCGACATCGGTTTAATACCGACAGGCCCCACTCGCACGATAGAGCAGCGTCCAGTATGTTGCCTGTTGTTCCAATTCTTATTTCATTCACAGCAGTTTTACCCATATACATTATATACATATATAATCATTTATTATAAACGTTTATAATGTCTATGGTTTTACCCACAAGTGATGCAAATTTATCACAAACGACACACCTCATTCATAACAAAAAAATAGAAATAGAAATTAAGTCAAGATTACCAGATACATGGTAAATAATCATGAATTAAAAGTATTTTCTAAAAAAAAAATCTAAACTTCCATATATTTAGGGAAATAATATTTAATATATACCTTTTAAAATAATATTAATTAAATTTTTATTTATATAGTTTTTATTAATAAACAATAGTTAATTAATGTATGAATAATATGAAAAATAATATAAATAAATGTTGGTTGAAATAAAGACAAAAAATCAACTGCATGCTTTTGTCAGTGAGTAAACAGATATAATGAACTTTGAGTGTGCTGTGATGAATAAGTACAAATAGCTACTTGATAAGAATCCTGAGAAAGTTATAAAGTTTGTCACATGTACTATGGTAATGCAATTATGCAAGGCCAGGTTGTGGGATTTTGGACACTTTTGGACGAACCTAACTAACATAACTATTTACAATATGATCCCATAAACTGCAGTTGCTTTCACACTACAGGAATAAATGACTGATAGACAGAACTGAAACTGCTTTAATACACTTTATTTCAGTGTAACATAAAACAATTTGCACTTGGATATTATTAAAGTATTTCTGAATCTGAATGTAATGCAAATGTTTCACAAGTGCTTATCCAAAAACCAATCTATATATATATTTTCTGATAAAGCTTCAAACAAAAACATCTAACATTTGGGCATATTGGCATTTATTTTGAGCAGTTTTTATCATACATGAACAAAACATTGTACACCTTTATAGATTTGTTTAGAAGGTTGAAAAAGTGATGACAGTCTCATGTTGGTGGCGACCATTCTCTTTAGAGTTTAAGGAACTCCTCCAATTGTTCCATCTCAATAGCATTTTCAAATGCAGTGAAGTCCTAAAAGAAAAGAAAAAGGTGTGTGAACTGTGAAACACAATTGATTTTCATTATAATATTAAAGAAATTGTTTGCTATGAGCCTTGAATGATATCTTATGTAATAGCTTAACATCTATAAATGATATTCATTAGATACACAGTGACACAAGGGGATGTCTACAAAAAACAAGGCAAGGGATTTAATAACTGAAGCTGTTACACAACTGTATTCAAACATGCATCAACACCTGTAAATGCACAGTGGCTCGACTTCTCCTCAGGTACTTTCCTCGAGCCTAAATTTTGGGGGTCAAACTGCATCTCATGCAGCAACAAGCCAATTATAGGGAATAAGAAATATTAAATTCTGTGAATTTGTTCCTCATGTGGCTTCATACACAGTAAAGTGAGTGTTGGGTTTGTTTGTTTGGGCTCCCATAAAAACACAGTGGATTGTGTCGAGACTTGCAGTCTTCAGATTTATGTTAACACATTTCCACAGCTATGAAATCATAGTTATAAATATTCTATTCCTATTCAGTCAATACACACTGTTAAATAAAGGCTAGCCGTCCACCTACAGTAAGTAACTTTTAAAATATATTCTTTCATATTTCACACAAGAAGTTTCATGTCACCATCTGATCTGAATTAGAAAAATCAGTAGTTGCCTCTCCTCCTCATGCCAATCCTTGGGATTGAAGTGCTACTATGCAACCGGGTGGTTCATGCTGTAAATATTTATTTAATCCCTGTGTCCACACCCTGAACTACCACAGGTTTTCTTCCTGTTTCACAAAAGCAGCAAGCATTTGAACGGTTCACAGTAAAAGCTTCCACTAAATCAGAAGAAGCAGGTTCACTTTTTATCTAAAGACTCTTATCATTCTCTTATCATTTCCTGCACGGGACTTACTCCACAGTAAACATCTCCATTGCATATTTGTGGGGGCAGTGCAGTCGGGTCTCCAGCCCTCTTCCTCATTAAGTCCTTGTCTTCAGAATTCTGAGCAATGTCCACAGCTTTGAAGGGGATCTTCTTGGAACTCAGCACAGACATGATCCTCTCTTGATTCTTTTTCAGCTGTAAAGATGGCACTTCATCAGTTCATCAGCATCAAGTCTATAAATCAAGACACTCTGAGACTTGCCAGCTCAGTCCTGCATTGCTACTGTCTGTAAGGAGTTGCTATGTTGGCTACTGATGAAAATGTCAGTAGTTGCATTAAAATATGTGCTAAACTTAACATGGCTTAGAATGTTAATTACATGGTTACAAAAACAAAAAGAACGATGACAAGAAAGACTGCATACTGTACCTCAGAGAACCACTCACGCTGGAATAAAACACTATCAATGACATATTTGCTGTCTTATCAGTAACGCTCTAATCCAGACACATCCACAGGTTATAGACTGGGTAAGAGGTGTACAGCGTAAGAATGTTCCAGTATCCTAAATGCAAGTATGTGGTGCTACTTTGCTGAAGCAGCAGACAAGGTGAGCAGGTTTGGACAGAGCTTACCTGCCTGCATGGACACACCTACTCGTCTGATTGCCATTCCAGTCATGGCTTGTCTTAGTCATTTGTGAAACCACTTATGAACACACACGTACACCCACGCACGCACACAGACACACACACACACACACACACACACACACATCCTTGTACTTCCATCTTAGTGAGGACATTCATTGACATAATGCATTCCCTAGCCCCTTACCCTAACCCTAACTACCACAATTATTGATTGCCTAAACCTAACCCTTGCCCTAACCCTAACATAAACCTAATTGTAACCTAAACTCTAAAATCAAATCTTGACCCACAAAAATGTTTTTTTCTGTGATTTCTTTAGTGAGGACCAGCCAAAATGTCCTCACTTTGCAAAAATGTCCTCACTTCGCTGGTTAAAAGCAAAAAATGGTCCCGACAATGCAGCAAGTACACGCACACACACACACACACTATCAGTGGTATGTTTACTCAAGCTCTGTACTGAAGTATACAGTGTTGACTTTACAATTTCCAGTTGATGTTATCTGACACTTATACTCCTTTTACTCATCAACATGACTCTAGTCAGACAACTTAGGTGAAAATCACAAAATAATTGGTGACTGAATTCAGTCTAGCTTTTCTGTTATTGCCTGCTGGCTTAATTTCTCATAGTTATTAGGGCCATTTTCTTAGAACGATTACATTCTAAACAATAAGAAACATCATTGTTTTTTTTGTTGTTGTTTGTTTTTTTGTTTGTTTGTTTTTTCTTTTTTTTAGTTATTACAAATCGAACTGCCTCTTGAGTTACTATATAAAAGGTTAATATGTTACACTGGCAAAGTTAGATTAATTTAATGATAATGTATATGTACCAAGTGTAATGTAGAGACATTTTTCATTGTATTTGGCCTTGCAGTAAAATTCTAACTTTCTGGGAGGATGTTAAGATAATGATGGAAAAGATGATCTCAAAGGAAATCCCAATGGACCCAAACTTTTTTTCTTTTTAGGGCTTTTCCATAAAAGGCACAACTATGTAAAATAATGAAAGGATTTTGATAGATATTTGTTTTGCATGCAAGAAAAGTAACTGCTTTACTCTGGAAAATGACTGAAAAACCAAGTGTAACACAGTGGATCAGGGAAGTGTTTGTCTTTTTCTTTATAAAAGCTATATGCTGAAAGCGAAACAGGAAGAGTCTGAAAGAGCTAAGGGATCATTTACAGCTTTTGTGAAGTACATACATCAGAGGAGTGATAAGATCCTTGTTTTGTCAACCTCGACCTCTGTTGAATAAAAACTCAGCATAGTCATAGAAATACATATAATTATGGACAATTACTTTGTCAAACCATAAACATGCTGCATATGATGTGAACTGAGATCATTTATGTCTGAGATCATGTTGTGTAATGTGTGTTATGTTTAACTTTGCAATGAGAAAAAACAATAAATGTCAACAATTAAACATAATGAACATTTATAATGAACATGACCATTTTTACTAATGATATCAATATATTTTTTTAAAGTCATAGGAATTATCAACCAAAACAATCACATGAAACAAATTAAACAGTTCAGGTTGTGCTCATATTTTATTGGTTTTATGTTCTTTGCTTCTGTATTTGATGTTAACTTGCCTTTTGAATTTGATGATAGTTTTTTTTTTTGTTTGTTTAATAGTTTTACTTCCTTGTTTTGACAGTTTTGTTTGACAGTTTGACAGTCTTGTGATTTTCTGCTTGCTTCTCTTCCCATTGCTTCAGACCAGTTCTGTTATTACTCACCCTGCAATGGACTGGTAAACTGTCCAGGGTGTTTTCTGGCCCTTGCCTAGTAGCTATACTGGGAAAGGCTTTTCTGCAGTACTTTATCATAATGGATTGTTTGTGGGTTGCCATTGCTACAGTATATTGCTTCACTTTGCCCATATAATCCATCACAACTGTTGATTTATAACATTTACAACTCTTTATCAGTTTGTTTATTGTTCAGGTTTAAACACATTTTCCTACTCAAAGTGATGCAATCAAGATGTATGAACTAAATCAAAACTTTTGAGATGTTTCCAGAAATACAAATATATTGATCAGCAGATATTATCAAGCAATACAAAAAGTGATTTCTCATGTAAGTAGGCTTTCACTAATAATCACTATATTGCTACAAATCCTTAAAATTTTAGCTCTACCATTGACATAATCTTCTAGCAAAGTCAAAATAATCACAGAAATGTGTGGAAATACATACAGGCAAGAATAACAGCAAGTCATCATATACTGAATACAGTATGCATACTATTAAAAACTGCAACTTAACATCTGAAAACAATATAAAGAACCAGAATTATCAGTTGGAAAAAAACCAAAGAAATCCCCACTGAAATGATTTTAAAGAACAATTCAATTCACACCAACAGAGGTCAGGTTTTTCCCCCACAACAGTTTAACCTCAAACTTTGCAGCTGTGATGTAGAAGTGTATGTACATCAGGGTGTGTCGGTATATCATAAAAAAAAAGACTTTAATCCAGAGAGAGACGTAAAATGCTGCTGGTGGAATGATGAGAATACCAATATCACATTTACAAGGTTAGCTGTTGCATTATTTGTTTTTGATCACAAATCAAACAGAGGTTCAAGCTCATAACACACTTTTCCTGGCAGGTCTTCAGAGACGTTCCCAGCATCGTCAGACTCAGCGTTGGTCTGCTTGTCTTTCTTGCTACCCCTGTCTTGTGCATCTCCATATATCTGATTGCTACGTTCCCTAAGGAAAATCAGAAAGCTGATAAGTTGAATCACACTAACAGAAGATTTGACAGAGAGCATCTTGGGTAATTAAATATGGAAGTCAATGTTATTCAAGACATTTATGGACAACCTTACTAAAGTCAAACAACAAGCATACAGTATTTAATACCTAGGATATATTATACTACAACTTGATTTGGGTGTAGTAGCTGATAAGGTCGGCATCAAACAGAATACATATTTGTCATATGTTGGGTTATGGGTTGACAGAGAGTTAATGTTACAAATGTTTTATGGGACAGAGTTTCAAAGGTGAGCCTTTCAGTGAATTTTTTAAATGTAAGAAGCAAAATTTAATGTCTAGTATAGTATTTAACAGGAAACCAGTGAAGATGCTGGAGAACATGGATCATGTTGGGGGTAATCTGATCTCAGAACAGGATGGGGTTTTTTGTCTGTGTTTCCCTACCTTACATCAAGTGCCCCATTGCTTCTGTCGTCAGCATCTGATTTCACTGCACCTTCAGACCTGCTGGTAAACTGAACCATGACCCCTGAAAAAAGATCAACATCATCATGACTTTAGCAACAATTTTTCAATAGTTTTGACCAAATATAGAGACAATCCAGCACGTCTCTGAAAAATGCTCCAACTGTACAGCACATCATTGATCATAAATGAGTGGCAGTTGGAGTAGTCTAAATGTTTTTAGCATTAAAAGGTATAACTCTTACCAGCACCTCGCCATTTCTTTCTCCACACCAGAAAACCAACAACCAGCACAAATAACAATGCAACTAGCACACTCACAACACCTCCGACAACTGCAGAAGATGAGGCTGCTGTAGGGATAAAAGATCACACAATGTTAGGGAGGAAGAAAACCTAACCTAACAGTAACAATAGAAATAGTCAAATCATTTGTTTTCTTTAAGTCTTACTGGTAACAGTGATTAGAAGTGGCTTTGAGGCAGGAGAGCAGAAGGAATGTAAGGAGATGTTAACACCATAGACACAGGTGTAGTCTCCTTGATGTTTAAAATCGATTTCAGGAAATTCAAAGTTTGCCACGTGGAAAATGTTGTGATCAGATGCTTTTTGTACTTCTGTAAAGTTTGTTTTGGCATTCGTCAGATAGAAGACCCCTCCATGATATATGGAATAAGTGGAGCAAACCACAACGAAGGCTCTGCCTTTGTTGGCCAGTACTTCGTTGGGACTGTAAGTCACCGTTGCATGAGGGGAGTTCATGGAGATGCTGGGTGGGTCTAACTTTACTGCAGAAGAAAGACAAATTTCTAGAATTAGATCATAAAATCTGATAATAATCTTTCCATAATGCATATACATATAAATATATAGAGAATTTTTAAGGAGTTATACAAATGGGCAAACATTTGCACCTATGACGGAGAGGTCAGCAGTATTTCCTTGAGGGTAATAGATTACTTGGTTAGGCATTTTTTTATGATATTCACAGAAGTACGTCCCCTTAAGGTTGAAGTCCACTGAAGGGAAGACAAAGGTTGCAGCTTCGTGCTCAGAGAATTTCTCCTTTGAAAATGACCCCAGGGTGTTCTTCAGGACAAATGTCCCACCCAAGTGTTCTGTTACCACAGTGCAGGTGATTTCAACTTTCTCTCCCCAGTTTACCTCTGCAGCAGGACTTATAGTAATTTGGGGCTTCTGTAGAGCACCTGAAATAGATTTGAAGAGAGTATGATGTTTCATAGCGACCATCTCAACTTAATTGGAGTAAAAATGATCATTCATAGACTCAAAGTGAAACAGGGCTCTTACCTAAACAGATAACACTAGCATCCTCACCATGACCACAGTTATTTTCTCCAAAACCAGGATGTGAACATTGTGTGAGAGCCAGCTCTTGGCCTGAGCATTCTACATTATCCAGCCATATTGGACCGGAGCCTCGACCAAAGTGAGCGCTGGTAGGAGCAGAGACTGCATGACCACAACCAAGTTGTTTGCATACCACATCAGCATTGCTCATTACCCAGTCGTCATCACACACTGTGCCCCACTGGCCCTTATAGAAGATCTCCACTCTGCCAGAGCATTGACTTGAGCCGCCGACCAACCGCACCTGAGCTGTATAAAAATACAAAAACCAGAAGTGTAAACGCAAACAACAATCAAGGTTACACACACTGACAAACAAACTTATCTCCTAAAAACTTATCTGATAAAAAAAAAAAAGGATGCAATAAGTCATAATTGCCAATATTGGATAAAAAAATCTATAAAAAAAGGCATACTGTGTAAGCACACAAGATCTTTGGAAACTGGGGACAATAATCATTTTAGAAGAAAGATATTGTAATAGCCTGCTTGATAAAGGACATGAACTTCTAAAAAGAGGTTGAAATGTATCCTAAGATGCCAAATTCAAGTTACACTGCAGTCAGACACAAGCAGAATGTGATTCTTACATTGTCTTCCTAAGACAAGCAAGACTTTCCCTTAAAAAAACTACATCTAAGTGGCAACTTTGCTCTGAAATAAACTTGATCTGTTTTGTAAGTTTTGTAAGACTTAAATAGCCAGAAAAAAAAGCCCATTTGAACCTGGGTAACAGGGACTTTCAGTTTCCATACAATTAGCTTAGCCAGCCTGCTGCCTTCGATGCTGTTTGTTCAACTTAGAACAAGCCAGATGGACCTTCTCTACCCAGAGGAGGCAATGACCCTGATTTCCAAAAAGATTCCAAGGTTTTGATTTGTCAGACAACAGAAAACTTTTCAACTCAACCTCAGTCCATCATGAATGAGCTGCGACCAGGAAGGGTTGTTGTTTTTAGATCTTCTTTATCAGTTTTTGTCAGGGTCTATGGATGTTTGTTGTTTTTTATTTATCTTTTTTGCTGTTGTTGATTCTATTTTGGTTTCATTTTATTGTTCTAACTTTTAAAAATTCTGGTTCTAAGTTTTATTATGTTCATGCTTGTGTTTACTGTGATTTGTACTGTGTATTAGTCCTCTCTTCTGCTCTTCCAACGCACCTGAACAATTTCTACCTGCTGGGCCCTCTAATAATGCCTACTTTCTTTGTTCAGTGACTGTTCGTGTTTTTTTATTATTCCTTTGGTCAGACATTAATTTTCCTGAGGGTTTGGTTTCAGTCAAGCTCAGTAGTTTGCAATCCTGCTTCTGCAGTACTTCAGTTGTATCTTTTAGATAAAGCTTTACTTACATCCATCCGCCTTGTAGTCCTACATTTTAAGTTGGATCATGACAGTTCTTTTTTCTCTTCTTTATTTTGCAGGGTAAACTTTAACTTTTAGAGACAGTGACAACATGAGCCACTATAGAATTGTGTTTTACTCATGCCTAAAAGCCCGAAGATCAAGATTTGCATTTAATTTTCCTTTCATCTAATTTCCATTTCATGCTAAACCATGTCATTGACAAGCAGCCAAAGAAAAAAGAAATCTAAGGATCTCCATTGCAGCTGGCATCAAATTAAAACAGACATACATAGAAAGATGATAGCTAAAGAAAAGTGGAAATGTTGGCATATTTCTTTCTATTTTCTATTACAGGTGGAGCATGGATCAGGGTTAAATCATAAAGAAATGACCCCATTCTATTTTTGTTTATATTTTTCATAGCATGCAATGTTTGTTGAAAACAGAGACATAGCTAGATTTGTCTATAAGCTCAAAAATCCACATCTTCTATTTTAGTATTTTCTCTGCTCTCGTATACTATTTACAGTTTTTAGTTTTTTTGTTATTTCAAGTAAAGTTAAACGAAATTCAGCCTATCAGATACTGGCTCCAGGCTCCAGCTCATTAATATAACAGAAGTGGTGTAAGTATATAATTCGAAATAACACAGTAAATGCACATAAATAATCATAAACCCTAAATAACATAACTTTTCCTTTAAGCATACTTGCACTTGATTTTAACATCCAAGCAACTGTGATGATGCTCCACTCCATAGTCTTCACTTGTTAATATTGTGTGAAACTAAAATAAAATAAGAAACAAAATGCCAGTAACATCAACCTCTGCGGTCTTACCTGCACAGACAGCACCAGCGTCATGATCATGGCCACAGATTGCTGTTCTGTAACCTTTGTCCGAGCACTGCTGCAGAGATGTTATATTTTCAAAACACCGATCATCCGCCACCACCACTGACCCGCTGCCTTGGCCAAAAGGGGCGCCGCCTTGTGCACCAATGGCTTGTCCACACTCCAGCAACTCACACACCACTTTGGCTTTGTTAAGGGTCCAACCTGCATCACACACTGTTTGCCATATATTGCCCCGACGGACCTCTACTCTTCCAGAGCACTCGTCCTTACCGCCAACCAAGCGGGCCTCCAAGCTTTCTATGAAGACAAGCAAACTGAAATCATTGCAACAAATGGCAGAACAAATAACCAACTGTACTCTAAAGTCTGAATGCAAAAGCTTTCAAAATAATCTAGCTTTTCTGTGTTTTGTTTTTACCTGTGCAGACAACACTAGCAAGTGCAGTTGCATTGCAAGATCTGTCTTCAAATGGTCTGAGTTGGCACTGGGAAAGAGTGAACTCATTTCCATTGCATTCAACTTGATCATTGAGGATTTGTCCAGCAACACCATGATCAGATGTTGTGGTGATCCTATGAGCTTTCCCACAGTTCAGCTGTCTGCACACCACCATGGCATCATTTATGTCCCACGATTCCCCACAAACAGTCTGCCACGTGCCTTCATGGAAGAACTCTACTATTCCCGTACAACGATGCAAGCCATTGGTCAGTTTCACATTTCCTGGAAAAGGAAGTTGAAATATTAATGCACAATTAATTTAATTTGGCATAAAACTTATGCAACTATTGTGCAACTCAGTGTTGCATCAAGTTTTTTAAAACATGCATGTCTAAAACAAGAGTCAAACTCTGTTTTTGAGCTTGATATTTGTGTGTACAGGCTCCATCCACCATCTCCTAAACCCCTACATGGACTTGGCTTTTTAATGTGATCCAACAGCTATTTGGATTATTTTCCCACTGCTTTTTCTAAAAGCGGGGCAAGAAACAAGATGAGTCAAACACATGCAGCAGAGTTGGAAACCGCATTCTACATTAAAATAGAATGGCAATATAATAGTTATATCGACCTTTAAAAAACTATGCAAAGTACCCACCTGAACATTCGATGTATACATCTTTAATGGGATCATGGCTTAACCTGTTGTACTGCGTCAGCCTGCAATCTGTAAGAGAGGCTTCATCACCACGGCAACTGATCTTGTATCCTCTGGGATCATCACTGTCACCAGATGACCCTGAGACTTCGCCAGAATCTCCACAATCCATCTCTTTGCACACCACTTTAGCTTCATTCATTCCAAAGCCAGTATTGTATACTGGTGACCAGATGCCATTATGGTTGACCTCCAACCTCCCTGAGCACTGGTTTGTCCCATTGATCAGTCTAATGGTAGCTGCAAAACAAAGTAAAGAGAATCAGTGATATCTTGAATGTTGAGCTGAGTAATTCAAAATACATGTGATATTCTGATTGCTTGGAAAATTGGAAAAATAAATGTGATGTAAATACATGAACAAATCACTCCAGCATCTTCTCCATGGCCGCAGTTATTTTCTCCAAAAGCTGATCGCCTGCAGTGAATAAGAGAAGTCTCATTGCCAAAGCAGTTGACATCATCCAGCAAGATGTCTCCATGGCCTTGACCAAAAAAGGCTAAAGATTTGGCTGTATGAGCTGTTCCACAGTCCATGGCTCTGCACACCACTTGAGCGTCTCTGATGTCCCACTCATCATCACAAACGGTTCCCCACTGGCCGTCATGGTGAACCTCCACTCTGCCAGAGCATCGGTCAGTGCCATTCACAAGCCTAAGTGGTGGATTACCTGAGGACAAGTCACATTAAAAGGACAAAAAGTCAAATCATGACGTGTCAACACAGGAAAAGCCAAACTCACTCAGTTTTTTAAAGCTGAGTCAAAAGACTGAACACACAGATGAAAAAGCATGTTTCAGATCAGCTGGGAGGGAGCTTCATGTAATTAAAGTCAGACGAGATAGGGTGCCACTTTCTGTAAAAGTCCTGTGGATTTGCAAACCATGGGTGTCTCTTGCCATGCTATTAGAAGGAAATAATCTATTTATTAGCAACTGTTAAGACAAAAAACAGGGATCCACTAATAGAGGCAGACAAATGGGTGTGAAGTACTTTAGTTAAAAATGCAGCTAATGCCTGGAAATGAATGTGGCATTTTTTGTGTTTTATTTACAAAGAGGATAATCTTTCAGACCTGTAAGGGAGGATAGCATTTTTAGCAGCGTATATCATGATCTGTTGCATCTTACCTGCACATGCAACAGTGGCCCCCTTCACATCCCCCAACTTGTGCTTCAAACGTGCACTGGCTGATGGAGTTGATATTACCTTGACATCTACTCAAGAAACCTGATAGTGTGGAGTCACCAAAATGGAAGTCTTGGGATTTCTTTGGAGATCCACAACTGAGTTCCTTACACAAAACAGTGGCCTCTCTAACGCCCCAGTTATTTTTGCAAACTTTTCTCCAGTGGCCATTGTGGAAGACCTCTACTCTACCGGAGCAGCCGTCAGTCCCATTGGTTAATCTTAAATTCTCTGGAAAACAAGTGGGTAAAAAATAAAGTGTTTCAAATTTGTGTTCGCTCACCCATGTTTGAGCCAGTAAAAAAGTTTGTTACCTGAACATACGACACCGGCATCTTCGCTGTGGTCACAGTCATGCTCTCCAAAACCTCTATGTGGGCATTCAGCAAGGGACTTCTCAAGACCAGTGCACTCGATATCATCCAGCCAAACCTGATCTTGTCCTCGGCCAAAATAGGCCTTGTACTTCACCGCAAGAGCACTCCCACAGTTCATCTCTCGGCATGCCACAGCTGCTTCCTGCAACCCCCATTTGTCATCACAAACGGTTCCCCACTGTCCTTCATAGTAGACTTCCACTCGACCAGTGCAGCGATTGGTCCCATTTATCAACCTTATTGGTTTACTATCTGCCAAGTTTTTGTTTTTTTAAAAGAGAAAAGAGTATGTTTATTAAGTATCCATCTAAGGAGACAACCAGACAATATTGTTACCAGAAATTACAAAATACATACTTGCACAAAAAACAACAGCATCAGTACAACTTTCTCTGAATTCTTGAATACTGCATGCTGAGATGGAGGTTTCGTTTCCACTGCACGTAGCTTTGATCCCACCTATGCCACGGGCCTCTCCAAAGGATGGCATGACAGACTGAACAACAGGACTGCCACAGGAAGCCTCCCGGCATATCACATCAGCTTCATTCTTGCCCCAGTCGCTGCTGCACACCCGTGCCCAGTGGCCATTGTGGAAGACTTCCACTCTGCCGTTACATCGATTGCTTCCGTTGAGAACCCGCACATGTTCTAACATATCAACAGACAAACGGTTAGTGGAGAGAAACACTGATTTCCATCTGGTGAGACACTACTCTAAATTACAAACCCTATGAAAGTGTAATATTATTTCAATTGTTTTGTCTTTCTAATACTTTTATCGCAGAAAAATTGATGATTGCTAAAGTGAGGTTTCATTACAGATCAAATTTAAGTGTTTTTATACAATATGTCTTGCAAATTATGTTACATATATGCCAGTATCTGTTTCCCTTAGTGTTTCAAAGATGGTAACTCCCTTAAAATCTAATAAAAACACTATTTTTTAAAAGAATGGTAAATGACACATACATGCACACACACACCCTCACACACACATTTAGCGAGCTATGCAGACAAAGCCATATAAAGATAAAAAGCAGTCAGTATTGAGGATATTGTGACATCCAGTGGTGCAAGCTGTGAATTGCAACTTACTGACACAAAAGATGACTGGTACTCCTAAACTATGGCTATAGATGAAACAAGAAAAACCTCTTTTTTTTTACAGCATTATGCCCGCTGTCTGATCAAATATACAAAACCAAGCAAATACAGTGAGTAATATCCAGCTCACCTGAACAGATAACTCCAGCATCTTCACTGTGGCCACAATTATTGACTCCAAATGGCTTGTGTGGGCACTTGACGATGGATGCCTCATTCCCTGCACACTGCACATCATCCAGCCAGATCTCATCTTTCCCCGCTCCAAAGAAAGCACTTTTTTTGGCCTCCATAACAATGCCACAGTTTAACTCTCGACACACCACGTCAGCATTGGCAAGGCTCCAGTGATCATCACACACGGTTCCCCAACTGTTTTCATGAAAGATCTCCACTCTGCCAGCGCAACGTGAAGGCCCGACCAGACGGATTTTGTCACATTCTAGCAGTAAGATATGAGAGCTGAAAAACTGAGCATCACGTAGCCTCTCTTTTATCAAATAAAATATGCTTGGTACTTACTAACCTGTAAACCTGGGTAGACTCAGCAGACCTGCAGCACAAAAACACAATGTAATGATTTAACTAGCTTTAAATTTGTGTGATTGATCAGAATATTCTCCAGGTAATACAAAAGGTCAGCGCTGACATTTGGCAAATTTGTTCAGAATTATATGTTCCTAGCTTATTCGAAGAAATGTTGAAATTGCAAAACTGAAAAAAAAAATTAATACTTTGACACAAATATCATCTCTCACTCTCATTTTGTTCCTTCTATGATTTTGAGAGTGCACTCATCTTTTTCACGTCCCATTTGAGAGGAAGAAAAGGCCAAAGAAGTTAAAATGAATAATGATAAATATATATATATATATAAGTACTCACCTGTCAATACCAGCAAAACAAGATGCAGCTCTTGAGCGGAAATGGACTTCATAGTGTTCAAAGCAGGTCAACTTCTAGGAGGAACAGTGAAAGTACAAGAAAAATGTGACTGAATTTCCGTTAAAATGTCCTTCAACTCACGGTCAGTCATGTGTCTTTGAACAGTTTAAACTTGGTTGATTTGTTTTCCAAATCAGTCTTTTTTTTTTCCATTTTTCTAATACCCCCCCACCACCACCACCACCACCACCACCACTTCTCTTTTCTCTTTTTAGCAAAGAATGATGAAATATCCCTCTTACCTTTTCAAAATCAACTATGTCCGAGTAGCTATAAAATAACTCAAATTAAAATGTATTCATGCCTGAAATGTCTCAAGCATAAAAGTCTCATGTACAGATCCAGTAATTGTTATGAATAAATGGGGCTGCATGGACTTGGACTGCAAACTGGACACATGTTGACATTTTGATCAATCATTAAAGGCAGAGCATGAGGAGGGATTTCATTGAATTTTAGACAATACCAGCATAACTGTTAAAAGAAAAGATCTGATGTGCCACCGAAGTAAACAGCCCCTTTCAAATTGTTCTGGAAAGCAAATGTAAAGTAAATGTGATTTATGAAAACTGGTGGTTTGAGTGGAAAATGTAGATCAAAAGCTTTTGTTTGTGAGCAAATGTCAAGAAGTGAACTTGACCTCTGTCTTCCAAAACTAAACCAAGCCAACCCCATCAGTTATCAGTCACAGCAGGCTTTTTATGTTTTCTTTTTCAAATTCACCTCTATTTTTCTACTTCTGCATCTTCACAACTGCACAGAAATTTCCAGAAAGCTTCAATAAATCATGCAACTTTGCAAACAGTAAAAGATAATTCACTTTTTTCATCAAATGTGGGGCTTTTTTTTCTTGACTGTCAGAAACTTTTGTGTAATTCTTGTTTAAAATTGCAAAACCTTGCTGGCAGTACAAAATGATGTAACACATTTTAATTTGCACTGCGATTGTGACACTTGTGTAGTCAATTATATTCAGTCATATATCATACGCACGATACTTTAGTTAATATGTCAGCATTTTGTCCAATAAAATACTCCTGATTTAGATTATTCAACAAAATAAACAAGATCTTTAATGTCTTTGTTGTGAACAATGTCCCTGGATAAGGATAAAGAAACTTCCCCCAATTGGTCACATGCATCATATCTTAAATTTCCTTTTCCAAGAGGAACAAAATGATCATGTTTTCAGAATGACATTCTTACCTTAAAGAGGAGTTTAATGAAGTCTTTGCTCAGTCGGGGCAGATCAACTCTGGTATTGGTTTTCTTTAACAAACCAATATCTTACTGTATGTCACTGAGGCTCGGAGTGGAAAACATTTCCCATTGTGCAACTTCAAGTCCCCGGTATCTTTTTTAAATCAGTTCCCTTTATAAGCCTTTGCCTTCCTACAAAATCTCAGTATCTCATTGCTGCACTTCATATTCGACAAGACACTACAAGTGTCTCGCTGGTTGTGGTGCAACTGGTTGCAAATCAAAATTAAGGAATGCGTTCATAATTTCTTGGCACAATTACCTTAAAATTTATTCAATTTATTCAAAATTACGTTTGCAACTTTGTAAAATGTCATGAATCGGTATCCACTGCTGTACACACACTGATCGTTAGTATTGTGAATTGTTAATATTTATTCTTGTTGTACTTCATGTTCTTGTGATGACTGTTCATCAACATACTGTAGAAAACATATTTTATATGATATTGCTAAACTGGCTTTTATTCAGTCTGTTCAGCATTTTGGATCAGCACATGTGGCACGCATAGCAATTTCCTTCATTTGCTTCCTGATACAGCTGAACATTACTGACTCACATCATCACCAAACTTACACTTCTCCTTTAAGACACCCTTTGTCACGCAGCTTTAAAGAAAAAAAAAATGGACCAATTTGATTGATTGTTTTCTCTACTGAGTTCAGCTCTATTATTTACAAATGTTTACTCAGCTCATAAGTGATGTATCACCCAAATAATACGATATGAGGAGCAGTTTGAGCCCATTGGATGTGATTTACCATCTTGCATAAAATTACTTTGGGGAGGGACACTCATATCAACCTCTAATTTTAGGACAAGTGTTTGTTGCTTTTTGTTGTTGTTGGTTTTATTTACATCATTAGCCAGGGAAACCCAGTTGTAGTGCTTTGAAAATAATAAATAGAAATGACAGCTCCTCTTACTGGATTGTTATGCTGGGCTGTTAATCACTCACTCATATAAACACCCTGCTATGAAAAGTTATGACTTGACGATGGATGGATGCAGCTCTAAGCCAACCAGCCAATCTGAAAATCATAAAAATGACAGGAGACCCTGTAACCTCTGTAGTCTGCTAGTATTCCCCATTGTTGACAGAAATGTACAACACTGAAGTCCGGAAAAGGTCAACAGCTTAAGCACATATTGATTTTCTGGTCAATCATTGCAATCTCTGAGGTACGCATCATCCTCTGAGGGGAAATGATGTTTGTGAAGTTATCTGCTGCAAGTAGATGTTCAGAGTGAGTGAAAGAACAGAGCATGCTGCAAGCAGGTTAGCAGCCAAACAAGGTGAAAGGCTTGTAAATGCAGAGATCAAAAACTGGCTCAACCTGCTGAGGAGAGTATGACTATTGTTACTGGCTCATGTCCTGAGGGTTGTCACTGACCTGGTGTAGTGATCTTGTGAAAGAGCAGGACCTCTACGTACTGGACATGGAGACCTGGGTACACAAGCTCACACTAGTGTAGGTAATGAGGTCTGAAAACATTTAATAACACCTAACAAAAGCCAGTTTTTCCTTATTTCCTTAAGTAGAATTTGAACATAGTGTGACTTGCAAAGCTAGAATAAATTAAAACATTGCTTTAGTCTCGTGACCATATTCTTTCTGCTTCCTCTTACTCTGTTCTAGCATCTGTCATCTGACAGATAAACAACCTCAGAACCTCCACACTCATTCTCTGGCATATCTGCAATTTGGTTTCTTGTATGTTTAGCTAATTTCTCAGATTTCCATGTTTTGGTTTCAGCCATTTGATTTCTTTTGCCTGATTTGCCATCAAGTTGCTGACTAAGAATGTCTTTCAGCAAGAAAAGCTGAGAACAAAAACTCCCTCTGTCTTACTTATGTCTGAACTTAAATCTAGACTTCATACTGTATGTACAGATGTCCACTGAGTGGTAATAATTAGTATCCACTGTACTTGTTCAATCTTTAAACTTGACTGGTCAGTATGACACCACTAACAGGTGCCTTCAAAAGTAATTTCACCAACTTCACCTTTATATAATGTTTTCCTCTTTGCCATCAACATGGGTTCATGCTTTAGGAAGAAAAAATTCTTTGCATATATTACTAATTAAAGATGTGAAAAAAATAGACTTAATATACTCCTTTCAAGAAAACGTACTTGTTAAGATGCATATGACCAAAAAAGTGCCACTGAATACAATTCTTATGAACATGCAGAGATAAAATTCAATGTCTACAGCCATTTTGTGATTTGTGGATTACAATTCACAAAACGCAACAAAATCATCTCATGATTTGACAAGAAACGAAGAGAAAACTCAGCAAAAATGAAGAATGTTGTGACATCAGGGTGTGACAGTGTAATGAAGTAGATGTTAAACATGTCAAAACTGGATGTACTTCTGCACAATGGCGCAATATGTAACAGAAAATGACACGCAAAGATGTCACTGCCCTGTCTAAACATGAAAACATTAATCAAACATGGTTTAACAGAGCTTTAGAGTTTCTGAGAGAAAACGGGTATACAGAAGGAGTTTGACATCATTCTTTAAAACAAAAAAACCCTAGAGAGGAAATCTGCTCACATTTTAGAAACTGTTTTGACATTTGGCGATGAAACGAGAAGAAAACCAGGGTTGTCAGTGCAGAGCTTTGGGGTTTTGCCCCTTCATCTTTGGGGCAATCCTTCTGTCAGATAAAACATGGAGCAATATTTGCACATGTACTCTGTTGTTTGTGACCCTGATGAAAACAGCTCATTGTCTATTGCAAATCTTGATTAGAGAATAAACCCGGTTATTAAGCCATCACAAATCCCACAAAAAAGATCAAGTGAGCACTATCTCTGTTGCCAAAGTGTGACAGCAGCTTATTCCAGTGAAGCGTGAAATTCTATTGTTAGTCAGAACAATTTAAGCCACACCAGTGAATCATGCCACGGCTGAAATTGCTACTGCAGTATAAAGTATTGTGGGTTGCTGTAGATTAATTTGAGACAATCTCACAAACCACACACTACATTATGCGGCATACTGGAGCACCAAATGTGTATTTATCTATGGATTACAATACCCCGTAGAGGCTTTGTTTACCTCGATTTGACTACAGATAGCTGAAGATGGAGTAGAACTGAATATTCTTGGAGTTCTGAATGTGCACAAGGATAAGAAAAGCTTTTCCAAATGTAAATCTCAAGAGATTTGTTGGAAATAAGGGAAAACAAGCAGAAAAAAAATTCAAAGATGTACACTTTTTATAAGACTGGTTTGGCAGTGGAAATATATATGTGGTTACAAATCATTTTCTAAATGCAGGGAATGATGTTTACCACTTCTTTTTTCTTAAGATTTTTTTTTTTTTTTTTTGCATTTGATCGTAAACACATATTCAGTCAAAGAAAATGGCAAAGCCTTGGCTTGTTTCTTTGTGGTCCCCTGATTTAACACAGCCTTCATTGACTGCAGCTGCAGACTGACATGGATACTGACAGGCACACTTGGTAACCATGCACACACAAACAAGTGTGTAATCAGGTCACTTGTGCAGCTCTGCTACACCTGATCACTTCTCCTTCCATCCACTGCATTTAGATTGTCCAAACGGCACAGATGCAAAAGCTGCTACATAGTCCTCTATTTTGTGCGACAAGGAGCGTTTGCTGTCACAGTGTGTTAAGCATTAAAAAGGAAATACAAAAACATAATAAATTTAATTCTGCAAGATAAAGTCTCTGTGGCTAGGTTTGCAGAAATCTGAAGAGGTTCTACAGGGATTATTTGTGAGGATCAGTGTTTGGCAAAATGCTGGCGTTGTCAAAGGAGGATCATGAGAAAGGAAGTGATGCATTGTAGGAAATGATGCCCATATAAAGGTTTCCTGGATAGTGTGAACCAGCAGTTTGATCTAGGACTCTGAATCCTGAAAACAGAAAGAACAAATTTTAGAAAAATCAAATAAATGAAACGGCAGAAAAATTGGACATCTCAACAACATTTACAAGTTCAATGTATCTGCAATATCCTGCAGATGTAATCAAATCAGTCCTCATCTAATTATCCAATGAAGCTGGAACTGAGACAGATGTGACTGCAAGATGATCAATTAAAAACCATTTGGCAGTAAGAGGATGTGAGCCTGGCAGCTACACACAATAAATCACTGTCTAAACAACAACAAATATTTGCTAGCATGTACACTGCCTGGTCAGAAAAAAAAAAAAAAAAGCCAGCTGGATTTAACTAAGCAAACAGGTATGACCTTCCTGTTGGATATTTACTGCATGGGTGATTCCCTTTCAGCTCGCAACAAGTTATTGAGCCCCAGCTGATGTAATGAGTAACTTCTAATATCTTTAACAACCATGTGAAAAGATACATCCTGTAGTTGTGGAGATGATGGTAGTCTGTTTAAAAAGGGTTATATCGTTGGCATCAAGCAGAGAAAACATCTAAGGAGATGCAGAAACTACTAAAATTGGTTTAAGAACTGTCCAACGCATTATTAAAAGCTGGAAAGATGGTGAGAAACCATCATCTTGCAGGAAGAAAATCCTGAATGATTGAGACTGGTGAAATCAAACTGAAAAAGAACAACAATCGAACTCTGGGCTGTTTAATAGTGAAAGTAAGAACATTGCCACACACACATAATGTGAAGGGAACTCAAGGGATTAGGACTTAAAGAGGAAGTTCTTTTTTTTTATTTCAGATATTCAGATAGTTCAGATGTGGTGAAGAAGACTTGGGCGGGAGAGTCCAATGGTCCTTGGGCGCAATGGCTGGACTCTCCCATCATCGATACAAGATCTTAGTGAAAAATTAATTAAACACTTGATGGAAAAAAAAACTTGAGACATTGCAGAAGCTCATCAAAACAATGTCACAGCGAATGCTGCTGTAATCAGAGCTAAAGGTGATCCAACAATACTTATATTAGTCTGTCACCTTTTTTTCTTTGGTAGCAACATTTTTTTTTTTGGCAAGGCAGTTTATTTTGTTTAATAAATATGTGGGTTTTGCCATTTTTCTCTTGAGCATGCCAAGTACAAACACAAAAATCCACTAAACGCTAGTGTTTCATTGATGCAGTAAACTAGGTGCACCTTTTCCTGTTCTAGCTCCACCTCAACCATTTGCTTGATTGAAATGTCTGCACAAATCCTTTAACGGCCTGAGGCACGACTGCAAGCTGCAAGGATGGGGAACCTTTTTCTCCAAAAAACCCTGTTATCCCTGAAAAATCTTTTAAAAAAGGCTTTTCCATTAAATTCGAGGGAAATCTATCAATGACAACAAGGCAACATGAAAATCAAAGCAAAATCTGTTATCTACTTAGAGAATAAAGGAATGAGGTTTTTTGTAGAAAGATTTTGGAGAAGAAAGGTTGCTGAGTAAGCTTTGGGGAAAGTTCTGCTAAATATCTGAGGAAGTTGGTCTTAAACCACAATGGAGATGAGTGTTTTGGTGTATTCACTTTACTTACTCTCACAGTAGGCTGGGAACTGAGCCCAAGGAATGCAAACACAGTGTTGTTCTCCTTTGACAGGAAGAAGTCCTCATAGTCCTAGAAGGAAGAAAAATAAGGATGTTGGTTGTACTATAATCTCTGCATTTCAAAGAAAGATGTTGACGTTTCTGGCAAATAAGCCCTCCAGTGCTGCTTTTAATATAATTTATTGGGCATAACATTGCAAAGTGATACTGCACTACCTTGACCAGTGAGAGTGATGGCAGACAGAGCAGATAATCCGCCCCATCCATTAAACTGGATTACGACAGGATTACAGAGTAGCGTGCAATCTCAGACGAGGACATAAACTGGCAAGCTTTAACTGCTCACTCATTCACCAACACAGGTAGCTTAACCTTGTGCTAACTTACATCTACGTATCTACAGTCTGTAGTTGGCATAGGCTGTATAAATATTTTACATTTAAAATCATGTGTGTGTGTCAATGGCTGCTTCACAAGGAATTCTACAGGTTCTTAATGAGGATTTTCTTTTCTGATACATTATTATTTTCTAATAATATTGTCTTCTCTCTTCACTGTTTCTGTAAAAAGTTCTTGGTATAATTAAAACTTACACCACAACCAAGAACACCAGGAAGTAGCTTTTAGCAGATAACGTGGCAAAATTTTGGATGAATCAAGTCATTTGATTTTTCTTTCCCAAGGAAAACTATGCAAGTCCAAATAATAAACCTCATTAAGGATCGATTTACTGTACATCAGTCCTCTGACCTAAGGTGACCACACAAGTTAAGGTAGATCCAAGCAGTCCTCTGCAGCTCTGCAACTCTCGGATGGACATACACAGTTACCACTGAATCTGAGACATGTCATCACTGAGGAAGTGTCTTCACGTCCAATACCAGTGGCGGTCACCAGACACTTAAGTCATAACACCATAATTTGTTAGATTTACTTCTTTTCATTGATCAAGTCATCGATCAAATAAATATTAAACCTTTGAGATGAGCCTTTTTTTTCAAAATATTAAATATTCTTGAATAAACGTGGTTTCATAGAACTCTAAGGGCGCATTCACAAAGTTTTTTTTTATTCGAATCAGAGTTTATTTGGAAAGTCTGCTTCGTTTGAGGGAGTTGGGGGAGAATGCGCAAACGGACTCTGACCGGGACAAACGAGCATACTTGGTCTGCCTCCATTCGCGGGTCTCGGCCCGATTCAAGTGGACTACACACTGCTGCTTCCTGCATTTGGTTTAGCATGGCTTTGTGAGTAAAACTTTGAGCATTGTGGGTAAACGCTATGACAACGAACACACGTGTGGGACTGCAGTACTTTTAAAAATGGCTCATGGGCACACGGGGAGTGACGAAGAAGTAAAAGCTTTCATCGATATTTGGTCTGATGAAAGCATATCCCAGCTCCTCGTAAGTAGTATGCACAAAAGTAGTGTCATATTGTGGAGGAAACAGAAGTTGTGAGAACCTTCTTGTTCGTTGTATGTCTTGTCCTCGCCTACGGTGAATTCGAATGTAGCGCCAATCTCTGGAGAGATTGGGAACATTATTCAAAAGGTTTGGCTCATTTGGCTATGGTGCAACGTGAACGTGATCTCAGTCCAGAAGACCACCCCTGCCCCCAGCGAAGCCAAGTCCCCAATCGGACCAAGTCTACTGGTCTATGCTTTCTGAATGCGCTCTAAGTGTAAGTCAGGGGATGGATACAAAAAGAAATTCTAAGGCACTGAACATACCCTGGAGCTCAATTAGATCCATCATCAAGAAATGGAAGGAATATAGTACATGTGTAAATTTTCCAAGATCAGGGCATACTCACAAACTGAGTGACCAAGACGACTAGTGAGAGAAGCCACCAGGACACCTATGACTACTCTGAAGGAGCTCCAATCTTCAGCAGCTGAGATGAGAGAGACTCCACATTCAACAACTGCTGCCTGGGTATCTCACCAGTCAAAGCTTTGTTGGACAGTGGCAATGAGAAAGCCACTATTGAAGAAAACTCATATGAAGTCTCAGCTAGAGTTTGCCAAAATGCATGTTGGAGAACCTATGGCCAAGTGGAGGAAGGTTCTTTGGTCTGATGGGACCAAAGTGGAGCTTTTTGGTCATCAGACAAAGAGCTATGTTTGGCAGACACCAAACTACACATCACCACAAATACACCAACTTCACTGTGAAGCATGGTGGTGGCACCATCATGCTGTGGAGATGCTTCTCAGCAGCAGGCCCTGGAAGTAAGCTACACAAGACAACAAGGTGGATGTTCTGGAGTGGCCAAGTCAAAGCCCAGACCTAAATCCCATGGAGAATTTACAGCTGGACTTGAAAAGGGCTGTTGACACCCGGTCTCCACGCAACCTGACAGAGCTTGAACAGTTTTGCAAGGAAAAACATGGTAACATTGCAGTGTCCAGATGTGTAAGTCTCACATACACACAGACTCTGTGCTGTGAATACAGCCAAAGATGACTGTACTACTGTAAGTACTGACTTGAAGGGGGTGAATATTTATGTAATTTCTTATTTCATGTTGCATATTCTTATTTATTTGTCATTACTTTGTAGAAATCTGTTTTCATTTTGACCTTGGAGGATTTTTTTTTTTTTTTTTTTGGTCACAAAAGCAAAACTATGTTGAACATGACTGATTTACTAAAGCAATAAAAAGGTAAAAACATTTGGGGGGGGGGGGGGCTTTTTATAGGCACTGCACATATTTAAATAAAAGAAAGGATAAAGATATAAAGAAGGAATGCAAGTTTATATCAAGTATAAAGGCTTTCAAATAAGTTTGATCATCTTAGAAATGTGTGTGTGTGCAAAGCTATCTAATAGTTGGCTGTAATTATGAATATAACAAACTGATATCCATACACCACAGTATTGATCCTCATTGAAGATCTGAGGAGGCAGCGGGTTGCCTTTCTCGGGCTGCTTGTCCTTGGGGATGTTGCGGTACATCCAGAGCCTCTGTTCCTCCATCATGGTAATGTCTATTTCCTGGAAGTTGATTCGATTGGCCTCCAGGAAGCCCACCACAGCTTGTTGATGCTTCTTTACCTGGACAAGTCAAGACATTTGTGAAGGGGGAATAAAGAAGTAAAAGGAAAATAAATGCATTACATGTAACATACTGCATCATCCTTTCATTTAATATTGCCTTAATCTACATACATGCACATAGTTTGTGTGTATCTGTGCTGTATGCCTAATAGGTGTGCAATATACTCCTGTAAAAATGGTAAAGCGGCACCGAGCAGACCAAAGTGGTTTACCCTCTAGCTCATGCAAATATTTACACTTGAAATGAACTGATTGCACAAAGACTGCTTTGGTAATGGGGGCATAATAGATGAGGATTATTGATAAGTGAGGAGCTTAGCTTAAATCTCAAAGGTACTTAAAGTATGCATGAACTTTATAAATCTGAGAGGTTAGATTGCATAGCAGACCATAAAATGCAGTCTGGGACTGTTACAGTCATCAGGAGTTTTGTTATCAATAGTAAAAAATTAGAGGACCTCATATCTTACGTAGAAATGAAGTCGCATTAATGAAATACAGTAGAGAGCAGTCCTTCTGCACTCTGTGGAAAGCTATTTGCTTAGTGTCAGTGTTGTCTACTCTTAATGTAGAAGATTTCATTTGCCAGCTAAAACCACGGGAACATGTGCAGGAGAGTACCTCATTCTGCAGAGCATGGAGGAAACTGGCAGCTGTGGTCTGGGATGGATGCAACAACTCCCTACAGTCTTGACCTCTGGGACACTGTGTGTGTGACTAAGACTGCGTTGGCTGTGTTTGTAAATTTTGTGGGAAAGAAACATCCTGGATAAATTTAGCAGCCGAAAAAAAAAAAAAAAAAAAAAAAAAGAAACTTCCACACTTGGGCATGAACACCCATTAGATAGAGATGCAGACCAAATCTCCTTAATCTGTACTAGTCTGATGCATTCTCCTCTCTTCTCTGATGTTGCTTTTTTATTTGACGTTGCAGAATGTGATCGTTCCAAGTTGCTAGATTAATTTAACATTTAGCAGCAGCATCAAGCACCATGTAATCATGATTTGCAATCACACATATTTCCTTCTTTTGCATGCATTCATTGTCTTTCATAACCACTGCTATCATTTATGCAGTAGGGGCAAAAGAAAATTACTCCAAGCTTTTATGGTGGAGCTTTAAAGTTTGCAAACCTTTTAGAGTTTTCTTTTCTTCTGCAGCAAGATCCTAAAACGTTACACCAGTAAAGAGAACCCAAACACACAAAAACATGAACATTAACAAACACCATAAACATCAAATAGAGTCAAGTGCAACTAACTCCAGGCTTCATGTAATATTTATGCTTATGAGTCCACCATCAGGAGAACATGATGATGTGCATGACAAGAATAGTAGATCAACACAAGGTTGTTAAAATAAAATAAAATAAAGTGACTTTTTGTGTTTGGTATGAAATAGAAAAAAAAAAGTAATGTCGGGGGGAAAAAGGAAACCATAAAAATCTTATTCCTGTGAAACACGGTGATGGTAGTATCATCATGGTTTGAGGAATTGCTGTCATTGATGGGAAAATAATTTGGAATTATACCAGGAAGGAAAATATCGAGACATCCGTCTATGATTTATGATTTCAAGAGGATACAGGTCAGAAAGAAAAAAATGTTGTAAGTGCATTTCATCAACAAAGAATGTTTTTTAAACTAGTTTTTTTTTTTTTTTTTACAAAAAAATAAATAATTTGTCGGGGTGGGGGGAGGGGGCAAAGAAAATCTCTACAGACTGCAAAAACTCAAATCTTACCAAGTATATTTTTCTAATTTCTAGTCAAAATTTAAATATACTTGGTAAGATTTGAGTTTTTGCAGTGCATGTTTAAATGTCATATGTAAACATTAACTAGGAACCTTTAGAACCCCAACAATGCCATTGTTCTTGCTAAAAGACAGAGGGATTGTTAAGGGCAGCTAGTTTCAGATGCAAAGCCAAATGGAGCAGCTGTGCGGCCATGAAAACAGCTTCATTCCAACAGTTGAAGCTCATAGTAAAGTAAATTATAGTTGTGTTAACCAAAGGCTGAAACTCCACATAGACTCACCACTACAAGACTTTAGTATTCTGCCACAGAGTACAGCAAACTATGAATGACATGGTCATCCTCTGAGTTGATGGCCAGGCCGTATGACTCTAAATAATTAAAGATACAGGCGCCCCTGCTGAGTGTGAGTGAAGGTGTGTCAAATGGATGGAGAAGTTCAAATTATTTGAGTCTCTTTGTGTGCTTGTAGAATGTAAGAGTTATAAACTCACAAAATTAGTGTTTAACATGTATTGTTTCAGAGTGATTTCTCTTATGTGGGGATTAGCTCAACCTTAAGAGAGAAATATTCTTTCATTCACGGACAGAGCGAAAGAGGAATGTTGATAACGTTACAGAAACAAACCAACACATTACAGCTATTCAGAAAAACAAAACTGATTGTTTGTAGAATTGAAATTTAAAAAAAAAAAAAAAGTTTATTGCTGTGACTGTAATCAATATGTTTAGTGTATTTTTTCTCATGCATCATTCCAAAACATTGATTTTATAACTTTAACAATGCATCCTTTGTCACCATGTGTGTTGTGTGTGTGTGTGTGTGTGTGTGTGTGTGTGTGTGGGGGGGGGGGGGTATGTTCTCTTAAGACCATCATTTCATCATTTGTGAAGTCAGGCTATGAAGACAATGTTGGTCACGATGACTATAAAACCTTCATTCATGAGAGGAATTACAAAATGTAAATTCTGATGAGACTCAACACGACATCCATTTAATGAAGAGTGGGGGGGGGGATAACCTCATTTGCATCTCATCCATTCTGTACTGATAATTTCCGCCCCACTAATCTGCTGATGTTAAACTGCTTATGTTGTTAATGGGGCCACACATCGGCCATTTATTTACCACGTTTCTGCTGTGTTGTTGCTTTACTGGCATATTCCTAGATGTGCATTTGTGAGTTTTCCAGATTTCGTCACTTGACTTTCAGTCACCCCTACCTCGGCACGACTAGTTACATTACATTCATGCATTTCATTTTAAATCCACCGAGGGATACTTTCTCACCTTTCCTCTTTATTCAATTCACTTGTAACTCAATTCTGAACCATTCACTGGGAATTACATTCACATGAGCTCGACACTCTGACCCAAATGGTGGACTTATTCAAGCGAGCATGACTGTGGTTTTTGTGTGTGTGAAGGAGAAATGGAGAGTCCGTGTTTTGAATGTATGTGTCATAGAGTTAAAAATAACTCCTCTGTAAACACTTGCAGATTAATGAGGCCCTTTTCTAGAGACCAAGCAAGATAAAATAAATATATTACTCATTTGTGCCATTACCTAATTCTTTAAACCTTCATGCAAAAACGGTGTTTGATGATTTTCTGCTCACTCTCATATCAGCTGGGATTTTTCAAAGGTCTGTGCCAGTTGCCTGCAAAGAGGCTTCAATGGGACAAGAGCTGCAACTAGCACTTCTTTTCATTCTCAATTATTATTATATTAACTTATAGTTATAGGATTTAAAAGTTGAGGAAGGTGGGAAAATAAATAGGAATCAGAGTCCTGGAACCAGAATGAGGCCATAAAATATTTTCTAAGCTGAGCTGACAGCTCAAATCCTTACCTTTTTAATTTAAGGGGGAAGAAAAGAAAGAAAAGAAAAGAAAAGGAAAGAAAAGGAAAAGAAGAGAAGAGAAGAGAAGAAAAAGAAAAGAAAAGGCAAAGGAAAAAAATCTTTTAAGAACCTGTATGCAGTCTAATCATTGGGGAACCCACAGAAGGTGCCTCTTTTGATCAAGTCTACTGGCATAAATCAGTGTAAAGTGTTTAGCATTGCAAACGAGCTCTTATTTTGCCAATGCACCCTATTGAAATATAAGACGGAGTGAGCTGTAGCTACTTGTCGACATTCTTTTTTAATAACAAAAGTTCTTTAAAGAAAAAAAGAAGAAGAAGATTTAGTTTGAGGCACGCTTTTTTTTTAAAGATTAAACAAATTGTCCAAGTCGAAACGGCACACGCACTACTCAGACCACAACACAAATAAGTCCCCCTTCACAACTGAATACGTTTCATCACCTGCCTGAATGATGCTCACAAATATCACAGCTTAACAACAGTCTGAAGTGCAAGAGCTCCAGCACGCGCGTCTCGTAGGTTATATAATTACATTCAGCTGATAAGAGACTACAAGGATTTATTCATATATTTACGTTCCTCCATCCTAAAGCACCTGACAGTAAGTTCAATGGCGCGTTTGCAAACACTCACCGCAACCGAGCCACTGGAGGAGGCGATGTAAACCTTTATGACCATTTTAATCCCAAATTAATGTTAAGCAGTCAACTAATAGTTTGATGGCTGTAGTCCGCGTTGATTTCTTCCAAAACGGTTAAAGATACAAGCTGTAAATGGATAAAATAAAAAAAAAATGCTATAAACGACAGAGCACAGGTGACTTCATTTAAACTGAGCCATAATTAAACACACACACACACAACGTGGGCTCTTGCCGACTGACAGCAAACGACCCTCTTAACAGATACAGACGTCACACTGAACAGTGCACTTCCGGGATAACTTTCAAAACAAATCAATAAAGAACATGGACACCCGCTCGCCTCAAACGCCAATGAAAAACAGTTTACTGTTAATAATAATAATAATAATAATAATAATTATTATTATTATTATCTTCTAGGACCAAGTTTGTGATAAGTAAACTTATCTTGATTTATGTATTCATTTTTACTACATCAGTATACAGTATATTTATCTATTTTTATTTATTCGTTTTATATAAAGGCTAATGCTACGTGAACAGCAACTTTACTTTGGTGTCACGCGTTATCCATTTATTGTGAAAGTCTTCAGACTTCCGTTGTCTAGTCGTTTATGGTTGTGTACAGTAATTTGACAGTTTTAAGGATACTGCGTTTTAAAAGTAAAACGAGGTTGTGTATGATTTCTGGAAGTCAGTGACGTTTTCTACTGTTTGTGACTACCAGGGCACTGCCGTGGGTTAATTTATAAATAGCTGGATGTGCTCATAGCCACAATTTTGGATTTTGCTAAGAAGTTGGGAGCATAAATGAAATTGCTTCACTTCTCTAGCCTATTATCATCAATTTGGCTTTTGATGATTGAAAAAAAAAGAAAGAAATTAATACAAGCCAGTTAGCCCTACAATTTGGCAGGAACATGACATCATGATTTTCAATGCACTGATTTTAAACTAAAAAATGGTAAGTCATGTTTTGCATTCACATCAGTATGCTGAGCAAATACATGGAACAAGTCTTAATTAATATCATGTTATTGTTAATTTTTTAAGTGAGATATTTTAGATTTAGCTGTAGACCTACAGACTTATCCTTTATCGTTTTTTAATTTTAAAAAGTGAGATAGCGCCACTCTGGTAGTTTTGCAGTATTGCAGGAAGTCGCGCGGTTGCCATGGTACGGCGTCATGGGCTACTCTGAGGCATATTGAAAGGCGTGGATAGCAAGAAACGGGTTATTTTTGGTGGCACTTTGCTGTTTTATCGCTGATAATTACAGGACAGCGCATACTGAAACGACAGTCATGGTCTTTAACTTCCAGAAAGGGCGTACGGCTACGTCTTATATTTAAGGACAGCTAAGTCAGCTAAAGTTCGAACTAGCTTGCTCAAAGCTAACATGAGCTAATTGAATCTGCAGGAAGCTGGTCAGTGTTACGGAGTTTTGTGAAATCAAACATCAACTTAATGTTGTACAAAAACGGGGAAACAGACAGGACGGTGCTAACATATACTTTGCCATGGTGGTGATCCAAAGACCACCTGTTGAATGTGGTGAGTTTTTTGCCATGTTAGCAGTTATAGCTTTTGCTTAAGGAGCACCGTTAGCTTTCTCTGTAGACGCTGCTGATATTGTGAGTTTCCTCTTGTTTCGTTACTGTTTTGCATTGTGTGCATAAGCCACACACATATTAGAAGAGGGCTCTCTTAGATGTGGAGGTGGCTGTAGGCGCTGCATCTTGTCGCTGTTATTTCTTGCAGGCAGTCTGACAACAACAAAGCTGCTTCTATCAGCCGCACAAGGCCTACTTAAATACAGCTTGTATCACACAAAACTGTCAACTTCCGCTGTCGTGACCTAGAGTTTTTTAAATACTTGTATTCACAAAGCTTTAGATCAATTGTATAGATTTTCATAGAAATTTTAGTGATAATAGGACAGATAAAATGCTTACTAATCAGAGGAGCCAAATGGCATGAAGACAACAGACATTTGTCTGTATATGCAATATATCTGGTGAGTGCAAAATCTTATCTTTATTTAAGCATATTTTTCTTAAGAAAAAAAGAGTTTGACATGATGTTATTTGTCTAATTGACTTTTCAACTTTCACAATCAAGGCTTACTGATAAAGAATTTGCTTTTAAACATTAGATTATTTGAATGAAAAGTTTATGAAAGGCCTTCTACTGTTTTCATGTTGCTTGAGATTAAAGGGGAAAAAAAAGTGCACTTGATAAAATTTCAGTTCAGCAAAGCCTTATATTTGCAGTTGTAATTGCTTTGAAAAGCAGGTATGTTTGCACATACTGAGCAGTACAAAGAAAGACAGCCTTCCATTTATGGGGAAGGGAAAAAAAAAAAGAAAGGGAAAAGGGGAAAAGGGGGAGGGAGAAAAAGAGAAAAAAAAGAAGAGGAAAAAAAGGGAGGGAAGGGGGAAAGGAGGGGGAGGAAAAAAAAAGAAAGAAAAAAAAAAAAAAAGAGAAGGGAGAAAGCCAGAGAAAGAGAGGGAGGGGGAAGGGGGGGAGAGAGAAGGAAAGGGGGGGAGAACAAGAAAAGACAGAGAGAGAAAAGAAAAGACGATGATGTTGGTCACTGGACCAGCGTTGCTACGGATACTTGCCCATCAAGCGATTCTGCTGTTGCTAGGGCTCATGACAGGCCAGAAAACTGCATGGCCTTTAAACTTTATCAACATTTATTTTATGTAACTAAGTACATGACTGAAGATTTTAAATCTCTTTTACAAATCTCTTTTTTGTTGCCCTACTTTGCCAAGCAGGGCAACAAAAAGCTTAATAAACAGTAGTTACATGATTGTATACCCTAATATCTGCCTTCTATCCATAGTTATTACATGTCAAACAGGATTTATGGGTAAGGAGTCTGCTCCCATGACAGTATGCTTTAAAACTTGTCTATTCCCTTTTCAGAGATGAAAAAATATTTTTATCTTCATCACCTTAACAATTGGTATGAAATATGTTGAACATATCTTTAATACTCTAGCAGAAATTGCAATTCAATATGAGAACATTTGAAGATGTACATTTGTTTACATTTTTCCTCAACAGATTGCTGCAGCCAGAAGTTATAGTTTGTTTCTTTAATAAGTCATCAGTGCAACTGCAGGCAGTGTGATATTCATCCCTGCAGAAGCAGTGGTGTAGAATAGAGATATCATGCTTAATTCAGTGTTATGGAAAGATCCAGCTCAAGTACGGGTTGCTTAGCGACCAGATGCACAATGAAAAAAAAAAGAAAGAAAGAAGGAAAACTTGAGAGAAACCAGTTGGTCTGCCATCTTTTTCTGGCTTTAGGAGAGTAATGACAAATTTGTTTTGCTTTCAATGCAAGTCTGCAAAATTTGGCAACCCCGTCCACCTTTTGCTTGTAAGGTTTTGCTACTGCTAAACTATCAAAGAAAACAAGGGTGCTGTTTACAGTAAATTTTGTGTCTTTTTACATTTAGCATGCCTTCTTCTTCTCTTTGATTGACAACATGGAACCTGAAAATACACCTGACCTCCATGAAGACAACCGCAACATACGTCGCCAGTCCCGTCAGAGTACAAAGAAAAGTTCTCGTGCATCATCTTCACAGAAGCACAGAAAAGATTCTCGAGACAAGATTCACTCTGACAATGAGAAAGAGGGCAGCGTCAAGAGTAGATCAAAAACAAGAAGATGGCATTCAGATCCAGACAGGGACCAGATATCAGACAGAGAGGGAAGAAAAAGTGATGGTTCATTTTACTCTGAGGACTACGAGCAGGAGACAACCTCAGAGCGCTCGCTATCTCCGTTTTCCCGATCTCTGTCTCCATCCCCCACCCCACAAAAAGGGGTACGTGCCAAGCGGATTCCTAAAAGCCCTCTCCATAAATTGGGTAGGTAAAGTGAGGATGTGATGACTTGTGGTTGGATAAATGAGTGAAACTTAAATGTCACAGTTTAATTCATACAACTGGCCAGGTGAGGGCAGTGTAAAGTTAGTTTTAACATGCTCATACTTATTTGAGAGAGATGTAAGCAAGTTATGTTACAAATAAATTGTGTGTAAATCTTTCTTTCTTTCTTTCCTTCCGTCCTTCCTTCCTTCCTGACACAGTACGTGTTTTTTCTCCTTGCAGGTGGTGTTGGGCGCTGGGGTGTGTCTCGCCTACAGCGACCTGGTGGCCTTTCACTGATCCAGCAGCATCGCAAGGGAGTGCGGTCACAAAGCAAGGAGTCCACGCCACCTAAAGACCTGGATCTGGTGACCAAGCGGATGCTTTCAGCTCGTCTCCTGAAGATCAATGAACTGCGCAACACTCTTGCAGAAGTGCAACAGCGCACTGATGAACTCCAGAAGGAAAATCGAATTCTCAGACAAGTAGGTCCAACTCCCTCTTATGTTTTGGTTAGTTTTGAGACTTCACCAAAGAATATTAGTGCACATTGGTGATCATTAATGCAAGGTAATAATTCTGATCACATAAACATTTGTCTTTGTTGGAAGATGAATCACAATCCTAGTCATTAAAATGTCATTGCTTCATTCTAACCTTTGACACTGGTGGAATTTAAAACATCTTTTCCATGCTGCAGCTTCAAGTGCGTCAAGAGAAAGCTTTGCAACGTTACGACGACACGGAAAGTGAAATTTCCCAGCTGCTGTCGCGGCACTCCAATGAGATCCATGTGCTGCGAGAGAGACTGCGACGTACAAAAGAACGGGAGCGGGCAGCTGAGCGGCAGTTAAAGGACACCGAGGAGCAGTTGCAAAGAAGCCAAGTGACCATTTCACGGCTGAAGAAGCTGGTCGACCAGCGAGAATTAGGAGCCAGAGATGAGCTGAGTCGCAGGCTAGAAGAAGAAAAGGCGCGGGCCCATGAGGCAGAACGTAGAATTAAGGTAAATTTATCATAAAGTGGTTATTTACAAATGTATTTCTTGATCATATTAACACCATAATTTTTGTGCAGTTCCACAGAATACAACAAATCTCAAGGAAGTTAACACCCTCTGAGAGCTCTATTGTAAACACAAACTTACCTCCTCTGTGACTAGGAGGTTATGGACTTTATCCTATAGTGGTGTGAGAAAATGTTGATACACTGACATATCTTGATATTTTATGTTCCAATATCGTATTGATATTTTTACTAACGAAATCCCGCGAGATCTTGTTGTTCGAGTAGTACCGGTCCAGCATGTAGAAAAGCTTTAGCACTTATATTTATGTGCAGTCTGCAGTGCAGAATAACTGTATTGTTACATTATCGTGATACTGTTATCATAAGCAAAATATCTTGACAGTATCGTATTGCAAGGTACCCGGTAATACCTATCCCTATTATCCTACCACTTCATCATAATAGAGTTGCTATGAATAACCCATCTACATAAAATCCATGCCATCATTTCATGGATTTCATCCATGTTAACTGGATTTATTTATGCAGGTTTTTCTGTTTAGAGATGTTTTCCCATGAGTTGTTGCTATTTTGCAAATAAGTGTCAGGCTTAGTAGTTCATCAGTTCATTTGCAGATTGTGATTTATACTTTTATAATAATTTTGTAACATACATCTGCCTCTTTTGCCTGTGAAATCTTAAGTAGCAAACTGTAATTTAGCAGCTGTAATAATTCATTTCAGCCATCTTTAATCTTATAAAGTGGCTGCATAAAAGTGTGTTTGTAAATGTGTGCTTGAAGGAGCTGGAGCGTAGCTTGGAGCTGAGCAGCAGCAGTTATCAGAGGCAACTGGCTGCAGAGAAGAAGAAGACCATTAGTGCCCAGGAGGAGATTAGATCTCTGCAGGATGAGTTGGAACGACTGGCAAATAAACTCAAGGTGCAAAATAGAAATCTACCTTGCATAACCTCTGGAACAGCCCAAAACATGTGCATAAAAGTAAACAGCTCAATTTCTGAGATGCTATTTTCTTCTTTCATAAGGAAAAAGAACGAGAACTAGATGCTAGGAACATTTATGCCAACCGCATGGTGAAACCATCTTCAAGAAAAGATGCGGAAAGTGCCACCAAGCGGAAAGGTGAGATGCTTCTGTAGCACATAGGAGAGACAAACAATGATGTTCATTATATTAGTGAATAGGATTAACAAAAGTGAATAATCGCTCTGTTTGTTTCACAAAGCCGCCCCCAGCAGAAGCAGTACCAAGGCAGTGCAAACTGAAGACAGGGCCTCAAGTCTGGATTTCCCCACACCGCCCCCTGCCATCAGCGATGTCAATGAATACAGTGAACAGGCACCTGATGAATACTTATCTCTCAAGGTGAAGTCTCTGCACTCCTTCCTTATACCTCCATCTCATCTTCAGTGGCTGCTGTTTGTCGTTGTTCATTTCTTGTACTTCCTTCTGTTAATACTGTCAACAGGAGCTTGACAGAGTGGACAGACAGGCAGAGGCAGAGAGGGTGCCTCAAGATTTAGAAGAACAGAAGAAAGAAGAGAAAGAGGAGGAGAAGGAGATGGCAAAGGAGAAAAAGCCGGAGAAGAAGCAGAAACATCAAATGGGCCAAGAACAGAATATGCTTGAAGAAAAGGAAAACAGATTAAGAAGTATGAAGAAGTTAAAGAGTAATAAAGAATATATAAACCTTCTTTTTGTATTAAAAATATTAATTTAAAAAGTATGTGAATGCATCAGTTATGTCTATTTCTTAACTCTAACACACTTTGTCCACAGGCTTGGAGAAAGAGAAGGATGAAGAGGAAGACAGAAAGAAGACAGGTTCTCTGTTCAGCCAGAATGAAGAAGAGAACCACTGGAAGCGTGGTCATGTCCAGGAAGAAGTTGCAAGATGGAACCAGGAGTCTCTGTCCAGTCAGCAAGTAGCAGAAGAAACACGTCGCAAGAAAGAGCAGCTGCTGGCTAAGATGCGAGAAATAGACCGTCAAAACCTGGGAGCTCAGGACTCTCTGTTTGTAGAGCCAAGCACATCTGAGCCCAACAAGGCAGCCAGTGATCATTTTTCACCACATCCTCCTGAGCAGAGAAACCGTCATTCTTCCATTTTCCACCTTACAGAATCAGAGGAGACGAGAACTTTGCATGCTGGAATTGGAGAAGGTGTGAGGAGGAGATCAGGCGTAGAGAATGGAGCTGTTACAGCGGGAATGGGGAGAAGAGTTCTGCGGCCTCAACCCTCCAGTGATGACTTGGCATTTGGTGGCTATGCACCTTCCTTTGGTCATTCAGCCTCCCGAGCTTTCTCTGGGTTCCCTTCACCTCCACCCAAAGAGGACGGAGACTCTGCATTAGAACCCATTGGGGTTTTTAACCTCAGAGGTGTGGAGATTGACAAGGACAAAGACACAGAAAAGAGTTTGGAAAAGGACAAGAAGTCGAGCCTCATGCAGCAGCTATTTGGTGCCCAAGCTGTTGACAGTTTGAGTCTTTCTAACAAAGCAGAGTTATTTGATAGCCCTCCTGCTGCCAACGGTGTACGCTCGAGACGCGAGGGCCTGCTCAGCTTTAACTCAGGGTCTTCCACTCCTCCAACACCCTCCGTTAACACCCTGCATGTTGCAGATAGCAGACCTGCCATTCGTGCCATCACCTCATATGATGATGACATAGAGGAACTCACTTTATAAGATGAATATAGTTGTCATGGCAGGCCATCCCTTTCATTGATCTTATATGGCATTATCAAAATGTACTTAAGCACTTTGTCATGTTATGCAATATGCTGTTGCGGTTGTGAATCTACTGTTTTTTTTTTTTGTTTTGTTTTTTCCAGTTGTCATTCTTTATCAAACTTAATGTTATGGTCTTTTTATTGTTATTTTTAGGAGGTCATGCCATTAGAATGTACCTCTAAGTAATTAGAAAATTGATGTGAGTTCAGTGCTTGTAAAGTTTATTTCACAAAGTGAGTTTGACATCAACCCCTGTCCTTGCATCAGCTTATTCAGGGTTCTGAAGAACTTCTGATACAGTAAATGTCAGTACATAGCTTCGTGTCTGGCCCGTTTCTCCTGCACTTTCTTTGATGGTAGCACTACAATCTTATTGACAATCAGCGTTTAAATGTTCTACTTTTATGTTTGTTTATTTATTTGAGTTCTTCTAAGCCTATATTTCATTATTATAAAAGGAAAGGAAAAACTCATTCATGCAGCCATTGGCACTCTGAATGCTAAACTGTAAAACTAAACATTCATACTTTTTCAGCTAAATCTACATTTTGGCACATTTTTGTGAAACTATTTAACTATTTTTAAACTTGTAATTTATTTCGTTTTTTCACATTTTCTACATATTGTCAAACTGTAATGTCATAAAAAAAAAGGTTTCTATGTATTTTATTGAATAACAATAAAAGTTTGTACGACTATGGTCTTAAGACTGGCGCACTTGCTGCAATATCCATTCAGTAGGAAACCTGACAGGGATTCCAGGGGCGTCTCCAAGCAACCACATGATGACGTAGCCTTTCTGCTCCTCCTCCGGCAGCTATGCTTGGAAACGAGCGGACCGCGGAGCAACTAACACAGGGGGAGCTGGCGGCTCGTGGTGAGGGGACTGATGTAGTAGCTGTCTGGTTTCACGATGGCAAGTTGGACTGCCTCTTCTTCGAGACTCTAACAAGGTAAATGCGCGTTATGTTGTTTTGTATGATACGAACAAAGTCTCACCTGCAGCCCACTGTCGGGGAAGAAATAATAAACAAAACGATTGATTACACGTCCAGCAGACCATAAACTCACCTTTGCATGATGTTATGAGTCAATTACTGCGCATATATATTAGCCTACATTTTTATTTCCGCTGGCCATCCAACAAAAACAATGAAAAGCCATGGTGCTAATGTGCAAACAAAGTGACAAGTTTTTTTAATTAGGGATTACATATTCACATGTGAAAAAAAGATTTTGAAAAATAAATATAAAGCTAATTAATTCAGCTGTAGTTCACAGTATAAACTGAAATCTAAACAAAATAATCCATTCTTTTGTACTGATATTAAGTTGTATCACACTTCAGTTTTTTTTTTTAAATCCCATTAAAAGAAACAATGACAGGATTGTTTGTCTTTCAAGAATGTGTACTGTTGGACTACTTCCTCTGACTTTTATTTACCACCCTTCTCTTAAGATTAAACAGACTACTTTTTATTTTATAACAATTTTCATTTTATTTGATGATAATAAAACCTGTTAAATACTGAAGTCTTTTAAACAGAGCTGAGTACAGCTATTTATATTTATATAGATGTGTGTAAAGGTAGCAGACTTTCAACCTCAAACTGCTTTATTTAGCTTCTTGCAAAATTATATGAACAACTTGATATTGTTTACTTAGAAAATGATTATATTCTTATAAGAAGCTTTTGAATACAAGCATTCAAATCCTCCACCGTTCAGTGACCCACAGGCAGTTTATGTTAGAGATTGGAGGAGTTATTTCACTATTCTGCAGCCGTGTTTGTTATGCAGACATGACTGCATGTTCCAGATAGGGGAGCCAACCCTTCTAATGCTCAGTCAGACCAAGTTTTTGACATTTCACATGGTTCAGCACCACAAAATGCATGTGATTACTGTGGTAAATAAAGTTTGAAACCAGAGGGAACTGTGCCTGATGACTGGTTATTTTGAACTCAGATCATTTGGTAGGCTACGTGATAATGTTTGTTTGTTTGTTTTATCTGCAAAGGGTGTATTTGATCTTCAGTATGTAAGAATTGGCTCACAGAAGTGGCAGATTTCTTGCTGATCTGTTCAAAAGTGGCTGGCTTCACCAGATCAGCCAATAAGAGGCGGGTTTGAGGTTTTGCTTCAGTGATTTTAAACCTCTTTATTTCTTTATAATTGCCATCATTGCTTGTTATATAATGTTTGCATTTGCACACATTTCCACATCCCCCTTGCTCTGCATTTCCCATACAAAATCTAAATCACCTCATTAGTGTACACACATGGTCTTTACAAATTCTTCAAAAGCACAAACTTCCTGGTTTAATGCTTTCCTCTAGAAGCAAGGTCTCAAGAGGCGTATTGATTCCTGTAAGAATAAGAAGTGGATCCACTTGCAGGCATTCATAAATCAGCTGCTTTGCACAATCAGAGGTCGATTTTACCTTGCAAATAGCCAAGCTGATCATTAGATGCATGGGTAGTGACTTCACTGAACTCAAACCACTATGTAATAGGACACAACAGAAAATCTCCCTTTCCTGTTTGAAATTTTTTTTTTTTTTTTACAAAATTCTTCAACAGGAAGAAAACACTTTTGCTATTTAGGGTGTTCTCTAATGAGGTTTTCTGACTGTGGACATGCATATTGTGTCGAAACTAATCCAAAATGCTGCATAATCATCCATCCCAGAATCACCCGAGTCCAGATAAGTAAACGCCACTTCTGGAAAAACAACATAAGACTTTCTTTTTGTGCAATAAAGTTCAAGTTGCATTTGTAAGTTGAAATCAGTAAATGGCAATGCTTGACATGTGTTGCTTGCTGTTATCTTTATTTGCTAGTGATGGATGACTTGTCAGGCTGGACACCTGACAAGTCAAAGCTGTCAGGTGTCCAGCTTTGACTTGCACCTTTTACACACTGAAGTTCTTCCATATTATCATTTAATGACATTATGCCTTGTAGAATGAGCAATATGCAAGTCCCTTGAAGAGGCATTGTTTTTTTGATATTTCAACTTTTCTGGTATGCATTATTGGCAAACTGGAGATCCAATGCTCATCTTTTCTGCTTTTCCAAATCATGATTGGAATCATTGAAAATGCCAAATGATATCACCTGTTTGAGATAACACCATTTTTATGATATTTTTGTATATGTATATACTTATATACATGTTTTAACCTCATTACAGCTCTAAATTTACTCCATCCTAACTTTTTTGGAATAGATAGAAAGCCTGAAGTACAAAAGTGGTTGTTTGTTAACAAATGAAACTAACTTTTAAAAATGTATAAGCTCCTTTAAAGGATTTTGTTCCACAAGATCTTGGTTTGCGTCCCCCACCCCCCACCCCAATGTTCACTGTCATTTGATCCAGCACCTAAACCAGCACTTTGGCTTTTTAGTTTTCCTTTCTCCAATCTGGGAATGTAATTGAGACAGAATATGTTTACCTTTCTGTATTGGTTCATTTACTTAAGGGCGACAATTCTTCTGCCTCTGGTGCATAAATGATTGCATTGTGTTCAGTTAAATTAATGTAATAAGCATCAAGATTAATGTTACTTATGCTTCAGATATAAATGTTTTTGTCAGACTACCTGCTGTGTCTGGCTGAGGCACTCGACTATAGACAGGAGGTGGAAAATTGCTGATTCATTTTGACTGCTTGTGTGGTTGCTATGGAAACAATTATTTTCCGTTAAATGAAAATCCTGGAAGTGAATTCCCTCCCAGTATGCTGAGCTGTAATTATTTGATATCTGAGAAGCCAATATGTTTGGTTCAGACCAGTTTAGAAAGAGGTTTTTTTTTTTTTTTTGTTTGGTTTCATGGGGCATCTAAGCATGCACAATCTCAGGTGCAGCCTATCTGTTGATCCATTCATCTACTGTACCAAAGACCAGAAACCTTTTTTTCTTAATTATTTATTTCTTTATTTTTTATTGACAAATTTCATTTTTATATTCAGCAGATTCATGATGGACACGGCTTCAGCTCCACAAATTGTGATGAACAGAACAAACGGGCAGGATGAAGTTGTAGATTTACCTCCAGATGACCATCTCGTCACTTTAAAGGCTTTGACAGAGAAATTGAGACTGGAGACCAGGAGGCCTTCTTACCTGGAGTGGAAAGCTCGGCTGGAGGCAGAAAGCTTCAAAGAGTCAGGAACTGGAAAACAGCAGATTCACGTAGAACCTGGAGGGGAAGGACTCACACAGAAACATACGGCGGCGAACTCAGATGAGATTCAGCAGAAGCTGCCAGCAGGTTTGCTGAAGGGATTTGAGAACATTGATGAAGCTCTGACATGGCTCAGAAGAGAGCTGGTGAGCCAGCACTAAATATCTTCATATTATACATATCTGGTCTCTTAAATATGTGATTTGGTTCTATTTTACCCAACACTTTATTCAAATACAAACCTTATGCTATTTAGCCAATTACAACTTGACAAAGGTCACACTGTCCAGTTACTGGCCAGAAGATTGCTGTTCGTGTTAGCCAGAGAAACTGTGCCTCAGACAAAAGAATTATACAGAGTTTCTGCAAGTGTAATCATTTTTACTCTGCTCAATTACGCTGCACATTCAGCCGTGGCTCATAAGCTGGGGCCGAGTACACAAAGAGCCACTGATGGAGGAAGACTCGCACAGCATGTTGCCACAAACATGTTGCACAAGGACTCCAAATCATTGTGATAGTTTTACAAGCATATAGACTGTGAACAGAAGTGGTAAACTTGTTTATGGATGTCCCACTGTGAGTTTTGCTTTTAGATTCTGCCACACAATAAAGGCTTCACACAAAGCCCTTTGGTCAAAGCCCTTCAGTCAATAGAGACCACACAAGCTGTGCAGAATTTGTAAAATGTGATTGAATTTGCCAGCACCCATGAGTAAGATTCTTATGGAGTGGTTTGCATTTTATAGAAAGAAAGAAAACTTTCCTGTTGTTCCAAGTTTTTATTCTAGGCTTATTTCATTCTTGTCTTCTGCCTGTTTTTGCAGATGGATATGCGTTTGCAGGATCAGCAGCTGGCGAGGCAGCTGATACGGCTTCGGAATGACATCAACATGCTGAAGATCGAGCAGACATGCCATCTGCATCGCAGGATGCTCAACGACGCCACCTTTGGCCTCGAGGAAAAGGACGAGTTGTCAGACCTGCTCTGCGAGTGCCCTGTGACTCCAGGCCTCGGCCTCTCGGCCCCACTGAGACACATCGGTGTCACCAAGATGAACATTAACTCTCGCCGGTTCTCACTCTGCTAGATGATAATTATTCATACGGAACAGCCTGCTTACTAATAGCTCTGCTATTATATTTTAGCTAGTAGGGATGGTGTAACAGTCCAGCCATCGACATAATTAAGCTGAATTAAATGTAAATTATTTCCAGATATAACACACAGTCTTTGCCATTAGTTATAAATGGCATCTAACTAGACCATCTTTGACTTACAGTATGTAAAATAGCTGCAGATTTTAGAGATTTGAGCCATCATGACTAAAAATTTAGTTTTTGCAGTTTAATAGTAATTTCTTGTCCATCCTTTAGGCCTCTTAGTTGAATAGTTACTGATGACTTATTCTATTTCCATGCACTATCTTGGACTCAAGCCAAGATTTATCAGTCATAGAGTGAAGTTTTAAATACATGTAATACATAGAAACCTCCGTTTGTTTTTAATGAGTCATTGAATTTATTTCATATCCCGTATCTTAACTTGAGCATTTTATTTTGTAAAAAAAGATGCCTTGAAAGATTTATTCTTCATAATAACTCAGCAACTGCTCTATTTTCTGAGCTCATCCAGTGCTTTGGTTAACTTCCCCTCATTAAGCAAGTTTCCTTTGCATGGCTTTTTGTTGAACGTTAGCTCTAATGGCAACCATTATCTATTTGAAAGATACACATGAATTCACATCCCGGATAAACACTGAAATATAACTCATCTTGATCCCTGGTTTTATCCAATCACATAATTTGGTGGCTCCTCTCATGAGCCTTGCAATGCTGGAGTTGCAGTTATAATTGGAAGTAACCATTTCCTAACAGGAAATTTGCTCAGATGGGGTTTGTATTGGAAATAAGCATATAAAATTTGTGCTCTGTCGCGGTGCACTAGCCATCCAGATGGAAAATGAGGTTCATGGTTTAACATGCCCCTATATAATAGATATGAAGATTGAAACCTTTCTCACACATTTTGACATTTATTTGAGTATGACAACACTTTTAGTGAAACATTTAACCTTGTATGTTTCCTTCTGAAAATAAACACTGATTACTACTTGTGCTTCACATTGTTCCAGCATTTGACTGTGTTCTCTGAAGGAAGGGAAACTAATTGTTTACTCTTTGTTGTGATATTAAGCTTATAATCAGCAGGAGCATACCAAAAAGCTGAGATGTTCCTAGTAAAAAATCAAGCTAGTCAATAAAGGGAAGCTTTGCTTTGTTTATTAGCATTTATAAATAGCACCACTGACACCCAAATTATTTAAAAAGTAAATGTCCTTTCGGCAAAGTGACACTTCTACAAAGTGACATCAGTCTTCTTATCTTGCTCTCAGCCAGGGGAATAAAATGTGTTCACAGAATTGCTCCTTTCAGCTTTGGAGCACCAAATGAACTTCCCGTCATATTTGTCCAAATGGCTTTTGTTTTCTTTTTGCAAAGGAAACACCATCTGTGCAAGAGAAATGAGCAAAGATTTGTATTTCTGGAAGTGTACTCCATTCCCTGATCCCTTCAACACTCACTGTCCTGAAGTAGCATGTCATGAATGATTTTGCTGAGCCAGAGATTTCCATGCATGAGCTGCAGCTCTATTAGAGCTTATTGCTGCTGGAAAAAAAACTCAACTCTTTCAGTGTGAAACTCTGCCAAAAAGGGAGTTGCATATATTTTTTTATAGGTGATCAAAGTGGTTTTGTTTGTTATCCTTACTGCAAAAACGCTCTATTCTTCTCAGAAATTCCTAAAAAATGCCTTAAATTTAAAACACTTTCAGTAGAGAAAAGAACACAGTGTTTGTAGATTCCAGCTCTGCTTAACAGCTGTCCCTGCCTGATTATCAATTTCATGCCTTAACCATCTCATTATCATAACAAATGACAGACATAAAACTGACACTATCTATTTGACAGGCATAACATCAGACTCTATATCTGCAGCTTGGGCATGAAGACAAAAACTGTGTGTGTTTATAAAAAGTAGGACAATCTGAAGTTGAAATAATCTGCTGCTTTTGGATTATTTGGACCAACATTGTCTCTGCAAAAATGTCTTTGCCATCCACAGTGTGTTTCAGGGAAATTATCTTCAGATTGTGATATGGAGCTGCCACCCTGTTCCAGCATCATAATAGATGTGACACCACAGAGAGGCACATTAAGCCGCGACTGAGTTGCATCTTCAAGCATGAATAGCAGACAGAAACCTCACCAAGGTGAACACACTGTCAGGCTGGCAAGAATCCCAGACTGCTTCTCACACTGAGTCTTTAGTGTAGGAGTGTGTTAGCACATCTTATCCCAAAGATGTACTGTGAAGATGAGATGGTTTAACAACACAACAAAGCAGGCTTAAGAGGGTCATAACTAGACAAAAAGAGGTAAATTTATATCTGATAAGCTACTCACCTCTGGCTTTTTTAGATGCTGACTCGGAAGATTTGAAGTTTCCCTTTCTGCTATAGTGGCACTTTACTGAGTCATTTTATTAGTGATTCAGTGACAGTTTTCAACAAGTAAAGACATTTTTACTGTTAACTAGTGTAGAAATAGGATCTTTATAGGTCAGAGGAACATTTGGAGCAGTTCCTGGATACATATAAACATGTTCAGGAGTTAGGGGAAAATAGCTTTACACCCTCGTTTTTATGTGGAAAAATTAATTTTGGAAACACTTTTTCCTTTTTTTAAGAAAAGGATCAGACTGGGTACTTTTGATCAAAAGGAATTTAAAGTTCATCACAGGTTGCTGTTTTTTTATTGTTGTTGTTGTTTTGTTTGTTTGTTTTATCCAAATCATAGATTGACACCATATTATCATAATTTCACAATTATATTTAATACTATTAGCCTGCTTTCTATGTCAAAAGCTCCAAAACTTCCAGGGGGATCCCTCCACAAACACCTGGAATTAACAACCCCCAAAAAAAAAAAAAAAATTGAAAAAAAAAGGTGTTTTAGAGGTGGTAGAGACTGGAGGACACAAAAGGGAGTATACTCCCACAATCCCTCTTAAAAAAAAACCCCAAAAAATCTAAAAAATAATAATCATTTAATCTAAAAAAAAAAAATAAAATATTTGGTAAATAATTAAGAAGGAAAAAAAAAAGGAAGAAAATAATAATAAAAAAAATAGGAAAAAAAAAATAACTTAAAAAAAAAAAAGAAAAAAAAAAGAAAAATTTTAAGGGAAAAAAAAAAAAAAAGAATAATTTAACAAAGAGAAGAGGAGGGGGGGGGAGAAAAAAAAAAAAAAAGAGGAAATAGAAAGAAGAGAAAAAAAGAAATGAATAAACAACAAAAAGAAAGAGAGAATAAATTTTAAAAAAGAAAATAAAATAATTAAAAAAAAAAAAGATTTAAATAAAAAGAGGAAAAAGTTAATTGATGAGGGGGGAAAAAAAAAAAAAAAAAAAAAAAAAAAAAAAAAAAGAAAGAAGTATGGGAAGGGAGAAAAAGTAAAAAGAGAAAAGAAGGAAGAGATAACACTCCCAAAAAAAAAAAAAGAAAATAGAAGGGGAGGAGTGGAAGAGGAGGGAGAGAAATAAATCAACAACCAGAAAAAAAAAAAAAAAAAAGATAAAAAATTAAAAAAAAAAAAAAAAAAAAAAAAAAAAAAAAAAAAAAAAAGAACATTCAAAGGTTAGTCATAATGGTCACATAAGAAAAACTTAAATGGACTAAATTAAAGTATGAATTATCAACTAGACACACATAATTATATACATATATACAGTCATCCTCAAAATTATTCATACCCTTCAACTAAAGAAAAGGCTAAATTCACAATAGCAATTGAAATTAAAATAACTAAAGAAATTAAAATTAAATTAAAATATTGCTTTTAAATTGTGGTTGGAAATAATAATTATAAAAAACAAGCAAACAATACTGTCCCAGACACATTAGAGCACCTTTCCCATAAACAGTGGACCAAAATACCTGTCAACAGGTGCAGAAGTCTTTTTGAACATTAGAGAAAACACCTGATTACAGTGATTGCCTCAAAGTGTTGCTCAACAAAATTTGGTGCTTCAGAGCCCCATAATGCTAGTTTTTTGGGGGTTTTTATAGTTCTTTCAAACCACAATTCAAAATCAGTGTCATGATTTTCACAGAATTTTTATTCATCATTACTTTTTCAATTTCAACTTATTTCACTGACCACTGTTCTTTTTTCTTCTTTAATCAGAGGGTATGTGTGTATATATATATATATATATATATATATATATATACTGTATATGTTGTATGAATAAAGGCAAAAATGTATGCCAAAAAGTTGTAATTCCATTTAAAAACTGATCTTTGATTTTTTTTTTAAATTATTCTTATTTGTTTTGCTGTCATTACCCAACATTAAATAAAAAATAAAAAATAAAAAAAACACTCAATTTGGGTTAAGTTACAGACAAGTAACTGAGTGCAGTAAGGTGAGATCTTGTGGTCACTGAGGATGGCTCATGTTCATGGTTGCTGCACCTCTCATCTACCCCAAATCTGCTCTACTCAGAGCCTCCATCAAATACAAATGAAAGTACAGATGAGATGAGATGAGACACCTAAAACCACTGAGGTGTCTGCATCAGCTTAATGCTTAGAGATCTCAGGATTATGTCTGGATTAATCAAGGTCAGTGGGTTTTAATTGTGCTTGTATTTTTAAATCAAAATCTCCAACAAAAAAGGGATGACAATGCTGCGAATCAAATATCATTTATTCATTCTCAACTATGACAATATGTTAATCAAGGATTTTTTTTGTTGTTCTTGTTTTTTTGTAAATATCCTGAAAAGGTTTTAGAGATCCAGTGTTGATGCCTAATAGTCGTGGCATGATACTGCCAAAAAAATAAATCAATTAGTTCCACTACTTTTTAGTCTCTAGCTATCTTGATCTTAAGGCACTAACATCGTAATGTGCAGATATTCTATGCTCTTTACTTTCTTTGGGAGGTTGGTCTGAACAGCTTTATGCTCGAGCCAAAAAATGACATAAGGAGAACCATTGCAGTAGTGTGTACCTAAACAAGTAAGACAGAGAATGAAGGTAGGACCAAAGACAAACTCTTTCTGGATGGATCACTATGAGTGACTTCTTTAGTTATAAAACTACTCGTCTGATCCTGTGTTAATTTCTCCTATAAAACTATAAATAGACTTGGGGTCAACCTAGTACAACCTGCTACGTGGAGGCCCTGTGGTTGACCCCCAATTTGCTGGACAGATAATATCTGTAAGACATGGAAGCAAGCCTTTCAACCTAGAAAAGGACTGAGTGGTTTGGAGAATGTTGTGATGAGTGCTCATGATAGTCAGCCAAAATTTAACGTATAAGATCTCAGAAGTCTTGATAATTTCTGTTTTCTGTGGATCTAACCCAAAATTGTAAGTAATTCATTATTCATTTAGCATAATCTCCTTTTACAGATGTTCATTTTGTCCAAAGTTGATTTTTCATTCCTGTCTTTATTGATATTTTTCAGTCAAATATGCAACAAGTTGTCCAAGTAAGGCATTAACACCAGTCTGATTCAACATAAAGTGTATCTATGCGGTTTAATACAAGCACCACAGGGGCTCCTCAGTCATTGTTGCACAGTTAATTGGCAAACTCGTGCAACAGGAGTCTTCTAATGACTAAATCAGAGCAGTTGATCTGTTTTATAATTGCTGTCTTCAGTGAGGTGCCTTCCTAATTCACTGTTCAGTCTGAAATTGGATTAAAGAGGAAAATTTACAGGAGGCCAATTAGGACTCCTAAGTACTGTGGGAAAATAGTTCAATTATTCTGATGGCATGTCTGAAATAATCATTTCTCTCCTGTTGCAGTGAAGCGGCATCATATAGCTGTAGCAAATGTCTGCAAGTGTAAACAGAAAGAACATGTATGTCTTATTCTTTTTGTCCAATAGACCTATCAAGCCAAAAAGGTTAATGGAAAATAGGTGTAGTGTTTTGGTCAGCGCATGACAAGCTCTGCTCCAAAACCACAAAACAACCCAGTTAACAAACAGTTTGGTTCCACTTCATTTAGATTTATATTTACTAAGGGGATCATATAAAAATAGATCTATGAGGAACGTGGTTAAAAACTTGCTGAAGGGCTTTATGGAAAGGAATGTGCTTAACTTGAGCTGTCCTGCCAATTTCTCATTCCAGACTCACAAAACCTAATCCCTAACTATGAGGGCATTCAGCAGCATCCAGGATTGCCCAGAAACTCTGAAGTTATAAAGCAGCAAAGGTGCATCCAAGAAAATGATAAGAAGACCATGATTAGATTAAATCTACAAGCAGCTGTGTGAAAGTCTAATTAAATAAGGAGATTAATGCCACATCAGACTACGTGCTAAAAGGAAATGACCCTACTGCTGACAGGTGGAGAATAGTGTTTCTCAAATAGGGGGTGCAAGTGACCTTTGAGGTACTGGAGACAATCCAGTGGGCGCATGAGAAAGTAAAAACAGAGGGATAACATATCTTTGTAATTTTACTAAATAGATTTGCCTTCAGTTTGTATGATGAGGCGAGTCAGTTGAAGTGGTCAGGATTACCACACAGATGCAAAAGTGTACATGTATGTATATTTAAAACAACTTCAGATCTTGAGTTAAACTAATCATAATGTAAAAATTTGACACCACTGGTTAAAATTTTTTATAGGATTTAAGATCCATTGTGATCTGCGAGTTGTAATGAATATGTAAATACAGTATGTAAAATAAATATGTAAATATAAAAATTAAATGAGTTTAACAGGTTTATATAAATAGAAATATAAAATAGAAACAAATATCAATACATATTAAAATTATAGAAAAATACATGAAAGCTATCAACTTATAAACAAAATATAAAAAACTCATATATATATATATATATATATATATATTCATTTAACATATGAAAAAAAATTACAAATGTGCAACTGAGGCAAAAATTTGCTGAAACTATTTTTTTGTCAAAAGAAATTTCAGATCTTTCATAATAGTTTCAAAAAGGATCATTTATTAAATGTAAATTTCTTGATGATGCCCTTCTTTGCACTAAAATCATTTTTAAAATGTGGAGTTTTCACCATTTATAGATTATGCCATTTTTGCTACTGGTCCAGCCATCTTCACATCAAGTTGCTGTATGAGGCCTCTGAGCTAATATGTAAATTGACATCCCTGGTTAAGGGGATACTGGGCTGAAAAAATATTCTTCAGTGGGTACAATGTTGAGAAAAGTTTGAAAACCACTAGTGTAAACTAAAACATGTTTTTATGCAACATCATGATGCTGGAAATTCTGTAATACCAACATGCAATCAGTGTAAATGATCTGTTATTTAATAACCACAATCTGCTGAAAAATTGTTTACATTTCATAATTAGCTCGTCTGTGTCAGACAGTTGGCAGTAGTACTGCAGTGTAAAGGCACAATGACAAATGTGATGACACACAACAAAATGACCTGCATGATAAGAATGAAAATCTATGGATTTACATCAGCCATCCACAAAGTGGTTTTGTCAAATACAGCCGCCACTCAGTTGACTTACATCAACGAGAATTTGTTTTTACAGCATTTCCTTGGTCAGTTTGAATAAGGCAAAAATATATAAATGAGTAAACACTGATAAACAAACGATAGTGTGAAACAAAGCAGAATACAAATCTTACTGGAAAAAAAAATTACAATGCAAAATGTTACACTCACAGCAACACAATGTGTGATAAATGAAGAAAACCAAAGATCTCCAGGTGGATGAGGCTGATTGATTCATACAAAAGCACAAACCTTAGTCTTAGCTTTTTAAAAACATGTCAACAGTCCACTGACAGATTCACCGAGGTCTGTCTTTTACTGACTGGAGATTTTTGCTACATTACTGATAGCAGTGGCAGATGCTGCCAATAAATGAGTAAAAAATAAAGTAAAATGTTAAAAACAAATCAGCGGCTATGAATCCATCTGAAATGCAAAACTGGCAAACTGCATGTCAACTACAGCGTCTGTATAAGTGCATTTGTTGACTCAATAGTAACAAGTTGAGGTTTTTACTTGAGTGTGTAGAGGCTATGGAATGTCCTCTTGACAATTAGAGGAATATCAATTAAGCAGATCGTAGGTCAGTGCTAAGGGCCACCTTCATATGATCTGCTTAGCTCATGCCTACTGCTCGTTAGAGGACACCAGTTCAGGTCCTCCATTCTTCGAAAACTACCTCCCTTTGTTCAACATGTCAGGGTGTTGCAGCCTCCTGGTCCATACAACAGCCAAGGGCTTCAATGTCATTGCTAATGTCAGTGATCATACGGTCCCATTCATCACCCTCTGAGGCCTCCTGGCCCTCGTCCGAGGCTGTGCTGTCACTACTTCCTCCCGCCGCTCCATTTCCGTTGGTGGTGGAGTCCGAAGCGGAGCTGGCTGTACGCTTGCAGCGGCCAAAGCTATCTGTGATGATGCCACGCCCGTCCTTCACTCCGATGGTCTCCAGGAAGTTCTCAAAGTGCTGGCTGTCCTTCTCAGGTATGAAAGGACGCAGGCCTGCAGTTACAAGACACAGCTTAGACTCAAAGTATATTCTTGTTTAGTTATACGTTCATAACTTTTTAAGAAATGTCTTTTTTTCTTTTTTTTTTTTTTTTACATCTGTCAGATCAGCTGCTTCACGCAAAACTTATCTCACAAACACTGCATTAGATAAAAGTCTGGAAGTCAAAACAGAGCAATTGAGGCTAAAATTCTCAGACTGCTATTTGATTGACTGCCATATGAAGAGACTCAGACAGTTCCTTTTCTGAAACAAAATTTTAGTTAAAATTCAAGCATCTTCTAAATATAAAACAGGCGATGGGAGATTTAGCTGCATGAAATAATTGTTTACTTAAAGAAAAATCATTACCAAGTAGGAGAAACTTCCTGCTGTCCCCGTAGAGTTGTCGCAGATTAATGCAGAACTCATGAATAGAGGCACCGTTTCGGTATTCATGGAGCCTGGTTGCAAACTGCTGGATCTCCTGTGATGACAGCTTTGTCCGCAACTAGAAATGGTAAATCATAAACAAAGAAAATGAATGACATGAACACAAATCTTTGCAAAGCTTCAAATATTTCTATTCTGATTTACATAAAGGAAAAAAGAAAGCATAAATGTACCGTGGTCATGTAGTCTTGCAGCAGCTCTGTAGCAGTGGTACTGAGCTCTCCTTCACTTGCAGTTTTTGGTTGAGGAGATGCTGGGGTGGATGCTGATGGAGAGCTTCCATCTGCATCCATATTGACCTGGAAAGGACTAAGGAAAAAACAAACACCTTGCTAGCAAGAGCAATACTAAATTACTCTCAGCGATGCATGAAAATCTTCTTGACGACAGAACCCCCCCCCCCCCCCCCCCCCAAAAAAAAAAAAAAAACAATTAAAGTTGGGCTCCTCCATGGTGTACTTACAATGCATTGGCTTCTGCTTCAAAAGTCTCCTTGACATCCACCTTGCTTGAAGAGTCATCTTTAAATTTCACAAAATATTTCAGTGTTAGAGTTACACTGCAATAAAATCATATAAAAAAAATCTATTTATTCCATACGTTATGTAGCCCTAAAAGATTCTTAGTTTTGTTCTTTCTTTTTCTCTTACCACTGTACAATGATAGGTGCCTTGTAGGTGTGGTTGCTCCATCAAAAATGGCTCTGTCTAAGAAGTCAATGGTTGATTCTGTGTAAACAATCTGAAAGACCTGGCTGAGCAGCAGACACAGCTCCTCTGCAGCAGCCTAAAATACAAAGAGTTAGAAATTATTGGGGTTTTTTTTCTTTCTCATGTTGACAAATAACTTCATTCACTCCCTCAAGAATCTCATTAGTGGTTTGTACTCTAACTCCTACTGACATGCTTGCTTTTAGCTTCACATGCAAAACATTACCTTATTATCAACCGCAAGCACAAGCAGACAGCAAACTTCGACAAGCACAGCTCCACTCTCTGACAGGGAGCTCAGAGTCTGGGACTTATTGAGATCAGGACATGAGCTGGGACAGGGAGAGCCTCCAGACTCCTGGGCTGAAAGACAGTGGGGGAGGGTAAATTTACATTAATTTCCCTGGTAATTCCCTCAATCACAATATCAGTGCAGAACATCAATTATATACTGTAAATGGTAGGGTCTTCAGTAGGTCACCTTTGGTTAGTTTGGGTACTTTGACAGTTTTTGCCTATACTTAGTCATGCACAGTGTAATTAAGGTTTGTTAAAAGAGAAAAAAAAAACATTTTATGCCATTTTTTTAGCAGGTGGGGGGAGAAAATGCAAAACTGGTCTGAAAATAGTTAACTTTCCATATCTAGTTGGCAACATTGTACTCCATTGTACAATGACAATCCTTCCTTGTACAACCCTTAACTAATTTATTAATCTGATGGGTGCATTAAGAGTAGAGGTCCACTGTAATACGCTCCTGTGAGAGAGAGGGGAGGGGCTGAATCAAAGTAATAAATGCAGCTATGCAGAAGTAGATCTTATCATTTGATAGAAAATAAAAATATCACAGAGTTGTCAAATATACCTGTGCATCTTGCCCAAGCATTAGAATAGTGTAGAAAAGCCAGGTCTGATTAAGGTAATGACGGCTAAGTATTCTGTGTATTCATGGTGTGATATCAGGGGAAAGCACCCCAGACTTTACAGCTGCTTCTTTTTATAATCTAAGTGTTTGTTCAGAGACGGCTCTTGTCAGTTCTCTGCAAGGTGGTTTTGTTAAGAATGGAGGAAGCCATACTGTAGCAAAGCCATGACAACACGCCACTTTGAACATCTTTGACCTTCCCTTTGATATATCCTAAATATCTGCAGGCAATTATCAGGACAACAGGTTATCTTTGCTAACAACACAACAGATTACATGCTCTAACTCATTTTCACAACAAACGATGTCTTAGCATCCATCCAGTTAAACACTGTTTTACAAAACAGTGTTTGCTGTTCTCTCCTCAATGCAAACTGGTGTTTTGTGATGCTAACTGGTACTAAGGGTGCATTCACACCAGGATAGTCCGGGGACTCCGTCCGATTGGGTGGAGATTTCTGAAAAATTTCACACCTTTCTTTGCTAATGTTTGCGTTCATACTGCATGTAAACAAAGTGGACCAAACCGCCTGGTTAAACCTCCATAGTTAAAACAACTGCTCGCTAAGGGGCAATACTCCCCAATACAACCACTCATCAATGATGAAAAAGCACGAAGAAGAAAATGGACTCCATGATTAAAGAGGAAATCTTTCTGCTTATCACTCCTCCATCTCTGTCTACAAGACATTTTCCAATTTTTGCATTGTTGTTTTGACCTCAGCTTCTTTGAACACACGCCATTAGCTTTGTTTTTCCTCCGACCCAAACGATAATCTATCCCACTTCTGTCTACTACTTCTTCTTGATGCTTTATTGCGGTCGACAAATGTCACTTCCATTCAGCTCCGTTGGATAATCCAATCGTCTGTTTGCAAGTGAACAGAGACCCCCAGCTGTCAGGTGGACCAGAGTTCGCTTCTTTGGCGTGCACCAGAAGGATGCTGTTGGTGTTCGCACAGGACCAAACGAAGCAGACTATCCGTGGAAGCAGACCACGGTCTATCTAAAGCAGCCCAAACAGCCTCAGTGTAAATGCATCCTAACATTGCTACACAAATGGAATTTATACATGCTGTTTCAAACCAGATCTATAAATGCCTGCTGAATTGACTAGAACCCACATGAATAATAAAAAAATGCAGACATTGTGCAAGCAGCTCTATATGGCAACATTAGGTAACATTAATGGATGCTGCTGGAGATATAAAAGATAAAGTAACAGGAAAACGAGAGAAACATTGTGCTCATGTTTTTTCATTGGTGCTTCAACTACACATTCATGTTGCAGCACAGATGTTTTTGCAGCAAACAGATGTTTGCTCTAGTTCGGCAAAGAGTTGTTTTTAGTGTAGCACCAGTTTTCAGGGCTGAAGCCAGAGTTTTGGCAGTCGAAACACAAAGAACTGGCTCTAAGTTACACTCTGGCAACGAATCAGCTCGGGAGCAACTTTGGTGGAAAACTCTCCCCTTTGTGAGCATGTAGCCACAGTCCAGCCCTCTTCCCTGTACTGTAGAGGCAGGTAAAGCAGAGTAATGGAGCAGTGTGCCTTGTGATTTTAACTAGTTTATATTTCATATTTACGCAACTTCCTTATGGAATCCTCACGTCTCCCTGGAACAAGCAAAACTTGCATTGCTGTATATATTGTTTATCATCCTGTAGTGATTTTAGAAGTAATGTGTAATCGGCACAAAATGCATTTTCTTTTTACCTGTTTTTATCACCACAAGGTGCAACGAGTCATCCCTGATGTAAGAGACAGCAGCGATATCATGAATGGGCACTCTGAGGATGATGTCCTCTCCATCTCGCCATACAAGCTTGATGTTGTATGCCGACAAGCTCACCACTGCATCCTGCTCTGGTGTCAGTTGGCCTGCCAACTGATGTGACTTCTGGACAATAAGGAGGCAGGATTGAATGAGACCATCTATTAGCAACGAAATAACTTACATTTCTCCTTTTACCTAGATTTCTGCTAATAAACATCAACTGTACTAAGATGCTTACCCTTGCATTGTCAATGAGCTGCAAGACTTCTGTCCTACTTGATGGATTCAAGTATTCAGGAACTGATGTCAGCTGCCCCAAGTACTGGACAGGACGGAGATGTTGAAGAATGAGTTGCATAGAAATCCACGTAGAAACAAAAAGATAACGAAAGGCAAATGTGCAAAGATTAAGGCAACTTTTTATTGTTCAGTTAATTTAGTAGAGCAAGATAAGTTATCCTTATTACAAATAGACTTATGCTAAAATCTGAAATTTAACATGATGTGGTACTATAATGAACATAGAGAGATCGGTCAATCAAAATAGTCACTTGTTTTAGACCTTCACAAGCTCACAAAGTAAAATAAAAAAACTTGAGTATATGAGCGGGAGCCTTGTTTTAGTACTACTAATACTCACTTTGACTTCCTTTTCAATGTAGTCATTAAGTAGGATGTCAGGGTCGATGCGATGGTCGGGCTGAGAAAGAGAGAAGGTGTGTAGGGCCCTGCGCTCTGTGGCCTTCTCCTGGGCCTTCTTATCCCTCCCCTTCTCTCCTTTCAGGAAGACTCGCTTAAACGGAGACACAATACCAGCCTGTTGAATACACACAGAAAGAACAGGGTTGTCTATATGAGTTATTCATTAATATAGCACTTCCTCCATCTGTGTAGATACACAGATGACAGACATAATATGCTCTTTAAATAACCAACCAGTAGCAAAACCTTCGTCTCTGCAACAGCAAAATAAATCTATATCAAGAACACACATGCATGTTCTTTAAAAAGGACTTATATGCAGCTTTTTGTTCCATAAAGAGAAAGAAAAAAAAAAGAATAGCAGCAGAAGAGTTGTGCTACAGTGTCTGTCAATCTCATGTCATTTCTGTAAAATCTGCTTTCCTTCCCTGTGCTGGCAGCAGCAGAGGTTCAAACCTCCACATTGCACACAACATTTCTTGCTAAAAGATCAACAAAAAGCAACATAAATCGACTGTAAACTGAGTTTTGGCGGAAGGGGGGTAAAATAGAGTAATTATCATAGCCTAACCAAAAACAGCATCAAGAATTAACAAGTGGGTCCCACAGGTGAGTTAAAAACAACTAATGTTTTGTTAACATTTTGCTTTTACGAAGCAATTAAATACATGAAAAAATATACATATATAAAAAACTTTGCTCTGATTAACTGATATACTGCCACTACAGAAAAGAAACCCGTAAAACGCACTGAACAAAAATACTTCCACGTTAAGTATCGGTTTAGATGTTAAAAGATTGTTAAAAGCATACCTCGTTCTCCATGAACCCTCACACAAGGCAAGCTCGCAGCCTGGCCACGGATGCTGCGACACCAACTAACTAACACCTGCTGCCTCCTCTCCTGCACACTGACAGTTGCCAACTGCTGACACAAACAGGATCAAACCCAAGCTGTGTATGTGAGGGGTGTGACCCCCAAAGATAGGAAGGGAAGTGTCTGACTTTATACTCGAACACAAGAACAGGAAAGGAACTGGCCACAACTTCCTGTGATGACACGTGCTTTGACTATTGAGACACCATTTAATTCTTCAGACATCTCATGTTTTAAAATACTGTTTGGTAGATGCTGATGGCAGAAAAACTTGAAAATGTGTTGAGCTTGACTTTTATCCAACAGGTTAATGTTTTGATGTCATAACTTCTTCTTTCCATCTTTCTTTTAGGAATTTACAACTTTTAAGTTTATGCATATCATTGCCAAACCACAGAAGCAAAAGTGTGTGCATATTCTGCAGCACTAAGCATAGCTGTTATATCTACAGTATTGTTTACACTGATGTCAAGTAAAGACCATGTGGTTTAACCTAACAGAAATCAAACACCTTATCTAAACGTTAGGGTAACAAATACAGTATATAAACCTTTGCAGCAGCATTATTTCAGAGTATGACTTTATTAGCTCTTCTTAACCTGTATTAATGTTGAAGACTTCTGGGTAAAAGCAAGCTAATACATCCAAGTTGAATAATGTTAGGAGCAAGAAAGGTGTTCTACTTTTACACTCGATCTATAAATTGGTTCCTGTCTGATAAGCTGACATTTGATCAGATTTTAGACTGTATAAAACAACACAACCAGTAACTCAGATGCATTATTTAACAGTATGCCACAAATGAAGACAAGAACATTAACATTTTACAACTTGAAATGTGAGACAAGCGCTCCCATAGCTGACCAGAGTGACAGGCCACAAAATGAAGTGCCTGTATTCAAAAATGTTTATATAACAAATAATAAATACAAAAAAACCCCAACATAAAACCGGTAAATGTATGGATTCTTTGGGCTTTAATTGCCAGGCTGACTGTAAGTGCAGGTGAACTTTTATAACTTCCTCATACTGGAGAACAATACAGGAAAACACATACCATGTGTAAGAGGATCCTAGACATTTAAACATGGCAAACACAAAAACAGCTAGTTTCCACAAACTGTAGTAGACACATTATAAATTATCTAATTTATTAAATCAAAATATCTAATCTGACAGCCTTGTCCTGTTCATGTTTTCCAAAAATTAGGAAAAAAAAAGAATGAATCTTTGTTTCGGGGTTATTGCAGAAAAAAGACGCAGCACCACAGTCACAAAGTTGTTCAACATTAATGGCTGGTTGGTAGCTTTGATGAAACATATCTGTTCCAGAAGGAGAAACAGAAAGTCAAGACAATGTGAGGGAAGACCGTCTTCACTCTGCTTTGTTCCTATGCCCCCCCCCCCCCCCCAAACACATCTACCAAACTACAACTTTTAAAACAAGAGGGAGCCACCTAAACAAAATTCATATAACCCAGTAACACTCCATGTTATATTGAGGGACCTGAACTTTCCTCTGTGAATGTAAAGACATCTGAGCCAAATGATATCCACTATCAACACCATGTGGCATAAACAGGAACTACATTAAATTGGAGAGTACTCATCCCCAACATGAAGCTAAAACAACCAAAACAAATGCAGAAGCACTTTATTAGCACTTTACTAACAATATGAATTAATTATGAGAGTTCCAAAAGTAAAAAATGAAGATTACATGAACCTTTTATGAATGACAGTCTATTTGTGGAAGCAGTTAAGTAAATAATTGCCTTGTCATGACGTTTTTTGTAAAACCTTAAAGTTCAAATTTCCCTTTCAGCAAAGTCAGAAAACATTTTTTTTCCAGGAAAAAATACCTATCACTGGAATCATGAAAAATGTAAACTTTATTTTAACTTTTCATCATGCTATCCAGGTTGTAAGCTTGTGGTGTCCAGCCACATTTCCTCCTCCGTCAGTAAGGAAACAGAAGGGAAACGTACACAATGTTTGTTCTGGTACACAGTAGGAAGCAAAGATAAAAGGCGCGTCTCCAAAGCAACTATCTACTGTGTTTATTATATCATGTGTCTCCACATCAAACGGGAATCAATGCGCAGTATGTGCTGGTTTGGGTGTGAGAGAGGAGACAGGATGGTTGAAGCAACCAAGATGTCCTTATTGACTTACAGCATGACTGACACTGATAACCTTTAGCTTTGACAGCTGATGGTAAACACAATGGTCTTACCGGCCTGTCAAAACAACGAATTATCACACTGGAAAACTTAAGCTTGGCATCATTACTTTTATAACTCTACTGGTACAGACATTATCTTTATTATTAAATAAATAGATAGATTAAAATATACATCGGGTAATATAATGATTTTATCCATACCGCAAATAGCCGATGATTTCCAAAAGTACATTATATGTTAAACATAAAATAAGCGAATTAAAAACTGCTGAAGTTTATATGACAGAGCCATAAGGAATTTAATTACCCCAAATCTAATCGTAGATCTGAATGGAAACGCCAGTGTCCCCAACTTAACTTGAAACACTTCGTTTTTTTCCAAAGGTGATCATTTGCCTTGCCTGAATATCATATAATAACACGTTCCCTTATCCAAGTGAAGCTAAATAAGAGGCTTTTCTCCGTCAGTGTACGGGTACGAAGGATTTGCCAGTGTTTAGCAAACTAACTCTAAACTTTATTTGTCCATTTAACTTAATCGGCTAACAGCTAACCTAGCCTACTTTGACTAGCAATAAAAGTTAGCATACAACCAAGTTGGTGGAAAGTATGCCTTTAACTCAACTCACCTTTTTTACTTTTTTCACATCATCCTCCATTTCTAAGTAAAGGTTATCCTCTTCATATTCACTTCAGCTTGGAGATCCGGGTGCGACCAGATGATGCCACCAAAGCTTTAAGCCAAGCACCAATCTGACCGCAGTTAGCTTGCTAGGCTATTCTAACGTAGCATAGCATTTGTAAAGAGATGCCCAATTTTGAACTGATAGCAAAAGGCCATCCTAATTCTTACATCGTGCTGTTACTTTCATTACATATGTCGATTCTCCACAAAGTTTAAAAAAGGACGTTTACGTGCATTTACAACAAACAAGGAAACGGTCTGCTGTGAAAATAAACTCGAACAAAACAGCCAAAACTTTTCAACCGTGCCGCCATTTTGGGCGTAAAACTGTGATCCAGCATGCTTTGCTTTGGACAAACCAAAACAGGCAGCTGCTGCTGTGCCTCACTGAGATTACACCGCCCAGCAGCGCCGCGTGCAGTCCGCCTCACAAGGCCAAAGGCTGCTCTGCCGATGCAGGAGCAGCTCACTAAAATGAAAATAGTTTAAAAATGGAAAAAAGAAATGTTTCAACATTTAATAATAATAATAATAATAATAATAATAAAATAGAACTCTTTTCACTCCTAGGTTTTGGTGTGGAGGCATTAACAATGACATGTTATTGATGCGTTATTACCTCTCATTAAAAAAATACACAAATTGGCACAGGTGATGCTGGGGAAGTCAGCCAACTTAAATAAGAAATATAGCCTACATGTATGGGACACTGTTTACAGATGGTTATCCCTGTGTTAGTAGGACAAGAATATTCTCCATATGTTGACGACTTCTGTGCAGGTTCATATAATTAATTTAGAATCCAACCTATTCAGTTGACAACTTGTGTAATAAAATACATGCAGCCTGCAATGCATGTGGCTAGAACTACTAATGATAAACAATTCAGCAGAGATCTGTTTCTTCTTTTTTTTTCCAGCAAAGTAGGGGATTAAGGCACAGTTATACATTTTTCTAATCAGGTAATTAAACATTTTGGACAAGCCAAGCCAAATGCACATAAAAACTCTTTCTGATTATCATGATATTTTTGTATTCTTAAATCCTTGCTCTCAAATATGAACATACACTACACAAGCAGAGTTACATGCTTAGATCTGCACTGATGAATTGTGTCGATTATTTGAAAAAATGTGATCGTTAGAAGATGCATCTCTTCCTTTTATTACTAAAATGTTTATCATTCTACATCTATAGAATCAAGTGGGAAAAAAGGATAAATACTGTTGTCGCTTTCATTTGTTAGAAACATGAGACATGAAGAAAAAGCACTACTAATACATTGCACTTTCAAATACTATATTTATTTTTCTCTTTTGGGATGAACAGTCTGATATATGAATCTACAGTAAGGCTTAACATTACATTTTCAGCATAATATTTCTCTTTTCATCTAAAAACCAAAACATACAAAAAGAACTTTAGCACCATATGTTATTAATAATATTCATATTGTTCCCAAAAATAGGGCGTAGGTACAACACTGGACATCAGTTTTGCTTTTCTTTTCTCTCTATTTTTTTTTTTTTTTAAAGAATGGGGTTTCCTTGAAACAATTTACTTACATTTTATATTTAACAACAACAAAGAAGTTCTTCCTTATATGTTCTCAATCACATCGGTTGTATGAGTCCATTTTATAGAGAGGCTACATTTCGTAGCGAATTTGATTACTAACAGTATGCCAACTTCTGGAATACCCCTGATAAATCATATAGCCTAGGGAGTATCCTGATAGATTTGTGAAATACACCAACAAGCTAACACAATTTATAAGTTGATTGAATATAAACAAAGCATTATTTCCCAACACCTTCAATAACAATTCTGAAAATCAGCAGCAATTAATATGACAACCATAGTTGCTTTGTTGGAATACCAAATCCATTTTTAAACAAAATATTACAGCCAGTTTTACAGTAACAACAAAAATAGATACACACAGATTAAAGACATATAGATGACAGGAATTTACAACACAGCAACCACGTTCTATATATATTTTTTACTCAACTTCAAGTAGCAGAAGTACATTTGTGCTCCTGTGCCTTTGCTAAAAAGATGCATTTAGTCATCTGCCGGTTTCATTCTATCTGAGAAAGAAAAAAAAAACCCTTGTGCAGACTGAATCATATCAAAATGAGGACATTCTGTATGTTGAACCCAGTAGAATAAACATTATTTGAGTAGTGAAGTAACTGTTGGTTTTTGTGCAGATTGGGAAATCAAAATGGCACCATTGAGAGTTCTGCTGTAAACTGTGAAGATCCGAGGTGCTGGCTGCAGAGCATTCTGAGACTGCAAGTGTGTGAGGTGCAGGCTTTCTCAGTTGACCAGAAGGCTATGCTCTCAGAGAGCCAAAACATGGACACTGTAGTCCACTGTGGTAGCACCTTTTAAATGTATTTATTCAGCACCAGGTTATTGGCAAAACATAAAGTAACAAAAGTGGAAAAAAGAAAAATGCACCGATTTATCATCTGAACATACTGCCCCTGTGGTCAAAAGATGGTCATGACACAAATGTAGAGACTTAAGCCAGGTCAAACACTACAGTGGCCTGCTGCTACACAGTAATGCAGAAATCAAAGGGTTTTTGAGCAGTTGAGAGCACCTACATGCTAAAAGTTAAGTCACCTCACAATGAGTCCAGAAAGGCATGCTGGGACATGGAAGAGAGACCAGAAAACGAGGTTATTCAAAAACAAATCAATGATCAGGCCTGTTTCATCATTCCATTGTTTAGAAAAAAAAAAAAGACAAAATAAATTTTTGCACATTTTGTTATAAACTTCTTCCACGTTGTATTCAAACTGCAGGCATTATTGTTTTGGCTAGAGGATGTACCACACGAGACACAAAAACATGAAAAGTTTACTTTTTGGCACTACAAATCATTCATAATTGCAAGACAGAAGAAGATGTAAAGGCATAGACAAAAGTACCAAACAATCATTGCCCAAACCGTTCAGTGTCGTGGCTCGCATATGTAACGACTCTGTCAAACAGTCCAAAAGTAATGCATCCGAGCGCAGTCTGAACTACCAGCTGTTAGCTGCCAAATCAACTGGGGTTGTAGTGATTCAGCTTTACTCACACACAACAAAGATGAACAATGTTGTCTAACTTTATTTTTTTTCTTTTACCAAACTGATAACAGGTTTTCACACAACTCCTGTCACTTAGTTCTGTGAAGTTCAGATGTTACTAAGGAAACAGTGCTGCCCTGCAAGTGACATCTTGGATGAAAATGTAAGACTGAGAAGAAAAAAAATGCATGTTGAGAATGAGAACTTGACTTGATCTAGTTTGGGGTGTTTGGTTTGAGTCATTATCCGAAAACAAGCAAAGAAAGACACTGGCGTTGTTGTTTGCGGACCTGGCTGCCATGGCTGGATCAAAGCACCCAAAATAACAAGGCACAACAAGACTGAAACAAACAAACTTGCTGTTCAAATGCTCTTGCTGTGTGTTGTGGCTATCAAGGGGATATGGCATTGGGCAGGTAACCTGACTGAGACAATTCTCCACTGGGCGTTTCTTTGTGAGCTTGGTTATGGTGCAACATGTGGCAGCCTAAAGCCTTGATTTCACAACAATAAAACTGCTTCTGCTCCCTTTTATCTATCTGAGCTCTTGAGACCCGTGTATTATTTAAAGACAACAGGGAATATATATAAAAACATAAAACCCTTATCATCATTGGACTTCTGGCTAATTATTGATAGAATGTGGCAAAATGATAACTGTTCTATAGAAATATGTAAAATATACTGCATGTTTCATAGACTTTCCAGACTTTTAAAATCAGTTGAATAACTGGGATTACTGGCATTTTAACGACACAGTAAATGCAAGCATAAATAGTTAAGCACCTCAAAATTAAATGCAGCTCAGTTGTACATGAATTTGTTCATGAGGCTATGCAATTCTAGTATCCCACACATACACACATACAGACACACTCATGCACACAGCCAAAAATGGATGAATCACAGTGTATTTGCACCTGATTTTGACATGTGTCCACGTCTGGAAAAGGTCAGCAGTGTTTAGAAAGGATGCACTGCATGCCAGGCAGCCAACTACCACAAAAAACTGCCCCTACTCCCGAAATAAGAATGAAGAATCCCTTCCAGTAAAACAAAAATGTGCAAAGCATAATTTAGTGGTACAATCCCAGCCGAGGAATGGTCCAGGATGTATATGCTAGGGACAAAATGGAGACCTTTGAGGACATGCCTGGGGATGAGAACTGCATTGAGACACCCCTGAGTCAGCTGGTTTAGTGGTCTTGTTTGTTGGTCCTGAGGAACCCCTGTATTGGCTGTTTTCACATATTTTTTCTTAGTTTTGTAATAGTTCTTTATTCACTCACTAGCTAGTAACATGGCTGTTCATTCACTACAACATAGAGGAACTACTCTGGCTACTATGGAAAACAATGAGCAACTTGTTTGCATAAACATGTGTACCTAAACATATGCAGGATGTTTGCTCCACCTTAGCTGACCCAACAGATCTCAATTACTCAGGGCTGAACGTTGCTTTAAAAGCTGAAAGGTGGCAGACCCTGGATGTTGAAGCTCTTGATTATGGCAGTGTACCTCATTGCAAGTTCTCATGTCAGGATCTCCGTTTGTTCAGCCTCAACCCCGTTGTTCAGTTACCAGAGAGTGTGAGAGTGTTTCATGGAAGTGCGCCAAGGCCCAGCACCGTGGAGATTGGGAAGAGGGCGGAGCAGCAACCAAGGATGGAGCCGAACAATCGGCGAGAGAACAGAACCACGGGAAAGGGCTGAGGACACACCCGTGCACACACCCACAATCATGTAAGCATTTTTAGCTAACGAGTTACACTGTAAGTTGTAGTAAACCCCTGTCTCACACACACAAACAAGGACTCCCACATTAGCCTGTCAGACCCTTTGGTAATTGGTGTCCTCATGTTCTTTTCCATCCCTGGCAAAAACCCTCTTTCACCTTTACCCCGAACTTATGAGGCATCTGCCTTTTACAGTACGATGTTAGCAGGCACATGAGGCCACAGCTAAGCAGAAAGCCAAGAAGTCAGGACAAAGGGATCTCTAAGGTGGGAAGGGCTCTTGGGCATCTCCTGTTGGGTATTATTCTAATACCATATACTAAACTCATGCCAAACACAACAATGAAAATATAAAACAAAATAAAACCAATAACACACACACACATTATATATTCAGGTGAATCATTGAGTAATTAGATAAAATTTGTAGTATGAAATGCATTCATTTTTATCATGAATTGCTCAGTAGCCCTCTAGAAATTTTAGTCAAGCTCCTTTGACTCAGAAGGCATGGTTCATATATATATATATATATATATATATATATATATATATATATATACTGTATGTATATATATGTATTTCCCTTGGGGAAATATATATATATATATATATATATATATATATATATATGTATTTCCCTTGGGTATCTGTGGTGGAGTGCTTCTGTAGATTCAGGCGAGGAGAACAAGTATATAAGTTTATAACTTCTGCACAGCGTGCCTAAAGATGGCACACCTTTTGCACAGGCTCATTCAACTGGTTCACGGGGGGCAGCTAAACTAGAAAGACAGTACTGTAAGATACCATTTGGCTTTGTTTCAACTGTTCAGCAGATGCTGGAGCAGCCGCCCTAATACACGATGTAGGTGTGTCACCTCTATGAGGGCACACAGACGTTAAGGAGTACATCTTGTAACACTGCAGAATTTTGTCATGTAAAAAGGTGTGCACTCTGGCAAAATATAGTTATGTCAATGGCTATAAATGTAGACACAAATAAGCTCTGGAGTATAATAGCATAGAAATTTTTTCACCTTTTTTCATGAACTTATTACAAGTCTTTGCACCCAATAAGCATTAAATATTAATTCACCAAAAACAAAATAAGAAGGTTGTAAAAGTGGGTACTTTCCAGGATTCAAACGGGAATGGTGGAGGAATCCTTGAAGGTTGTCTTTGCACTTAAAAAAGTGCGTGTTATCACACATTTGTACCCTTCTCTTCTAAAATAAAAACCTTAATTTCTTGTCCTTTTTTCTTTTCATATTTGGAATGTTTTAGTAAGATTTATTTAACTCACTAATATAAAAAATGTGCTTTTTATCTATGATTTCTGTTTTAATCTCAGATGGTTGATTTAAGATTTCACGCCATTCCAACTGTGGCACACAGGAAGAAGTGAGTAAAACATATTGCTGCAGCTGTCCTCCACTGGAGGGCAGCCTGCGCTGTCAATCTTGAATTTGTGGGTAAAACTGATAGGTCAGTGTGCTTTTTCTCCCTATTTTAAAGTAGAATTTTAACAAAGATATTGCAGCCAGGATCCTCTTGAGTCATTTAAGCTTAAAGAGGGAAATTGCTTCTGTGGTATTTGCATTTCATTTAGTTTATTTTCTAATTTGTAGTATTGTCATCTATATATAGCCTATATATACACTTTTTTCATGTAAACTCGCTGGGTAAGGTATTTCTTAACCTTATATGATTTAGGGATTTACATACAGAATGGCAGTAAATGTTGGGATGTGCAAAGACCTGCCTCCTCCGAGACTCTCCTCCATCATTCCCATCAGGCTTTGCGCCAGTCCCATGTCACAGGGACATACAATATGCCCTTCACAAATATTCACAGGTTGAATCATCAATAAGAGTATAATGCATTAACACATTTCATAATGAAACATTCATATGTTATCTACATACTCATACAGAAGCCTCCTCTATCAGTGTAGAGAGATTTATATGAGACGTCTGTATGTATCACAGAATATACTGTAGGTTCATCATTTTCTCTCTAGACTGTATGTTTTCTCCAAAAATAAATCCTTACTGTGTGTTTAGTGTCCTAACAGCTTTTCAGTTGACAAAACACTCCTCTCAGTTGACTAAGAGAAGAATAGAGCCCAATGCTGAATGGAAAGAGCTAATATCTGAAGGAAGGAGAAGAAGGAAGAAATTAAAGAAATTAAATGCATGTGCATCACTGTGTAAAAGGGGTAACAGAACTGTGGGAGATGCCTTCAGAGGGAGGATTCATACTGTAGGAGTTCATAAAGGAGCGGACCGTCCCTATACCTGATGCCCACTGCATTAGGGCTAATGTACTGCAGCACGTTTATGGTCCTGCGCAGGCGCCGATCCACAAAGTGTGCATCCCAGGCTGGGTAGCGTTTTCTGGGCATGTCTATCTTGATAAGGGGACCCTCAGGTTGGATGGGCCTTCCGGCTGCATCCACAGGCTCTGTAGACCTCACTTGGAAAACCGGAAGGCAGGTGTCTGTGGCTGTTTCATCTGACTCCATGTGTTCCCCGGCCAGACCCCGTGTGGGAGTAGCCTGGGAACCACGGGGCCCTGGTGTGGGAGCCATAGGCTCAGCTTCAGGCGGTAATGGAAGGCCCCACAGCAGCTCAGCGCAGCAGGAGCTGGCCAACACCCTCAGTCGGGGGCCCATGGGGTGTAGAACCCCATAGTAGAGAACCATGCAGGCCACACCTGAGGCAAAGCACAGGAAGACGCCACAGAGTGCAAAAGAGGCATAGGCGTCAGTGGTGGCTGGGTCGCGGTACGCATACCAAAGTGAGGTGAGGATGGCATTCTCTAACAGTACAACTGTGTAATAGGTCACCATTCTGCACCGCGTCCGGCCCTCACGTACATTAAACCAACAGAAAACGTAGACCACGCCCACGACCATGTTGAACAGTACTTCCTCCCATTTGGACATGCAGAAGTCGGTGCCACCATGGATGACCCAGAAAGCCATGGCGCACCAATGGAGCACCACAAAAATGCCAAAGTAGATGTGGAAAACAGAGGCAAATAGGGCAAAAGAGAGCACCCGCGAAGAGATGGTAAAAAGGCGCCAGAACAGATGCACCAGAGCACCTCGGTAACTCATGCTCTTCTTGTCGTCACGTGAATCCCGAAGGAGCTTGTGGTAAGAAGCTAGCACCCAGGCCAGGGACAGGAGGGAGGACATGGCAGAAAGACCTGGGAATATAGACAGAGACAGAAGCAATAAAAGCAGAGAAAAAACAAGAATGAAAGATACTGACATGTACTGATGGATGATTCTTAAAACATCTGAAACAGGGGGAAAAGATTAATTTTTCTCCTCAACTATAAATATAACCCAAAGAATTATGGTTTCATCTTGAGCTTGCTGCTCTACCACAGTAAACACAACATTTTTATTTCAACCAAAGCAATCCATCACATTTTTGAAAGACATATTATTACTGAGATCATCACACATCATCCAGTCAACACAGTCTCCAGTTAGTGCTCCAATTCAGTTTCCTTAAGACATCTATAATAGTAGAGACAGCAAATATGTCAGAGGTGTAACCTGCTGCATGAAAAATGATAGAGGATTATCTGCAGAGCAGCAACATAGAGCCTCTCATCGAATGTATTGATGGCATTTTTACAGACACCCCGACTACGAAGGGTATCACTTGTTGTGATTGAATTGCTTTCCTCTGGGAACTGTATTGCATGAGGAAACTGGAGTCATAAAAGTGGTTTCAGTAACAGAAGTGATGAACGTTTGAAGCTGGATGGTGACAAAAGCAGCTCAGAGGAAATAAAGATATGCGGACGCATGACATATAATGCAAATAAGACAAAGAGATGTCTTGAATTAAACACAAGTATCAGGCCTTGGGAAAGCCCTTACACTGCAGCCACTCAGCCTTGTTGCTCTGGATCATGATGCAGAGCTGCAGCACCAACTGAGGGGCACTTTCTAAGAAGGTCTCTAGCAGTCGCAGCATGTTGACATCAGCATACTCGTACATCATGGCCCAGTAAAAACGCCGCTGGTTCTCCTTCTGCCGGTGACTTTGAATGCCGAGGTACATGGTGCGAATGTACCTACAGAGAAAGAGAAGGTAGAGAATTTGACACTTCAAACATTTTTTTTGCTTTTATTTATTTGTGTTTACCATGCATAGAATCATTAAAGACACACTACGTAACTTTCCAATGTTAAACTCAATGTTCTGGACACATTTTGTGGCACAGTGACATTTTTAATGTGCATTTTTGGAGCGTTGGTGCCCAGCAGCATCCCAAAGCTGAGAAACTGCACCACACAACTTTTTCTTCCAGGACGCCATGTATGTTGCAGCTAAGTCTGGCTTTATGGACTGCATCATGTGCTAGCAAGCAGATATAAGCACATCAGCTGTTTTGAACAAACACCATGGCTGATTCAGTAAAGACATGTGAGAAGATATTATTTAAATAAGAGAGGAAAAGAAAGACAGAACAAGAGATAAGACAACAGTCAAGATAAGACTGTTTTACTGGCTGGAGAGATCTCACAGCACAGGTAGGATGCAAGATGAATGCCCAATTAGCCGCCGCTATGCGACGCGTAACTGAGAAAATCTGCAAAATCTCTGTAGTGCATCTTTAATGTCTATTACTTAAAAAGAGCAATGTTTTGTAGCATGGAGACATGGACATTTTAGGCCACTTGCACTTGGTAAAGTTTCAACAACACTAGAGGGCATTCTTAGCCACAATTAAATACACATGATCACAGCCACCTGAATTATCAGTGGTTTAAAACTGGGTTCCATTAAAGCGAAACTACAGTGTTCGACAACTCATTAACAACATAATTACAGTTAATGTGGGTAGACAAGGTGACTTATTACAAACCATTATAAATCATAAAGAAGAGAAGGAAAATCAAAACACAAAAAATACAGAAGAGTAAAAGATCAGATCTAAGAAGCTGGAGGTAAAGCCAACCAAGAAAAACAAGATGCCGATTAAACACAGTAGAGGAAATGGGCACAAGCAGTGAGGAAACCTAAAAAATGGGATATTTCTATCATTTTAATCTAGAAGTTTGATTTAATTTGAGTGCGGATGTGAAATATTCTAATGACTGTAACCAACTTAGTATAGTGGGCAGTAAGTGGACAGATATAAATTCATCCTGTTCAAATTATATAAACCTCTCCAAGCCTTCTTTCTTCATTTTGTGCAGAACAACCCCCCCCCCCCCCCCCCCCCCCCCCCCCAAAAAAAAGGACAAAGAAACTACCATAATAAGTGTACTACACAATTTTATTACTTAATTAAAACCCAGTCTCTCTCCATACTTTCAGGATAACATTTCTTAAACTTGTTTGGTGATAAGTGGCATTAGATCAATAATGTCAGCTGGTGTAACATATATTTTCACAACTTTTGGAGATTCACAAACCAGGTCGTGAAGTCAGTAGATGAAGCCTGGGCGACTAATTGAATCACACGCTGGTGTAATTAAAGCTCTGCCACTCTTCTTCTATTTTAAAAGATAAGTTACAATGGCTTATTGTGTACAGCTAAGCAAGACTGTAATCTGTTCACTGTTGGCCAATAGCTAATTAAGATCATTATCCTTGCTGGGTATGGATTTGTTTTGAAATGTAATACAACAGTTGGAGTCTCCAATTAACATGCACAGAAGAAGACAAGGGAAGTCAGTAGATTGTAGCCTTGGACAGGAACTCCAAAGCGCCACATGCCTGAAACTACTCACCAAACATGGAGGAAAAAAAACAAACAAACCAGTATGGATTTATAGTTATCTTAAAACTAACTTCAACTATTGCATATTGGTTGGTAGCTGTGGGGTCTACAGTATCTGCCTGAGCTGGCAAAGTAGCCAAATAAATCCAGCACTTGATGTGAAGGCAGTCAACCGAGAACAATAGAGTAGCGAGGACAGAAATAGACTAGACAGTCGCTCTCTCCAATACAAATTGTGAGGCCAAGGATCTAAATTCAGTTCCTAAATGTGAGACACAAATTCCCTGCAGCATAACAAACAAAACCAGAAAAAGCTTATGAGTGGTTTTCAACATAATTAGCTCTTGCATTGGTTATTGGGAAGATGATTAGTGTTTAATTTGAAATGAGGTTGTGAACAGTCTTCTGTAAAGAATGAATTGTGGAGTAGGGCCTGGTTGCTTTGGTTTATTGTTTTTAACCTGTTCCTGGATTGCATCCAACTCCAATTAACACACTAGACTTTACAGTAATTTGAATTTGATAAAACACAAGCTCCTACATGGTCATATTATTCTTTACTTGTTCTAAAGAAATGTTTAATGGTTTTTACATTAACTGGATTTAAAAATTAATTATCCTGCAACATGTAAAGACATTATTTTTAATATGACACATTTCCCTTGATCTTAAACAAATTGATTTTTTGGTTGACTCATTGAATGGAGGGTTCCAAAAACAGATTTACAGATGTGGCACAATTAAAGAAACAGGAAACATCAAAGCTTCACCCCCCCCCCCCCCCCCCCCCCCCCCCTTGTGTAGCCTGTAGCAAAAGTTCTCCTGTGTGATCCGGTCTTTTGTTCAGTTAGTTAACCTGAAAGCACAGCCAGCTCCACAGAGGCTGGAAAGTAAGCAGAAGACATCAGACATTGGTACAAAAGCTTTGGGGTACATTTTGAATAAGGGAAGGGGGAAAAGAAGAATCAAATTGAGGCAAACGCAGTGTAACCATGATTCAAATATTTTATTCAGGACCGTGGAGTATAGATATTGTAAAAAAAAAAAAAAAAAAAAAGTCAACAGTAATGACAAAATAAATTTCTCCTAAATGCTCACATAGAAATCTTCTTCCACCAAGTCATGGCTGCTAATGGAAGGGGTAATCAGCAGAATAAGGTCTGACTGTGGATAGAAATTGAGAAGCACAGAGATGACAGTGTTTCTTGGGACAGTGGACAAGGAGAACAGAGAATGGGGGAACAAACTGGGCAAAAGTTTTAGGGATCAACAGCCCTGGGCAGGAAGAGGCACTATTATATCCAGAGGTAAAAGCTGGCATTCCATGACATTTTCAGTCAGACTGGTAAATGTCAGATGGAACAAGTCAACCCCACTCGCTCACTAATGACATGCCACAGAGACCTACACAATTGTCTCCATCCCCCAGCTTCCATTAGCCCATATTCCACGGATATGTCTCACTGGACTGTGGGGCCTCAGAAACAGTAATCTTCATAGCTTCTGCAGCTGTCTCAGTTATAATAAACAAGACTCTACAGCCATAATTGCAGCCCCGAGAAGCTGTGATGAAAGACATGGCAGTGCTTTCAGCTACAAGCTAATGGTAACATGCTAATGTGCCCTCAATGATGATAACAGATGCAAAGGGCACAGTTTATACATAGACTGTACATAAAAAAATGGACACACCCTATGTACTGTATCTCTATGGAAAAGCCAATGTAAAGTCACTGAAATGGCTGAAACACTTCTGAGTGACAGTCTAATAAAGATGGACGAACCTTCTGCTCATGAGACACATTGGTTTCTGAGGAGCTAAAGTGAAGCTCTTTGGGTCGTTCCCACGATCATCATCTTAGCTGCGTCGCGTGTGTCATCACTCCCCAAAAACACAAAAATGGGAGAGGGGGCCTGAGACCGTGGGACTTGTATCATTTGCAAAAAGGTAAAGTAACCTGATGAAACAATCACAGATCATTGTGTTCTAAATCTATATTGTATAAAACTGTATTTTGCTGAGGAATAAAAAAGACCAACTCAGTATTGATGCTTTGTGTTTCTATTACTATTTGCAAGGGAGTCATCACCCAGAAATGGCATTTTTCCTGTATATTAGTGATGGACCTCATTTGGAATTTTCTTCTTCTTCTTTTTCAAGATAAACAAATTTAAAAATTAAAAATTCATGTCTGTTTTTGATTATAAAAAAAACAGTGGAGGGTTTCATGTGTTGTCCTGTTCTGCATCAAGAACCATCAGATTTTTTTCTTTCTTTTCAATTCAATTAAAATCTACAGGCCTGACTTTCTTTCAAAGAATGCTAAATTCCAGTATGACATTTTTCCATTTCCATCTTTTTACACATTTCAAATTTAAGAGTGAACCAAACAACTATTTTCCTTACGAAACCATAAATAAAAATAAGGGGCAATAATTGTGCTGCACTTCTTTATTTATTTATTTATCACAGGTTGAATGACTCCAGTTTAACGGTTTTTGTTGATGAAATATGTCATGAACACTTGTTAGAATATTTACTCACCAATGTGTAGCCTGTTATGTTAAATTATCATGTGGCAGTAACACTTTAGCTCTAATATTTAAGGGAAATCATTAAAAATTTTATTTACTTTTGACTCAGATCTGTAATTTTCCTCTCTGATGAAACATTATACTCACATTTCCTTAGTTTTAACAAAAGAAAAAAATCTGTACAGTTAATCACTTGAGTTTCAGGGCTGTCAGAAAAATCTGAGCTCACTTCATCACGTCTCCAACACTGCAGCTCTTTTCTTACAAGAAGCTCACACACATCCTGCGATTGTGATGCACACTGTTAACACTCCCACTGTGCCATTTCAGATGTAGTAACACAAATAGCATCAGAAAAACAAGCATGCACACACAGACTAGTGCAGATACACACATGAATGCTCAACATACTTGTCAGGATTGTAGGTAATGGGGATTTCCTTTCAGTTCACATCTGTCAGATGGATCTCTCTCACACACACACACACACACACACACACATACACGCACATGCTCAGACTGTGGTCTTGATGGTTTCCTCTCCCCTTTCCTTTTAGCTCCATACCTCCTCTACGGGGCTCTTCATGAATTATTTGTGGCAAGATCATAGTAATCACTCATGGCTCGTTAGGCAGCATACGCACGGCCTAACAGCTCAACACAGTGCCAGGGTCATGTTCCAAGCCCAGCCGTGTCTGCAGCAGGCAACCTCCCACAACCTCCATCCCACAGACAGATACTGTATGTAACTGTAATAGTGTTTGCACGTGCAGCCATATTGAGATCAGAGTACAAGCTGCAGTGAGAGACAGGTGGGATGACAAACCTACACCATGTGGACAACTTGGCCATGTTATTTCTCCCTCCAAAAGTCATTGACTGATGAGTCATACAATTGCTCTTACACTAATCCCTTGAGTAGGTGGTTAGACAGATCCACACACACACACACACACACACACACACACACCACATTGCCAAGTTCAACAGCATCTGTCTTCTAAGTCATGCTCGTGGGAAGGCTGAGCAGCTCAGTCCGTATTCATATGTTGTCATAAGCTGATTCATAGGAAGATCCCATGCACTGTTACTGCAGCATGGAGCAGAGCTTATGCATTATCTGTAACAGGTGGAATCTGTTGGAACACTAAGCACTGGTGGCATTAACACACACAAGGCCTGAGGGTTTGTGAAAAAGTGTGTTTGTTTATGTGTGTAAGGAGGAGGCAGTGCCAGCTGCAATGAGTCACACCCTGAGTCACTCCGAGGGGCCGCACATCGACTCTCAATGAGCTTTAAACCTTCTTTATCTGGGAGATTTACATTTCTCCTTTTTTTAAAAATTATTTTTGCTTCTCTCTTTTTTCAGGACTCTCCCCATCACCACATTTTCCTTCCAGGAAAGATTATATTTCTCAGTGTGTGCATGCATGTGTGTGTTTGATCATTTGTCTTCTTTTTCAATGCTGATTTTTCAGTGGAGAGTGTTGCAGGGTGTGTTTGGGAGGAGGAGAGCAGTTATAGCAGGTACTATGTCCTCGTTGGCCCATTAGATGAAATAAGCACTACTATCCATCACACATGCAGCTTTAGAAAAAAAAAAATCATCAGCTCTTTATGTTGTTCAAAACCCACAATATTCTCAGCTAGAAGCCTTTTGACAGAACAATCAAATATTTATACAAAATCAAGAAAAAATTTCTCCACCTTTCAGCAATAGATTTTTTAAATTAGTTCAGAAAAATAAACAGGGACAGGTTTGTTTTTTTTAAAGATTTTGGCATGTCATGGTTAATTGGAAAAAATTGTATTTTGAAAGCCTCAGTTAAAGGTGCAGCATCAGTGACAGAAAAATCTAATATATCCTTTAAAACTATGTTGCAATTGGTATCTTCACTTGACTAAATTAACTGTTGTGTACGAAATCTCTTAGAATGAGAATTTATATATACTTGCTGTGGGTCCACATACATGGCAAATGCCATATTTGTGCCACCATTTTTTACTACAGTTTCTCTGAATGGACAAACAACTCTGTGTGTGCAGTGAGAACCCACAAGCTGATGCATCAATTTTGTTTGATGAGTGCTAATGCACCGTTTGGGATAAGTAATGTCTTACAAGGCACAGTGTGCAGTCATCATTGCACCTGAAGCCACTGAATTCACTCAAAGATTAACACGTTTTGTCGGGAATTATTTTCACCATTGCATTCACAACTATGCTTGGCAATTGAAGTTATTTCTATGCTCGTCTTTAAAGTACCACTAGATGTCAGTAGTTTTCACACACTACCTTCAGATAAGAGCAAATTATGATGGATATTTTCACTGTTCTAACTTTATATTTCTCATTCTTTCTGTTTGCACTTTTCCTTTGGTTGATATTAACTTTACTGTTTTGCTGCTAGATTAGCCACATTTCTCAATACAGTGAACTTCCTTTTTTTTTTTTTTTACATGAAAGCCCCTTGCAACAAATACAACTGTTTTTGAATTAATTCATCTAAAAATCATTCTAAATTGATTTTTAGGACACATTTTTATTCTTTTTTCAGCATCTGAAGAGTGGTTCAACTACTAAAATACATATCAACCACATACCATGTGACAACACACAATCTGTCCACCTGGCAGCAAAAGAGCCTTGTTAGTGATGTCAGCAGTAGTGATGGCTCAGTCCTGTCACCCAACACACTCACAGACAGCTGTTTACTTGTTTAGTTGGCTGACAACATGTATTTCAGATTGCCATTTTTGTTTTGTTTTGTTCATGTAAATTTAAATCTATGGTGTAAAATAACAAATGATACCAGAATGGCCTAGCCTATCTCTTAAAGCAACCCTGACTGATGTTGCATTGCTGCACTTTTTTTTTAATAGGGTAAAATGCTATGAATGAGGTAATTGAACTCTGAAATACAAAACAGACCCACCATTAATCAAAATAAAATATTATTCCAATCTCTAAATTTTCAAGGTAAACTTCAGCTAATCCTTGCAGTGGGACCCACACCATAGGATTGGCTGAGGGACCTGTCTGTCAGACCTTTGCTTCTGCATAGGAGGCGAAGGGAATGGGGGTGGGTCTTGAGTGAGGCAGGACTGTTTATATTCAAATAATAGGGGATTATCACGCTTTCCGGAACATTCCGGAATCTAGGCGTTTCCTCTTCCGGGCCATTTCAGCAATAGCTGTCCCTGCTCTGTTCCACTTTGTAAATCGGATAAACGCCAACCATACTTAAATTTTCATTGATTCCCAACTGAAGTGATGCTAAGGAAGAAGTGGATCAAAGCGATCGATTTGCCGCGGTGAAGGGCTGAACTTTATATTAAAACAACGTAGCACGTTTGTTTGTGCCGGCAGACTGCACAGCTGGTGTTAGCAGGCTAGCGTTAGCCAGCTTGATGACGTGCCTAACTTTGTGCGGCTGAAAACACACAAGCATCTGAAAGCGTCTCCTTTCTTGGCAGTCCCCAGTTGTTCCACTGGAAATGGAAGGGTACAGACCCGATTTTCAGATGCTTGTGTGTTTTGAGACGCACAAAGTTAGGCACATCAGCAAACCCTAGCCTGCTAATGCTAGCCTGCTAACGCTAGCTGAGTAGTCTGCATCATTGAAGTGCCGGCTACAAACAAACGTGCTACGTTGTTTTATTATAAAGTTCGGCCCTTCACTCCAGCGAATTGCTTTGATCCACTTCTTCCTTAGTATCACTTCAGTAGGGAATCCATGAAAATTTGAGTAGGATTGGCGTTTATTCAATTTACGAAGTGGAACAGAGCAGGGACATTGAACTGGCCCAGAAGAGGAAGCGGCTAAATGTTTCAAGTTCCGGAAACCGGAACACGGAAGCGTGATAATCCCCTATTTTGCTGTGCTTTCTGAAATGCAAGATTGTAAGGGTTGCTTCAAAATGAGCTCATATCATTATGTATCAGACAGTAAGATCATGTGACATTTAAAAACTTTTAGAAAAAAAGAAACACTTCTCCTGTGCTTGGGTTTTTCTTGTAAGGGGCTTTATCCACTCATCATTTTGGGTGGCTCAGCAGGACTGTGTTAGAATATTTGTGTTAAATGGAGCACCAAATCCTTCCAAATCCACATGCTTCCATTAGAAAAGGATGACAACTGAGTATCCAAAGGTGGTAAAAATAACCCGCACAAAACCTCCAAATATTATTGGGGTTAAGATTTGATGGCAGCCTGTGATCAAGAGTCAGGGGAAGGAGACCCCGCACCTGAACTCTATGTGCAACAAATCACTAAATCTGTGAAGTCTTCAAAATAGGTTACTGATCATCCACAAGGCTGGTTTGAGAAAAGGGAGTCTGTCTCGACAAGCTAGCCATACCTGTAAGACACCATCAAAGCACTGCAACGCAATTGCCTTTCAAACAATACAGTGTTATCTCATCTTATCTTGGACAGGGGAAGAGACTAGAGGTGGCAGTGCTGCTGGTGGACACAACACTTCGGGAGACGCAGAGGTAAAGCTCCATGGAGAATAGGAGGGTAGATTCTAAATCCGGGAGACCAGTCACTGTCCACCTCCACTGCTGACAGAGCATCCTATACAGTATCTCAGGTCCAGTTTGCAAACTTTGCTTGACATCATCTGCAGTTTGCTTATTAGTACTGTGGAGTCATATATTTGTGGATACTGCAATAGCCTTAGCTTGGAGTAACCTCATCAGTCCATGGTAAACTCTGCCAGTCTGACATGGTAACTCCCTGTTGCCTTCTGCAGAATAAAGTGGAAATAGTTAACAGATGAAGAGGAGTAGTCTGAGTACATAAATGCGGGTGGTCTAATGGTCTTATCTTTTAAAGTTGTACTTCCGTGGTCATTTCATTAATATTTCTGTGTTCTCCATTATTATTGAATGCATTCTGCATCGTTTCTGTTTAAAAAAACCTTCTGGTTGCTTAGTATCCAGCTGTATTTGTATACTATAAGAGAGGCTTGTGGTCCAACGGCAGGCTTTTCCGGGTCCTTCTCATGAATTTCCGTCTGATTGGCTGGCTCCCGTCAGTGTATGAAGGAAGCTCCGCCCTCCGCACTTATTTCGCTACAGACAGGAAATAGAGCCGACAAACAAGTTTGTTCCGCCATGCTAACAAACAGTTAGCTAATTAGCTTCTCAACTCCGAAGCTACAGTCGTGCCGTCTTTACTTCTAGTGTGTAGTGGAGGGTTACCTGCCTTCCAATGGACAGATAGAAACCCCACGTGGGATACGCTATTTGCAATGTTACGTAGAAGTGCAAGGCTGTTCCCGATTCGCTCTTTTCTTCGTATTGTTTCTGTGATGAGGAAGCACAGCCGACTGGGGGGAACGCAACGCTAGCAAGTCAGCATGTGTAAGTAAACAAGGGGAAACCCTCCGTATTTCAGAAGGAGCAAGTTAAACGGGTTTTCAGTGGAAGGAGGCCTTTAAGTTCACATGCAGCCTCTGTAAGGTACTTACAGTATGTACCGTATGTGTTTGGAGCCTATAGACCTGTTGGGACAGTTCACCCAAGTGTGACTGACACTTTCTTGTGATCCCTTTTGGACTGAGATAAGAGTAGTGGGCATACAGATAGAGGTTTATAGGCATTTTTAGTCATGCAATGAATGCCATCTCTGAACTCAAACATGGTGCCAACTGTACATGTAAGGAGCTTAAATAAAGATGGCAAAGATTCATCATTTTGCTTAAAGACACTTTGGAAAAAAGCATCACAAATTGGGCCTTTTGCTCTTTCTAGTAAATTAAAGTATCTTTGCCCTGACTGAAACTTAAAGTTGTACTTCCATGGTCATTTCATTAATATTTCTGTGTTCTCCATTATTATTGAATGCATTCTGCATCGTTTCTGTTTAAAAAAACCTTCTGGTTGCTTTGTATCCAGCTGTATTTGTATACTAGAAGAGAGGCTTGTGGTCCAACGGCAGGCTTTTCCGGGTCCTTCTCATGAATTTCCGTCTGATTGGCTGGCTCCCATCAATGTATGAAGGAAGCTCCGCCCTCCGCACTTATTTCGCTACAGACAGGAAATAGAGCCGACAAACAAGTTTGTTCCGCCATGCTAACAAACAGTTAGCTAATTAGCTTCTCAACTCCGAAGCTACAGTCGTGCTGTCTTCACTTCTAGTGTGTAGTGAAGGGTTACCTGCCTTCCAATGGACAGATATAAACCCCACGTGGGATACGCTATTTGCAATGTGACGTAGAAGTGCAAGGCTGTTCCCGATTCGCTCTTTTCTTCGTATTGTTTTTTCTGATGAGAAAGCACAGCCGACTGGGGGGAACGCAACGCTAGCAAGTCAGCATGTGTAAGTAAACAAGGGGAAACCCTCCGTATTTCAGAAGGAGCAAGTTAAACGGGTTTTCAGTGGAAGGAGGCCTTTAACATCTTAACAGCCAGTTTGTGCAGTGCCAAATAAAACTTATAGCAAGTATTCCCTGAACTCAGCATTTTAGCTCCAATAAGAGAAAAAAAAAAGGCAAATGTTTTAAAAAATGTTAACATTTCAGGGATTTGTCTTTAGGCCTTTAAGAACCACTTCACAGCTCAACGTGGCTCAGTGAGCCTCATTTCTAACAGCAACCCACGGATCTTACATTAGATACATCTTTATCCTCCTTATGGCTGTGAATAGCCCTGGATGAAAGGCAGGCTGAGTTTAAAGCCAGGTCCTACAGCTATACTCACATACAAACACACAACGATCTGTGACCGGTGCCTTTGGGCAAAAGCTACATAGAGAGCCGCTGGAATGTTGAATAGAGAGCAGGCTGACATGATGCAAGCTGAAAACGATTGGGAGCGGCAGGCTGAGATGAGAGGTTCTGTGTCAAACTCTGTTGCGCCTTGTCAGTTCTTTGAGTTTGTAATGATTAACCAGCTCTGACATCTTAACTAAATATTACCTCAGTAATTATAACATTCACAACATTTGGAATCGTGCATTTGGTAAATTTGTTTTCATTTTCCTTTTTTGAATTTCAGGTAGTCAGAATTTGATTTGGGTTCAGCACTGAAGTATGTAAAATCCCATGATTTAGGCTTAAGTTCAGCAGGAACAAACATCTGACTTAACCACATAAAAATAACCTGCATATCTATATATATAAAAAAAAGATACAAACATGTCAAAAAAACCTAATTAATTAACAAAATTATTGGTGGAAGCTATTACTGCGTAAAATATCATTTCAAAATTCCACATAAATGATTACAAGCACAATTAAATTGATATAAAGTATTTGACATCTATGTAGCCACTGATACCAGGTTAGTTAATCCTCTTAAACTTCCATACCAGCAATAACTTTAGTAATTTTATCAAATTTCATGCAGGTTCACAAGTCCTTTAAGATGACCTTAAAAAGCATATTTTTTAACCAATACGAAAGTATTTCTATGCAAATTAATACACACAATTTGATTCCTGGGTATCCCAGAAGAAAGATCACCAACATCAGATAAGTGTGATGGTATCTTGAATCACGGCTAAAAATATCTGTCCTTCATGCAGCAGTGAACTAACAACCACTGTTGTCATAGCAGTAGTCACTGCAGGCTGGTAATCCTAAAGTTTGGACACTCAGAAACTTGCCCATGGCTATCTTTGGTCATAGCATGGAATGACATGTTGATCATCACAGTGTTGACACTGTAAAAAACAAATCAGACCTGAGGTCTGTTTCCCAAGAGAGGAATTAAGCTAACCAGGATGAGAGGATAGCGGGACTTTACAGAACCTTGTCAAAGCATCCTGCTTTACAAGTTTTATGAACATCATGCCAGGCTGAGAAAGAGTGACTAAGTCAAGCCAGGTGTAAGTAATCCTACTGAGTGCACTGCTTTCTTCAAAAGACCATGAGGTGGATTAACTGATGCTAACATGGAAAATTTGCTGCTTCTTACTTAAAAATAACCTTATAATTACACCTAATTTCACCCAACGTGTGAAGAACTAGTAACGGAGGCTTATGAAGAATTAAATCATATATTATTGTAGCATTTTGAGTGACTGCAACAGCAAAGACTCATGTTGTTGGTAAAACAGATGCTGTAGTGTTGTGTTAGCAATTATAAATCCAAAAGGTGTTGGCTAAATGACAGCACTCACTGTTGTGTTCGTGTGAAATTGTTTTATTAAAGGCGCTACAGAAGATGTTTCAGCATTTCAGAAAGCAGAGACTGTTAGCGAGTTTTTGAATAATGCGCATGCGCAAGACCAACCTGCTAGATTCACAGCTCCCTCCTCCGGCCACAGAATAACGGCACGAGCCACTCCAGTTTTTAGCAGACAGCAGGTACAGATTCTCCATCATGTCACAAATGCAAGTAAAAGGAATGTTGTTGTCTGAATGTTGCTAACTGCTAGCAGAATGATGTTTGCTACCTGCTGTAAACGTCAGACGAGTGTGCGCAGCTTCCGGGTCGCAGCATTACTCTCGCCAATCAATCACTCTCATTGATCAGTCTTGCCTATTACCCGTTCTTACAACAGAAGTAAAAGTAATTGACGAGCCAGTAGACAAATGATAAAGTTAAGTAATGCAGAGATGATTGGAGGATGTTTTTTCAGCCCCATTACTTTCACAGCTGATAAGAACATTAATATATTTAAAGCTTTTAATTGATCCTAGCATATGGGGTAGTGAACCCAATTTTACCAAATATTGCAAAAATTGTTGAAAGAAGCATCTTCTATAACGCCTTTAAGTCGTGGTTTATGTCAGAATCATAAGTCTGAGGAATTGTGCGGAGGAAGAGGTTTTCTCCCTCTGATGATGTCATCATTAATCACATTACAGTGGGCTGGTGGAACCAGCTGGCTGTTGTACGCAGCACTCATGTAAAGAGAATGATGATTGCAATTCAAAATGTAACAGAAAAGCTGAGCAGACACAAGTCGATCAATTTAATGTACAAGTACATTACCAATAAAATATACACTTAATTATAGCAGCATTAGTTGGTGAAGTGAAAGGTGATGTAGAAAAATCCATCTGATCCAGGGGTTGCACATAGTTCTCAGGTGGTCAGATGTCTGCAAAATCTAACAGCTTCAGTAGGTGAATCTTAAAGGAGAGAACCCTGAAGAAACTGGACCTGGAAATCCTGAGACTGGACACAGAAGTGAGTCGTTTCAATAAACACTACAGTTTCAGTTTCACAAACTGGACTGATGAATCCCACTCCTGACTGGGCGTGGTAAACGACTCCAGCATTACAGTAACTAAGCCTGGTGGTACTGATTTGGAGCAGGTAAAGCTGCAGTGAATAAATCTCCACTGTATCTTATGTGTTACTGCTTTTGTAAAACAGAACTGAAGATAAATTCAGCCAGGATAACTGGGAAATCCAAGCTTTATACCTTGTGCCTGTTTTGTGAAATTGCTATCTGAACAATGTAGATGAGAGAAAATGACAAAACGACTTGTGGGATCCAAACAAAGAAGCAAATCCGGTTGAGTTCTGGCAGCAGGAGCTTTGTGTGAATGATGTGCAAACTGTGAAACTTTGAAAATGTGTGTGAACATTCATATCTAAAGCTTTATCTGCTGTCATGGCTACAATGTTTTGTTGTTATATGAGTCAAGTTTATTGGACAAACATGACAAGACATCTGACTCTGTTGAATTGGAAGCTGTAGAAGAATTAGAGCACTGAGATGAAATCAGGGTAAATATGGTGCCACATATCCATACATGAAAAAACAGCCTCAGGGTTACAGTTTGTACATGAAATCACATCTTCTCTTCTTTCAGCTTCAACTGAGATGAGGAACAGCTCCCTTAAAGAAACTAAATGAACAAAGATACGTAAAGTTCTCCATGCTGGTACTTACTGTATGGCTAACTCTTAGATTTAAACTGTTGAATGGGTCCACATTAGAGTTGAGTGATTCCTCTGAAATCATGACATGAAATGATTTTCAGTTTAAATGATGATTTTCAGTTTCTCGGTTGGAAAAAAAAAGGCCCAGTGTGTGCCGTGCAGTGAAATGGGCAGGACTAATGCCCTTGTCAAACTGTGGTGAGTGGTGTCAAGCTGCGTGCCATGAAGGAAATATTGTAGTTGTGGATTTTTTGCCACTCTAGTGACAAGGCTGCTGAACAACAAATGGAATGAGCATGCTGAGATGTTTTTACGGTGCAATAAAGCTGCTGCAAAACAGTTATGTTGGCATGGCTACACAATGGAGTCGGCTGAACGTAGCATTTAACTTCAGTTGCTGCGTTGGTTCCCAATGATCGGTTAGGAAACACTTGTTAGGGATTGCAGTGTTACTCCAAGCTTGGCCAAAAACGATCCAATTTTGATTGTAATGCTGCCCTAGCTGCAAATTTTCTCATTTTCTCATTTAAAACCAAACCAAGATCCAGATGTTGAGGAAAACTTGTCTTTTGTGTTTCAAAAGGGAGTGATGAACAGCATCCTCCTCTTCCCACTGTGTCTGCAGACAGCAAACACTGGCGCCCACCATGTATATTAGCTTTCCTTTTGGCTGTACACTTCGCCTTTCCCTCTTTGCACAGCAGTCATTTGTCACCATTAGCAACAGTCCTCAGGTACCCCAACTCATTGAGCCACCATCATGTGACACTGTGGGACCACTCAGATGAGAGTAAAAGCACAGAGAAATTAGAGCAAAGGTTATAAAATGTAATCATGTTCCATCGGTAGAGGAGAAGGAAAAAAGATTCACAAGGAAGAGGAAGGAGTCATGTGATGAAGATGTATAACAATCAAAGATTCTCTCTGATTTAAAATCTTTTAAAGTCTTTTTGAATACATAAAGTAAGGATGTTTGTATGTTTGGATTCAGTCTCAGCTCTAAAAAGGAGGGATGTTGACCCGCCTTTAAAAACAGGATATCGATCATCTCAGCGGGGCTTTAGCGGCTATTTACAACACTGTTGCTGTGCTATCAAATATCATAGCATGCCTTGATTAAATGATAGATTTGGTTCAATGGCTAAAATAGAAACAAGGAATTTGATCAGGTTTTCAAGTGGAGATTATGCTGAGATACACACACACATAAATTATGAAAAAAAGCAAGAAAATGTAATTCAGCATGTTCCACCCACTTTCACTGTTTTAATATCAATATTTACACAAGGCTTATAAAACAGACTGATGCACTGTCAAAATAAAACTTTCAGTTTAAATATTAGAAAAGGAGGTTAACATCACTTTGTTACTCTTTGGCTTTCAGCTACATTTCTTTTCTAGTGAGAAAAAACCCTGACAGCCTAAAGTGAAATCCTCTTCCTCTCCCCTTTTCTGCTGTCTGTCTTTCCTCACAAGTCTCCCCACCGCTCCTTCACTGTTTTGACTCTGCTCCTCTACCAGAGGAAGGGCAAGATTATGTACGGATTAAGAGGAAAAGGCTTGACCCACTTGCTTTTCAAAGAGTCCCATCCAAAAAGCACCATGTGGAGCCTGGCTTTCACTCAGAGTCAGCACTTGTGTTGTGGTGTGTGAGACACTTGAAGCTCATGTTTATTGCTTTTAAGACTATAATTAGCAGGGCTGGCTTATGGTGTTAAAATGTTTCCCTGACTTGTCGCTTGATTGAAAGTTCTCTTTGTAAGTCTCCCTTGATGCCAAGGAGTCCTTTTTTAATACCGCTGCCATCCCAAACCCAAAGAAACATATAATCACCCCACAGCACAATTTTATTTTTCAAGGTTTGATGGGTTTGCTTGCAGGTTAGGTGGCATTTTGCATTTTTTCAAGCCCTGAAGATAACACAAGAATGGAGGCGAGAGCCAAGTCAGCACACAAGGAGGAAAAGAGGAGAGGGAAGAGGGAGGGCTGAGACAGAGATAGAGAGGAGAGGCTGTGGAGATAACCGCCGAGAAAGTGGAAGAGAGCAGGCAAGAGGAGGAGAGAATAGAGAGAAGTGACAGAGTGATGTAGTGACATAGGAAGAGGAAAGAGAAGAGAGCCAGCAAAAGTGGCACGACAAAGACACAAGGAAGAGCTGCTGGAGGTAGAGAAGAACCTGACCAGTGAGAGGAGAGTGAAAGGTGGTGAGTGAGACAGAATGAGACCCAGGAGGTAAACTAATCACCGAGCACGCAATGCAATTTTCTGGCTCTGTGCCTCCACCCCACCATACTCCTCCCTGGTGCACCCCCTCTTCGTCTTGGGGGCTCTTTTTACTATTCTGCTCACACACACTGTCTCTCCCTCCTCTATCCATCAGACTGTACCATTTGCTTCTTCCCCCTTCTACTATTTAGTCCCTCTCTGTAATCCCCTCTGGCTCCAAAACATGGATTGAGCCACTCTGGCCATCAGAAAAAAAGGAAAGAAAGAGAAAAAAAAAACAAGAAAAATGCTGTGGATGAAGAAGGGGGAGGTTTAGTTGTGAGATTTAGGTTTTTCTGTATCAATATCAAGACAAAAATGAGATTTCTTTAAATGCTGAACAAGGTTTCTTGGGTGTTTTAATTCCAACTATGCGATGAGCGTTGTGTGTGACAAACTGAATGATGGGAAAATACTACAGCTGATATATATAAAAAAAAGCATCAGTCTGCTTGCATCTGAGTGTGTGACCCCCCTCTGTGCAGGCATTTAGGAAGCATTTGATATAGCTGCATTACAGGTTTGAAAGTGTGTTGAGTGTCTCTCCCGAGAGCAGCGGAGGCAGCGGCGGTGCCTGCCTGCCTCACTGTTTTGCAGCATCTTGATGATGATGATAGATGTTCACTCCAGACATGCAAATAAAGGAGGCGGCTCTTTAGAAGTGTGCACATGCTCTCACTCACAAACCCACGCACAGACACACACGCCACCACATGTGTATGTTTAACTATGATCAAGTCATCCGCTGATATATTAATCTTCCTCTTTAGGGAATATACCCCTGGGAGAATGCAAAAGCTCCGCGCACACAGCAGTCTGCCCCATTTTCACAGGCACACTGACTGAGGAGGGAGATTAGTCGCATAACACGCTAATTTAGAAAACAGGAATCCTTCCCTAGGAGAGGGGTGTAGATGCAGGAAAGGAAAGTGAGCTCATTATTGACATGCAGTGTGTCACCTCATACATCATAAATGACACCGGTGTCGCACCTCTGAGGGTTACACACAAACAAATCCACACACAGAGGGATACAAAGGCTTCGAGATCACTTTCAAACGTAGCAGATCTTCACTCTGACGCAGCAGCATTATTGAGCAAACTGTTTGTTTCAATCACACAAGCACAAATGAAAGAAATGCACACATGCACACAAATAAAACATTTAAAATAATCTGTTTTAATGAAGTGTGTGTGTATGAAGTCATTGTATGTTAGTGGCTATCTTAACATGCATGGCAACATTCTGACATAAATCTCATAAAACTTATAGTTTGAAACACAGTCAAGCAAATGGCATTTTCTTATTACCATTTCCCAAATATGATCACATCTGGAGGAAATGATAATCAGATTGAGCTATAAGTGTATTGTAATCTTAGTTGTCCTATAGACATGAATATCCGGCTTGATCACGCTTTACTGACAGAATAATGCTTTCTAGGCCCAGTAGCTGCAAGGTCTGATTATTATCTCTGACTTCGGGGTTTTTCTTGTTTTTTTAGATCACTGCTACTTGTTTTGGAATCATTCTCATAAATCTAGTGCAGAATGGCACAAGATCCACTATTATGTACTTATGAATAGTCCATATCTCCCTTGCAGTAGTCAGACTGCTCTTAGTTTGGAGGATTAAAAGCATTTAAGAAGGGTCAGTCAAGATAACCACTTGAGATGAGCACATATTTCCCATTCAAAACAACTGAAACCTCAAGAAATTCATAGCGGATTGGAGTCTAAATTGTATTTTTACACCCATTCACATCTGTATCAGACAGTAGCAAGGACCAAGTTCGCTTAACATGGTCCTGGAGACATTTGGGTGATACAGTGTCAAATATCTGTCTGATACCAAAGTGCTATGGTGTAAAAGTTCACAATTTTGGGTTTTCTTAAATAATGGTGAAACTTTTAGGGTTTATAAAAAGCTGCTCTTCTTCTGTGCTCATTCTGATTAGCTGTTTGCTTGGTGCCCCTTTCAGCACTCATCCCTGCTTTCTACTGCAGAAAAAAAAACTGATGTCCCTGTGATGGCTTAGTGACTCTTGTGCACTGTCTCTTGCACGATGCTCCAACACAGGATAAAGCGGAAATGTCAAATGAATTAATATAGCATACAGCATATAATGAATATAACTAAGAAGTTGCATGTTAATCACTTACACAGGGAGTGTTCAAGCAATGAGAAAACACTCACACCAGGCTTCACACCATCACACTGTGTTACTACAGGAAAGCCCTGAGCTGCATGATAACCTGAGGGGATCCAGTGACACAAAGCATATGTGTGAATCCCCGACTGCTAGTCAGTGACAGGCCCACTGAGAAAAACTTGTTGTGACAGATCAAACATATCAGGCGGCAGCAGCAGGGAAGGAAAGTGACAGCCAGTGAAACGGACAGCACATTATGAGACCATCCGAACAGATAATGCAGATATATTTTAGTCATATCAGGGTTCTCTTTAGGTCATAGACAGGTAGTGTTTCAGCCAGACTGCACAGCCTGAGGAGGATAAAGTTACTGATGATGAAGAAAAAAAATAATAAAAGTCATCATAGTACAGACACACTCAGACAGATTTGTGGTGTAAAGAAATCTCTTCAGGCCATTACAGCACTTTCACCCCGATAAACAGTGTCCTCCCATCACCCAAACACGAACACAATATAGGACATAAATTCTCTGAGGCACTGGTCTAGATTTATAATGTCAGCTTTTCCACCTCTTCCAAATTACCACACACCAACATACAAACGCACATGTATATAGTATGAGTTTAAACTCCTCGGGCTGCTTTTACCATGCTGAGCTGGGGGATGGGAAGATTGGAGGAAAAAGGGATGGGGGGAGGGGGCTGATCGATAGAGATATTCCGACCTGTTTTTTTCATGAATCTATGCAAGGAAGACCAAATGCTGACAGGGCAAAGCCCCCCCACCCACCGACAATAGAGCTAGACACATACCCTCCCCCAACTCACACTTTACTCTATGCAGTGAAACTGAGAGCCTTTTCAAACAGATGCAAAAATCACTTGTCATCAATAAAAGCAGCATGTGTATAATTGCAGCTCCATCCTTTTGTCTGTGCCTCAGTGCTGTGATGTATGAAAATACAGCAAAAGAGTGTACTTTATATAATGGGTTGATAATGTGACAAGAAAAAGGGGTGTGACATTGCCATAATGTGAAAAAGTCATGTTGTCCTACAGCTACAAAACTTGTTTTTTGTATGATGCATCATGGACAGTGAGTTGGGATTGAATATACAGATGCAGTTCAAAGGAAGTTAATCTTTTTTTCCAGGGTTAGCGTGTTGCAATATTCAGTATTCACCTGACAAGATTTAATTGTAAGAACAGTGCCAGTAAATTACAATTTTAGAACCTTGGTTCTGTCTTCTGTTTGCAAAGGAACTCTTCCAGAAGCCCATACATTTTTAATAAGTGACCGGTCTGACTGCCAGTTCGCAAGCCGTCAAGTGCACACATTCAGTGGCTATGAAGACATGATACTGTAAGCCACACAGAATGGCATTGTCCTGGTGAAATAATCACAGACCACCCAGGTAAGGAAGTTACCTTAGGCGCTTTCAGACTGGAACCTTTTTTAAAGGAGTGATGACATAGCAGTTAAAAACTAGTTTATGTTGTTGGCATTACTTTATATGTAAATACTCCAAAGAAAAAAACGACATTTTTTACAGCGGAGTATTGTTTTGAAACGCCAGACCTCACTTCCTCAGTAATACAGTTGGGTCCGGTGATGATATGGAGCTTTTCCCGAGACCACGTTGACTTCATTTTGATTGGCTACACCTTATTTGGCTATGACCTTATTTGGAGAATCTAGATCAAGCTGCGGTCGGAGTTTGCTAAAGGCTAACTGCTAGCAACATGGGCACTTCAGACAGTGTGAGCTACGCTTATCAGACAAGACAGCATTTAGAAAATAAATAAACTTACAGGCAATGACAAGGTTGTGGTCGCCTCCCTCAGTGTTGCTGCAGAAGTTTTCTTTTAAATCCATTTGTTTGAAAATCCAGACCTGACTGCACAGAAGTTACTACTAGCTCCATACACGAAGCTGAATCAGACAGGGAGGGGAGGGGGGAGCGGACGGTGCATAAACCGTTAGGAGAGAGAGGGGGGGGGGGGGGGGCGCTGTTTACTTGATAGTGTGCTCTTATTGGAGCAATTAAATTACGTAGAATGATAGAACTACGTAGAATGATAGCCTGCTGTCCGATTCAACTGTTTCTGAGCAGAGAGACAAAGCTGACAGACCATAAACAGGAACTTTGATTCTCACTCTGGACATTCACATGGCCTCATCAGTGCACAACAGATCATATTATACCCCCAAAACCCCAGAAAAGTGAAATTTGATGTCATGGCACCTTTAAGTTTCTACAACCTTTTTGGGAACCAGGCCGATTTTTTGTGCATTCAGACATATGAATGCGCAGGAACTAGGGACCTCAGACCACAGTTCCTATAACCTTTTTAGCTCCTACTTCGAGGCAGGGTCTTTATGGGGTTCCATAGGAACTGAAATGCGTAGGTGTTAGGTGATTGGTAGAACTGGCAAGCCGCACCCCTTGCGTGAGCTCCACTTCTTCCAGCGCCGCCATATTTAAAAAGTCTCTGATCTGTTTACCGAGATTATAATCACAACAAGAGCTGTTACAATAGGAGTGTACAAATTCATTATTAAATCGATCACGATGGTGCACGTCCTGAATTGATAACTATTTTGAAATATCCAAAAGCAATTATTTTCATATTAATTTAATGACCAAATACAGCTGCAAAGTATAGCAGTTGAATCTGCGGCTGCCGCCCGGACACTTTAATGGACATACCGTCCACTAAGGTTCCAGGCGCACTTAAAAAAAAGGTAAACAAGGGAAAGGGAGGAAAAACTGGTAAGTTAGCTTTTATAATAGCTTTGAATGAACGAGATGGAAAACCCAAATACAGTTGCAAATTGTGTCAGTACAATCTGCGCCACTTTAGCGAATGAACCCCGGTCCGTCCACCAAAGTGTCCGGGCGTACTTCAACGAAACGTAACAACGAAAACAAAAAAAAACCCGAAACAAGACGTTAGTAGGGCAGCTTTCCAAGGGGGGGGGGGTTCCATTACATGATACATATGACCGTGACGAGGGAAAGCTGTGAAGTTAGCTTTTATAATAGCTTTAAATAAAAGAGATGAGAAACCTCAGTTTTGTATTAGATCTGCGGGGGCATAAATTTGTCACTGTCGCAACGATAACATCACACATGGTCCCTAACGAGGTCCTCCCTCATGTGCTAACGTACACTGAAGGCAAAGGGTAGTTCTTATAACTAAACTCGGGAGGCGTAGTCATAGGAACTGCATTCTTAGAACCTCTCTGTCGAATGCGCCTCTTGACAGTAATGTATGTCTTCTGGAAAGTCCAACATGTGCTACTGCATCAATTGTTCTATAACTTCTATGCAAATCACTCTATGGACGATGGACTATGAACAGATGTGCCTCAATGCCAAACCAGGTGCTCACTTTTTCCACTTTCACTGATAACAGCATGGATGGTCTGTCTCATCTGCAGAATCTGGAGTCTATTTCTTCATAAAAAGAAAATGCATTTAAGGGCCGGTTTATATTAGCTGTTGGCGACACATCCGCGTAAGTATCATGGCTGCCATGCATTCCTAGCATTCATTTTGATGCGACTATGTGCGCATTGACATGAGGTAACATGTCGCATGCGTGTTGTGCAATATTGACTTGAATGCTAGGGTGCTCATGTGTAGAAAATCATAGACACAAGATCAGACGTAAACACAATGGGGAGTTGTTTAGAAGAGCGCCGCTCAGACTTTGTCAACAACTACCAGCGTCTTTACTGTATGTTTTCACCCTGTTGCACAGTGACAATGTTCATGCTGCAACAGTTACCAACAATTTAAGGTAAGCATGTCCAATATTATCGGCTTACCAATATTATCGGCATTAAAATATGATATCGGAAAACATCGGTATCAGTTTTTTGAAAACAACATTTTTACTGAACGAAATCTTGTGAGATCTCGTTCAGTTACAAAATCTCGTGAAATCATGCTCCATTGGTCGAGCACGTAAAAAAGTCTGGAAGAACTTCATATCCCAGCATTCTTTTTAGAGTCATGTGACTGCAGTGCAGCTGCTGCTACTAGAGACTGACTTTCTTTGAAGCTTCTTATAATATGTCTGGTTTTAGGCTGTTGGTTAAGTTACCAAGGTATCAGAAACCAAGTTGGCTAATACCTGCGAGTACAGTATCTGATATATAGCAGCCAGATATTCAAAATGAACTCCTCTGGCTTAGTTAAGGCTATTCTGAGGTCTTTGCTCTCAGAGCAGAATATAGTAACATCTTTCAAAACGTGTAAGATAAAGCCTCACAGTTGTCTGCATATATCGGTATTGGCTGAAATGAGATATCAGAAAATTAGGGAAGGACAATATCGGATATTGTTTAAACAAAAAAACAGAAAAAAAAAAAAAAAAAAAAAAGAGCCAATATCAAACATCCCTAGTTTAAAGCCAGATTTGGTAGTCCGGCTCAGAAACACTTTTTGTGTACTGGGAGAAATGGTCCTTCCATCCTGACAGTCATCAATACATCATGTATTCATAAAAAGGAAGGAAAAAGCCATTTGCAATATATAGAACGTATAGAAAAAACAAATCGATGCCTTTATGTCTCGTCTCTGTCCCTCCCCTCTCCCCGTCCCCCAGTGAGCCCCCTGTGCGCCGCTCACAGTAGACAAATATAGCTAAAGGACTGCTAACTGCTGCTGCACCAAAAAAACAAAACAAAACTACAGATAAGGATTAAGTCTCGGAGGTGTTGACGTTTGCAGTGTGGACTTTTTACACTGCAGAGGGAGTTGGAGGTGAGTGGATTAAAGGGACATGAGGCAAGATTAGGAAACGAAACTCGCGACTGCCGCAACTGGCGCTTAGGGTAACTGCAGCCATGAGCCAAGCCGTCACAGGAGCGTGCACAAACTGAAGCTATAATGTTGTTTACTCACCTTTTTCTCCGTAGTTACACATTTTTTAGTGGTCTTTCAGTTGATCTGGATCGTTTGCTGACGGCAGAATAATCCATAACTATCGCTTTCAGTGTTTGAATTTACCGCGACCAGCTTTGTCCTATATCAAAACAGCGGAAGTAGCGTCATGTGACGTCACGTCCGCATGGCAGAGCTGGAAAGCTATAATGTTGTTTACTAAGCTTTTTCTTCATAGTTACAATTTTTAGTGGTCTTTCAGTTGATCTAGATCGTATTCTGACGGCAGAAGAATCCATAACTTTCGCTTACAGTGTTTTTATTTAATGTGACCGTCTTTTTCCTGCATCAAAACTGCGGATGTAGGTCATTTGATGTCACGTCCGCAGGGCAGCGCGGGAAATTCGGACACTGAATTGCAGCGCATTTTGCAGCACACAGCCTGTTCAAGGCAACGGAGAGAAACATGGGTGGAAACGTTATTTTTGGTATTTAGCGCTTTATCACCCATTAGTATGAAAAAAGAGGGACATTCATGTTTGGTTTTTTTCAAATTCCTGCCTCAAGTCCCTTTAAAGTTGTTAAAAACGTGGTTGGTCAGCTGTTCACAATCAAGCTAACGAGCTATCCACTCGACTGTTATCATTAACCTGCTCGTAAAACATTGGCGCATACATCCCTGCACTCTGAAGGCATGGTTTTGAGTGGTGTTTTTTTTTTTTTAAACTATCACTTGCTTAAACTGTTTTTCCAACATTGCCAACCCTAGCTTTAAGGTAAACTGTTGTTTGCAGAGATGCATTGGAAATACGCTTTGACCGGCAGACTGGCCTTTCAGTCAAAGTGCTGCATAGTCCTCCTGGAGGAGACCTCCAGTATCGAGCATTTCAGCCGCTCTGTGCTCCTCACGTGCTGCATCAACTATACAGGACATCCATACACTGTGAATAACATGCACAGCGCCCTCCACAGGTCGGGAGGTGAATCAATTCAGAGAATTTACTGAATCAATATTGAATTGTGCAAGGAAATATTGCGATACATCGATTAATCAATATTTGTACCCACCCCTATTATAAATACACAGATTCAAATATACACAACACCAGAACATAGTGTTTGACTTGTGTTAAAATGTCACTAACTGCAGCAACTCTCCAGAGTGGTTTTGACTAGCTTCAACCACACATATCATAGATGTGAAAGAACCGGTGAACCATAACAGAACCTTGTTTCTCTCCATTGAATCTTGTTCCATGTCATGTGAAACACAAGTTGGCCATTACTGCAGCAGAGCACTTCAAGATCAGGGGGCAGAGAGAGAGTGAAAGAGAGAGAGAAGAAAGGATCTGTGGTTGTTTAGATGAGAGCTGAAGTGGTGTGTATGTCTTTTAAAGTGTGTGTGTTTCCATATAGAAGAAGCAAAGACAATAAATATGCAAAAACACTAAGTAATACTGCAGTTTAACTGAATTAATGTACCAAAGATATAATTGATGTTTTTATTGCACATAAACTGCAAAAACACAAACACTGTTAGAAAATAAACACTGTGAGCTTTACTATAAACTCAGTCTTACTTGAAACTAGAAAATCTGAACATTTATCCACAACTCTGATAGTTTTTTTTTTCCAATCCAGGATTAAAAATTGTTACATGACAATGGTTTGGTTAGCAGTTGTTTTGTTTATGGTGGCACTATGACGGAATCAACTTCCTATTTATCTGCATATTCTATGGCAATCATTGCCTTTACATTGTGTTAGGCTGAACAAACCCAACTTTTGAAGTACATGTAAACATTACTCCAGCAGAAATGTGTGAAATTGAAGCTCTCAAAACTGGAAAACACATTGGAGCTTGATAAATAGACTAAAATAGGCCAATGAATGCTGTATAAGTTCCAATGGCCCATATTTTTGCATCTTTTTGTGTTGCATATAGTAAAATGGCCAAATTCTCAATGAAGAGGCATCTTTTACATATTTTTCAGTTTATTTTGTCACATGGAAAATAGTGTCAAACTCATGAAATGAGTCATAAAAGTAAATGTGATGTACTTCAATTATATTTAGCTTTTTAACTCAACCTGGAAACAATTCATATATTGTGAGTGCAGTTAATTCTTATAACTGCGGTGTTTTTTACATGAACATGTCGACGTAGCATTGCCCCAAATGCAAGCAATTAGAAAATGGGAAACATAGAAAAACACCTTTAAATTAGACAGTGCACATCTTCATTCCAAATTTTGACCAGATGCTCATATATGAAAACTTTTTTATGTTAAAAACACAATAAAACAAATAATGAATTGATAAAAACGCTTACATTTATTTGAAGAATTGTTATAACTTCATTTTATCTTCCATATCTTTGTAAGTAAATTATTACCATAAAGGTTTATGTAAGAGGAAGTTGTATTATAACAATAATTGAAAGCATTATTTAAAAATCATGGGATGGAGCCACAGAAAAAAAGAGCTGAAGACTCCTGAGAGTTGCTAAGTGATGGTAACTGGATTCCAACATGTTGCAGTCTGGGAAGTCTTCTGATTAATAGAAAAGAGACAGGGCAGCGGAAAAGGGATGGGAAGAAAGGGAGGAGAAAACCTTGCTGTGTCATACGGGCACAATGTCAACGTGTCTGTTTCATTCACAAACCCTCCAGCACATCCAACTTCAGGCTGAACAGTCTTCTATAGCCCAGGGGAGAGAGGGAAGGAAATTTCTCACTCCTCCTTCCCCTTGTTTGCTTTCATCTTGTCCCCCTCCCCTTCCTTTGTTTTTCTTCTATTTTTGCTCTTCTCATTAGGCTTTCCCCTGCCTTTTATTCTGTGTAGTCCTACGTTACCTAATTATGCAGCATCTCTTTGGAAGCATCACAAGACCAACCAGCCAAACCCATGATGCTTTGGGGATCCCTGACTGGGCTTATTTAAGGGTTCTCATTTTTTAATTAAATTTGAAAAGAAAAAAATGTGCTCAATCACTGACCATTTTTCACATAGTTAAAGGCTAAAGCTATGTGTAATTGCTGCACTCAACTGAACCATATTATTCAGGCCTGTGTGCCAATCCTGCATCCTGCTAAAGTTACAGTAGACACTTTAAAATGGAAAAATATGGTGTTATTTTTAATCATAGAAAGCATCCCATCTGTCATGAAGCTACTCCACTAACCCTGACACTTGAGAAATTTGAGTCAGACAAGCTACTTCAGATTGTCTGGTCATCAACTTGAAAAACAAAATTGCATTACTTCCAAAAAGCATGCCAATAAAAGATGATCAGAAAGCATAATCTAGGGGAGTTTGGATTTCCTGTCAGTCTGTGCAGCTCTCTGCATTTAGGCAAGGCAAGGCAGGTTTATTTGTATAGCACATTTCGTGTACAAGACAATTAAAGGTGCTTTACTTAAAGCACTAAAATCATTAAAAGCATTACAGCATCGATCAAAGAAGCATTAAATAGTGCATGAAAATTACAGGGACAAAATCATATTAAGACATTGCAAAAATCATGATAAAATCATGTTAGAATAATTAAATCAAATTTATAATTATTGAAAGCAAGCAACATTCCAGATGGGTTAAAAGATATGGTGTAGAATTACGTAAGTGCATGAGAAAATAAATGTTTTCAACTTGGATTTAAAAGTGTCTACATTTGGTGAAAGTTCATCTCCACTAGCAATTTGTTCCACTTGTTTGCTGTATAAGAGCTAAATGCTGCTTCTGCATGTTTAATCTGGACTCTGGTCTGGACTAACCATCTTAAAGTGCCAGTGGCATGAAATTCCCAGCGATTGATTGTTCTTCTGATTTTATTATTTCTGTGTGCAACATTTTGGGTCAACTGAGGTTGCTTTTAAATGTTCTTTATAAATAAATCTGACTTAACTTGAAATCAATACAGATAACTGACAAAATTTTAAAAATTCATTAATAAAACTTGCACAGTATCCTTTTACAATGTATAAGCAAACTTGGACCTCAGCTAAACAAACTAAATGAAGTGCAACCATTAGAAGACAATATAGGAGATAAAGATCCTGAAACCAATTGAATACTGTTTTATTTGCAGTTAGAGGCAGCTGAAATTCTATGCCTGACCCAAACTTGGAGGTTGGGTTAGACGTTGGAGGATTTTTGTAGCAGAAACTGTTGTAATAAATCCAGATTGTAGTTTTTTCCTTAGTATTGTACAGAATATTGTTGGGAAAATAACTCAAGGGATACTACTCTCCTGGTTTATGGGTCTTGAAGGATTTTCCACTGAAAATAAAATATGAATGTTTACTCTATGTATTTCTCAGATTATTTTTGAACCCATAAACCGGATGTGTATTTGAAAGACCTTCACAAGTCTCACACAAATCCTTACATACTGACATAAAGCTGCTGGAGCTGCTGCTGCCACTGACGTTTTAATGTTACATGTATTATTTTCTTACAACGTAAATTTACTGAAGCACAGAACCTGAAGAAGGGATGACTATTAAACTGTCCAAATACTGAGCAATGTTGGTGATTTATAAGCTAAAAGATCCGCAGATCATTCAGTGTCAACAGCACAGACTTAAAAAAACGCATTGGAATTTCATTAAGGAAATTTTTATGGGATGTGGTTTTTAGTCTTTATTAGTTGCAGCATGACTTCAGAAGATGGTGGGGAGCTGAAGAGAGGGGATGAGGAGGGGAAGAGAAAGTAGGACGGAGATGTGTGGGCTTGGCTCTGGAAGGACGGTGGCTCTAATCAGGACTGAGCAGCTGTTATTACTCCAGCACTCTCTGAGGGAGGGTAGGCAAAGCCCTGCTCATGCCTCAACATCAAGGAGGGAAGTCTAAATCACGGTTAAAAGCAACACACAGGCCAAATGAGAAGTACGAACATGATTTTTATCCGAGCTTGCTATAGCCTACCAACATTTCAATTGCTTTGAATTATTCAACATTATTGATCTTCAGGCAGAATGATCCAGGTGTTTTTGTCAGATGTCTATGATGTCTATTATGAGGACACTGCTGGAAAGCATTAAAAAGTCTGTTTTAAAGCTTCTCAGTCAGCTACTGTAACAGACTTGACAGGACTAGACCTGTAACTTTTATAGTTTTGTTAACAAGCAGTGTGCAAACTGCATAAACGCTACATATAACCAGAACCTGATTCTAATAGTTCAAAGAGTATATTATTAAGTTCTTTAAAGTACCTTACACAGTTTATTCACTCCACTGTAAGATTTAGCTCAAGCATGTCAAACTAGCAGCAACCTACTGTAATGGGTTTTATGCACAACTCCACTACTTCTTAGCTTAAGCCAGCTACTTTGTCTCTTGTCTTTCATTGTTGGACAATTTGATTAATCCAGGTGTGCCTGACCTCAGTAACCACAAGGACAATGGCCAGACACACCTGGATTAATCAGTTTGTCCAGTAATGAAAGAAAGGATGGAAAGGAGCTGGTTTAAGTTCAGGAAGTAGTGGAGTTGTGTATATAGCCCATTAGCTCCTTGAATTTTAGAAGTGATAATGAATGTTCTTCGCTTGATACTAAATGAAATACTGTATATGAAATTAAATAACCAATTTATTTTCAAATTCCATCTACATGATGCACTAACACATTCAAAGTTATACTGTATGTGTACTGTAGCCTATGTGTATTCCAACAGTGACTAGCAAGACTGCTAATGATGGCAGCCAATAAGCAGCACCTAGCTTGTGAACTATTGTGACCTTACACAAGCTTTCTTTTTTTGTTGTTCTTATTTGGTGTGAGGACCATGTTCTCATGGATGTAATGTTTTATGTTCAATGGTGGTCAAGTTTGATGCTTGCAGATCATCTACCTGCCATGATGTCAGACACACAATTAATCAGGAGATTTGATGTGGTTGCTAGCAAAACAAAGCAATGAACCCTGGATTTAGTTTGGCTGCAAAAATGTCACTTCCTTCAAGGTTTATGAGACCCAAGACTACTGATGCCTGAAACACATGTGAATCCAACCCAATGACATGTTCAAGACGCCTAGCAACCCAGCTAAAGATGGCCAACACTTTGCTGCTAAACGACCTGGTCGGCTAACATCATCAAACATTTTGTCCTATAATATTAGAAGGTAGAACCAGGTAAATATTTAATGTAAAGTGGGGATTCTGTCACCATTTTCACTCCAAGCTGCATTTGTTCAGTGTGAGGAAAGAAAGTGAAAAGAGCGATTCAGTTGTGAAACAAACCTAGAGTAACTGTAAACATATTGCATACCAGTTTAAAAGCAAAGAATTTCTCAGTAACGTGGTCTCGTGTTGAAGCTGTGATTAAAAAACAACTTTATCTAAAACCATTTTATATCATCCTCTCTATAGCAGATTTTCAAGCAAGCCAACAAAGCTTAATCCCTGTAGCAGACCCTGCAGCAACAACACCCAGATACAACTCACACTGAAATATTAAATGGCAAATGGGATACGACAGTCTCTCAAAAACTCAGCACTTTGTGGGGAAAAACAAGCTGTCAATATGAGTGCACACGAAACTCGAAAGTGACAGAGCGACAGACGCATAGTGACAGAGATCGAGAAACGGTGCGAGAAAGCAAAAGAGAGAGAGGACATCTTGACATCTTTGTGTCCTCAGTGAGGGCTAAGGAACTCGCTGCTAACAAGGGAATCCTGATCCCTTTCTTGAGTGGAAAGCTGAATAAAAACATTGTATTGAAGAATTTGGTTGTAACCAGGAGGCAGAAGAAACAGAAATATTAATACTAATCATAATGTGCAGTTAAGCTACTTTTTTATTGATCACCATCTTTAAGCAGCCAGCTGACAGGAGCCATTCAACAGTTTTATTGTGAGCCATAATTTATCAATCAGAGAAAACATTAGGATTAGGATACAGTCACATTATTTTAAAAAGTGGTTTGAAAAACGCCTGATTACTAGAAATTCTGCTTCAACAGTGCTGGTTTTCAAATGCTGAGCAAGAAAATGCAAAAAGCCCAAGGTAAAATATCTTGCAATTGACCTTTATAACACATTTTTGGACACTAGTCGCATTCATTACAAAGCTGCTTGACAGAAGGAAGGCAGAGCAAGAGGGTGATGACATGGAGCAAGAAGCCAGAGGCTGGGATTCAAACCCAGGGTGGCTGCTCCAAGAAATTTCAGTCATAGACGCTAAACCTGTTCTGCCAGTTTAGCCTCTCATGAACTTAAATTTCTGCTGGTGATAGATATTTCTGGAATTCAAATTTGATTAAATATCCATAATGTAATGGTGAGTGCAAATATTGAAATACTGACTCCCCTATCCCTGTTCAAGATTAAACATGGTTCTAAATCTTTCGGAAAACTCTGGATTAACCTGAGATCACTAATATAATCACACTGTTGCCCACCAATAGGACAGTCTAAATGAAAGTCAAGTTTGAACGGAACTACTCTTAGCTTCATATGTGTGCTCTGGCTCTATAAATGTGTGAAGCATTCATCTCTTTTCATTTCTCATCTTTGATTCTTCTTTTTGCCAGAGCAGCAGAGGTTTGGAAAAGACACAAAGAGAGAAAAGTCAAAGTAATAGGATTTTAAAGTCCCCATGAAATGAAAACTGATGTTTAAATACTTGTGTATAACCTGTTTCACATTATCCTTTTTTGAGCAGCATGTGGCCAAATGAGACACTCTTTTTAGTACTTTCTGTTTTAAGCGAATAGTTAAATGTAATACATGACAGCTGTAACATTTTTTGTTTTGACACCATAAACTGCTGTGTTTTTATGGTTTATATAAATGGGGTTAATGACAATACATTCACCTTAAATTCCCACATTTTGGAATAACATGGCACTCTTTTTTTAAATGATAGTGTCTATCTGAGAACTACAAAAAGCTCCTGTAATTTAATTTAGAGACATAAATATGTCATCAAATCAAAGAAATGTTATAAACTTAGAATTACTATAAAGATCAATGCTACAATCTAATTGCTGGAACAAAATTTGTGTCTCAGAAGTTGCCTTACACGACAGTAAGTCAACCAAATATCTCTCAATTGATGTTTGTAGCCTGTGATGCTAACCGAGCTATAAAACTGCTCACACTCCACTGACATTGATCAGTGGACAGAGCAGGATAGAGTTAAGAGGAACCAAAGGCCCAATTCCAGCCAAGGCAGGGCAGCATGAATGGTTAAATCTGTGACAAAGGTCTGGCCACGGTATTCAGCCTCTGTATGAACATCTTCATCTCCTTCAGCAACCTCTTTGCTTCACTTGCTTTTTTTTTTTCCATTTGTTTTTGGTAAACAAGCTAATTCTGAGGACATTTGTCATTATTGTCCTTTTATATGGATTCCCTCAGTGCCATCCAAAAATAGAACATCTGGGAACAGATAATTAGCTCACGTGCATGTGCATGCTTGTGTCTGTTTGTACCCAGGTCACCTCCCCAACTCATATCAGACCAGATCAAACGGCTACATCTCTCAAGTCTGTGACACACTTTCATCAAAGGCAGCACACGAGTGAGAGAAATCTCCTCAGAAAGGCTCAATATGTCACGGTCAGGCAAGGATGTAAGCAGCGGCAGCATAAAACGCCAACACACACACAAATACACACACTTGCACTGATATAAATGGGTCCAAAATATAAAGCACAGAAACACACAAGCTATACCCAGTAAACAGGATAAAAGCAGGCCTGTCTCAATGTAACAGATGCAGTCTAAGGCAAAATATAAATGCAGCTGAAACTACAAGGATATAACAGAACTTTCTGCTCAAACATGTCAGAGACTTGCTCAGATTTTCTTATCCCACTGCATTCCACACAGTTTTCATAGGGGGCAAGACAAGGCATACTTGGCTTCAAACAGTCTTGTCCTGTCAAAGAACACATCACAGCCCTACCAGCCTTACCTTTGAAGCACCCTGGACAGAGCATACTTAGTGGCACCCAGTCAATAAGTCATTAGGAGAGGCTTCAATGGCTGTAGCTCTCCTTGTGAGGCTGTGCACTGACCCAGAGTCAGAGAAAAGAATCACCCGGCCGTCTACCGCCTTGCACACAGCTTCTTAGAGGACATGAACAAGTGAGCACAGTTTACTGTTGCTAAACTCTGCTTAGCATTGCATTGTCAGTAAATGGAATGGTGCCAGAGGAGCCATGAGGAACTCAAACATAATTTTTACACCTTTTGCCCATCTGAAAACCATCAACACACCTGCTGCAACTAAAATATTATATCATCAAATCATAGCACACTCGTGTTAAATTCCTATCTCACTTGTGTATTTTAAGGCCAGAAAAGGTTTAGGTAAATATCTCTCAGTACTATCGAGACAGGAATAGCTTTAACCGGGTCAAGTCATGCTGTGTATAGAAAGATGTGATAGAAAGATTTAAAAGTAAAAAAAATAATGGCATTCATGGGGCCTGGAGACCGAGATCAAAACCTGCATGCACAGTGCAGAGTGCCTTCAAAAAGTCTCTCATGGCTCCTCTGGTTGTGACCCACTCTAAACATGTCTGCTCTTTTACCGTCATCTTTATTACTTTGCTTTCCCCTCGAAGCCAGCCTACATTTTTTTTATTTATCTTTACACTATGTGCTTATACTCTTCCTTTTATGTTTCATCTTTGCTCCTTCAGCCTTTTTATCCAAATTTATAAAAGCTGGAAAAAAATGTGACAGCAGTAAATCTTTTCTCTGTTTAAATGCTGTAGGACAGACATCACATTTGTGAAAGTAGTTTCAATGAGTGAAAAGAACCATGTTGGCTCTTGACCAAATATCTAAATATGTGGGCCAAATAAAACTAAGACCAGACTCTTATCTATTTTTACTCTTAATCCAACAGTCAACGTGGGAACAGTGCATACTGTATACTTATACATTTTCCAGAGTATATGAAGAATAGGGCTTTCTTCCACAGCTGAATCGCTATTGATTAACAATTCAAACAGGGGGGTGTTTTAAAGGCAGGTCCTGCCTATCATAAATTCAGATTGGATTGACAAACAATGGGGCTCAACTAAATCTTGTTTTCTTTTTCTTTCTCTTGTACCACAATGAGCTGTCTTGGCTCTTTTCCACTTTACTTTTGTTTGTTGGTCACATAAGATGTTATTGTGTTGACAGACAATGATTTTTCAGGCTGCCCACTCCAAGTATAATTTGGCAAAAGAAGTGATTCTTGATTCATCCTCTTCATTTAATCATTTTCACAGAAATTAAATATTTCTTTGAATTACAGTTTACAATAGAAGAGGTTGTTTGTAGGGCGATCACAGCATATCATAAAGACGAATTAATGTCTAAAACTGAATTTTATGGGAATTTATATTCAAATAAGAGCATAAAGATCGTCATGGAGACCATAGAGAAATCAGAGGCTCAGTAAAATTTATATTATCCTTGAGAATTTAAAACATACAGTATGTTAAAATAAAACTTATCAATGCAAGATTAAGTTGGGGTGCCATAATGGATCAACATTAGATGTGGGTGCCACAAAATCAATGCCATTGGAAAGTTAGATTGGAGCCTGAAAACATGATTTCTGTGCTGGAATTTGTAGGTGCACTCTATCTAATGTAAGTTAAGTATAGTCAGCTATGCTGGGTTTAGTTTCTTGAAGCTGTTCTGCTCTGATCTTCCATAAGCAACCTCATGAATAGATGGCTAAACACAGGAGAGCTAACTCATTCCAGGACTCATCTCTTTCCTTGCTTCTCAATGATAGAGAGACCTTTCTCTTGAACAGAGAAGTCTTTTGGACAGAGAAGACATGTGGTTTTAGTCGGGAATGAAAGAAGCAATCTATGTCAAAGTAGAGAAATGTTCACTTAATAGAGGAGAAGGACATTAGACATCGCCTCTCCACCACCTACAATAGCATCACTTCAGCTATCCCATAGAGACTGATGATGCCTTTTCCCACCTCAGGCCCATATATGCTCCTATTTACATTTGTAAATAGCTGTCTGTTTCAAACCTGTCTGTTACTGGCCTCATACTTGCATGCGAGCATGCATCATTACATTGGCAGGATTTTTGAAAAAAAGGGAAGCAGTGAAGAGAGGAGATTTCCGCACACTTCATCTGTACAAATGTCAATTGTCGATTTTTAGATAATACGGCCAAAAAAGATCGTTTTAGAGTTCAGAGTTTCAGTTTCGGACATAAGCAAACATGGAAACAGTAAGGAGATCATTAATGTACATTCTCAGTAGAGGCATAAAAACATGTTGCACAGTTGGCACTGATGATCTGTGTGGCCATTAAACATATTGTGGCTTCTTTGTTTTCCTCATTTTTGCTGGTAAGATATCGACTACATGCTCAACACTGCCCCCGTGTTTTTTGGTGGTACTGCTTTGTTTACTGAAATGGAAAATGTAATTGTAAGAGCCCTAGGAACAGATCAAACTACACACTTCAAGGATGCAGGAGATGGACAGAAGGCTTTGTATCTGGATTTAGCTTCAAACATTAATGGCCGTTACTCTTAAGTGAAACTACAAGACTTCACATAAGTCACAACTATCAACGTCAGTTGTAGTCTCTAAAACATCAGTGGAGGATGTTTTTCTAGATGAGAGCAAAATGTCAAGAAGCTACACCCAATCCTTGTTGATTCAACCATGGATATACCATGACCTGGATGAATAAGAACCATCACAGACATACTTAACTTTAGGTCTTTTACAGTACTGTACATACGGTATAGGAGTAAATGCTATTTTCTTTTTAACTGTCTGGTTTTATCTGTTTAGTTAAGTTCAGGAAGAAATGACTGACTAGGCTGCTCTTAAAAAGTTAATCACAGAAGCAGCTAAGTGGTCAAAGTTTTGTTTAATGGATCTCTATAACTTCAGATTAATGATCACTTTTATATAAAAAAACTTGTACAAATAACTATTACTTGAAAACAGGTTTGGCTTACTGTCTGATCAACATTTATTTCTGTGGCAAATGAGCCAAATATCCCCTTGAGGAATATTCTTTTACAGCTAACATTACATTATGGACTGTTGCTATGAAATCTTATAAAGTAGGGTATGCCATTTTTAAAGAATCAAGTTGCACTACTTTCAACGGTTTCTCTCATACAGTGTGTGTACTATTTTCCTAAGCTTGTGTGTTAAGTCCTTTTAACCCCACATCATTGAGTCCCTGGTCAACCTTCTCTTGTCTCTGCCAAGCTGTGCATGAGTAAGCGACTGTGAGAGAAACTGGAATTTCCAGGGTGAAGCAGAGAGCTGATGCAGTAAGAGCACGGCCTCAGGCTTTTAGCTCTTTTACCCTGTTCTCAGAGGAGGAGTCTGCAAGCAGAACGATACCTGACAGTTTAAAAGAATAAGGGAGGCCATGTAATCACGGTTAAAGCCAAAAATGTAGTTGAATTGTCAGAGGATATTGAGCTTTAGTAACAGTGTTCCTGAATATAAAATTAGACTAAGGATTTAATCAGTTCAACCCACCTTTATTATCATCATCTTGAGCTCCCTAATAATTATTTCTTGTAAAAAAAAAAAAAAAAAGTGCAGTATAGATTGCATGAATTTTTTTTGGTGTGTTTTACATTAATAATCTATTAACTTTAATGAAATCAGGCTCGTGTCTCTGCTGTAGCCACACTTGTTTGATTAAGTTTGCGCTAAAACTCCTTTCATAATACAAATTGGCTAATTTTCCAACATACAGGCATGTTGGAAAACTTTTCAAATGCACTTGTAAGCCAAAATTTAGTTTGCATCAAAATGAATGCAATTTTTCTTTTTCTAAAGTGCCACAAATACAAACTACATCAAGTTATTGTCCAGAAGAGTCATGCAGCCTCAGGCAGATGACAGAATAGCTCATCTCTGATCAACCTGCAAAATAAGTGCATTAAAACAAAGCATCTTGTGCAAAACACAACTGAAAGTATCTGCCCTCCCTTGAGTGGACCCCTGCTGGGTGTGATGCGTTGGAATGACACCATCTGCAGAGGGCTCAAACGCCCCCGTGCTTGGACCACAGCAGGGGTCTGTGTGCTAACAAGGGATGCTATGGTAACTATAGATGAATTCTGCTGTGAGTTGTTGAGCACCCTTATGCAACTATACCTGCAGATGAAATGGAAGTTGAGCTGGGTTGTGTAAGTGTGCACTAGAAAGAGATGCTGAGCAGACACAGAAAACAAGCACTGCATTGCACTTCACATTCTCAGGGATTCCCTGTCTCCTACCTCCTGCCTCTGTCTTCGTCAGTATTCAGCGCACAAATACCAGAGCACCCGCTCATGCTGCTGTTTGCTCAACTATTCAAACTGATTCTGCACCTTGTTCAAAGTTTAAGAGACAAGCATCTGAGTGCCGGGAGAGAGCGGAGACAGTGACAAGAAAGCAAGGTAGAAAGTACAAGAACGGGAGACAGGATGACTCAACACTTCACAGAGCCAGACCACAATGCAGAGACAAACACCATCTGGAAGCCAGAAAGTGTCACTGTCATTCTGTTGTTCCTCTCAACCTGAAATCTACTACAGAAGCTTGTAATCAAAACCCCACTGAGACGGGAACCGATTAGTGGTGACGCCTAGCACCCAAAAATGCTCCAACAAGCGTGCTCTGATTGTCATGTAACACTTAATTATAACTCACTGGTGCATCTGAATAGTTGGTCAACAGCTGCTTTGAAGTTGAGGATGGGGAGGGGGGGGGGGGGGGGGGTCATCTGGTTTTGGGGGGCTTTCTCATATAAAAGCTCGGTTACACAACATTGTTAATGCTTGGTGGGAAAGTCCTGTCTCCTTTTTTCCTACAAACTGCCAACGGAAAGCTCTCAGGGGAACAGACACTTGCAGCTCGCTTGTTGCCATGGTGATTAAATGTCAATCAAGACATGGCAGGCCTGTCTCCATTGGATTTTACACCCACATGTGCAGGCACTAGGTCTCACCCTTGCCTGTTTTGAGCTGACGGTACTTCTGCAAACAAACATAAACATTATGTAGGTGGAGTTCAATATTATGTCATGAGAAGCTCTTTTTCATTCAGTGCAGCAGTAAGTTAATCATTGCTTAAGCAAATTGTGTATTTTCATTTTACCATTTTGCTTTTCCCACACATAATTCTTTTTTCCCCACCATATGGTGCAAATGTTCTCCGTATTTTTCATACATCTACATAATTCTGTAGCTTTACCTTTTTTGTTCTATTTACTATTAGCTTTGTCTCCCTCTCTCACTGTTTCTATGGCTCAGGCAGCATATCTGTGAGTCTCAGTGGTGCTGAGCGAAAGTGACCTCAAAATCGACTGCTAATACAACTGTCATCGCCTGCTGCCCGCCAAAGCCCAGCAGGGTAGGTCTGGGAAAAGGAGCAGCAGAGGAATGGAGGACAGAGGGAGAAAGGCAGGGAGGAGCATGGAAGCACAACTGTGAGATGTTGTGGCAATGTAGTTTAAAAAAAAAAAGGCTGTGTAACAGAGAAAGTGGTACAAATGTGAGAGTGAAGAGCAAACAGAAGGATGGCAGACGAGCATAGTGAGGCAGAACTTATGTCAGAGCCTGAGGAGTAACGGCAGACTGCTCAGACTACGGTGAGTCACTGAGGTCATCCTGTGACAAGGCTGCACATTGTAGCATTGTGGTCAGCAGGTCAGACAGGTTGATGGTTGAGCAGACACTGTTTTCCACCTCAATGGACACAGCTAGCTGTACACGGGTGCCTCTGCCACAGACAGTCCACTTTTTTCTTCTTTTTTTTCTTGCACATATCCACATGGGTTTGTGGACCATTTCATCATTAATAATATTGCACTTATAAACACTTTTAACAACAATTAAAAAGATAGTTATGACCAGTATAACACTATACTGTGACACTATAACAAGTATAACAAGTATTAATTATTATTATTACTATTAGATGGGTAACAAAGGAGAACGCGCAATCTCGTCTGCTGCAGCTTCCGTAGTTTCGTGAACGTGCATCGGCGTGCTTGCTAGGCATGCGATGTAGTCTTGTTTAGACTCTAAAAATAGACTAAATGGCGTAGTTTCAAGTAAATTCTGGACGCTACCCACTCAGGACACTTGGATTACATGGGACGAGCAGTATGGAGGAATATTGACAATTTTTTGTGGACTTCTATGGACCTTTTTGGCTCGGACCCTGGCGAACTCTATTGGGGGGAAACGAGAAGTCACTCTGATCTCCGGCTGCATTTGACATATTAAAAAAGTGGTCCAGAGTCTTGCTCACCATCAGTGTAAGTGGAAAATAAAGTTAAATCATTCTGAGGGTGAACTATTCCTTTAAGCTTAAAGGTACAGCATGTAACTAGATGAAAGGTCAACGTAAGAAAAAATTTTATATATCATTAAAGACTGCCTGAAACAGTTAGTTGCATTCATTACTGCATTTAGAACTTCTTATGGAGTGCCCCATAGCACCATCACCACCGCTGTTGGGTAATGTAATATTATACAGTAGGTAACTGGTTGAAATACAGGATTACCGCCATTAAAAAGTAATCACATAAAGTTGCTTCACTTATTTTTCTTTTATTAAAAATGTAAGTTGGCAGATTAGTTTTGTGTCACAAAAAATATAAACACCCCTTTTCAATTGCTTGTGTATCTTTGAATGTTCTGGCAGTTTTCTCATTGCATACAATCTAATAAAAAATAATCAGTGAAATACCATCTTGCAGCACTTGGTGTGAGGATTATGTTTACAAATAAAATGAAACAAAGTGTGTGGGGTTAAACGCTCACAATTTGACAAGTTGCATAGATTTCATTAATGGTCTTGCAGAAAGATGGAGACCCTTTGGCTATTGGCATTATTTCCTTCACCACGTAACAAGTTCTGTTCATTTAATCTTCCTGCAGATACAGCACAGTCAGGCAGAAAGCTAACTGGTATTTTCTTTTTCTCTTCCTTTCTTATTTGCATGGTTTTTGGCAACAAACAAAACAGGTCGATTTGATAAAAATGTCACAGTAACAGGCATTTTATGAGAGAAAGTAATGGATTATTTCAATTGCAAAGCAATCATGCAACATTTTCAGTTATCTCATTGCGCTGTCACCAACAAGATGTCAGGATAGAGTCGGGGAGGGCTGCCCTGAACAACATGCAGACGCCACCAACATCTAGATTTGATGGGATTCCCTGCTTATGCCACATCTTCATATGGGGATTTTCTCACCGATGGTCTCATTTCGCCTGTTGTCTGTGGCTAACCTAAATAACCCCCGTTACATACAAAGAGTGAGAAGAAGAGACTGTGCTTTTAGTTCATTTTTCCCACGCATGACTGAAGCTGTTTTAAATAAAAGCAGGGTGCTGCCACTGTACAGCAGCGATGGTCTGACTGGTCAGTGCTGTGCTCTGAAAATCTGGGTCACAGTTTGCAGCAGGGCACTACCTAATTAACAGTTCTCCATACACACTTCTACATTTCAGTTCTCTGACTACAGGGCATGTACATAGTCAAAGAAAAGATTGGAAGAGGGAACTTCAAGAGTCCTACAAGGGAACATAGTGCATACAACTCAAGGAAAGTATGTAAAGAAATAAATTGGGTGCAGTTTGGCTTGATAATAATGCATACAGAGTGTAAGAACTCACTGATAGTACAGTGTGACTAAGGGGGAAATTACAGTATACTATTACTATAAAGCAAGACATCAGATTTAGCAATATAAGAGGCACAAAAAAGCTAAACACATTACATTTTACCAAATAAGAGGGCACAAAAGACAAGTGAAGGGCTATAAATATTATTAAAAGAATAAGCAAATTATCTAAGATATTAGCTGTTGAACTTGAATAGGCTCACATGAATAAATGGATAGACATAGCCTCTAAATATAATAAGCCAAAATAAATTAAAGATATCTCTATTCTGCCAGACCGGACAAAGGAAAAACACATCTGGATCAAATACTAAAAACTCAAAAAGAAAGGCAGACAAATGCACATTAACTAAATTAAGACAATCTGGGGCCAACAAAGTTTAAAATGTATTGATGAACAGGAATGGGTTATTGGGTTGAGGATGAAATTTAACCCTGTATGTAAATAAGGTGTATATAAAACTGAACGAAAAGTAAACATTGTAGAGGATATATACATCATCAGTGAAAAAGAATTTGTAATGGCATGTCATTATCATAAAGTGGAATTAAAAAATAACAAAAAAAACAAAAAAAAAACCCAACAATAATCCTCATAAAAAAAAAAAAACCTTTGGACCCTCAGTTTATTAACCTGATTTACATCATCTGGGTGCGTTCAACAAGTACACGCGGGGCGTTCCTTTCCTCACGCACTCCATCTGAGTAAGGCGACAGTTATAGGTGATTTCGTCTGGTTAGAGAATAATAGGAGCCAATCACTAATCGCGGGTGGGACTTTTGAAGGATGGGCGGCGTTTTGGCCGGAGGTTTTCTTTGCACATTCGACAAAAGTCGTTCACAGACTGTACACCGCTCGTACTAGCTGTCGCCGCCGCCGCCATGTTGTTTGACTGAAGCTTTTTGAGCTTGATAACATGTTTTGATAACTCGATCCTCTATGCGTGGTGGCTCTGGTGTCGCTCTGAGTTGCGTCACGGGTTGCGTCATTCGGTTCAACGTGAGTGGCTGAAGTAGCGTGTCAGTCAAGATGACGGACAGATCTTCTATCCAATCACATGCAAGAGTTTTAGAAAAAAAAGACTAATTTGAAATGACATCGGGTTAACTCCCTCCCCAGATGGTATTGCAAATACCAGGTGGCGGGAGTCAGGTTATCAGTTTATAACCTGTGGATCCAAAATCTATCCCCTTTGTAACAAGAAAGTGTCCCATACAGTATATCACCACCCGTGTCAATTATTGTATCAATATTTGTGTTCTATTGCTTTTTACTGTAAATGCCATTTAATTTTGATCAGCCTCTTTTTTTTCACAGATGTGTCCTCTTACATAATCAGGAGTGTTTTGTGCCAATCAGAATTTTTTTTCTGAAGAATGGAGTTCCATTCTGCAAGATCTGTCTTTCTTTCCCAGTTCATGCAGTCTGTGTATTTGCATGGTTGTGGTTTTGTAAGTGGAAATGAATCAACTAAGTTTCTTTTCTTTTCTTTCCCTTTTTTTTCTATAGACTCAGATATTGAGGTTTTAGCGTGCAGGGGAAATTAATGGCATGAAGTGGCATCTAAACAGCTTAGATCATATGTTCTCCTGGAACACCACTATGACACCTTCCCATGCAATTTTGACACTTGGAAATTGAAGTGTTACCTTTTAATCTTGAGAATCTGACTGAAAGATGTCATGAAAACCACAAACTGAAAATGTACAGATTGCACAGCAGTGAAAAAATGAAATAGCTATCTTCTCAAGTAGCTTTATCTGATCTCTGCAATAAAAACCCCCATATTTTCATAAAGGCGGAAATTTGGCTTGGTGATTTGCACTGTTGCCTCCCAACAGAAGTTCTTGGCACAGATCTGGTTTGAGACCTTTCTTTGTTAAGTTTGCATGTTCTTTCTTTCTTTCTCTGTTTTTTTCCCCTCAGTACTACAACTTCCACCCACAGTCAAATCACGCATGTTAGGTTAATTAGCGATTATAAACTGAGTGTAGGTTCGAAACTAAGCTGCATTCTCATCCCATGACAGCTGGGACAGACTTCAACCACTCTGCAAGCATAAACAGGATGAAAGTATAAAACAAATGGATGAATTCATAAAGTCTAATTAAAAAATTGGCAAACTGGATTTTTTACATCCTCACTAACAACCAGCATTTCCCCCACATCTCTGTCCTTGCTTCATCTTCCTTGCTTTCAATGGCAAATGCCCCAACACATGCATTTTCTACTTACGTAGTAGTTCCTCTGCTTTGCATCAAGCTTTCATTTAAGGCATGTTCATAAATGCTTTGACGTTTTGAGAGACCTTAAGGAAATTAATGTCTTGGCTCAATTAATTTCACAGTGTCTCTGGCAAAGACAGGTGTAAATGAAACCTGACACATCATATCATCATCAACAGCCCAAATCCAGGCGGAAAACAACCACACAGGCCCACACAGACACAAACACACACACACACTGTGTGAGGTGTAAAAATGACTGTACAGCGTTAATGGCGTTGGGCTCAGTATGTTAATGTAGCAGGTAGAAGCAACTATGGTGAAGCTGAAGTGTTCAAAAGACCAATATGCAGCCCAGAGGTTACCCATACATACATACAGTGAGTCAATGGCCAATGCACCCAAATAAGAAATGTTCACACCAAAACTTACTTGCTTCAAACCGTTGTTGAATGCAAACATTAAAAATAAATAGATCAATAGCTAAATCATCGCCACACAACAGTCAGTCATCTGAATAAAACAGAGAAAAATAAAGCTTTAAATATGTTTAAACCTGATCTGAAATCTTCTGGACATTCTCCCAACATGTTCAAGCAATTACCAGTGTCTTCTCAGCTATTTTGCTAATGCTTTGAACAATTTGACCTTGAGAAGACAGTTAATAGACGCTTCTTCTACTGTAGTTTTTTTATAAAGGAGGCAACAAGAAAGTCATTATACACTACAATGCCTTTCTCCGTCAGCGATGCAACACTGCTGTCTCAACACTTGCTTGGTTGTTTTGGGACTCTTTTTCAGCCCGTGTGTTCTGCATTGTTTGCTCTCTGCAAGTGTTTTCCTTTTGGTTACGCACTGCAACGTCATCCTTTGACTTCAGAATTCCAGCAACCAATCAATTTTTGTTAGAAATCAGGTAAAGAAAAGGCCATGATCCATTCTTAAATACTTAAGATTAGCCCCTCGACTACTATGTGTCTGTGCAACATATTGCTCCATGTTTTGTTTCAGTGTCTTCAGTGGGCAGAGATTTGTGCCCAATGGGGAGGTGAGAAAGAGGAGAGCTCAGTTATGCCAAAAAAGACTAAATGCAGTCTGCAATCTCTTGTGGCAAGCATGCATGCAGCAGAGGACAAAAATGGAAAAAAGACAACAACCCTCTGCATGTACAGATGCGGGAAAAGCTTCAAAGTCCTCCACCAAAAAACTGTATCAAAAAAGTCCCAAATAAATCAATAAGCAGAGCTTCAAACATTTGACAGCATTGTTTGATTTCCTTTTATATTCCCGGGGACCTTTCTCCTGAGTGCAGAGGAACAGAATTCCCAGGCTGCTTTTTTTTTCCTGCCTTTGCTCTCGGATAAATGTTAAGCTTATTTCAAAAGGCTCCATGATTAAACATCCTGCTAATCTTGGTGCGTTCTACATAAAACTCCACAGAGCATAAATCCATTTATTGCTAAATGTGAAGACAAGCACGCAGGCAGCAGGGTTGCTGTCAGTTTTCAGGGTGAAAATGGCAACTCCAAGAGTTAAGAAAGTCTCACCACACAATGACGTTTAAAATGTGCAAATTAACCCTATTATAGTCTTGAGAAATTTCTAAATATATCATAAAATGACTCACTTCCACTTGTAATATGTCACAACTGAGTCAAACACCAGCCTTGAAAACAGGATACAAGATGACTAAATAAGATTATATTGGCATAAGTATATAAATAAATGAAAAGCAGTGCTAACGTACCAAAGTTGAGCGAGAGAGCCATATTAAAAAAAAAAAAAACCTGCCATGGACTCAGCCCACAGATGCTTATTACTCAGCTCAAAAAGAAAAAAATACTGGAAATTACATAAAATGCAAACATAAAACGGGATATAACCACCTGCAATACTTGTTTTAACACACAAGTGGGTGGGCAAAAAATGTATATAACGTAGTGATTTATTTGAATGAATGACATTCCTCAAAAAGTGCACAAATCAATAGTTGGAGACAATCTTTTGCCTCTCTCCACATATCTTTACTTCTGAGGAAAACATTTCTTTTTGTTTCCAAACTTCTAATAAATTGCATGATCTGCCAGTTGGCTGTCTTGATATCTCCTGTCTCTGTGTGCACACCATCTTGCGCCAAGTTCTGTGGGACCCTAAATAACAGGGGCTGGTGATGGGGCAACGGTGCATTATTCTGAGGAGGTATTTATGGTGTACTTTTTTTTTGTTGTTTCTTCTAAACCTGTAATCCATATGGAGTCAAGGGATTGGCAGTAGCAGTTGATAAAGTGTTATATCCCTTAAAGGAATATTGGTCTAATCCATTCAGACACGGTGGCTGAAAATATCTCACTGACTCCATTTCATCCTCAACCACTGCAGAGGAAGGGGAAAGTGGAACAATATTCATCCACATCCTGCACCCATATCACCCATATTGATTATTCTATTCAATTATTGTATTGAGATATGATCAAATTATATCATCGTGTCAATGATTAGATAAAGATTTTATTCTAGATGTGAATTCAAATTCCTTCCATTCGTTTCATTTAATTTACATACGTTGATATCAAAATTATCTAGACACATACAATTCATTTCCTCTTAAAATCAAACATTGTGTATCTAAATGATTATTTACTGTATGTTTAGAATCCCATTAAGAGCTGTTGTAACACAAATGTTAATTCTGGTTCTCATCCTGCTCTCAGTATTGGCATCATCTCATACCCCTATAATTTACTCTTCTGACAAAGAGCATTATGCTATTTTCATATTGATGACCCACAGATGCATCTCTCCTCTAATCATGATAATGATGTAGAAGTAGACATGATCAAAACAGCGTCATTGAAAATCCTTTACTACTTTTTGTTTTGCATCTTTCATGTTCATGAAAATGCATAATGTGAAATAGAGATTGGATAAAACACATGTCCAAATGAAAGTGCACAGACAGTAAAGCGCAGTAGTCGAGTCAAAAAAAAGGAAAATATTATAAATGATCACATTAAATTGACCAACATGGGATAGGCAACACCCAATAACATGGCATCAAGAAACTTTGCGCTGTAAAATAATGAATATGTGCAAATTTTCCATAAATAAATGATAATAAAAAAAAAAATGAGTTACTAATTCTCTGACGTTACTTGGTCCAGTTCTTTTATATTCTGGCAATAAAATCTGATTTCTGATTGATGTTCTTTGATTATTTATAAGTGAAATGTTGGAAATTCTCCTTTGTGATTTGTCATTGATTGCACCATGACTACAGTGCCAGTATCTGCCATAAGCCACAGTTCAGATTGTTTAAAATCCCAACAAAAACACAGGAATGAAGCAAGAGGAAAGTCCAAAGTTCAGCTGACGTGTGACAGTATTTATGATGTGTTTTTCACCGGTGCTACAAACACATACCAATAAGACACAACTTATAACAAGACTATGACTAAAAGATGATCTGTGTCATTGGTCCAACTCCTGATGAGAGAAATGAAAGTATTTGAGAATAAAGTTGCTAATCATATCTTTTTCTATGAGTTTGGTTTTTGGTCTGAGCTCTGACAGTATGTTCTCGCTGTAATAACATGCTCTAAGGGTTATTGGGCTTTACAAATCTTAAAAGAGGCAGACCCTGAGGGAGAGAGGGGCAGAGTGGAGGCGTGGGTCACTCCCCGCCCTTAAAATGATCCGCTTGGATAGAAGTATAAATTAATGAAAGGAAAAGGAGCTGCCGCTGTGTCTTTTTGTGTAATTTTGACCAAAGCGTGTCACAGACATTTCATTAAGACCTCAGGAATTTGTGTCAGCTTGTAAAAAAAGGTCAGAATAAGTCTCGATTAAGAAAAACTGACCCAGGTACTGTGCTGGCACCATCTCAACAGCCCACTTAACAAAATGTCAAATGCACTAAAATACTGTATCTGTTTCAGTGCTTTTCCCAACCACTTAATGATGCAAGGATCAGATGTTTCCTTGGGAACAAAAATGAGAAAAAAGTCATTCATGTTTTAATTGCGTGACACACTCCTCACAGTTTGTTGGAGAAATCTTTTTAAACATTTAGTCTTGCCATGAACAGATTTTAAACTGTAACTGTTTGCGCAGCAGCAGAACCAAATCAATGCACAACTTTAGTAAAACAAACCCAATTTGTTTTCCCTGTTCACCTGCTTTTAAATCGTTTACTTCCTGTGATCCACATCTAAGTCTGCGTTTCTTCTCTGTCTCCTTTACATCCCTCTTTCCTTTTCATGAGCAGAACTTGGTAGCATGGTTTTAGAGGTGCGGAACAGTTTGTCTTTGAAATGTCTTCAACTAATGAGGATCTGAATTTGCAATCATCTAATCAGAAAACCAAGCATTCTGCAGAGAAAAACTGCTCAGCAAAGCAGCAGACATGTTCCACCATAGCAGGAGATGAGTCATTTGCTTCTCAAAACTCATGGCAACATAAGGCAAAGGAACATTCGCACCTCCTATGCATGCATCCACGCTCGAACACCTGTTTACACATGTATGGCATGAGTAAGAGGCAGGTGGTATCATTTTCTACGGACATAGGCTCTTTTATGAGCATCTAAGGGGGAATGAAAGAAGACGGACATCAGTGAATTCTTGGTGCTTTTGCCTCTGGTGAATTGAGAAGTGTGTTTAAGAACCAAAGCATGCAGTACAAGCTGCTGTTAATATCCATTACGCTCTGAGGGTGAACAGACACAGCGCCAAGATGCTGCAGAGACAAAACAAGAGATAAGAGAAGGAAAAGAGATGAAAACAAAGAGGGGGGAAATAGGTTGTGAAAACAGGGGGTAGGCTGAGGGACATGAGGAAGCACAAGAGTCAGAAAAAAACAAGTGAACAAAGAAAATTGTCAAATAATCAAAATATATCAAATGATATTTTAGTTTATTTCTGTTATTTGATATAAATGGGAGTAATTATCTTAAATCAACATGTGAAACTCTTGGAAATTTATCATTGGCCACTGAACTGATATGATATTGCATCATGACCAAACTTGTGATTCACATTCCTTAATTTCAACAGGTGATCACACTTTAGTGAACCCATTCAAGTCTAAGGTGTGGATGCTGTGCTACAGCTAATCATCACTGAAATGAGCTGAGCTCCATTTAATGTTTTCAGGTTCCCTTCAAAAGCTAAATAAGGTTTCTCCAACTGGTCATGGCCACATGATCAAAAGGCAAAAAGCCACCCGGTCACAATCATATGGAAGAGAAGAAGGACACCGGAAGGACAGCGATGGACTACAGAGCAGGAGACCTGAATATGGGCTGTTCTAAATATGAGCCGGCCCCTAACATTATGTGGGCCAGATCAGGATGTTCTTACAGAAAATGTCACATGTGAACACCCAAAATGAATTCAGAGCACCAGAAAACATGTTGGATTCCAGATGTGGTGAAACTATTTATGCTCCCTTGTTGAGAATAAGAGGAGAAAACAAACAGCACTTTCATGTGTGTGTTTACGATGACACTGAAGTGAGGAGAGTTAGTTAGTGAGGCGGGGAAATCTGTCAGTGTTTTCATGTTTTTGTCATCGTTTTTCCTCACTCTCACATTAGCATGTTGACTCCCTGCAACAAACAGACTGCACGAGCGTGCTCTTCCATCTTTGTGCTTATTGTAGCTCAGTATTACCAGCGTCTCAGAGAGTGCACCAGCTCACTAAGCAGGGCATCACCATGCAAATATGAGAATGAGAAAGGACGACTGCAAAACCCTGCAAGTATGACACTGTGGGAGCAAGAGCACTAACAGGACTGTTCAATTATTTATAAGCAGAGATTGTCTGTTTATCAAACTGACGCCTGGAGCATCGGCCATGATTAGACTCAAACAATGGTGGTCCTCACTGAACACTGCTGATGCAGCTCTCAAGATATGAATAAAGCACAGACAGCATCAAAAAGAGCTGAGAAGTGTGTGTTTAGAAAACTGTGAAAATATGTGTTGTAACTACTTTGAAAAATGGTTGTTGGTAAAATTAGAAACATACAGCATCCTGTCATCTGCCAAACAGTGTAGTTTGTTGAAATGTGAAACAAACCTGGGAATCATTTAGTCTGTTATGCATCTGAGCTTCCCGGCGTGTTCAAGTGCAGCCAGGTGTGTGTCAGTCACAAATGTATAACTGGCACCTGACTGGTAGGTAATTGATAGACAGAGATATCAGAATGAGAACAGTGGAAAGCCCACGATTCCATAATGAGCCAACTCTCAGAGCCAGGATCATCACGGAGTACCTCCAGAAGTTGGGGGTGGAGAGGATAAAATGACCTGCTGAGTGTCGAAAAATCAATCCAACTGAATGATTGTGGGATTGACTGTATGTGCAAGTGACAAACACAACCACGATGGTTGACTTTCAGCAACTATGCTTGAGGAATGGAATGCCATCCCTCAGCAAAATGGGAGCAGACTGGAGACCAGCATGAGAAGGAGGTGCAAGCTGTTGTGGCTACATATGGATCTTCCACACGCAACTGAGGTCCCTGACAAAAATGAACTAAGTGTAAAAATGTTTTCTTTTTTTTCCCTTATCACCGTGAGAGAGTACGATCATCCAATCCACCAAGCAATTCAAAACAAGAAATGACAACAGGCTTTCTACTGAGGTATCATATAAAACCAATTAGTATTATCAAACGGGAGAAATAATCAATCAATCACAGCTTTCCTTAAAGTTTTATAAGCATGCAGGGCCGTGTCACACAAGTGAATGTCAACCGGGACACTCAAGTTTGTCTCTTAATCCTTCTTAAACTTAAAGCAGAACTCAGTAACTTCAGCTCGGGGCTCCCCTAGTGGCGTCCTTTCACTGTCGTGTTCAACCCCCCTTACACCCCCACAGCACACAGACGACTTCTCTACCTGTCTTTCCTCTATTTTGATCGCTGGATATATTTCTAAGCTTTTTTCTAGCTTGTTGATGCTACTTTGGTGCGTTGGTAGCAGCACCTCGTCTCCCTCTGCTCAAAGCAAAGACCTGTATTTTCTGAAACGGGACGTTTTACCCGCGATTTGCGGGTAAATATGCCGTGGATTATATTTTTCTCTGGTGTTTGCGGGCAGCAGGTAAGAATACGAACTTTTATTTACTTTTTGCGGACGTGACAAGTGATTATTGAGCCTGAAGCAGTGATGCTTCACCCGGCGCCCAGGCAGCGCAGCTACGTGAATCACTCTGGTCCAGCAAAGAGTTGCTTATGAGAGCCAGGAGCCGTGTTTAGGTGGTGTGAAGCTAAAGAAATGTTTTCTTTGAATTAGCGCTGGTAGTCTGGTTCAGATCAGAGCTGGAAGCAGCTCGGTAGATAGGGGACCTGAGTACCGTACAGCGGTTTCTGTTGTCGCAGGTTCTGCTCGGGTCGGCGCAGGCAAAGTTGTTTTTAGCTGCTCGCAGGCCAGAGGCCCCGGCGGGAGGGGGGGGGCACATTGAATCGCTCCGTAAACACTTTGTTTAGCCCCACGGGGATTCCGAAAAGCATTTATTGAGGTAAAAAAGTTACTGAGTTTCCCCTTTAATGAAACAAAACATTGTTGCTGTTTTTTCTACTTTTATTGCTTTTCATTTAATTTAAATAAGCAAAAACTGAGAAATGAAGTTTGAATCCCACATCATCAAAACACAAACACTTTAAAACCCCTGCTATTTCATGAGGGGGAGAAATATGCCTGTGGCAGCTTCCCACTTAAAACAAGTCGTTTTAAGACAGACTGAACCTGGAAGCTTTACATCATCATCAGTCCCAGTCTGTCCTCCCCAAATTTGTGAAATAGGCAAAAAGGGGAAACAGAACTAGCAAAATTTCCATGGCACTCAACACAACTTAAAAATTTACACGCCAGTTTGAGATTTTTTTTTTTTTCCCTGACTATCTGAGTTTTGAGTCTTTTATTTCATGGAAATGTTTTTCCACACAAAAACACAAATCCCACTTAATGCTGTAGATGCTGCAACATCAGAGAAGACAGCACCTTCAATTTCCTGGAAGCTAAACTCTTATGAAATATCCGCAACAACACAGCAACTTGGGATTGTAATATGCCTGGAAAACACTTGCAGACAAGCACATCGTTAAAAGCAGCAGCAAATTGTATATTATGTATTTGATTGTCATTAATTGTAAGTCCACTGTGTTTCATTTAATCCTTGCTTTAGGCATTCAACTCCTGAGAGAAATATCTAATTCTGTCTGACTTTATGCTTGAATATCTTCACCTATTGCTTATTTTCATCCACATCACACAGAGCAGCTTTTGTGCAATCAGCTTGTGTGATCTTGTGGCTGAGTGCAGCTCGTCAAAGGTTTACAAGGACCAACATTATTTTGCTTTGAGTTAAAGTCAAAAGCTGTGCACCACTGCAAAGTATGGGGGGGATTCCCAGAACTGCAATATCAGATTCAATTAGAATTGCAATTCAAATTGTAATATCAAAATTTTTAGATATAGATATGGTATCGCATATGAAAATATCGAGATATTTTAATGTATCGATATTTTTTCGCACCCATAATATTTAAACTGCCTGGAGGACAATCCTCTCTAAGACTTTACAAAGAAATCATAAAAAAACAGCCAATTACTGTATCTTTAATTATTTTGATTCAACAAACATTTCTAACCAGTGTTGTGTCGATACCATCACTACACTGTAGCGATACCTTTATGCTAAACATGTTTCAATTCTAAAAAACAGGTATTTGATATGAAATTAAACTTACGGACAAATTAGGGTAAAAATACTGGTATACATCATAAATCGTCATCTAAAATAAATATTTTGTGATATATTTGATCCATATCGTCCAGCTCTACTCAGAGGTACATTTGAGAGGAGGAAAAAAGAGTGTGCGTGGTGCAGCTGAAGTGGTCTAACTGTGGTCGGATTTGATCAAACCACGAGTCCTACATTACATAAAGATATCAAAGAATTGTTTCAGATGGGGAGAAAAGTGCATAATATTGGCCCTTTAATAATTGTGAATGCATGTTACAAGTATTTGTATTGATTTGGTCTATTATGTGCATTCTTGTCAACAGAGTGTAATAGCGCCCATCTGACGGAATGGCATGTTGGCTTGAAAGAGCCACAGGTTGACTCGAGAACTGAAGTGTAACGGTCTCCTGTAGAAATGAGACGTCTTGTCAGAATGAGGGAGCATAAATGAGGAGCAGAGTCTAGAAGATCTGAAAATGGGCTCTGTAGGGAGTTAAAGATGGGTGGTATGGCAGGATAAGGGAGACAGGGAGGGGGGGGGAGGAAATGTTGAGTTGTAATGGGGCAGGAGCCAGATGCTCCAGTTTCCTTGACAGAAATGGAGGTCAAGTGCAGCTTTATGTGAAGGCAACACAGGGAGAGAGCCACAGATATGAAGAGGAAGATGGAGGGGAGGGAGGCAGCATGATGACTTTAACTAGCAGTGAGGGACGCTGTTTTTGGGCACAGATTACAAAGAGCCTCATCCTTCCAGTAAGAAGAGGACAGCACAAAGAAAGATCCTCTGTGGTCTCTCCTTCCAAGATGGATGGAGGGAGGCTAACAGGCTTGATGAGGAGCCTTAGAACATTAATAGGTGTAAGCGATAGGGAGGGATAAAAATAAAAACATATGTTAACTTTGCAGGGAAGACAGATGGTAATGCAGTGGCTTGAGCTTATGAGGAGCACTAATGGATAGAGAGTGTATACAGAGAGAACACATGATGATCTCAAATAGTACATCTGGGAACGTGAGCCTCACCTGTTTCAGGAGAAAAAAGAGGCATAAGTATATTTTAGAAATGCAAGCATTAGGCTGGAGGGACTGGATGAAAAATAGCCTCAATGTCTGACTACCTCAACTCATACAAGGAGTCCTCTGGGCCCAGATAATGATGACATGCTGGAGAGTAATGTAAGGATATACACACAATATTACAAGCGCCGTCTTGAGAGAATCTCAATGAACTTTAAGCAAAAGCGTCATTTAAATGTTTGTTTAAAGGGGAGCGGATACAGCAGACAGTTGCAGGACTGAGAATTGAACCGATGCAGCTGCTACGGCTGCCAAACAGAACAAGGCACGCTGAGCAAACAACAGACTTCAAAGTCAACAAATCCTACATCATCACGAGCCAAGTTCCAACAGCGTGTAAGCTACAACTGTAGCGAGGCAGATAAGAGGAGCGCAAACATGTTAACATATGAAACAGCAAACTGAAACATACGCTGAATCTGGAAAGTATATGTCCAATCAAATATTACACCACAATACAAAAGAATATGGCTGGTTTTGACGGCAAAACTAATAATGCGTGTCTTTTTAAAACAGCCATCACAAGTCTGTTGGTTTCTTTTAAAGACCCAATATTCAGCCTGGATCTTATCAAGCAGCTTGTAGATCATAATATCCCAAGAAAACCAAAGCAATGTTTCCTCTCTTCATTCTTGTATGAGAAAATGTAGTTTATTCATTTGTATAAAGGCTGGAAGTTCCCTCTCTCCATACTGTAGAGTAGGACTAATATAAACTAACATAAGAGCAGAATGTCACAGCACAAAAGGGTAAAGAAAATGATCTCTGATACTGTAAGAACATCACTACACTGCTGTTTTCTTTAATAGAAACTTGCTTTTTGCTGCATTATTAGGGATTCAATAATTCAATATTGAGCCCTTGAGACGGTTGTTTGAGAATAGATCAGAAATTCATTTTTAAAGCATCCTTCAGCAATTCAATGAAATAACTTGACAGTCTGCAGGAAACATAGTTGAATCCTTAGATGGAATCAACTTTTAGTTGTAAATTAATACAAATTTAGTGCCTTTTCTGGTAAAACATTGTGAGTGGAATCAAAACACACTGTGTTAAAGAAATATAAATATGTCTTTTTGGATGTTAAATAGGCAATATCATCATACTTTTGTGATCACAATCCTATTATATACAAAATGAGACAAACTCTTAAACTTATGTAACGCAGTTGAGATATTTACATTCATGGTTAAAGATCTAAGATCTAAGAGGCTGCTTGTTTCTCAGTTTTCCGCAGGGTTACGCACAGAAGATGACTTTCTGGGAAAGTATAATGTTTTGGGAGGGTAAGAGGAGTTCATTGTCCACCACCTCTCTCTGATCTAAGAGCCTAAAGAAAAAGGACATGTGCAGGCTGTGTGTGTTTGTGTGTATCTGTAAAGATGTCAATAGGTGAGACTGCAGAGGGATGTGAAATAAAAGAGTTCCTCTTGCATTTTGCTCCCTCGGGAGTTGATTGTTTATGTTCACGAGCACAAACGTGCGTGATTCATGTAAAATTTCTGTCATCCAGCCCAGTGTGGTTGATATTTCCTCATGCTCTCGGCTGTGCGTTGACCAGTATGGAGAGAAAGCAGCGGCGTGACATCACGGCCTTCAGGTTGTTTTGCTGAGATGTCCGGCCCAAGGCAGGTAAAAAAGCATCATCACAGACTTTTCATTCCTGTTCGTTTGCCCTGCGCTGAACTCGAGAGCTCTTTGCAGTAACAGAAGGTGCCACTGCCTGCAGGAATGGAGCCGCAGTAAGTTTAAGATGTTACTCATTTATGTAATGTTTTACTCGTAAACACAAACGTCACCTCAACACAAACCTGTTGACTTTTAGGTGCAAAACATTTGGATTCATACAAAGAAATCAAAGAGTGCAGCAAAGCGCTTGAATTCCACAACCCTGCCTGAATCCAAACCCCGATGACACACAACCCAAACAGTAATTGAATCCCTTTTTACCGAGTCCTCTCCCTGCTTCTTGAATAACTCAAGCACATATTTATCTGCCATTTATTGCTTTCTGTCTCTTTACCCCCAGCTGTGATACATTCCCAAGAAAGCGGGCTTTTCTTGCATTTTGATGTGCCTCTGTCACATAATTGGGGGTTTTCTTAGAGAGCTGGCTTTAAAGGTTTGTTCCCTGCTATCATCACTAATGAGAAAACGAGCAGCATTATACTGATATGTTCCAGAGCAACAATGGAAGCTGTAAGTAACACTTAACAGAGTTGGAAGTGTGGCATAATAAAAACAAGTGCTTTCTATCTGTGCCTCTTTTAATCTGCTTGCTCTCTGAGGGATAAAAACCATCCGGGTTCTGGTGTTGTAAGTTATCTCATGTGAATCTTATTGTACAAAATGAAATTTCATCAATGCGCAGAGGGCTTTTTTTTTCCCCCAAAAAAACATTTGCAACAGTATGAAACATCATATTTTTAAGGACATTCCCCAATTTATGAAATGTGTTGGCCGTCAGTATAAGCAGCTGAGGAAGACCGAGGCAAGAATCAGTCATTTCCTTCCCTCCAAAAATAATCTAGTGCTTCTTCTGTGGCAGGAACAAGATGTTCCCATCTGTCACCATTTTAAACTCTCAATACATAATTACATAGAGTGTCACCAATTCATCCAAGTCTCATCTATTCCCACTTTCACCCTCACAACTATTTTCTTTCCTCAAGATGACAGTTGGTTGCGTTGAACCATCTTAGCTTCTTGCTTCGCAGTGTCAACAAACCTTTTCTAAAAAAGAAAAAAAGCAGCCCAGTTGATAAAGAGAGGGGTTTTTGTTAGCTCCTTTGAAGTGTGTATTAATATTTACCAGGCGAGGAAACAGAGGCAGATGCCAACTATGAGGCGATTTCCTCATGGTGCTAAGCAGTGAGCCCAGTCTTGTACTGGATTAAAGTATAATCCAACCAACCAGATTTGTAGCATTAAAATATTTTGTACAATTGCCAAAAGGGAATCCCCACTTCCCCATGATTTCTGGTGAATTCTTGAAGAGCCAACATTTATGTGTAAATCTCCATGTCTGTCTAAATATGTTTACCAGCCACTCCATACAAAGATCATTTAATATTATTACAACAGTGTGACCTCTGAAGAAGAGAACTACTTTATACACCCTAAAAAAAGCAGCAGTACACTCCATACTGTCTGGTTCTCATGGACATAATGAAATCATTAAATGAACACACATCTGTCTGAGTTATCCATAATGAAACCCATCAATAAGCCCAATTAATTCTGATGAAGAGTAAATCAACTCATATGCACTCATTTGAGCAACTATACAAACAAACACTGTCTAGAGTCAGAATGAGCACCAAATACAGTAATATCTAATATCCCTCCAATATCACAACAAGACGTATCTTTTTTATATCTTTGTTGTGGTTAAACACAGCACAGTATTGTATTTGCCTGTGAGACAGATGATATCTATACACGCTCTTTTGTATACACACCATATAAAATTGAGTGAGTAATATTTATTACATGATCAATAAAGACGAGAAAAATGCAGTTGTGCTTGGCTTTGTGTTGAAGTCAGATTTTCAGAACTGGATGACTCCTATGAAGGAGATAACAGCAGAGGAGTCATTTCAGGAGAACAGCTTACAAGTTTTGTTTATACCTTTTGTATTTTTCTGTTTTCTCTCTTAGCTGCAGTATAAAAAATAAAAGATCACTTTAAACATAGAAAAAAGCTCAACATATAGGTAGAAGGACTAAGTATTTTTATGCTTGAGGAGTGGTCTTCAGGACTCATTTTTGTAAGACTTTTCTCAGAGACTTGGCCACTATTTCGTCAAATTTCCCACATATCCATATATGGTCAGAACCCTCCAGTGAGTGCACCTTATCCACTGCCACCATTTTTAAAAGAGGAAGTTTTTGCACTGTAACAAGCGCAAGATCCAGCACTACAACTCAGGATGGTTCCTTTTATTGTTGTTGTTTAGTTGATCCTTTTCAGCTCCTCTAAAGACCCAGCAAGCTAAGTTCAGCAGATGCATTTCTTTTGGGGGGGGCTGGATGTTTGAATTTGCTTGCTACACTTCACAGATGACACTTTTCTTAACAAGACTCTTATCAACAGATTATCTTGTAAATGCCAATGCTGGTGACTAAAACTTATAGGAAAAACTGGGAAAAGCAGTGGCTACTCAGCAAAATTTAATATCAATGAAATAACTATGAAATAAAGACACACGACAGAACTTTTGCCATTTTCTTGGTGATGCAATTCCTATGGACGGCTCATTCAGCGTCCATCTTTACTGTGAGATCCCTCCAGCCAGTAACAGACAGATTCATCTTGGCTCTTCTCTTATCTCTTGTTCTGCCATAGAAGCTGTGTTCAGCTTTTATGCTCTACATGTCAAGAACGAACTCCCAGAAAGCCTCAGATCAGCTGAAACACTCAGTTTATTTAAATCCAGAGACCCACCTGTACTCAGCTGCATATAAATACCTTTTATTCAGAAGTTAAAATCTGCACGGCTCTTTTGTTTTTCATTTCAAATCATCCTTTAATTCTTTTGTTGTTTTTTTTAAGTCTTTTTTCCTTTTGCATCACACTGTAATGCTTTAAATGTTTTATCGAAAGCACTTTGAATTGTCCTGTAAATAAAATGTGCTATAGAAATAAACTTGCCTTTCCTCTTTCTCTCTTTTTTTCTTTTTTTCTTCCAATAATTTCTTCTTGCAAATCTTCGCTTAATAAGTAGGGGTGCAAGAAAATATTGACACACTGAGAAATTACAATATTTTGTATTACAATATTGTTTTAACATTAAAAAGTGCCATACCGATATTTTTACTGGCAAATCTCGCGAGAACTTGTTGTTCCATTAGCAGCAGTCCAGCATGTAGAAAGCTCCCTGTTATTGTGGAAGAACTTCATTTCCCAGCATTCCTTTTAGTCACATGCCTACGGTGCAGCTGCTGCTGCTACAGACTGACTTGCTTTGAAGCTGCTGGTTTTAAGTTGTTGATTAAGTCACAAAGTTGTCAGAAACATTATAATTAGCCACATGTTGGCTAATACCTGCTAGTATCTGATTAATGGCAGATGTTTAATGCGTCTTCAAAAACTAATTACTATGATTTAAGTGAATGAATCATATCAGACTCACCATTCTTTACACCTAGTTTTGAGTACTATGCGGTAAACACAATATCGCAATATATCGTCTTGCTTAGAGTATCGCTATATATCACAATATATCGTATCGCTGCTCCTGTATCATGATAAATATCGTATTGCCAAATTCTTGCCAATAGACACCCCTATCAATAAGTCAGTGCGTGTTCTAAACGGCCAGTGTGTTGATATCGATTTGCTTGCGCGGTGGGTAAAGCAAAACTCAGCTGCAACACTGGATACAATGGATAGCCCAGCGGTAAAGTCACAGGCTTGAGCTACATCGGGTTAGAGTCCATGACACGGCACAGGTGAACCACTATGGGACCTTGAGCGCGGTTCTTAACCCCCACCAGCTACTCCCTGAGCACTATAATTAGCAGCCCTTTGCTCTCTTGTCAATCCAGAGATGGGTCAAAATGCAGAGACCAAATTTCCCACATGGGATCATAACATTATAATAAGATAAATCACATAGTGTCCCGGATTAAAAAGTTGTATGGAGTATCAGGATGCTGCTGGGCAGCAGAAATGGACCTAACAGATATTACCGCGCCATCAAACGAGTCCGGAACATGGAGTATTTACTGATTATCTAGTAATGTATTTCTATTAAGCTTGTAAAAGAATGCCAAAAATCAAATCAGCAGAGGTTGAGTAACTCTCACCCTTAGATTGGTCAACTTCCAAAGATGCAGACTACACGGTCCTGTTGGGAATTCCCATTAATAAAAAGCTTCCAAAACTTCCACATGAATTTCTACAAGAGGGAGGAGATGGTTGCATTTCTCTCTCAGTGAGACACTAATTTGGGCTTACACTGATTAAGCTGTCCATCCTGCCGCCAGGAGACCTCGGTGCATGTGTGATCCACTGTGTGCCTGAGCGTATGCAAGTGGAATCTCTAACACCATCAGCAGAGCCACTGATTCACTGAGATGAAGGACTGAGAAGAACTGTGGTAACCGGTGACATAGTGAGATTGCAGATGGGATTCTGTCAACAATTAACGAGGAGATAACTGCAAGACAAGCAAGGCGGTTCTGCCATCAGCTCGGTCCTCAGGTGCACAGAGGAGGAAAAAAAGCAGCTAATTGAATGCGGAGTAAAAAATAGAACTGGGTAATGAGACATGATGAGGAAGTGGTTTTGACCCTTGTCAGCACTTCAGCTTGTTTTGTCACATTAATGAAGGCAAAACATTTCACAAACTGATGCTGTAGCAGCTTGCCTTGTCTAAGGATCACCATTAGTGATACTAGTCCTGCAAAATATAAATAAATAAATCATCCCCATAACAAAGGCAAATGCAGGACTGGAAGAGTCTGAATGATTCTAATGACACATAGAATAACTAAAATAAACCAATGCACAGCACTCACACATACAGTACCCCATGGTACTTTGTAATATGACAATATGTTACTTATTGGTCGGGTGACCTCTACAGAGTCTGATAATCTCCATATCAACTGTTAGCCTGGTGGGTTTTATAGGTTGTGAACTTGAGTGAATCTGACAAGAGCAGCTTTTTAACCCAAACCAGCAGCGAGGCAGATCCTGTCTGTCGGGAGAAACTGGCCTGAGAAGGACTGCTGCCCCCCCCCCCAGGCTTTCTGCTGTCACAACATTCACATAAACTCATCGTATTTCCTTAAGTTCCCTATAAGCAACATTCCATTGCACTGGTTTCTTCTTACTTTCACTAAACTCCATCTGGGAGTTTTTCTTACGGCTGCTCCTGTAAAGTTGAAATTTTTGATAAAAACTTAAGTTGTCTCTAAATTACAAAACTTTGCTATTTAACATGCAGTACCATTCGACTGGTATTGTATAGGCACCTGGAGCTGCAGGAGTGGTTACCGGCTCTGGTCCAAAATATATATCTGATCTGCTGACATCATATGAGCCATCATCTGGGTCAAGTTTGCTTTCCACCCAGAGAGTTAAAACTAAAGGACAATCAGTGTTAAGGTTTTTAAAGGATAACTTTATTGCGAAGTAAGTCCAGGTTTGAAAAAGAAAGTTATCCTTTAAGCTCCTTATATCTGGAACAAACTAGCAGAAAACTTCAAGTCTGCTCCAAACCTTATTTCTTTTAAAGTGGCTCTTAAACCTTTTTATTTCCCACAGCTTTCAATAAAGGCAGAGAGAATTTTTCTTTTTTAATATATATTTTGCTGCACATGTATTTTGATACTGATGATGATGATGGAGTGGACAGTGATAATTTCCCATCGACCCCTGTTTGTATCATACTACCTCAAATTCTGTATCCTGTAGTTCATTTCTTTCTTTTTAGCTTGTTCTGTTTCAGTTTCATTTATTTTGTTCTTTTTAGTTTGTTTAAATGTTTCTTTTGCACTTCGCTGTAATGCTTTGGGTGTTTAAGCCCTTTGAGTTGTCTTGTTCATGAAATGTGTTATATAAGTAAGCCTTGCCTTGCCAGCCTTGCCAAGCAATCAGTTGAGAGTAAAGGAAGAAAATAATAAGTGTGGATATGTTTTGTTGAACTATAGGTTTGCTTTCCTGACGTCAGACTTCGTGTTAAATTATGCTCAGAAGCTGCAAGTGGAAGTCTTTGTACTTTAAAAAAAAAAACAGTTTTGTTTGTTTGTTTTGTGGTATTTTTTATAAATAATTTTTTTCCTGAAAAGCTGGATTATTATTCTAATTTGCTTCTTCACTTTAACATGCTTAAACAAGAACAGTGACAGAGCATCATTAATATCAGTGATGTGCATCTAAAGTGGAATTTGTGTTGTTTTAACCCTGCGTAAATGTTTACTGTGAAACAGAATGTTGTACCCGGTGTAGTGTGTAGAATAGGCTTAATGTACAATAACTCCAATCCCAGAACATTTACAGGAGAGAGTGCATTAGAAAAGAAATAATGATGAATGAGGGAAGACGGAACGTGTGATGACCAATTAGAGTATTGTGCAGGATGACACTTGTGTAGCAGGATTTTACACAGAGGTGTTGAGTGTTACAAAGGAGCATGAATTAGTGCTTCCTTCATCCCTTCTTTCAAGCTCATCCCTTCGAACTAATATTATAAAGATGTGCAAGACACGAAGTATAGTTACAGGTATGGAAACAAAGATGTCGACTTGCTGATGAAGACTGTGGATGTGCTAACAAATAAACAAACTCTACACATAATTGTGCAACAGAAGTCAGGCGTCTCAGGAGGATAATCATTTATACAACCAACACAACCAGTGTCTTTTACTGGGCTCCAGCTAACAGCTGTCTCTGTGTCGTCTTCTTCTTACTAGATATGAGCTAAACAATCAACTGAGCCACAGAGGAGTAAATAAACTTGAGCTAATACAGCTGCAACTGATCAATATAACAGCCTTCCGAATCAGTCTGATAAGGAATGCAAAGGGTTCTCTTATTCTTGGAAAACCCATCTTGACTGGGGATGCACCAGCAGGCGTTAAATGTATCTTCAATGCAAGAGTGTAAGAAGCTCATTTCAAGCATATAGCAGAAATTAGGCTTGTTTTATATTAAACTGGGAAAGGAAGATGGTGAAGTAAATGAGAAGATAACCCATTTAAGGCCTGCACATTTTTTTTTTCTCCTTTCCCGAGAAAGGTCAGTGAGTTTAAAGTTCAGATTTTACTCCTGGACTCAGTTTGTGAGTAATTTAGCCTCTGGCTGAAACGTTCTCATGCATCAGAATATAAAACAACTATTTTTCTGGCGTGGAGCACAGGCTGCTGCCAAACACAAACACTGCAACAGATCCTGTGATCAATCTCGCTGTCGTTTGTGTGACTAAAAAACCTGAGCAGGAGGAGAGCATCTGACCCCTTCTGCTGGCTCTCAGTGTGCTATTATTTTACTTTTTTTTTTTTTTTTTTTGCCTTTTTTACACCGGCCCTCTCTGAGCAGCCGTCATGCGTTACTATTTTCCCATTAAATGCCAGCCACTGCGTCTGTCTGCACCAAAAACCATTCACTGCTCACAGCCTTCGACTGATCAGCCGAAATAGAGTAGAGCAGCTGCGCGCGCCAGTGTCACATTTTACTACTGTAGCCTCTACATGTCAGATTACGCGCAGAGCTGCACACCTTTTTGAGCATCTCCGCATCAGTTTGTTTAGCGTGGGGGGAAAGCGGATTTGGGGACCAAATATGTCGAGCGTCGCAGAGGAGTCGATGACATCATGTCTGTGGGGGGAAGATGTAGTTTTGTGCGTCGTGAAAACAGATGCTCGTCTGGCCTCTGCTTGGAGTATCTGATGCGGGGAGGGAGAGCGGGTGAATCGAGGCGACTGTACACTGTGATGTGAACGGCGCGCCTGACACACACACACAGACACACACACACACATACACACACACACAAACAGACACATAGAAGCTTTCGGCTGCTACCTGCCTCTCTTTGAACAAATAGCTCTCTTCCCTCCCCTCACAAGCGCAATGGCGCACTGTGCTGGAACATTTACATCGGTGCAATATCTGCGCAGATGTGGCAGTTTGGTGTGGATACATTTGTCTGAGAGGAAGAAACTGGTTGGGAGGGGGGAAATGGGGTAAAATGTGACGAAATGTTTGTGTAAAAGGAAAAATGCAAATGCAGACGTGTGTATCGCAACAGTGGAGACTGGAAGACGAGCGTAATGGCATCACCATAGTGCCGATTTTTACACCAGTCATGTACACGGGATCGGGTTATACCAGGTGACAGTCAAGAAGAGGTTAGAAGGCTGGCTGGCTGGAAAGAGTGAGAGGAGCTGGAAACACTGTTTTAAACTGAGTTGAACAGATTTTTTTTTTTAAAACGAAACTTAAAGTTTGCCTTACCTCCACACTTGTCCCATCTGAAAGATGTGTATGACTGTCTGCCAGACCCAGACAGAGAGGCGGCAGCACCTGTCTCTTTGAAAACTGGCTGTAGCTCTACGACTACTCAGCCCCTCCACGGAGCCCAGTCCACCCCCAGTGTAATCCTGGACAAACCACCTGAAGCTCAGGATCTGGACCAGAACTGAGGGCACTAACACGAAGAACAGGGTCAGGCCTGACCACAAGAAGTTCTGCTTGTGGTAATAGTCGATGGCCAGCCACAAATCTGTCCCCACGTCCCAGAAGAACACCAGCAGCGCCAGGATGATCCACAGGCAGTCCAGCCAGAGGCGCTCCTCCTGCGGTGGTCGCCCCGTATCTCTCCCCTTCCCCTTCCTCCGGAGGTAATGCAGGCAGGCGCTCCGGCAGCCCCAGTAGCACGAAGAGGTGTTGCAGCAGTGGCAGATGTGGAATGAACTCCCGTCCCGAGTGTCGTCCTCTCCAGTCCCCACCACCTCGTCCAGGTTGTGCAGCTGGGCGAAACCGGTGACGACCCCGCGACCATCGGATTTCGCTGCCATCTTTCCCTCTGATGTTCCCACCTCCTCCGGCTTCCGGGGTTCGTGACGACACTTCCCTGACACCTGTTTTGCACCCCAAATGTTGGAGCCATCTAAAAGCTGGGTGTCCGCGCGTCGCCGTCGCTCACTCTGGCCCCATATAACGCACCGGTGTCGCCACAGACGCAGCGCATCTTTTCTTGCCCTCCACTGCAGATCTATTCCCAACTGCTTCCAATAATCTAGTTTTCAACTTCAGACTATTTCATTTGTAAGTCGAGCATCCAGCTGTGATCGAACAGTTTTTGCCCTTGAATCTATCTCCTGTCCTGCAGCTCAGTTGTTCCCCCTCTCTGCTGCCCGCCTCCAGCTGCAAGCTGAGAACCCTGTGCAGACCGTCCGTCCCTCTGCTGTCCCGCGCCGACGTAATTTATCCCCCACCTCTTCGCTTCACTCACACACAATCACCACATACACGTACACCTCCCATCCTGCTTGGTTGCCATCTAGTGACTCGTTTGACGCTCTTACAGAGGAGGACTGCATGATGAAGATGATGAATACATACAGCCTGCCTCTTTACCACGAAGAGATTTTTTTCCTGTTGTTTGGACTTTTAAAATAGTCATAGAAACAGTTTGGGGATGGTAGACAGAGGCAAAAAACTATGCGGCATTGGTAAAAGGTAACCTGCAAAGAGTTGTGTTGTATAAAAGCTGCCACGTGCCCTTATGAGGGTTGTAAGTGTCCTTTGGCATGAATGTGTAGGCTAATATGGTGACGCGAAAGTACAAACCACACCCATAGCGGACAAAACTTCACCAAAACATCAAGTAGCCTACATACCAATGCATTTAAAGAAAAACACTAATTGAAAGGTTTGTCAAGAGAAGTCAGTCTTCTTTTTAAGAACATGACAGCACAAAATAGCAACGCAAAGTTGCATCCAAACAAACCACGTGATTTCTGGAACAATTTTCCTTAAAACAGACGAAAAGGTGCAGATGTGTCGCCATACAGTGTCAGATAAGTGCCAGAAACAGTATCAGTTGTCAAGTACAGAGGTGGTGGGATGATGGCTTGGCTTGGCTTGTTTTGGAGCAGTTTGTTGCCATCAAGTCCACCACGAATTCCATATACCAAAGTAGCTATCCTCAATATGAGTCATCTGTCTGACAGCTAAAACCGGCTCTTATAACACAACAATAATCCCAAGCAGCGGGAATCCTACAACAGTATAAGTATAAGTGTTGGAATGGTCCAAAGTCTAGACCTCTACCTACGCTGTGCTGGGAATCTAAAGCACAATTGAAGACTGCAACCTCAACGAACTGATGCAACTTTAAATATAAAAGGGACTAAAATTCTCCCTGAACAAAATGAGAAACCAAAAATTAAATAAATAAAACAATACCTTCTATTTGCTGTGCGTTGCTGATGTTGAAAAAGAAAAATGTTTTATCTTCAAAGGTTTGGGATTTTCTTATTCTCTGTTTTATTTCTCTGTTTTCTTAAACTGGAATGTGTTATTTGAAATGTCTTGTTCAGTGTCTGTGTGCTGTGCTCTTTGTGGACACTATATGTGGGGGGAATGATAAGAGCACAAAACAGATAAGCCTTTTGTAAGAAAACAGCATGAAAACAGCATCTATTTAGGCCTACACATTAACACAACAAATGGCAGCAAACCAAGCTTTCTCCACGCATAATATTCTGCAGGAGTGAACAGAGCTAATCTGGGAAACTCGTCTACCAAAACACACGTATGTTTTTTTCTCTGTCCTGCATATGTTTTTTTTTTCAGAGCAGCAGTCGAGGGGTTAAGCATTTGCTGCGAAGTGGTGCTCCCCCCCCCCCCCCTCCCTGAGTTGCATGTGTGAGCAAAGTGCTGGTGAGTCCGCTGCAAGCTCGACGCCTGTGATTAGACTGTGCCCACCGAGCTGCCACGCAGGGTCATATCCAGCGTGAGATTGATTGGTTCATGCTCGCTTCACCCCCGCTGCTCCTCTACGCCGCTCAGCTCTGCCTGTTTGGATTTGATGGGAGCTGTCCAGTGCTGAATCTCGACAACTCTTTTTCTGTCTCACCAAGAGCTCTCTTCAAAAAAAAAAAAAAAAAATGCTTTCCCTAAAACTAGATCTATTCTTAACTAACATTCTCGACTGTCAATGTTTCTCCAAGGGGTGTTCATGTAACACACAATTTTTAACAGCTATATTTGATTCATTTTATAAAGATTCATTTTAGTAACCTGCATATTGTTAACAGTGATAAAAAACAACACTGCTCCTTAAGGTCAGTTATCTGGAATAAAATCTTTAAATGTGATTGACTACACCAGGGGATGTATAAAAAAAAAAAAAAAAAAAGACAGGCTGTATCTTCTGATCAAAGCCTGTTCCATCTGAATGGTTTTCATTTTCTCCTCTTCCTTGGTGGTGTTCAGTCTCCACAAGGCCTTTTAAGAAGTACACAACATGCAAACTCAGGTCTGATGCTCTGGTGGTCAGAGAAGGCCGGTAAACTGGTTATTTTGTAGCCCATGAGAGAAATTTGTAGAATATTGAAGCAGGAATAAGGCAGGAAGGGCTTTCAAGGAAGAGATGAGGCTGGTTAAAGGAAGAGTGCGTATGATTCCCACCCATGGACAAGAAATCGAGAGACCGGCTCCACTTCAAATGTAAATTCTGCATCCAGTGAGCAAATCAATGATGCATTGTGGGTAAGGCTATTTTAGGTTGCAGACTTCAATATAAGCTGTAATGACAGGTAAATGTGTACAGTTTTCTCTCTTTTTCTGTTAGTATTGGCGATGATGCAGAAATAATAACATCAGGTTGCTGTTTATTTTAAATAATACCAGGAGTCCAAGTTATTCCCCTTATTAGTGAAAAGATAAAGATCTAATATATCTTTAAAGATCTGTGAGTGTATTGCATAACACTAAATCTCAGCTTTGTTTTTTCAGTTGGAACCATCAGTTGTTAAGATAACGAAAAGAAAGTGCTTAAAAGTTTACCCTGGCAGAATTTTTTAATTTCTTGGACATTTTTCTTTCATTTTTAAATAGAAAATGTCCTTACCCAAACACTTATGAGTGAAAAACAATTCTTACCACCTTATATCCTCTGAAAAATTACCAAGAAATGACATATTCTGACTTTCGTGGTGGTGCTATGGTTTCTGCTAGCATTCATAATATCAGCAGTTCAACCCAAAGTGTCTCCACATGTCAAAGTCTGCTTGACATCAACAGTGAACCCCAGCAGCAAAACATCAGTAGAGGTTCTCAGGCTAAGCAGACATACTAATTTCATGAGCAATGTTGGTGAAGATGTGGCACATGATGGGAAATCAGCACATGATATTCTCTATACTGTTCCAGTGTGGAATTGACTGCCTTGCCAAATGGAGCAAACATGTATTTTTAGCAGAGCAGAAAAAAGGAAGGCTTCTGGTACAATTTTTTGAACCCACAGAATACTTGTTATGTATAAAACATGGGTTTTTTTGTTGTTGTTTTTGCAACATAAGTGTTTACACTAACAGGTGCAGAGGATTTCAAGGAGAAAATGCATGTTCCGCATGTTAGAATAAGATATGTCAGAGAATAGAGAATAGAGAATCATGTTGGAGTGCTATGATGCACATGGCATGTGTGACATGAAAACCTGTCATTTTTAAAGAGAATTTGAGATTTATAAACTTTTACAGTATTTCACTTGGTGGTGGAGGGCAGTAATTATAGCTCTTGTTGAAGAAAATAGCAACATTTAGAAGCACCAGCATCACTTGATAAGCTTGATTAAAGCAATTGATCAAAGCTATATAAAATAATAAAAGAATCTGACAGAACAGTTTTAGCATTGCCACCAGTTTGGTGAATTATTAAATAGGCTTTTCAAACTTTCATAGCCAAAAAAGCAATATTTCCTCACAGATTTTGGTATTAAGACTCTGCACCCACATTTCAGTCATCATCTGCCTTGACAGACTAGTCTGATTCACTGGACATGCCCGAAATAACATGACAAACAGGAATTACAACAAACAAATCACACTTTAGAACATGAGGTGAAAGGAAAGCTGTGAATCAGAGATGAAATTGTCTTAATCAGGAACTGAATGAAAGGCTTGCGTGAGTAATGGTGTGGGTACTAATTATCAGAGCCAAAATTCCCCAGACTGTTCCAAAATGTTCTGAACTCATCGATAAATGTCAAAATTTGATCTATAAAGTGACGTCAGGGAACATTTTGTGACACAGGTTGTCGTTCATTGACGTCTGGGGAAAACTCAATGGAAAATGCGGTTTTTTATATAGAAATACTTTCTTTAAATTTCTATTCAGTTTATTACATTTAATTTGATATCATGTCTTCTGCACATGTAATGCATAGGTTTTTTCTCTCTTCTCAGTCTAGATAGTTAATAATCTCCACTTAGTGTATTTGTCCAAGCTCTCAACTGTTTAATCTTTCTTTTGAATCACAGATGAAAGGCCTTAATTCAGCTTAGATAGCAACAATGGTTTCCAACATTCAGCTGAGCCTTGGTGTCTTTGCAGAATTCTCTATTACATGGGCTGGAAAAAAACCCAGGTACAGCCGTCTATGAAGCTTAGATAGACACACACACACTTATTATGTTGTTAGAGATTTTTAGAGTAAACCGGCCCACTGAAGCCTCAGCCAACCCATCTGCTTTTGTTCTTCTACTCCTTCCAAAGTGTTCACCTCGTTAGGGAGTCAGCCATTCAAGGTTGATGTGTGTTCTTTCATGTGATTTGGGATCTCGGTGGGCTGGCGTCTCACTATACTGAGAAATAAGACAATATCCACTGGCAGCTGCTTTTTCATGCTGCAAGCGCTTTCTCTAAAGAAAACTTCCAGCTGTGTTAAAGGACGGCAACCCATTTATGATCTTTAAAGCTAGACTCAAAGAGTAATGTCCCCTTCCTGCCAAGCTGGTCATCTTTCCAATCTTGCTAAGACATAACAACAGGTCTATTTAATCTCTGAAATAATTTGACTTATTTTGTAGTCTCAAGAGTTAAAATATTTGCTCTATTCATTTATTTTTCTAAATGCATAGTCTATTCAAAGCCACACAATAAAGGACTGGTCTCTTTGGATTCCCTCTGATAGCATTTCTCTCTGACCAAATGTTGTCTGTCTGTCTACATACTGTAAATGACAGCAGCTGTTTAAACAGCCTTAAGACTTGGATTTTGGCACCATTTGCTCAATGGTTTGATTTACTGATGCCGTGTGATGCTGCTTCCATTTAAGAACACACTGGAAGGCTGTTTTAAATAAAGAGCAGAATGCAAAGCTTTGCAAATAATTTGAAAGATACAAAATGAAATTCTGTCTCAGTGTTATGCGTATTTATGTGTAGGATCAGTCTGAATTTCCTGTCAGTAATTCATGGTCGCTCTCCTCAAATTAATCAGTTATTGTGCAGAACTTCATAGGCTGTTAAATCCATTGAAGATCCTGCAGAGCTGCAGATTAAGTTTCCCTGCTCTAAATATTTATAGTGTTAAAAAGGTCTAGACCTAGAGCTTGGGGACACCAATTAAACACCCAGAATCTTTTACGGAGCCTAAGTCATGTCCTCATGGTGCAAGTGGTTAGGCACTGTCATTCTGAAATAGGTCAAACTTTCCCTAAAAGAGCCATCAAGGTGGCAGGTGACTAACCGTGTTCATTGACAGTGATTTTTAAACATACTCCTGAGCTCATAAAATATTTATTTTAGAACAATTTATTCAAAGGTCCAAAGAAAACAACAATTTAATTATGTTTTTCATTTTGTGTTGACCACAGACAGTCCCTCTGGACTCTCCTAAATCTTTCAGCGGTATAATGTACCATTTTGGGACAAGAATCATAACATTTTCTTCTTTATTAAAAAATTGGATTGTGTAATTTTTACAACCAGCAAACATCAACCAAGATATATATATATATATTTTTAAAGATATATCTTTTTTGTTGTTGTTGTTTGTTTTAACATGTGATTTCTTCAGCACCAAATTGTATCTCTTAACATGATCATCTGCCGTGATGAAATTCTCTGTGATGACTAAAAATGTCTCACAAATGCTGCAATGTCACCACCTAGTGTCCTTTACAAAAAGCAATGGCTCACACAACATGTAGTTACCTAAATTAAGTTTAATAAGAAAGACCTTAATGTCAAAACAAAACATAAAAAATACCTGCATTATGTTTTCAAGTAGCCTGGATTACATCCTAAATCGTGATTTTCCTGTCAATTACACTTCCCTCCAGAGACAATTTTTGGTCATATTTGAGGAAAAACCCTCCCATATAATTCAGTATATGAATATAAAGCGCACTCTGGTATCAAACAAATCCAAAGTGTTGAAGTCTACAAAATCCACATCATGCAAATTTCGTGCAATTAATCGCAAAAGTAAATTTCATGGTTTTATCTGTTTGCCTCATTGTCCAATTCACCTGTACTGTGTTGTTTAAAAAGGCTAATTTAATATGATTATTTGTCTATAGTATTAACGTACAAATACCATTAAAAAAGAGAGTAAAGCTGACTGCTTTACCATTTATTTATTTATCTATTTTTTAAAGAAAAACCTCGTCTTCTATGCAAAGTGTCCGGAGCAAAGGTCCAGAACTAAACATCACCGGTCGGTTGTTTCCAATCGGTGTGTTTTTGCCAACGTACCAGTCTCGCCTAAAAACGTATAAAGGATTATCAGGTACGATAAATCTATTTGTCTATTTATCACCGGTGAAAACGTTCCTGATTTCTCCCTGTATTTCTGCTGTAACTAATGTTGACATTACTTTATGAATTTTGAAATGACGATCATTTAATAAATGAATTATCCCATCTTTGTTACAGTTAGCCCGTTAGCTAACGTTAGCCATTTCATTTCCTGAAACAAGCTAACTTTACTCAGCTAACATATTCCTGCTTTCATTCTTTTACTGACAGCTTGCTTAATATTTTTATTTTTATTTTCCCAGCACACCATATTAAAAGAAAATCAATTGCGTTGTTCATAGAAATGTCCCAGTCCCTCCTTATTTCTGCCTGTGTGTATCTGGGATGTCTCTTTTCTGCCTGGTCAGATCATGGAGTTCGCAGAGCTGATAAAGACACCCAGAGTGGACGGAGTTGTCCTGCACCGACCCTTCATGCCCACCGTGGAGGGGACCCTTTGTTTGACCGGCCATCACCTGATTCTCTCCTCCAGACAGGACAACACAGAGGAGTTGTGGCTCCTTCATTCAAACATTGACTCCATTGAAAAAAGGTGATATTGTTTTTATTTTAGGTGTTTCACAACTTTTCCCTTAATGTTTTATATGTGCTCCTATGGTCAAAGAAAAAAGGGGGTTATTTATAAAGGGATGGGATGCAGGTGAGCTGGTTATTCATAGGCTGAAATGATTTTGCTATAACAGGGAGGAAGTTTAGTCAGGATGGAAAGATATTGATTATGTAATTTGAATGCTACTTATCTGCATCATACTTAATCTTTAGACTGCAACATTTTTGATAGTGTCCATTCAACTGATCCTTTTCCTTTGCCTTAATAGAAAATGTTAAGATGTCAAGAACAGATATGTGAGGCTGCTTTACAAAGTTTGGATTGAATGGGAGTAGATCATATTTACATATTCTTTGCACTACTAGCTACATACGACACATTTATACAGCACTGATTACATGCATAGATTTTTATTAATTTATTTTATCTTTTGTATGCATAGCTAGCAATTAAGGGTTTAAGAATTTGCAACTAAACATTTTAATGTGTGGGCAGGAAGAACTGGGGTTCAAGTCATTGATCAAATGGTTATTGGAGCATCTACTCTTCCCACCTGAGCCTCTGCTTTGGAGCCCAGCCAAATGTAAACTCATCACAATGCAAAAAAAAAAAAAGAAAAGCCACATAGCATAGCTTTGAATTTGGTAGAAGGCGTGTTGTCTTTCTATGTCGGGTTGTCCACTCTTAAACAGAAACTGTATGTAGTTTCTTTTGGTTGTCATGAGGAGGGCTGCACGTCCAGGTTAAGTATTGAGCATCGTGGCCGTAAGAACAAGGTCTGAATAGTCAAATCAACAATGATTATTTATGGTGCTGTGAAGGACACACATGTTCTGCCTTGAAGTGATTAGTTATGGACATTTTGCCCTTTTGTTGGCCATCAGTCACCCTTACATACAGTACACACTCGCTACAGTGCTTCCCTTTTAAACCCAATATGACCCTTTTCTTTTAGATTTGTGGGATCTTTGGGAAGCATCATCGTCAAATGCAAAGACCTGCGGGTGATTCAGCTTGACATCCCTGGTATGGAGGAATGTCTCAACATTGCCAGCTCTATTGAGGTAAAGGGACTAAATATTACCTAAAAAAAAAAAAAAAAAAAAAAAAAATATATATATATATATATATATATATATATATAAAACCACTTTTTCATCTTTTTTCTCATCATCTGATGAAATATTGAATATGTTTCTCTTTCTGTCAAGGCTCTGTCCACACTTGATTCCATCTCCCTCATGTATCCGTTCTTCTACCGGCCCATGTTTGAAGTCATAGAGGATGGATGGAACTCATTTCTCCCTCAGGATTGCTTTAAAGAGTTGGAGTCGATGGTATGGATGTGATTAGTGCTGATAAACTCTGACTGTGATGTCAGATTATAATTCAGCAAGTCCAGGACTGTGAGTCTGTTCGGCTTCATTAACATGAGACTTTCCTCTCTCAGACAGATGAGTGGAGACTGAGTGAAGTCAACAAGGACTTCAGTGTGTGTCCGTCATACCCCCCTCTAGTGGCAGTCCCTAAAGACATTGACGATGACTCACTGAAGAAAGTTGCTAGTTTCCGTCACGGCGGCCGCTTTCCAGTACTCAGCTACTATCACAAGAAGAATGGCATGGTGGGCATGTGGCAAATAATCTAATCTTTGCTTTTGTTTCTTTGCGCTTCATTTCACAGCATTAAAAATGTTTTTCAAGACCTTAAATCGCTTCCCCTTTTTAGGTGATGATGCGAGCAGGGCAGCCACTGACAGGAACCAACGGGCGACGATGCAAGGAGGACGAAAAGCTGATCAATGCTACTCTGAGACCAGGAAAGCGGGGATACATCATCGATACGCGCACCATCAACGTTGCTCAGCAGGCCAAAGCTCGAGGCGGGGGGTTTGAGTCTGAGGGAAACTACCCACAGTGGAGGAGGATCCACAAGGCCATTGAAAGGTGAGCAGTTCCTGCAGGATTCTTGTAAACTTCTGTGTTGATTAGTTGCATATGAAGAAAAGAAGCAAGTGGTTTCTGCAATGTGTGATATTTTTAAAAATCTGTTTTTTTCCAGGTCTAATGTGCTCCAGGACAGCCTGATTAAACTAGTGGAGGCATGCAGTGATCAGTCCCACAGTATGGACCGCTGGTTAAGCAAGCTAGAGGCCTCCAACTGGCAGACTCATGTCAAGGAGATCCTCACCACTGCCTGCCTGGCTGCCCAGTGCATCGACAGGTCAGGGACTCCTTCTGCTCTGGTATCAGGACTGATATGCGCCGACTTAGAAAAGCAGGTAACATTCTCTAAATCTATGATCATGTGTGTGTGTCCCAGGGAGGGAGCATCAGTGCTAGTTCATGGAACAGAAGGGACGGACTCGACTCTGCAGGTGACCTCCTTGGCTCAGATCATCCTTGATCCAGCCTGCAGGACTATCAAAGGCTTTCAGGGCCTGGTGGAGCGAGAGTGGCTCCAGGTGAGCTTGGCTGAGCTTTAACGCAATGCCTAACGTGTTTTTATTGCTGAGTATAAAAGTAGGGATGCGCAATATAATCGGCCCCCTATCGGTATCGGCCTATATCGGCCTTAAAACTGAGTATCAGACATCGGCCACCCCACCAATATTTAACCAATATTTAACTGACCACCCTGCTGTTTCTAAAGTCTAAAGAAAAAAAATAAAACCTTCTTCTTCTTCAAAACTTCTTTTTTACAGACTTAAAAACTTGTAAAGACTAGGGGTGGGAAAAATATTGATACACTGAAATATGGTGGTATTTTCATTTGCTGATATCATATTGACATTTAAAAACAAGGTATCGATGTATTTTACTAATGAAATCTCGCAATATTTAATCATTCTGTTACGAAATCTTGTGAGAATTCATGAAATATCGTAAGATTTTGTAACAGAACGATGAAATCTCACAAGATTTTGTAAGCGTATTGATATTTTTTCCAGAAATGGATAACAAAACTGCTATTTGCAATGACTGGTTATTCTTTCAGCTTTGATATCCATATCGATATTGGTTATCGGCCACATGAGTTTTAAAATATCGGCATATCTGATATCGGCCAAAATTCCAATATTGTGCATCCTTATATAAAAGTGTGTAATGGGGAATCTCAGTTCAGTGCTGATGTTGAAAGTTTTTTCTTAACGAAACAGTGTTTGCTACAGTTCAGTAACAGAAACATCCAACAAGGATCTTGATTTCTCTTTGGGCATCGTTTTAGTGTTTACCTTCATTGCCTCTATTTGCCTTCTCGATGATCTTCCCAGGCAGGGCACCCGTTCCAGCAGCGCTGCGCCCAGTCTGCCTTCTCCAACAGCAAGCCTCGTCAAGAGGCCCCCACCTTCCTGCTCTTCTTGGATTGTGTGTGGCAGATCCTTCACCAGTTTCCCTGCTCCTTCGAATTTAGTGAAAGCTTCTTAGTGCTGCTGTTCGAACACGCCTATGCCTCTAAGTTTGGTACTTTCCTCGGCAACAGTGCAGCCGACAGGTAAGTTCGAATAAACTTTTGCTGGACTGCTAGCTCATGTCGGCCTCAGCTCTTAATCAAAAGCAAACAGTCTTCCTCAAAATTATTTATACTCTCCAGTTAAAGAAGTAAAAAATTGTCTGTCAATAAAATAACTTGAAATGGACAAAAGTTTTAATAAAAAAAAAAACTATGAAAATCATGACACTGATTTTGAATTGTGGTTCAACAGATATATTAATAACAAACACACACAAAAAAAAAAATTAAACAAACTTGACAGGGCTCCCTCTTTTGTTGAGCAACACTTTTAGGCAATCAGGTGTTTTCTGTATGTTCAGAAAGACTTTTACTCCGTTAACAGATATTTTGGTCCACTATTCATGGGAAAGGTGCTCTAATGTGTCTCGGATAGTTTTGTTTGGGTTTTTGGTTGTTATTTATTTCATTAAATTATAATTTTGTGTATTTATTATTAGTTTCCTGTTATTTGAATTACTATTGTGAATTTAGCCTTTTTTTAGTTGGAGGGCATGAATAATTTTGTGGACGACTGTATGTGTTTTTATTCGTCTGTAAGATAAAGCAAACAACTTTTGGATGATATTCCCCCTTTCTTTAAGAAAAGTGAATTATCACTCTTTGAATATCCTAACGAGTTTTCAAACAACACATACCTAGTGTTCTTTTCAGAGTCAGCTTTTTTGCCAAGTATGTAAACACATACAAGATTTTTTTTTTTGCCAGCAGCCGTTGACTCTCTAGTAAGAAATAAGACGATGAAGGGGCAGAAAAACTTTTGCAGTAAATAAAAGGCTTACAGTTCAGAATGAGGAACTCTAGATCTGAGAGGCAAGTTTATGAAGCAGACACACAGAACTAAAGACTGCAGTACCGAGGCTGTCATCTGCATCTTAAAGCCACCTCCATGTTACAAGGTGGCTGTTCGAAAAAAAAAATCATTTCCTGTTCTTGTTGGTTAATCAAACACCCTTTTCCCTTCATACAGGGCCAGGCTGTCTCTGCCTGAGAAGACCGTTTCCCTTTGGTCATGGGTGAATCGACCACAGGAGCTGGAGCGTCTCACCAACCCGCTCTATGAGGCCAATAGTCTTGTAATCTGGCCCTCTGTGGCCCCTCAGAGCCTCCTGCTGTGGGAAGGTAAACAGCAAACAACATGCAGTGGCTCAGATTTAAAAACAATAAACAGCAGAAGCTCACTCTTGTAGAAAAAAAGTGAGCTCAAAATATTCTTTGGAGCATTTTAAAGACCCACAATGGAACTTTTAGCTTCGTACCTGTACTGTGAGCTCACTCCAGCCAGTTAAAAACTTATGTCCCTTCCTTTTTTCCTCTTCCGGTTGCGGTGCATGTTCAAAACACCGGTTCTGCTGGTACATATCTGTTTGCTAGCACATGATGTGGTGCTGCAAACAATAGTCAGCTGCAACGTCAGGGCCCCGTCGCGGAAGCAAAAGTTACATAGTGCAGTTTCTGAGCCTCAGGACGCCGCTGGGCAGTGACGGCTTACAAATGTGCATAATGAATGTTGATGTGCCATCAAAACGAGTCAGAAATGCATATTTTTAAGGTCTCAAAGTTACGTTGTGGGTCGTTAAAAATGTTGAATAGAGTTCAGTTCACAATAATTCTAATAGTACACTTAAATTGGTGGAAATGAGCAAAAAACTGATGAATGAGCTTACATGGATTTAAGATCAGATTTCAGGCAAGTAACTATCATTTGAAAGGCTGAAACGCATAGATATAAGAACAGGAGTAGAGCCCATCACTCCTGATAAAAGTAAGTGATACAGAAAAACTGTTCTTTTAATTTCATGTCATTTCATTTACATGTGGACTTCTTAAGGTTTTCTCATCTTTGATGAATGTAGTGGATGCTTTGAATTTAAATTGATAAGTATGTAAGCTAATAGATTGCCTTCCACAGCGGCCTCTATTAATGCTTTAAAAGATAACATCAGCTACATGATTATATTTCTGATCCAGACATTCTGACAACCCCCCCAGAAGGGGGCACTATTGATTTTACCATTTAATCCCTTCTCAAACAGAGTAATAAGTAAAATTAGCGAGCCATTAGTAAATACTGTAACATGCAGGTAACATAAAACACCACATTTTGTGAAGAAAAAAAAGATTCAAACTACAATGGAAAAAACAGTTAGCTACTACTTCACTATAAGAGACAAAGAAGACAGTGTCCTTTCAACTTAATATTAAACTTTGCAAAAACATTTTGTACAGATTCGGTCTGAAATGTTCGGCAACCTGACGTCAAACATTTCCTGACGTCTGTGTCGTGGTGAACATTCAGTGAGAGCCTGCCTCATAAACCTTTCAATGAAGCCATTTCAGCATTGCTTCTTATGGGCTGAACTCGAGGCATACATTCACTGACACCTGAGTCTGCGGGTGGCCAGCGATCATATGCAAGGCTAATCTTAGTCCGGCAGCACACTCGCAGACTTGGCTGCTGATACTCTTTTACACAATGCAGTCACAAGAGCCAGCAGTGCTGTCATTTCAAAGTGAATACTGACACATCATATGTATCAGGACTTGGCTGTCTTTATATCATAAAAAAGGTTGTGAAAATGATTTCTTGTAAATTGACCATAGCAAATGTTTTGTGCTTTAATGTATCATACAGACTGAGAATTTAATGTTTCTTAAAGGAATTAATTTCTCAAAAAGATTCATTACACATTATAGCATCACTTTGTGAGCTTAAAGCTGAAGGAGTTTTCTATAAGTTTGTTATGCAGTATAAAGAAATGCTATATGTTGCTAATCTCAGGTGTGTAATCAATAGCCATATTCCTTTTCTGCTTTTTTGCATTCATTAACCTGTTGTTGACAATTGCACTTAACTTTTTCAGCTCTGAGCCTGAGAGATCACACAGCTCTCCCGAAGCCCTGGGCTCCACTCTGACTCCATCAGTTTCATAAGATTTATAGCAACTAACTTTATGAACTGTTGCTTCATTTTAACCAACTTTTATTTCTTCTAATATAGGGTCCATTCAAGGGCAAATGGGTGGCAAATGACAGGTGGAAAAAAAAATCTAGGGGTCTGTTTTACTTGTCAGGATGGAAAACATCAAGCAAAGAGCAAAGTAATTTTGACTCCCCATTTCCAGGTTACAGCAAATGCAGCATGGCTGGAAGTGAGAGGAGATGAAGATGGGGAGGCTGGATTGAGATGGGAGTGTGATATGCTTACCCTCTGATGCTCTCTGACCTTAGTTGACCCTATTTTGTGCGGGTTGTGACTTTCATGTTCTCTGATCCATTTAAATTAAAATGGGACTCAAGTTTTGGCTTCACAAATGAAAAGCTGTAGAGGTTTTGCGGGAAACCCATTCTTAGGCATGTTGTAAAACAGTTGGGGGATGGTAGGATGGTCACAGACGAGGGATCACTGGGTTCAGGCAGTTAGTGTCGGGATCTCCGTTACTGCCTGAAGTTTTAGACTTGTGCAGTCATTCCAGATGAAAAGGACACAGACATGTGAGAACTAGCTGGCGAACGTGACTCCTGCTTACAGAGCACTTTCCCTGAAAATGACCCACATCTCTGGGTCAACATATAAGAGCCCATTGAGGATTCTCAGTTTCGGATGTGAACGTTCACAGGCTGCATCAAATCTTATAGTGTCACATAAATATGGACATAACCAATTCTTGTATCTCATCTTTGTAAGTAACCTAAAGACGATTTTGTTGTCTTTAATTATGGCAGTATAGTAAAAGCCTTCAGTCACACTTGAAAGGTTTGCTTCTTGACAAACCTGCTCTCATTTTCACCATCAAGCCGTTTCTGAATAGTGCTACACATTCCAGACATACTACCAGTCTCTGAGTACGCCCCACACCCACCATCGTGATCCCTGTTTTGTAACACTGCTTGATGTCAACTCACGTTAGTTTCTGTTTCACCAGCCTTCATTCAGTGCTGCTTTGAAGGGGCCTACGACGTCATCAGAGTTTCACACTAGTTCTCAAAGTAAATAAAGGGAACTCAATCAAGATCTGGAGTTTTAGCTGATTCCTCTGTACATAGAAGTTTTTATCTGCTTATACTACCCTTTGGTAAACACAGTAAAATCAAATCCTGGTAGAAGCACCTCCATGTGACATGCAAAACCGTTTATTTGCAGTATTTTCAGTTATCCATCGCTCACGGTGCTCTCCTCTTCTGTTACAGGAGTTTTCCTGCGCTGGAATCGCTCCTCCAAGTATTTGGATGAGGCTTACAGTGAAATGGTGCATATAGTTGAATATAACAAGGAACTGCAGAACAAAGTTAACAGCCTGCGCAGGCAGCTGGCCCAGCTGGAAACAGAAGACCCCCTGTTACATACCCCAGAGTGAGAGACAGACAGAAATCATTGATAGGTAGCAAGCTGGTGAAAGAAGGGGGGAATGTCTGCATGAGTAAATACAAACTAATTAGACATTTCAAAACATAATCAAATTTGATCTCTGTGTTTTTTTATTTAATTATTATTCACACGGTAAACGGCTTAATGGATTCAAAACATGCATTTTACCATGTTAGTAGCAGCTACAGAAAAATTTTTCATCTCCTTGTTCTTTCATATTCGCTTACATTCACAACTGCATGAACAAAGAAAAAGCTTATATCCATGAAATCAATTTCATTAATTCCCCACATTCTCATACTTCATGTCATTTGCAGACATGGATATCTTCACAATAAGTCCCCTTTCCCCCTTTATCTTGCGTATGTTAGTGATTCATCTTTTTGTTAACCATCCTGCTGAATGTATATGGCCCTGCAGAGTAACTATGGCAACAAATGGGGTGCTACTAAGGCATCACATGACTGCGGCATGCTGAGATGAAGTGCGTAGGATGGGTCATCACCTGCTGTCCTGTATGAGGGAGTTTTGTATAATATATATCGGGCTAAAGTACAGAGTCGTTTATGTTTATCAGATCATTCCAAAACATTCTGATAAGTAGCCAGAATCTGCTGTTTAATCATAAATGACCGATTTAATTCAGCGAAGCTGTTAACATTCCAGCTTCATTATGCATAAAAAAGGGTGTGATGCAGGAAAAATATAAGGATGGTTCTGAAGGACTCATTGTATGGTGATGGGTGACACTTGACTGGGTTTATCTGTTGCTTCTGTTGCGTTTTGGTCTTTAAAGTTATCTGGGATTTTTATTCCGTTACATTATGATAAAACAACATATCTGAGTTTTATAGTTTAACCTTCAGAACTGATGCACTTTTTGTGGAAAGCATGCATATTTGTTTCTATGTATCAGATGCTTGCAGAGCCATAATCCGTTTTAGAAACACACTGATCTGATCCTGTGAATAGTTTTGAGGCATGCAGCTGTTGCCATGCCAGACTTTGATGAAATAAATGAGCACTGATGACACAGTCATTCTCTCCTGGAAATGTTCCCCATTTTTGCATCCACTATAGTCATTTTCACATCAACCCAGGACTCATCATGGCTAGTTGGTGGTCAGCTAAGCCACGTAAACAGTACAAATGTTTCAAACCCTGCAATTGAAATGACATTCAACACAGCTGCACTTCAGCATTTAAAGCTTGTTTTTCTGTGCTCTCCATCGCGATGCAACTCGGAAAGCTTTACATATCCCACTGGGTATAAAGATAAAATACTGTATTAATCTTTGACCAGTTTTCCGTGTTTGTGAGTAAAATAAATGTGTCATCTCTGCTTGTTTAAATTTAATCTCAACATATTAATTCTGCTTTGCTTCAAGTGTATTAATCACACTAAACTACTTTAAACTACACTGAAATGAAAAAGTTTACATGTGCATTCAAGGTGTGTGCTTTAAATCGTTACCTTCAGCCTAAATGAAAGTTTGCCATGATGCTTTGTATGTGTGTGTTAATGAACTAATGAGTTCAACAAGATGTAAAATGTTGGATAATTACACAAATGTATGCTTGCATTATAAATCTAAATTATTTTTGTTTGGTAGAAATATCAGCAAGAATATTACTGCAGTCCAGACAAATATTTTTTTTGTTGTTGTCGTGCTTATCAACTTTATGCAATGCCTTACTGTAAACAGACTTAATGATAAACTTGTATGTACTTTTGTAGCTGATAACCTGAAGCTTGTAAAAATCTATGACTGCTCAAGAAATTTAAATGTTTTCAAGTTTTCATGCCATTAAAGTTACATTTTCAAAAATTTAATTTGGATTAGCTTTTTCTTTTTACAGTACAATATCTACAAATGTAAATAACATTCAGTTTGCAATAATTATAAGTACATGTTGATCATAGAGTGATGTGTTTATAAAGACGGTGCTAATTTATCTTTTCAGATTAAGAAATATTTTACACAATCTTGTACTGGGGGAAAGACGCAGTGGAGAGATTACAGGGAATTACCTCTTTCTGACAGAGATAACTGCTGGATTTCTCTGGATACACAGACTGTAAATGACAAGAAAACATCAGCTAGCATGAGGCGGTTGAAAGAGGAGGAAACAGAAGCAGAACAGGGTTTTATTGCTAAGTTTTCATGTACAGAGAATTTGTTTTGGGAGGTGGTGAATATGGAGGCGGTTGGAACCGGGGAGAAAGTTAAGAATATAAGGTGTGGGGATGTTTTGTGTTTTTACTGTGGGGGTGTTTGATTTGAGGGGAGCCTTGATGAGGTGCATAGAGGAAGAGACTGTTCTTCTGGCGTGAGGTTTTGGTCCAGATGGACCGCAGTCACGGTGGCAGCAGGGTATCAGAGAGTGATGGAGGAGGAGAGGATGGTCCCTGATGGAGGTGAGGTGCACGTCGCCCGGACATTGCTGCCACGGAAAGTACAGCCTGTGCTGGGCCCTTTTAATGAATGGAGTAATTGTTCTCCCCCCACGTCAGGCCCTGAGAAATGATGGTACCCGGGAAGCGGCAGGACTCTGCGGTTGTTCCTGGGGAATCATGCAGGGTGATGGAGGGAGGGGCTGTGCTGTTCCTGAAGTCTACAGTCATCTCCGCTGTCTTTGCAGCGTTGAGCTCCAGGTTGTTTCTGCTGCAGGTCACCAGCGGGTCGGCCACAGACTCATCCCCACCAGAGATGAAGCTGATGAGGGTGGTGTTGACCACAAACTTCAAGAGTTTGACAGACTGGTGACTGGAGGTGCCAGCCACATTCGAGTTTATTTGAACTTACTTCTGTCTATTACTGTACTTCTTCCTTATGCTTTAAACTACTTTGTTGAAGTTACACTCACAGAAGATAAAGTACCTAAACTGTACTTCAGGGATACAGAGACTTGCTCCTATAGTGGCACCCTCAACAGTGAATAGACTACTTGTTTGTACCACTACAGTTTGTCCCTTATAAAGACCAATAATGTAATTCTGGGAACTGTCTCCTTGTACCCTAATTTAAAATGAGGAAAATTTTCCCACCACAGCACAAATAGATGACAATGCTTTTTCTCCTTCACACATATTAACATCCCAATGAACACACCAGAGACAATGTGAGATTTAGTTTTTTGTCCCAGGACACTTAAACATGCTATAATACTTAAGCACTGAGGCTGAGAGGAAGACGCTGGGGAGGCTGGCAGACAGTTGGCTGCCCTTTGCTCCCCCTGGATGACATTGTGGCTACTGGATGTGTGTCCAGAGCGCTCTCCCATTCTGGCCACCACCTGTTCAGTCTGTAATTCTCAGGAAGGAAGTACAAAGACTTCCTTTATACCTCCACATGAACAAACTAAAGAACAGTTTGTACTCCGGAACAGTCAAAATATTTAACAATCACAAATCCCTGTGAATGTTAGAGTTTGTAAAATAGTTTGTTTTAAGAGCAATTTTAGTAATCATTGTATAGGATTTATTATTTATTCTCTGTTTTCTGCATTTTATTAAGTTTGTAACAAGTTTTGTTTGTCACATTGTGACACTTGTTTGTATTTTTCATTGTGTATGTTTTATCTTTCTTGGTTTTGAATGCACCTTCAGTTGTGATGTTTTAATTGTACAGTCATCTCATCTCATATTTGCAAATATAAACTATGCTGCCATGTTCTTTTTGGAGGGAAGATGCTTTCTCCCAGATACAAATCCAAACAAGTCACACTTGTTCATTCTTATTCTAATTGGACAGCCAGTAACTTTAGCCTGAAGCCTGTGAAGTCTGAGGCTTAGTTGTAGTTCACCTGTTATGGAACTGAGGTTGCATTTACTTGCCCATACCTGTTCCATAAAGGTAGGCTAGAATGTAATTATCCAGGATTAGAGAATAAGATTGGGCTTGACCAAACCTTGTTGGAGCATCTTAGCTTACTAACTGGTTTCTCAAACACCAATCCATACTGAATCCTACTGACTGCACGCTAATGACAGTCTGGGTGGACTACATTGGGTGGGATTTCCTCCCTCTAATGTTGTGACTACAGTTACTGATATCTCAGTTTTGTGAAACAGCCCTTAGGTAAGGACCACTTTTTAAAGACTTTGATCTTTTTTTTTATGTCCTGATATGCAAACCCCAAAGGAGGGTGCACTCTTTTCTTCTCATGAACTAAATGTTGCACAACCTTGATGCAGTGTGATAGAGGAGGAGCTTTCCATTACTGCTCCAGATGGTATGGAACTCAATTTCCCCGTCCTGTAACAGCTTGTTCAGAAAATAGTAAACAGTGTCCCAGCCGCCGTGCCACAGGTATTCCTTCGGCTGTGACCAAGCAATCACCTGATGAGGAATAAATAGTCAGGGATCAGATGATGTTTACAGTTCTACCTCCCTGCCATCACTTTCATGTATGTTACATTGCGTGTGTGTCCTTGTTTTGATTTATGGCTGAACAGGACAGACTATGTGCACTGCATTTGTATTTGGGTTTTCTTTTTGTTAAAATTATGGTACTTTCGAAGAGAAAAGGTCTGAGCTTATTTTAGTATCATCACTGAGCTCTCATCTCTCAGTTTGCAGGGATCATCTTCCAGGGGAGGACTACCAGACTGAGGTTATAAAAGTTCACCAGCATAAGGCAAAATAAGCCTTTGATTCAAGGCAGCGGATGCAATTTGGGTTTCCCTCTGAGGTATTTGGGACTGTTTTCTTATTAAGAAAATTAAAGAAGGAAAAACAAGGTGAATAAAAAGCGTGCCAGTTTATGCATTAACTTGTCTTTGGACCATCCCCATATCTACTGCAAACAAACCCCAAAAACAAACAGAGGGCGTTTGCACACATCTTTCATTCACAAGAAGGATTACAGCAATGAAAGTACAGCCGAAATGATCTGGAGCTCAGGACCTTTTGGAACCGATTCCTTTCATTCGAAGGGTCTGATTACAAGGTTGCATCTGACTTTCACTTTGTTTTGGCTCATGTGGAGAAGAGCAGCTTTTGAAGTGAGGCACTGACTTGGTAAAGTAATGGTGTATGCCCACATTTGACTTTTGCTACAGAGGTTTCACTAACTATTATCTGTCCTGCTATTAAATACATGCAACATTTCAGTTGCGCTGTTTGTGGACAGATTTGACTTCAAAATATTTTTCAAGGGGAACCAAAGTATCCCTCCACAATTCTACATTACTGTCAACATCCTTCTGTTGTCAGCAAGATCTCAGGGGTCAACTCTGTTCGATAGACAGCATGACGCCAACTCACAATAAAAACTATCCCAGAGCTTTGCTCAGAGGGTTTAGTTCACCCAAAAGATTATAGTGCATTTTGGGTGCACTGTGACAACATAAAAAGCCAGATATTCCTAACTTGTTTTAACAGGTGAGATACTGCAAGTAATGAAGGGATGCCTTGATATTGGATGGAGGTTAAGACCTTAATTAACACTGCTTAATTATGACCAGTAATTCTCTCAGTGTCATGTCATCTTTATTAGGTACAAAAAATACTGAAAAAAATTCTGTTGGCATTCCAGCGTTTCAGCTTTGCAAATGAGTAAACGCAGGAATAGTACAAGACTGGTAGAACAAAGGTATAAGCAAGGATTCATTCATTCATTCATTCATTCATTCATTCATTCATGAATGGTAGAACAAAGGTATAAGCAAGGATGGGAGGCTGAAACGTCCTCACTGTGTTCACCTACTGTATCGTCAACATCTGAGTCTGCAACACATGAAGGGGAAGAAAAATAAGTTAATGTTGGGTATATGCAAAGTGAGATGCCAAAAACAAAAAGTCTACTGTGAAATAAATATAAGTGACACTAAACAACTAAACTTTTTTCATTTTTTTTAATAGATGTAATTTGTGCATCTGATGAAATGAAACTTCCTGCTCTGACAGGCAGTGATGTTATAAAACAGTCAACAAGGGCATAACCTTGATTAAATACACTGTTGTAGCACATTTTAATTATTAAACACCACATCCAGCAAGTGGTGGGAGTTGCAGGTGACTTTCAGATTTATGGAGCGATATCATTGCAGTTGAGGAAACCAGTCTGGCGAAGGTGTTTTAACATACTCTTGTGTGCAAGTATATTACACCAACGGTTTCATGAAGATCAGAATAGAAATAAATCCTGTCTTGTTTAATAAAATGAATAAAAAAATAGTTTATTTTTCCCAACGGGAAATCTTTATGTTAGGACAAGATCAGCAATATCTTTTGTTGTATTTTAAAATAAACTACTTGGTAAATTTCCAAAAGTTAGAGGGTTACTGGCTGCAGATGCATCAGGTGGATTTAAAATGAAACAGTATCAGTCTCGAGGGCACTCCAATGTGAAGATGAGAACTTCTCTTTCCTTGACAAGATTGTTTGTTATGATGAACATGCATCCCAGCATTGTTCTACCAGACATTCAGTGAGACATAATGGATTCACCATCAGCATCAGTTGACTTTTACTTATGTTTTCTGAGCATCATAGTAACTCGTATGTAAATAAAACCTGCACAAGTTACAATTATAGAAATAACAGGTCACAAAACGTGTCCCCATAGTTCCATACTTTGGATGACGTGCACGAGAGTGGCCTCTTGGAGGGAGGACCGCACCTCCGTGGTTCAACCAATCCGAGACAAAGCCGACTCCTCCTAAAACCAGATGGCTGCTGATATATAAGCTAGGAAGACAGGCTGATGCAACACTGAGGGGAGATAACATATAGGCATCACGTCAGAGCCTGTCGGAGCAGCTCGAAGTAGGAAGTCGCATCTTTTCACAAAGCCATCCGGGCAATATTTAATTTTGGCTGTTTATTTTCTTGCCGACTAACTGGTGAGTGACCAGTCTATTGAAATTAGACTGTTTTTCTTTCATTTTTCCTCTGAGACTGGAAACAAAAAGGAAACATAGATATAAAACTGATTATTTAACCGATTGTGTAGCCTATAGTTGCGTATGGTCAGTTTGCCACCTGAGACAACGCGCTTCTTTGATTGCTTTTGGGGTTTTTATAGATAAAAAGAAGAAAGCAAAGGGGCTCGTTTTTTAACTGAATGAGAAACTGAGTGTACCATCAAAGAGCCGCGTGCCGAGACGGCTCTTCCTCGCTGATTTGGCTTTGTTCCATCTTTATTAGCAGCTTCACGTGCATAAATCTTCCATCATGAAAAATGGTTTTTCAGAAATTTGTCGGCTTATTTAAAGAGCTGTCCACGTTGTCTACGTGGGAAGGCTGCAACCGGTTTCCGCGCCCTTCTCGGCATGAAACTCCTTTCAGATGCCACCATGACCGTGACGCAAGGGGGAGCGCGCCTGAGCCTAGATTACACAACCACCTCCAGAAACGTCTACGTCAAACATGTAGGGGGGGGCAAGGCAAGGCCGCTGAAGTACCAAATACCTTAGTTTTCATGGTAGGTCTGTATATTCGACTGTTCATCAGGGAACACAAGTCAAATCAACAGACATAGCCTACAGTGATGTTTTTATACCTAATAAGTTTTTTTTTATTTAATTTGCTTAAAAAATTTAATAATGTTTTTATATTGCTGTAATAATTCTATGAAAATGTAACTGTTTTATTTTATTTTCCGAACACAGTTTGTCTGTACAGTAGGCTATAGGCCTACTCTTAAAAAAAACTAAGGGATGGTCAGCTTTCAGGTGAAATTTACAGAAAATGTTAAAAGTTCACAAAACGCTGAAAGTAGGCCACTAGGTAAAATGAAATAATGGCAATTCCTCCATCTCAAACTGAAACCAAATCTAACAACAGCGTTGGCCGCCACCTGAAATGTCGATGTCTCAATAAGTTGTGTGTCAGGTGTTTTCCATGTCACATGATGTTAAAATGTTATGGTGAAGAGGATTGTTTACATACAAGTTGTTGCTGAATCAAAACAGTGGTCGAGTCGTGGTTCAGACATTTGTTTTATTTATTAATTTTATGTGGTCAATCATCTCGTTAGCGACATGTTGCGTAATAAGCACTTAAATATGAAAAGTTTTAGATGTGGACAAGAAAGTTAAATAAAAGTCCGATTAGTTCACCTGTGAAGGTTATGATCCATTCTATGTTCATTCTTACATATAGAAGACTGTATCCCTAACTTTTTACTCCTGTACACTAAGCATGAAAGGGTTAAATCATTCTTAATACGTTCCATAAATATGTTCAAATCCGGTCACTGTGGTCGTCGACTTGTTCTTGGCACGATTTTCCTCCGCTGCTGGATGCCTTTGTACGCCCTCCCTCGCTGATTGGCTCTCGGTGAAGGCAGGGCAGTATAAATACTCTCACGTTACACTTGCGTCTGTGACTTTGGAAACATCCCCTGGGCAGCTTCGGTAAGCCAGATGAGGAACTTGTTGCATAAAAGCGACTGAGTGATGAGAGACAGGCAGAAAACTGCTACCGTTTCTTATGTAGATGGGATTTACTTTTAGGTACTCACGACTCATTACATCAAAACTGTTTAAAGTTCTAATGGTGGTGCTAATCCTCAACTACTGATTTCTATATCAACTTTCTATTTAAGAAAATATTTTAAGAGCTCATGCTCTGCATCAATCTGTTAGTTGTCTGTCTTGCATCTGTGAACTTTTCAGCAAAATCTGATGTTATTTGAAGGTACAGTAAGCCTATTTTATTGGTAGTTTGAACTTATGACCCTCTTTTCCCTCTGTGTGTCTCTTGGCACCCATGGAGAGAAGATCAAAAACTTTTATGGGCAGAGAATTCCCTTAAACAGAGCAAAAGATAAGCCACTTTTCATTGTTGTGGGGAAGCCAGAGTGCCTTTTGGAAACGGTAAGATTTCCTGTCATCTAAAAGTGTGCGCACTCTTGTAGGTATCAGCATGCCTGTCATCAGAACCCTCAGCAAGGTGGCCAAGCAGGCCCTGCTCAGCACCCCCGGATGTGGCTGCCAGCCCCTTACTGTGGCTGTGCGGACGATCAGCTTCTCCCCTCGGCAGGTCACAAACGATGCAAGCTTTCACTCCGTGTCCTTTTCGGAAACTGATCACCCCAAAGTGCTCATCACAGGTGAGCAGAGCAACATGTGGTTTTGGCACTTTGCAGCCCTCTAATGTAACAGATCACCTTGTTTTCTTAAAGAAAGAAATGAATGAATAAGTAAGGAAGTCTTGTTTATGCATGCAAATTAAAATGGGGATAAAGATAAATCGTGTGCTTGTACAAAATGTACTCTGGAGCAACTTTAAGACCAACAGGATTTGTAAGAGGTTTGGCAACAAAAGCAGAGTAGGGATGCCAGATCACATGCGTCTTGTGCTACTCTCCTAGAATTCATTGTCCGTGGAAACCAGCACTGGCAACAATTGGTCGTTTCATTCAGTGTGTGCCACATTCTCAGCTTGCGCCTTGTCTTTCGCAGGTGGCCTGGGACAGCTCGGAGTGGGACTGGCCAAACTGTTGAGGTGAGAACTTCTCTTCATTTGATGATGAATTCTGGCATGACTCGGATTGCACCATTTCATTGCATTCTCCTCCCCACAGGAAGAGATTTGGAAAGAACAACGTCATTCTGTCTGACATCAGGAAACCCCCAAGCAATGTTTTTCACAGTGGTGAGTAAACATCAACAGCTCTGTTATCAAATTGGTTTACATCTGAACGGTACAGATAGTTAATACTCTGTTTCATCACATGATTGGACAAAGTGTTCCTCTGGGGAGTTAATGTATGACTAAAGCAGATAACTTTTGAAATTTTGCAATAGTGGAAGTTCGTGTGTTCATGTATTGCAGACATTTTCCTCAGACTAAAATGATTTGTTTGGCGAATAAAGTCTCATTAGCATTTTCCCTGAAAAGTACAAGTGTAACTGGATTTAAGATGTTTGAGAGACCAGAAATGGAACAGGTTGTTAGCCTCTGCTATTTCTATTGGAGATAACCTGATCAACATAGATCAATATCTCCTCAATTCCCACCTGAGTCATTTAAGACTGAGTTTCTGCCTTGCAGAGGTGCCAAGATGCAGACTACACACCTTTTACAACCAGCTGAAGTGTGTGCATCATGCGGCTCATGCTGGGAGATCCAAACATCTATTGTAAAGTCAATAGTTGTCACATTAGAAGATGTTTTCTCTGATATTTAGTGCAGAAGATTGAGCTTATTGTGGCACAAAAAGGTGACAAACAATGTAAAACTTGTTTTTGAAAATTCTTTTAACAATTTCAGGTGAATCTGTGAAAGGAAATTGGTTGAGCTCAAAGATGTAAAGCCACCCAGTAGAAGTGATCAATGTAAATCCCGCCATGTATTACTGAACTCTGTTATGCAATCGTCTGTCACCATCAGGCCCGTTCATCTACTCAGACATCCTGGACTACAAGAATCTGCGAGAGATCGTGGTGAACAACCGCATCACGTGGCTGGTTCACTACAGCGCCCTCCTCAGTGCTGTTGGAGAAGCTAATGTGGCCTTAGCACGCTCTGTTAACATCACCGGTGAGAGAAAACTTTTCAAATGTTTTTTGCAGTAGTTTGTTGCACAGACAGCTAGATGGTAATATAATAGTTGAAGTAAAGCTGACTCAAAGTCTTCCAGTCTCATAAGTATTTGTGAATGCAAAGTTCACCATCTTGATCCCCTCTGAGCATCTTTGTAGCTTAAAGTAAGAGCACAGACGTCTCGTGTCAGACATGTATTAGGAAATTGGTTTAAAAAGTAGGGATTAACCGATACAGATTTAGATGAGGGCCGATACCAACGCTGATATTTTCTCATCAGCCGATGGCCAAGACAACTTGCCGATATTTGGGGCCAATATTGCATTTGACTCCCAATTTAATATGAGGAACTTTTAATGTAAAAAAGAACAAAGTACTCCAAATAAATATATAAAAAAGAAATGGTGCACTTGTAAGCAAATATTAATAGAAACATTAAACTTTTGATAAATATATATGTATAAAAAAAGGTCTGTAAATTATGCTGAGTGGGGGTATCAGCCAACACACCCGACGTATCAACTGATGCCAATACCAGCAAAAAACACAAATATCGGCCGGCCGATGTATCGGTCTATCCTTACTAAAAACATAGTGATACTGTATGTTGTAGAGTGAAGTAACGATGGTGTTTCCTAACACAAAGCTGTCCCAGAGTACTCAGAGTAATGCTTAGCTGATCCTTTTGTTTTTCTTAGGGCTTCACAACATCCTGGACATTGCAGCCGAGCACGGCCTGCGTCTCTTTGTCCCCAGCACCATCGGTGCCTTTGGTCCCACATCCCCCCGCAACCCTACGCCTGATCTGTGTGTGCAGAGACCTCGCACCATCTACGGTGTTTCCAAAGTCCATGCTGAGTTGATGGGAGAGGTAAGAAAACAGGTTTTTAGTCATTAAATGGAATTATGTCTGATGACTTGTATTAAACTAATGTAAATCTTGCATTTTAACAGTACTACCACCACCGCTACGGCCTTGACTTCCGCTGTCTCCGCTACCCAGGAATCATCTCTGCTGATTCTATGCCAGGAGGTGGCACAACAGGTACCGTAGGAGAATTTAAATGACATTGGGAGTGATATTCAAAGTTTGCATACAGTAGATAAATCATGACTGCAGCAGCTTTTATAGGTTTCTCTGACAGTAGATGTCTATTTAAGTGTCTTCCATCATGTCATAAGTTTGCTATGCAATCTATGAGCTTTGGACTTGACAAAACTCATTGCTCTTTTTTCCACGAGTGCATGAAACCATCTGCTCTTTCTGTGTTTGTTCAAATTGGTGTAATAGTGATGTGCAATCTCTCCCTGACCAGACTATGCAGTCCAGATTTTCCATGACGCAATCAAAAGTGGCAAGTTTGAGTGCAACTTGAGGCCCGACACGCGGCTGCCCATGATGTACATCGACGACTGCCTGCGTGCCACGTTGGAGGTGATGGAGGCGCCGGCTGAAACCCTCAGCATGAGGACTTACAACATCAACGCCATGAGCTTTACCCCAGAGGAGCTGGCCCAGGAGCTCCAGAAGCAGATGCCTGAACTGGAAGTCACATATGACGTCGACCCCGTACGGCAGGCAATTGGTACGTGTCCCTGCAGACTGGACATGTTCATCATTTAAATGAATTTCTGCAAGTGTCAAGCTAATTTTTTCTTTTTTTTTTTTTTTAGCTGATAGCTGGCCGATGAACTTCGACGACACCAACGCGCGGAACGACTGGGGCTGGAAGCATGATTACGATCTCCCAGAGTTGGTCCAGACCATGCTCAACTACTTTGGTGTTGAAACACGCATGGCTCACGTTAACTGAGACCTTGCATCAGAGTGTTTTCTTTGTATATATTGTAAAAATTGACCAAAGACAATAGAGAAACTTGCCCTGTACATAGTAGTTCTCTGTATAATAGAGAAGGGCTCAGCTTGCCTGCTGCAAGACCACCGTGTCTCCAGAATGTAAAGGTCTGCAGGCTTGACAATCCTCCCTGTTCTGTTTGTGTACCTCTGCTTTGCTTGCGTATCCATGTTCCTGCTTGGACATTTCAGCAAAGAGCAGTCTGTCAGTCTTGGCCAATGAAATAGAGGATGACATGTTGAAAAAGCAAGTTAGAATTTTGTTTGATTTTTCAGCTAGACTTCAAAGTATTTCTATTAAACTATTGAGGCCTGTAGCTCTTCAGCTAAAATTAATTTAGAGGTGTACAAATGTAGGAGATGCATCTTTTGATGCTCTTTGAAGGGGGGGAGGATGATCATCTGTAAAGGGGATTATCTGAGTAGTTCTACAAATTTTTTTCCACATGATATTATTTATTCTGTTACTGGTAAACTTCTGGGACTCCATCGCTCAAAAGCATGTAAGACTCTTCTTTGTATGCGTTTCTCTTCACTTTTGTTATTTACTTTGCTTTTCTTTTTCATCTGTTCTCCCATTTTGACACAAAGTAGACGCGACACCGTACGTCGCATCTGCATTCAGCAAATTTAGTGTCTGTAAAAGAAATGAAACCTGTTTTTTAAGTATGAAAGACATTTTCTGCTCTTTCAATCATAAGAACAAGCTTAGACAATAAACCTTTTTCACGTATCTGTGTTTGTGGTCATTTTCACACATTTGTCTATAATGTCGTTCTTGGCTCCAGAACTACTTCTCACATCCCACGAAATGCTTCAGCTATGAGGGCAGGCGTTTGTTCTCATTAAAGGTTGTTTAAACTACAACGACCACAACTACAACTCTCATCTTCGTTGATCTTTAGATTTTTGGCTTTTTGTACAAATTCGGATGATGAAGAGCAAACCTGCAGAAGTTTTCCATGTTTGATCCACAATCTCCTTTGGGTCCAAAGGGACCGTGGAGATAAAGATGTAAACTTGCAGAAATTTAGACTTGAAGCTTTGAAGAAAAAAAAAAAAAGACAATCACAGTTTAGAGGGGGTAATTTGGAACTGATGAATTTTAAATCAAAGTGCAATTTCTCCAACTTCACTGGAAAAATCATATAAAGAGAAAAAAAAAACACTTTAAATTGAGCAGGTTCAGACTATAATCGGGGGGAGGGAGTGCCAGTGGGGTTAGATAATTACACTTTATGAGATATCCTGAAGTGAGAAATATATCTAGACCAGTGAAAAACATCTTAAAGTTTAAAGACACTCAGTTCATGTGGAAAAAACCTCATAACCAGCCTGTGAGAGCTTCTTTCAGTGTTTCTCCCTTAAAGAGAAAGGATCTTACAACAAGATGTTTCTTCTAAATTCAATAACTGCTATTCTTTTTTGTCCCCTTCTCGTAACAAATATTTTTACTTAAAATCAACACTATGAATTCACTAACTGGTCCCAGAACCCTTTCATTCGTATATTCGTGTACCTGAGTGTTGGTGTTATGACCATCAGAGGCAGCGGGATGAAGCAGGAACTGAACCACGAACCGGACGACCTGCTCCATCACCTGTGCCATGCAGCTCAGTAGTCCAGCTGCCAGTTCTCGAATTCTCGTTTAGCTTTTGTTTTAACATCTTTTCTCTCAAAATTAGCAAGAAATACTTCTGAAAGAAGCATTGACAGTGACAGACTTGTGATTTACTTCAGCTTGTTTTACTTAATACATGACTTGGAATGAATGTTTCATCACTTGTTTTGAGATATATTCATATTTCAGGAAATCTTACCAAGTGTTTTTCCCCTTCATATTAAGATGAGAATCTCTCTCTCTCTGTGAATTGGTACTGGGAGGTCTTGAAACAAGTTTCACTGCAAAAAATTTGTAGACGATACAATAATCTCAAAGAGTTTCTTAAGTGAGATGATTTGATATAATGTGAATGCAAAATAACCAGTTTTAGGATTTAGTAACTAAGTAAGAAATAAAAGATACATGCAGTTTTCTCAAAACATCAATCTTACACAGACACACACACATAACTCAAAACAAGATAGAAAAGACTTTGGGTGAAAAAAAGATTGTAAGGCTTAGATCATTTTTGAAGTGGGTTTTGGCTGTTGATTGTTCCATCCATCCATCCATCCATCCATCCATACATACATACATACATACATACATATATCCATACATACATACATACATACATATATCCATAGATACATACATACATACTTAAACCAGTGCAGTCACTGAACCTCTCAACAGCTTCTAGGCAAGTAGACAGATCACCAGTTCATCACAGAGAGACAAACAACCACTCATGCTTGCATTCACTCCCAGGGAGACTTTAGATTAGAGATAGCAATCAACCTAACACGCATGTTTTCAGACTGTGAGAGGAAGCCAGAAAAGCCACACATTCATGCACAAGAAGGCCCCTGCTGAGTTTAGAAGCTGGGAACTTCTGGGTGTGAGGCAATGGTGCAAACCACCATACCGCTGTGCAACCCAAATGTTATCATCATTTTATTCATTTAACTTTACATTTCTACTTAGTCAATAATTAAAATCGTAATTCTATTTATATTTTTCATTAGCATGAATTGAGTTTTTCAGCTCTTATTGCTGAGCATTAACATTAAAAGCTGTAGCCTTTAAGGAAGCAGACTTCAGTTGGTGAGAAAGCAACTGCAAGTCATCTATGCATATACAATGTGTTTATATAAGTAAATCAGAGAAGAGCATTCTCTTCAGCTCATTGGTGAGAATATTTGACCAGAGCTTCTGCATTTTCTTCCACAAAGTGGGATTGTTAACTGTAACCCTGAGGACAGCAATGTCCTTGACTAAATGCTTGATAGCCCTTCTTCAATTTCCCCGTGTCAGTGATTGCATGAGTTTCAGGTGACCTTGTTTTGTTCTGTTTGCAGTTCGAGTGAAAAAAGGAAGCACAGAGAGGAGACAGCCCACAGGGTGCACTCTAAGAACCATTACACTACATGTTAGTGAAGTAAAAGAACAATAAATCTCATTTGTGTCTTTTGAAAATAAGAACATTTGTAAATCAACCCCACGATCTTATTGATTTAATCATTTCATGTGTCAAAGCTCTTGAAATAAGACTGCAGAACTCATAAAACACACACACGTGTAAGTATCTGTACATGCTGCTCCCACTGGCTGCAGACTGTCAAAGGCCAAATGTTCCCAGATACAAATTTTATTTTGCATGCCTGTATGTAAATATGACTCAGCACCTGTTTTGCTTTCAGTTCTTAAGCACTGAGGTAGGGTGGGGCGGGCAGTGTGGAGAGACGGCATCTGCTGGGATCTTTGCTTGTGCCTCTGTTTGCTGTAAGGGAAACTTGCAGCTTATGTAAGATGTCCCCATGGGTTTGTGCACATGCTTACAGTTCAGGAGGTTTCCTCCAAGTCCAAAGTTTTGTTTATCATTATGAAATATTATTCATGTGATGTGTATCAGATTGATTGTGGAAAAAAGTAAAGGACGGGACGCAAGGACATTCTATTCTTGTAGTTGAAATCCCACACAAGGAGCCTGTTGCCATGGTAGGATATTAAGCATTAAGGATATTACGTTACATGTGCACAACTTAAAACAAGAGCTTTTGCAATCATAAGCATTTTTACTTATTTATTTAATTATGTTGAAGTTTACTGTCTATAAAAACACACATCAGTTTAGGGGTAGTTAACAAAAGACCATCTGAAATGTCATATGAAAGTATAATATTGACTTGCTGATTCTGGTTTGGCCTATGTTGCACAACCTTGCTTTAATCTTGTGCTTGATATCACACTTTAAGTGCAGTTTTGGGGTCATATTACAGCAAGATCGAGCTTTGAGAAATATAACCTTAGAGTGATGTCTGACATCCGAACAGCAGATGAGGTGATTCTAATCCTGCCTGGAAATCTGTACAATAAAAAGAATGATTGGGCCAGATTTAGTCCTGAAAGAAGTAATTTATCATAATTATAACACCTGTAATTGCGATATAGACTATAACAGTGTATGTCGTTGGGGAAAAAAAGAGATTAAAACTGTCATGAATAACAATAATCACTAAAATAGCCATTTACATTCAACTGAAATTAAAAAAAAGTCACATTTAAAGATAAAAACCTAAGTTAATTATTACTTTTTAAGGGAAACAAACTTTAATGTGACTCACAAGGTTATTTCCTGTGTCATGTACATGATTTTATTGAACTGTATGGCAAATCTGTGGAAATGCACATGAGTAAATATTATGTTCAGTCTGCGCTTTGAATGGTAAACATTTGCTTCATTTCAAGTCTTTTTTTTCCTCCCCTGATAACGGATTTTCAATTCTGAAAAAAGCTTTTATAGTGCACAGTTAAACTAACCCTTTAAAGGTTTGTTTTCTCAAATTCTTTAAAAAAGTCATAGAAATCACTGGAACTTTGCTCTACCAAATAGTTGGGCAAGTTGTTTAAGGATTAAGGACACTCAGTCATCTCTTCTTAATGCAAGCAGCCATCCATAACATGGACTCCACAATGCGCCACCGAAGCAGTTTATACCCTTTTTTATGTTCGGTCTTTTCACTACAAATCCAGAGATAATTGCTTCATCATATAACAAGCTTACAGTAGCAGACTGTGGGACCTTGAGCAACCAGCCACCACACACATTCACTGTAAGTGTGCTTGTGTTACTGTAACTGCCGGTGCTGGGTTTTATTTAGGTTGGCATGCTGTCTCTCACCCTGAGTACAAGTTACATAAGAGTGACTGTGATATACATGTGGAATACTGTTGGTTCACATCTGTACTTTAGCTGTTTACTTTGGGGAGGCTCAAGTTGCTGCATTCAAGGGCTGTTTGCCAGTACATGAGGGAGATCTGTGCCAAAACCTGTTATTAGAGCACTGTCATCGCACGTCTGGCAGCATAAACAGCTTTGTTTGAGCTGAAAACACAACATATACTGGAAGAAATGCAACAGTTGGCTGCAGTGATGAAATTATTGTTGTTTTTGAAAACATAATGTACACCCAACAATAAAATCAGCGACAGTTTTCATCATGTTGGTAATAAACATATTCAGTGAATATAGGTTTTCTGACTAATAATATATATTCTTTATTTTTGTTGATACCAGTCAACCAGTCAAAATCATGATCTGCATATTTTTACACTTGTCTCATGTGTCCTTAAACGTACACAGTATAATCAACTTGCTGCAAAGGCAAAGTGGACTGCATGGAGAGGTGGCTAAGGGATGGGGGAGGGGGGGGGGGGGCAAAGGGTGGCAATTGGTTTTATTGTCTGTAAACAGTGGAGTGACATTAGATGTCACTCATGAAATAATGTGTTTTCAGTAAACGCTCATAGGGTTGTTAAAGGTTAAATCGTTTGTGATTTTTTTTTAAAAGTTAAAGTGCAAAGATAATCATCTGAGCAAAGTTGTCATCAGTATTGCGATGTACAGTAGCATGCAGACAATAACTGCCTTATCAGCTCTTATAAGCAGCAAATATTTTGTTTTTCAGTTCAGCCTAAATATTTTCCCTGAAAAGATTTTTTTTTAAATGTTATTTTAAAGTGATTGTGTGGATCTTTATTGACTCCATTAACATATTGGAGATTTTCATAATACTGCTGAAGACATCCAATGGCATTCAATGTGCTGAATGTGCATTCTTGACAGATTTAAGACAGCTTTTAGATTCAACCCTGGGTTTTGCAAATGCTATTTGTACCAACTGAAAAACAAACATTAAAACAATCCAGCAATGAGGAAGTGTACGGTCACGGTGACTTGCAGAAGTAACTTTAAACTCTCAAGATGATGAGAGGTGTTGAGTTTGTAACACAGTGTGTTTTATAATGGCCAATTATTTCAACTTCAGCCTCCTGGCCTTCAATTTTCAGAGGTTTGTGTATATATGTGTGTCTTTCCCGTCTATGGTCTTTCCCCAGAACTTAAAAAAAAAAAAAAAAAACAATTATTCATGGAGGACACACTGAGCTTGCCTACTGAACTAATGTTAATTAGCTCATGAATTCTGTGAAGGAACAGACCTTCAATTTTTGTTAGCTTTTTAGTCTTATTTTTCATCACAGCCTGTATAGAACAGAAATAAATAAATATGCAGGCTCTATTTTCTGCTTTATTTTAGAATTTTTTTGTGTGTTGTTTGTTTTTTCTTTTATTTCACTCTCTAGCTTGCTTTTGGTTGGGTAGACGACTGCAGTAAAAGAAGCAGGTTATATCTCCAGCATGAGCTGTCTCGAGAATTCACTGTTATGACTGAAAGCCCAGCACTGACCCTGAATTTACCTTGCTCGGTAATCCTTCTTAACCTGTTATGTAAAATGATTTAGTGTTGGAGAAATTTCTGAAAAGTTGTTTTGTCCTTTATGATTTTTCTAAGTTCCCTGTTGTTTAGACTTTTGAAACCCTGATGCTTTTTGTACATTAATGCTTTCCATTGTGACATTCTATCTCATACTTAGACATCCACTGTGTGCAATGTGTGTCATCGACTGTAATGGTTGAACTTGGGTACCCCACCACGTCGCCTTGTCTACATAAATTACAGACTCTGTTAGGTAGCAGCGCCCTCTATTGGTGGAAATAATTATGTACCGTGAGGAAAATTAAGACAACGGTAATATAGATAATCAAAACATTTTTTAAAATTTTGCATACACTTAAATATAATCCCAATAATAATCAATAATAATTAATTACCAGCTATTATTTTGTTTACATTCAGCATAACAACAACCATGATAACATTGTGTTCCGGCATTTTTTAAGGAACCTTCCTTCGTTACGTCATCTTCGTCAAGGACCTCCCAAGGATGTCCATGCTTGCTGAGCGTATGTAAATTTCTCTTACAATTTTGATGTTTATTTGTTTTCTTTTCATGTGACAGTATTTGTTTCTGTATTTTCCTTTCTTTGTCATTAAGTAAGACCCACTCCTAGTTTTTCTCTTGTGAATAGATTAAGGCTGTAGTGGGTTTACTTGTCCAACTACGCCGGTAGCTAGCATTAGCATTTTCCACAAGGCACGTGTTTCCTTCTGTATTTCGTGTCTTTATTACTGTTACTGGTCAGTAACCCAATCGTTGACAGTTGGACTGTCTTCAACAGCCGGATATTTATTTAACTCAATTCTAGCATGTGCTGTGTTTTGAATTGTGGCACAGATTTCTCGCAGCGGGATGAAGAATTTCTTCCAGCTTTTAATTCTTGTCGACAGTGTCCATGATCATACAGTTCTTCACGAGATTTGATCCATCGAGTTTTGTTTATGTCTACTTTGACATCACTGATTGAATCTCCTAAGAATGATTTGTGCACGCTCTGCAGGCCTCCATCGGTTTGCGGTGTGAGCTATTATGTAACATCCATTTGATGTGCTGTTATGTAAAAATGTTGCTCCTGCTATGAATTTAGCCCGCAGGAAGCAGAAGTGGTCTGTTGACCCCAGAAACAGTGCATGGAGTAAAGATGACTCCAAATTTGGCCAGAAGATGCTGGAGCGGATGGGCTGGACAAAGGGCAAGGTGAGCGAGATGAATGAATGTTTGTCCCTTCATACATCATAATTTTGGTGCGTTTTAAAACTTGACACAATTGCTGTTGTTAACCAGAACGTATTGGTGATAAATTTGAGCTTTAAATGCCAGCTCAGACTGGAATTGAGGGAACTCGCATTATATTGTTGAAAGGATTAGAAAATTGCACCTTTTTTTTCTGTCGAATTCATTTGTATCCTAAATTGATGAGTTACTTATTGAAAAATTGTGCCATGGACTGATATGGGCAATTGTCGTTTTCTATTTCATTAATTAAACTGGTAAAATGTTGGGACTGATGAATGGAGTTTAATCCATGTATAGAATTAACGTTTGTATTCTGCAGTTTTTAAATAACAACATGCAGTCAGAGATGGTCAATACAAATGAAACGGGTCAAACTTCCAGGTCACAAAGTCAAAATTAGCCTTATTTCATAAAAACATGACTAGAGATGCCCCGTTCCATTTTTTTCCAATCCAATCTGATACGATACCTGAGTGTATCTGCCGATACCGATCCGTGTACCATTGGATGAATGAACTGTATACCTTGTCATTTGAGTGAAGGCATCAAGCTTGGCATAAACATTTAGCTTTGTTTAAAAAAGGTTAAAAAACAAAAAACACTGATATAAATGTACGTAATTTTATTTATTAACAAATGAAGTGTACATTTGTTATGATATTTATAAAAACGGAAATTACTGAATTGGCCACATTCATCGATGTCCGATCCATCTAATTTGTCAGTATCGGAGCCGATATCCGATCCCGGTTTCAGATCAGTGCATCTCTAAACATGACTGTGTATATCTAACTTCATCTGTTGAAATGGTTTAACATTTGTCTTATTAAAATGGAAAATTTATATTATGTAGTAGTCCCTTGACTGGTTTAAATTGCTTTTCTGTTTGTTTTTAAGGATTTTTATGACAACCAGCATTGCATCCGACAGAATAAGACTCTGGTATCCTTCATACACCTGTAGAACATACTCAGTTGTCTATTATTGGATTTCAGTTATCGTGATTTATTGATGTTGATACTGATAAGGTGAACTTGCACATTTACAGGATCAGTATTCTTTTACTCTTTTTTTTTTTTTTTAGTAATATATCTTTAGCAAATGTGTTGCTTTTCAGCTTGTTAGAATACTATGATTCTGATAAGTTAGTTCATGGCAATTCTTTGTGTCCTACACAAATGTGGATGTTTCCGGTGTCAGAACATCAGGGTTACCTCCTGGGTTGTTAACCAGCATCATAGAACCACTTCACAAGATCTTCATTTTTAATAAGTCGGATCACATAAAGATATCCATGACATACCACACCTTCTCTGTAGTACAGGCTCCAGGACATCTACAGAAGAGAACAAGTTATGATCACATGATCTATTCTGTGGTAAAGGAAACCCACTAAACATTCAGTCAAATAAGAAACATAATTCAGAGGTAGGTATGTTATGCTTAGCCAGTGCCAGTCATTCAGAAATCTCAAAAATAGAAATGTGTTGCCAAAAAATCTTAGCGAGCCACATCAGCATCATTTAGACAGATTTGATGAAGATCAACCTGTATCAGAGTAAACAAGGTTAGAAAAAAATTAGAGCATTTTGTGCCCTGAAACATATACTCATCTGTTTAAAAATGTGGAGGCAGCATGATGGGAAGACATACATGACTTCTGGGGCCTGTACGACGAAGCCGGATTAATATGCCCGGGATTTCTTCTCAGTTACCTGGGTTGACTTAACCAGACATCTGCGGTCTTGATAAACGGTACTATGAAGCTGGTTATCAACTCGGTAATTCAACCCAGGGTTTTCCAATCTTAATCAGTGCGCGCTCACATAAAAGAGGCGGCGTTGGAAGCATCTGACCAATCGCAGACATGGAGAAACAGAGAGCGACATATTTCACCATGGAGGAGCAGACGATGATACTTAAGAAATATGTAGAATTCAGGATCATCATTCCTGAATGATAACACGACATTATCATTCAGGAATGATAATAAATGGCTCCATTTATGCTGCGGCAACACAGTCGCCGCAGCAAAAGCCAGGAATTAATGCTGGCTGTCAATGCGCAGCAAGTCCGTGCGATTGTACAATCATGGAACAATATCGGACTCTGATCAATTAGTGTTCATCACACTACAGCGCTTCCTCAGTATATTTGCTTCTCATACTGTGCATATGGATATTTTAGGCTCATATCTTTGAACGTGTTGTAACCCTTCACCATGCCGGCATGGGTGGGTGTGCGCTCCATAAATTCATGTTTTCTACATGTGTGACCTCTTAATCACATTATTTCAGATGCAACCCCGCAGCGCAAGATGATCATGGGAACAAGTAAAGAACAAATACAAATATATAATCCAAACCGGCCATTGACGAGATTCTATGCTGCCACACTCTTTCATGAATGAATGGAATTTCATTTAATATTTGTGCAGCCCACAGGGAAAAAGCGGGTATTACATGACATGTTTCTGCATACGTTTTCAGTGTCGCCAACGGTGTGCATCAAACTACCAGTGAATGAATGAATGAATAAATAAATGAATGACGTTTTACTGAGTGGGACCGTGAGCATAATTCGGCCACAAAAAATAAGCTTTTCAGCTACATCAGTACAGCACTAATTTTTTTTTCACTCGAGGTGAGGCGTTGGTCTATATCAAAATTAATTCAATTAGTCTAACATTAATAAAACCTCAGTGTGATGAAGAGCATCTGTGGTGTTGTCGGTGTCCGGCTGCGATGCGTTACATTAGTGATGTACGGCTCTAACAGCTGACAGATGTAACGGAGTCCAGCAGAGGAAAACCGACATCTTTCATATAAAGTGTCATGTGGCAAATCAAAAAGGGTTGCACCATCTCTGAATATTCTCTCTCTTCTAAGAACTCCTCTCACGATCTGCGCACCGGCATCGACAGGATCTTCTAAAAATGGGCAGGCCATTTTCCAAGAGTACTGATTGGTCAGGGAGTGGTGCTTTCATAGTCGGAGATCTCTTATCCAGAACCTAACCTGGTCCAGACCAGGTTAGGCGTTCAGCATAAGTTACCGGGGGAGATATAACCCGATCAGAAGTGAACCAGCGTCATAGGACGAAAAACCCAGGGTTAACCCTGAAGTTACCTCGATAAGAGAAAATCCGGCTTCGTCGTACAGGCCCCTGGTGTCACTGAATCACTACTTTATAATGATGTGATTGAATATGGGTGCAATTGGATGGATTATTTGTTATACAGGGATATACTATCTGCCTGCATTAACCCAAAATACACCAAAGTTGATTAGGTGTAGCTGAAACACAAATGGATCCAAAGCAAGACCAGCAGGGATGTCCATAATTTTGTTTTGTTTGTTATGGTGTTGAGTTTTGTGTTTACATTTTACCCCGTTTGAAGTTGTTACTAAATATAAAGTGAGCTGCAAGTCTGACATTTTACAAATGCAGTTGTTTAACCACTTAAATCTTAAAGTCTGCACTTGAATTATTTACCATTGGTTTAATTTCTGATTTATCATGAGGGCCTTCAGGCCCAGGAGGATTATGCACAGTATGCCACTGAATAGAAACATTTGTCAGCATGAATTTCTTTGTACCCTCAGGGACTGGGCAGGAGTGAGCAAGGGACTACAGATCATATAAAAGTGAAAGTTAAGAACGACAGCCATGGTCTTGGAGCTAATGCCAGTCATGAGGTGAGCAAAATTCTAATTGACAGAAGTTTGCATTTCTATTAACATGCGTCTGAAGTAATCTATTTGATTGTGAATATTTTTTACAGTTGTGTTGAGATCTGTGATTTTTGCAGGATAACTGGATTGCTCACCAAGATGAATTCAATGAGCTTCTTGCTCAACTGAACAACCACCATGGCCAAAACATCGACAATGACAATGGTATGTACATGCGGTTAAGCTGTACCCACAGTCTGAATTTATTTATGGTTCTCACCAGCATGTATTGGGCTTTAACCGGGTGTTTATATTTATGCTCATGTTTGAAAATATTTATACACACTTATATCGTATAAGTGTACTCAGTATGTGGCTGCTTGTCACTCAGATTAATGTTGCACTAAGCCACTTTTTAAACAAATATTTCTTCACCCTATAATGTCGACAATTCAAGATGCACATGAGTTTCAGTTGTTACTTCAAACACCAGATTTGGTATTTGTGTGCAGCCAAACTGAAAAAAAAAAAACGTGTCCGGTTTGGTTGTCGTGGTGCGCTGTTGGACAGTAGATGGTGCCATGGTGCAACATTTAGTCAGGTTAAAGCCAATGTATAGTCAGTGTTGTATAGTATTTCAAAATCACTGAGTCAAAAAGCAAAGTACAAACTTTGTGACTTCTTGTGACCATTTTCTTTTGTTTTTATTTTTAGATAATCCACCAGAAGAAAAGAAAGGGTTCAGCCTGGAAGAGAAATCCAAGACCTCCAAAAAGAGGGTCCATTACATGAAATTCACTAAAGGTGGGTACACTGAGTGACATTTTGCAGCAGTAGACTGAGATGTGAGGTGCAAACGGTATTTTCTCATTCTCATCAGTTATTTTGCTCATGATCCATGAAAATGAATCCTGCAACAAAATCAACAAAACTTGACCCTTCAAAAAAGAAAAAAATGTTTGTAAGAAATAGAAAACTTATTAGAGAGCATTTCTTCCTCCTCCTCCTGGGACAACTTCAGATGTCGGTTCTGCTTTTATAGTTCTCTTCCTGTGTACACCTGCATACCATCAACTCATGCAGACACCCTCTTTGACCCCTCATTGAGACCCGTGCTCTTGTCTCAGACCACAGATGCTGATCGCAGTTCTGTCAGCTTGTGCTGGGTCAGTTGACCCGGTCAGTACTAGGGGAGGGTTATTTATAGCTCTCCCCACTCCTTTCATTACTCTTTACACGTCAGGAAGTTAAGATTTGCTGGTCAAGGCCAGTACACTGATAGGCTGAAGAAGGAATTCAGAGTTAAGCACCACTGGAGGCTAAAATGAATAACCACCTATTTTACTAGGAGTTGTGGTACTTGCAGCATAGTTTCATGACTACACACACGGCCAGTCAAATTTGCAATATTGTTTTAGTTTGCAAGTTGTAAATTTGCAATTTATATTCTGTTGTATTCTATCTATTTATATCTATACACACACACACACACACACACAAATGGGTAGTATGTTTTAGTTACTACAACGATGTGTCATTGAGTTCAAATCCACCTCATCAGGTCAGCACACTTGAAAAAACAAAATATCTTAACTTTTGCCTCACCTGGAAGAACCTTTTCTATTTTACGTCATTCAATAGCAACTTCCTGTTTCCTGTTAGGGGCATCTGGTATCTCCATTTACTAGCCCCCAAGAAACAACACCTCCTGTGACCTATTAGATGACCCTGCCAGATAAGACATAACCTTGGTCTCTCCTCCAGACCCTCTCACCCTGTTTTTGTGGTGTGTATTTGGCAGGAGCCAGATCCTGACAGATGAGATGCACCTATAAAAGGTGGTTAAGGCATCAAACATGAATATTAAGGATGGGATGCTTGCTCTATTTATATTCCTCCAGATGCTTCACCTTTTTGCTTTTATTTATTTATTTTTGTATGTGCATTTATGATCACACCAGGACTGCTCGATATGGGGACAATATCATAATCATAATTAATTTTTGGTCCATATTTATATCATGATTGTTTACACTATAGCCACTTTGAGACTTGTGGTGTGGAATATTTGCGGTTGAATATTTCCGCTCTTTTACCAAAGTTGTTTTCAAACATGCCGCTTCCTTGTGCACTTATTGTGTTAATGTGGCGTCCCAGTCACATTCAGATAGAGGGAAATGTTGCAAATTGGTTGATTAATGATTAATTATTATAATTAACTCTTCGCTTTGTTTAAAATTGATTTTGATGAGTATTCATGAAAAGGCTGAACAACATTATTCTCTCAACATTCTCTTTTCCAGGAAAGAACAAGGTAATTTAATAACCAGTCATCAACCAGCCTGGTCGTTTTCATCGTCCAGCCGCTGTCATGATGTCATGGAATAATTTTATGGGAAAATGCAGTGATTTGTTTCATTCATTATAGTGATGGGAGATCTGGCTCTTTTCAAATATTCAGCTCCCTTTGAAGAGCTCTTCCAGCTCCATACTGGTTCTTCCTTTAGTGTCACTCAGTTTCAATTTGAGCCCGCTCAAGCAATTCTGAATAGTGTGTGTTGGTAAGCACTTTTTATTTAGTGTTTCATAAAAACTTTATTTATATGCTTTTTTTTTTTTTTTTTTGTTAATTTTTTAATTATTATTTTAGTCAAACCTCTAAACAGCCATCTGAACACAGAGCCATAGTTGTAAAATTAAATGGATAAAGACCAAAATCTAAATATTATGGTGCTTTGTTGATAATGATACTATTCGTTTATAAATTCTGGACTCTGCTCTCTGTATATCATTGTATCATATCACTGTATATCATGTCATTGTTTTTGTGATCGTTTGAAGCCAAAATCAAAATGCAGTATAGCTGATACATCTATAATGTAAAGTTTTGATCAGGCGAATGTACGCTTGTGAGTCTGCATCAGTTTCTATGTAATGAATGCATGCCAGGTCCAAACCTTTTTTCCCACTCTGTATAAATTTGTATAATAATCCATGCAACTAGACATTGTTCTGCTTGTGCACGTCACAGTTCATCATACTTGTTTTGTTTATTTGGATGTGTGGCCAATTGAGTTGATTGGAGAATTTTATTCCAACTAATTTGAGGACTTGGCCTGTAACAGTTATTACATAACAGTGTGATGACTTGAGCAGACCTTGGTCATGCCCCAAAATTACAGTTATTTCACAGTACAAGGATTTAACAAGTTTATTGATACCTTTTTATGCTTTTGTGTTTTACTTTTACTCGACTAACTGCAGTTTGAAAGGACATCACATTTTAAACCTGAGATGGGAATTGTGGAGTCACCAAGTCTTTCCATGCCATGCGTTTGTTCTTCCCTGCCACTGAACCAGGTGAGTCAAAGCTGCACAATGAATTAAATTGTGCTGATTGTACTCACCTATTTCAGTGGTTGGGCAGAACAAATGCATGGTGTGGAAAAGACGTGGTGACTCCACAATTCCCATCTCTCCTGTGAATATTAAGCACTTTTTGGACTTCAGTTAAATGTAAAGTAGGTTGTTATAACTTGGAGGGCATTTGTTAGATTCACAGCAAAATGTGATCAAAGGCACAAATAATATCACTAATGAGGAAAAACAAATATTAGTCAAAAATATTTAATGCCTGTCACAACCAAACTTCATAACAGCCCTGCTGAGAATATTTTTTTGACTCCCTTTGGGAATGTAAGTCATTGTTTAGTGAAACTCCATCCATTCTATAAAAAAATATGTCTAATCTGAACAAATTTAATACATACTGCACTAATATATCAAGTCTGAACTTGAATTTGGCAAGTTTATCTGTTGTTAGACTGGATCAGGTGATTGACAGGGTCAGTCAGTTATTTTAGGATTGTGTTCCTTCCTGCTGAATAATAACAGGTTATTCACTTCGCTGTTTGGGGTTTTTTTTTGTTTGTGACTTTGGCTGGATCTCAGTCTCCATGGAGCACTCCTTCATGGCTCTGCATTCATTCTTTGTCATCAATAACTGAGCATCAGTTATCACAGAACAAGTGTGCTTTACAGATCAGGTGAATAAAGCAGGCGGAGCTTTTCTGTCCCTGCTGTTCAAAACATCAGACATTTACTTTCCTGTCGTGATTTGATTTTTATTATTATTACAACTGAGAAGAAGGCTGATTGAAGAGAATTGCAGGTTTTCAGGGACTGCCCTAATTTACTTGTCACTTAGACGCATCTGTTCAATTTAACCGTCCTTGGAACTAAGACACGACTTGAATCTGTTTCTGCTCAAAGGAGCTACAGCTGTTGTCAGGCAACAAAAGGACGCCAGCACCTCTTGTTTGTTCAAATGAGCCGTGACTTAATTGGAAACTTGAGTTTTGTTGTTATTATGCCCTATGAAATCTGACAAGCGGCAGTTTTCAGTGCATTTCTAAAGCAAACATGTCCGTTCTTGAGAAATTTTGATGATATGAATATTTGCAATCTTCTAACGGTGGTGGGTGACTCAAGGATGCTCATACATTTGTCCTTTTTTTGTCCTACTTTTGAAATGGCCATGTCATTTGTGATAATAATTAGTGTTGACAAGAGTTGCATGGCAACATGTAACCTGCCACGCCTCTTTGCATGCTTCCACAGACTTCTCCAGTGGTGACTTCCATTAATGGGAGGTTGTTTCGAAGTTAAGTCCTGGTAATAGATTTACTTCGCTAAGCTTGTTATATATGAGGCTGAAAAGGTCAGGTAATACTTGAATAGCTTTTTTAACGTCCAACTGTGGGCAGGAGAAGTCAGCATTTATAGTTTTGGTTTCAGTGGTTTAATTATTTAATACCTGAATTATTAAAGACTAAATATACAGTAAGAGACTTTTCTTACAATATCATTTGTAACATGCAAGGAAAGTGAGTGGCCATACTGGCTTCAGAGAGCCGACCAAACATGGTTGTCTCCCTTTCAGTACAGGTCTCTTCCTTGCTTTTCTGATATTTATTTATTTTATTTTTATTTTTTTTATTGATATTGTGCTCATGCTAGCTCCCTCTTTGCCAGCACTGAGGATTGATGGCCTTTGTTTGTGGGGAAAGGTACTGAAATCTCCGCTGCTTAGGCCCAGGCTCCACAGAATAAACCAGTAACCCAGTTTTAATTGCTGCCTCCATCTATCACCTGTCAGGGCAGCCAGGGTGGTTGATGCAGAATTTAACTCCCGCTCTCCGTCCACTGCTCTGTGTGGTGGCTTCATTGCAGCTTTAGGCTTTTAAGGGAACAGATTTTTCACATTTCCTCTAAATGGCAGGTTTTGACTGAACTTTAGTAGCTGTAAAAGATAACAGAAAGTTCTTTACCTCCTAGAGATGTTTCCCTCATCATCTTGCTAATTTTGATATCACCTTCAGGACATTTTACTCAGTATTTGTGTTAGTTAGTTGTTTGTCTGTGACTTACAAGTCTGGTTTGGCTTTTTATCTATTCTGAAAATTGTAGCCGTTTTATCCGTAACCTCCTAGTCTATCATGTAAACAGTGCCCAAGCTTCATCCCTCGTCATGACATTGTCCACCTTTTGAGTGTGAGAACAGTGGAGTTATGCTTCTTTTTATCAGAACATTGTTTTTTGCACTTTCACCTGAAAGTCAGAAGAGTTTGACAGGTACTTCCTTGTCCAAACAGTAGAAAGGTCATATCAGGCATAATTTTACGTTTGGCCTTAGTGCACCAGATGACAAACACCACAGACCCCCTCCTCTTCATTTATTTTCATTTTCAGCGTACGTTCTTGGTTATACTTCTTAGACCTGCATGTGCAGTGACTTTCAAAGCCAAAAGCATGGGAGATAGAGGCTTAAAAGCAATAAATAACCAAATGTTATCAGAGCCCTGCTGAAGGAAGAGGATGCAGCTGTACGAACAGGACCCAGGCTTGAGACAGACGACTGCGTGCTTCAGGAGTCTTTGAGGCCTGGCTTGAAAATGGGAATCCGGGGGCGTGGCGTGGCGGACCCTGTGGCAGTTTATTTTTCTTTTCTGTTTTATCCCTGCGGCGTGAAGTGGACCACACAAACCTCCCCTCTCTCTACTCGGTGACCACCTTCCACCCAGATCTCCCTACCACACACACATACCTAAAACTGATGCCATTACAGGTTTAGAAACCACAATTTGTTTTTGTTGCATAGAATGTGCCAATGAGTTGTCTGGTTTTTTTTTTGTTTGTTTTTTTTTTAAAGCAAACACTGATTTATTTGATCCTACAGTTGAAATGACACATGAGTTTTATGAGTCAAAAGACAATTTTGTTTTCTTCTTTCCTTTTTTTTCAGGAAAGGACCTATCCTCCCGTAGTGAAACAGACCTTAACTGTATCTTTGGGAAGAGGGCGAGATCTGCTAAAGACCAAGAGCAGGTAAGACTCTGAAGTGAGTTTTATGAACCTAAGTACAGAAAAATATTCGTTATGGCTTCAAATTTGCATTAAAACAGTTCATCATAATATATTTTTCTCCCACTTATTGCACAATAATTATCATCAACCTGACTGGTCAGGTTTGATCTATTAAAATGCACTCTAGCTTATTGTAAAAAGATTTTGGACCATATTCCTAATCCAGTGTGCAACTTCCTCTTGTACTTGGACAGTAGTTGATATCTAAATTGAGCAGGCCAGTCTCTGATCTCTCTTGACTCAGTCAAAGTCACAGAGGAGCTGGCATACCTCTGGCCAGGTGGCTTGAGCTTATCTTTCTCCGTCTTGGTAATTGCAAGTGACCATAGGTGCTGATGTCCTCGTGGGTCATTTTGGTATCATGCGATCCCTCTGCTTCTGCAGGGCCCAGTTTCTGTGCAGCCTCTGGCTGTAGATTAGCCATGTCACAGTGCAGAGCTTTAACACTGCCAACAGGCCACTGATGGTGGCAAGAGCACCTAAATCCAGTTAAGGGATTTGTACTCTTACCCTTTCCCTCCCCCTCTTCACACCCCCTCCCCCTTTCTGTACTTCTGTCTTGGAGCGTCACATCAGGTGGTTAAGTGTGCCAGCAGGCATTATTAAAGGAAAAATCAAAATTGTGGTGAGGTGTGCAGAAACCTGAAGTGCTGATGCTTGCAGAAAAGTTCTTTTTGCTCTTGGCATAGATGGTTGGTCACTTCAAACGTCACCTCGCCAGTTGACATTATGATGGGTCTCATGCTTTTAAAACATAGCTCACAGGCTCAAGCAGTTCCAACTTGCACTAAAAGGCCAGTGAGGACCATGTGCTAATGTACAAGTCCAACTTTGTTAAATTTGCCCTCTTGTGAATAAAATGCATGAGTTATAATTGATAGGATCAGTTTATTTTTAATCCTTGTCTGCAGCTGCTGTGCCTGCGCATAGACCTAATACATTTGATTACATCAATACATGGTGGGTGTGTATTGCCGTTCCAGCATTATTACTGATAGACTAATACAGTTCACAGACAATACTTTAATTTCCTTTTCTGATTTTTCACTTTTACTAAAACTACAAAGAAAAAAAAACATGAAACAAGCACCCACAAACCTTTAATGCATTTTATTAGGATTGAATTAGTCTTGGTGTAATAAAACGGGTTGTTTTTGTTGTCACAAGTTTAACCGACCTAATCCAGAGAGCCACAAAGACAATGACATGTCTCGCTTTTGGTCACCAGTGTGCAGGAAAGCCTCTTGCTGGCTTTCTGTGTTTATCTCAAGCATTTGGCTTGATGAAATTGGCATCTTAAAAATCCATAAATTGTACTACAATAAAAATCCTTTCTATTCCCCTGTAGGTGCTGAGCCATAACATCACAATGGCACATGCTCCCTAGCTGATTAACATTGGGAATGCAAGCTATACACACCATAATTTTCTTCCTAATCGTTTGGTTATGGGTTGCTATTTTTCAGCCAGGAGGGACACTATTGACCATATCGAAAATGCCACCAACAATTACAGTGGCTTCCCATGAGGCCTTGTGTGGAAGACCAGCAACATCTGAAGTTGCTGGGAAGAGGTAGGAAGGGTAATTGACCAATCAAGCTTCGGCATTTAGCTTGATCTGTCAGTGTGTTTATAACGCGGACATTTGTCTCTCAATGATCAGTGCCTGTTGTCATCGCCTGTTAGTCCCATTTTGTGTATACGCACAAAGTATTCTTAAAGAGTTGTATTGTTACACAGAGAGTTGTGGTTCAATGCCGTGGTTGGTTTGTAGAAGGTTAAACCAATCGCATTATCAAATATGTCGTGATGAGGTGAGGCCAAATCTGGACAGGCTTCTCCAGGCCTGTCCTCCTCCCCCCTTGTGAATCTCCTAGTGCTTTACCCACCACCCACTGCTGCATCTCCAGCCTCCCGTCCACCAGTCCCCCCACTGCTGGTGTTTTCCTTCCTCCACAGTGATGTTTCCTGCTTGGGCCTTATCGCTGCTCACAACGTTCCGTGGAACAGACAAGCGTGTGTGTGCGCACACACACTGTCCCACAGGCCTCTCTTCATCAAAGGCACCAATGGATGTGTTAAAAATAACATGTGAGAACACAATACAATATTAATTGGTTGAGCCTGTAACTCCTACCAAATAATGTGCCTCTTGGTATCTTTCCGCCACGTTAAGATGTTGAACTTCTGGTCACAAATGAAAAGTTTCTGAATTTAGTAATTTAGATGAGAGGTACTGTATGTGATGAGCAGATTTTGAACATTGATGTCATAAATATTTGTTTCAGACACACTTTATTTCACCTGTGCAAGACTGTTGGCAAAATAAAGACTTTATTATGATGAATCGATGACCACTTTGTCACATACAACTTAATTTTACATTGTGTAGCCTGCCGAAAATGTATACCTTCACCATTATTTACACAACTTGAACAGTGAGGATTGTGGTGTAGCACCTGTCCATCTACTTGGTTCTCTGTTATCCATCACACATCCCACGCTTGCGAGCCTCCTCCATCTCCTGCCTCCTCTTGCGGCCCTCAGCACAATTACTCACCGCATGACAAATGACAGGCTCTCACTGCCGAGATATCAAAAAAGCCCCGGCCACTTCTAAATGAAGGTACTTTGGCAGTCCTGTGCTCCCTGTGCTTATCGGCGGGCGAGCAGTGCCCCTGGCCGTCCTGCGCTCCTTCCTCCCCCTTCTCCACCACCCCTGCTCTCCCTGCCCTCCTCAGGGGGTTTAGTTAGGGGAGCCACATGGAGGGCCAGCCCGGCTTGATTTATCTCCCTTGCCCCTCTGCCCAGCCACTCAGGCAGGCCGAAAGAGCCGACGAGGCTCCAGCGGGCCTCAGCTCGAAAGCCCGGCATTAGCTGAAATAAACCATTCTGCCGCCCAGTGAAAAATGTCCTCTGATTGGCTAATTAATCAGTCAAAGGGGAGCGACGCGGCTTGTGACTTGAGGGACCCAAGCGGGCGACCGCAGAGGGCCTGCTGATAAATAGACTCCCCGCCGATTCATACATCAACAAAAGTTAGTCATTTTTTAAAGCTGCCAGCCCAGATGAAAGGTGGAAACAAGCCGTAGTTTTATTTTTTTTCCTCTTATTTGTTCAGGTCTTTTCATTTTTCGGGGATGGGTGGTCACTGCAAATTAGTTAATTTAGTTTTATCTCTTCTGCATTTTAAATTTTTTATTCTTGTGCTGTATTATTAAAACCACTTTCTAATTTTTATGGATTAGCGACTGTAGAAAAACTTCAGATTACGATGGATTATGTGGTTTTAAGCTGCAAGAAAATAAGAATGAGAATAAGAAGGCTGTTTTATTTCCATGTTTCTATTTAGTCTTAAAGATGCTTATCTTTTTTCCCCTCCCTCATGGCTCATTATATTTTGGGTCTGTGCCATCAGTGAGTTGAATTTGAATTTTATCACTTTGACCTTTTTTTTAAGAGGAATATTTATTTATTTATATAGACAAAAGCCACCCCCACCTCTGCATGGTTTTTAGTTTGTGTTTTGACTGCTTGACGACCACAAACATTGAAGTAATTCCAACATCAATCCATTCATTAGTCCGGTACTCCCTTTAAGTGTCAGATAAGAAAAATGGTTGAACATAAATTGGTGCAGGCCATGTTTTGACGTCTGAACCTCCAGTCAGACGGTGGGTATGGTGCGCCCTGCTCTCGGGTCAGCGTGACCCCTGCAGCCTCTCCCACTCCCACTCCTGCTCAGACACAAAGGATGGAGGATCAAGCCTCATCGGGTGGCACCTGTTGCAAGTGTATGCTGCCCACGCGTCGTCCACATGAAGGATCGTGCGTCAGCAGGGTGTCCCCCGACACCAGCATGTTAAGGAATATGGAGCAGCGACGATACTGGTTGGGGGTGAGAGCATTTGGCAGATACATCGCCAAGGCGCTAGGGCGCTGATGGGCGGAGTCAAGTGGTGAACATTTGCTGACAGCACAGAAGCAAAATGTCATTTCAGTCCAAAAATTGTCGTAACATTCTTGTAGCTTATAGTTCACGGTTGAGGCCTGTGAACAGTTTAACAATTAGAATTAATGTGGCTGAAATTGTCAAACACGGGTAGCGTTTTAAGCAAAGGTAAAAGAATTAATAAAACATGATGGACTTTAAACTTCTAACCTCTTTATCTTGTGAATGGTTTATCTACTGTGTATGCCAAAAGGTAAAGAAGTGTTTCTTCAAGTAGCTTTATATGTCAACGTCTTTTTTTGGGTGAGCCATGATTTAATTAATCTTTGTTGTGAGTTTGAGTTGCACTGCTTTCTATAATTAACTATATAAATAGAAATAGAGCCCTAAAGCAAACATTTACTTTTTGGTTCAGTTTGTCCATCAACTCTAAGCACTGATCTGTTGAAAGGGCCCGCCGGTGTAAACGTGCATTGTCGCTGCTGTTTGAATGGGCCAAAGAACTTATTAAGGGTAACAGCTTATTGTGATGCGGGGGTGCTTCGATTAATTGTCGGATAACATCTGATTGCCTCAGGCAAAAGTGCTCCCTGTCCTCGGTACATTTGTTGACGGATACTTGCTTCTACTGTTGAAATTATCTAAACCTGCCAAGACTCCCCCACTTCCCAGTACTCCTGTAAGACACACACCACACATTTCCCATTTACCTCCCTGGCAGTTCTGTGGACTGCTCCCTCTTGGCAGTGCCAGCTCGCTGACACTTACAGATTAGTGCTGGACAAAATGAAGAAAGAGGGAGGGAGGAGGGGGAAAGGTGTCTGTCTCTTAGTTACAGGCCTAAGCTACAATCTATGGGAACAGGATAATTACTGCCTGGTAGAGCTAACCGCCCAAAGACTTCCAGCCCTCTCGGCTGTTTACATTCATAGTCTACCATTTAATCACTGACTCTTTAATCTAATAAATCACAGCTGGGGAAAATAATCACAGCATCTTCCCCTACTTGGGGTTGGGGTAGGGGACCCCAGTGTTCATGACGGGGCTTTTGTCTGCAAGCGTTTGTAATGTTAAACAAGCACAGGGCAGTCATGCTGCATGCATAATGTTGTCTTCATTTGTTACTTATGATAAACGCTCTTGCACAGGGAACAAAGTGCAATTTTTCAGGCTTTTTTTTTTTTTGTCTTGTTCAAACTAAGTAGTGTATGCCTTTTTACTGAGTATTTTGCTAGTGGAAATTTAACACGCTTGGGATTTAATGAACTTTGGGTGCATCGTTTAGTTTTAAACCGTTATTTTCATGCTGAAAATAAGCATTTAAATGTCTTCACAGGTGGAGACATTACTTAAAGATTTCTAATGGTCAACTAAAACATTTATTTATTTACCAGAAAAGAAGGGATCCACCTGTTTTTCTGTCCGCCCACATCAGGGTCATGAAAGATGGGATGCTGGACTTGTGTGCTCATCAGGGAGAGACAGCTGGCTAATCAGGCCCTGATCCATAGACCCCAAGTATCACCAAATTTATTATTGTGGCAGGACAATGAGGGCACACTCATGCAATTACAGGCCCAACCAATATTGGCCAGAAATTATTGAAAAAATAGCAAGTAATGCAAAGAGGCAGTTTTTAGAAAAATTAATGGGCAACTGCAGCACTGTCAAATCCTAATTAGCAAGATGTACACTGTAACAAAGACGAGGTTCAACCTTTTATATTTCTCAATTTTAATGACTTATTTGAGTCTGCAGTTTGGTGTTAAATTTAGATAGTGATTGCTGTGTAAATGCCATCACTCCCTGATGCCCGATGCTTTGTTTGGCAACAGCTGTCAAATCTTCAGTTAATTGCAGAAGTTGGTGGAGATGCAGCATGTTTCCTTAATCTGGTTGGAGTTTAGAAAGACAGAGAAATATGGATCATCTTTGTAGTATTGCACATTGTAATACTGTGTGTGTGTGTGGGGGGGGGGGGGGGTCCTTATGCTTATTTTGTGATCAGTTACCTTCACTGGTTCAATCAGTGCCTCAGTAAAATGGGGCAGTTAAATATCAGCACTTCGATGGACACACACATGAAGTTCTTGTTATGCAGCATTCAGAAGATAATAGTGTGTATATAGTGTGTATATAGAATATCCCTTGATGATCCTATTTAAAAAATGCTTAAATAGCTGCAAAGAGAATCTGAATGACATCAAATCAGATGGCAGAAACATGTTAATCTGCATGTGTCAGTTGTCAAAAATGTGCTTGGTGAACTCAGTTTTGTCCCAGAAGTTGGCTTTATTTCAGCAGAGAGAAGATGCACACCTAGCTGTGCTTGGGTTCAGGGAGAACGGATGCATTTGTTTCTTGAACCAATGCATGTTCGAGAAACATGCATTTGTAAATACCTGAAACTGTCAGAGCAACGTTTGACTTTGTCCATAGACGGCGTTCTTTTCCAATAGTTCTTATCAGTAATACATAAGCAAAGTTCTGGGAATATGTCTCTTTCTGCTGTATTTCTTTAGGGGGGAGAAAGTTTTTCCATGCCCTCCGGTGAACCTTTTCCATCATCTCAGCTGGCTTGATAGACTCCCACTGAATATGTTGGCCTCCGTGTCTCGCTACCTTGGCACATGTCTTGCCATTGGCTACGTTAACTGGGAGAGATAGAACTGGAGTGTCTTGAAGGAGGCGGCCTGTTGAATGTCTTCCCACCCTCTCCTTTTCTCTGGGACCCTCTGTGGACCCTCCCTGTGTTCCCTGCCCAGCCCCAGCCCCCGCCAGGGGAGAGAGTGGAGCAGGAAGGGCCCGATAGCCAGCCAGACCGCTCCTCTGCTGAAGCAGCCTTATCTCAGAGCTGCACACAGCGCATTGAGCGCATCCTTTTCCTGAGGTTCTGCGTCTGGGAGGAGAGGAGGAGGTGGTGGTGGTTTAGGAGAAGGGGTAGACACTGCTTGATATAGGTGTGTTCCCCAGCCCTCTATTCCTCAATCCTAGCTTTTTTGTCATTCTTCTTTTGTTCCAGCAATTATGTAAACAGATTTTGCTAATTTCTTGAATCCTTTCTATGCAAGTGGAGGTTAACTTCAGCAAACTTGTGTATTCATTTTAATTTATGTTCTTTATTGGGGACGTTGTACTACTTAGAAAATAAGTGTTTCCATTTGATACATTGTACCAGAGTTGGCCTTAGGCTAATTTATGCAGCCCCCTCGGCAAAGCACAGTAAAAACCACACAACTGGATCAGAATTTGTGTAGCAGATGCAGATATATTTTGATTGGATATTGTAATATATATTGATTATGTATTTTGATTTGCAACACTGACTACATTTACAAGAAGGGTCAGAGCAGACTTTACTTCTTAAGGAAGCTGAGATCATTCAACATCTGCACCAAGATGTTACAGATCTTCTACAAGTCTGTTGTGGAAAGTGCAATTAGCTTTGCAGCCATCTGCTGGGGCAGCAGAATCAGAGACTTGAAGAAACTAAACAAGCTGATCAAGAAAGCTGGTTCTGTGCTGGGGATAACTCTGGAGCCGCTGGAGCTGATGGTTAAAAAAAGAATGCTGCACAAGCTGATGAGACGATGGAGGACTCTTCCCATCCTCTCCACAACACGGTGAAGAATCAACAGTGTGTTCAGTGGGAGGCTGCGTCAGGTTCGCTGTAGGATGGAGAGATACAGAAATTCATTCCTGCCAGCAGCATCACCCTAAAGAACAAGACTGACTGACTTTTATGTTTATTTAAAAAAAAAAAAAAAAAAAGAGCGAGCTTTTACAATACTGAATTTCCCTTCTGGGATGAATAAAGTATTTTTCATTTCATTAATGAAGCAGTTTAACACTACAGGAAAATAAATTTGATTCTCAAATTTATGTTGCAATAATCTTAAAACACCTGTTCTGTATTTACTGGAAGGGAAAATTTATGTTTATTAACTTTATACTGCGGCACTTTGTTGTATCTGATGTGTTGTATCCTTCTGTTGCCAGCATAGACGAATTGCTCTATGATGATGTGGCCTGGTGTAGTTGGATATAGTGTAGCGCCACAGTGATGGAGGATGGTCTGCTCTACATAAATGTGCTAATGGGGGAAAGCAGATACAATTGATGTTCATTCCTCTTTAAAAAAAAAAAAAAAAATCTCAGTAATCTCATTCTTGGATACTGGCACTATCACTGGCATTATCCAGTGATAATGGAAAGTGGTGTGGAAAAAAAAATTTTCAAAAAATTTTGTTGAAAATGTAGGAGATAATTGGATCCTTTCCTAATAGTCACAATAATGGTGGACTAAGGGATGGCACATGCAGAGCCACGGCCTTTAGTTACATTTCTGTTTGTGCATTGCTAACTCACTGTGAGTGATAAGAAGTAGTTGGAAAATTAAACATTAAAGGGCATTATTGTAAGAGAAAATCAGTTTTCATAATGACAGACGTAACTAAGTATTGTAATGTGACGACGGGGCTTGATGTTTGGCTTTAAAAGTCCTTAAAAGTAATCTTTCCACTTTTTTCTAAAACTGTGTTCAGCTTTTATGTTGTGGAGTTTATTTTGGGAATTGTGTATTACTTCATCCACCAGGCTACATGACACGGCAAAGATATGACCGATAACGGACCAGGGAAAGGAAGACACAGCTGGAAACAGAAACGTCTCAAACTGCGACATAGTTTCTTAGTAACATGTTGCCAGGAGAGATCTCCAGGGCTGCCAGTAGTGCTGACTGGATCTGTGTGTTTACAACCACACCAAGTGTGTGTCCAGCCTCTGCTCAGCACAGCACTTCTCTTGCTGTCGGATCAGAGTCTAATGGAGATCCCCAGGCAGTGAGGAAGAACCACATACCAAGCTCAAGCCACCTCTCCCTGATGATGAAGAAGATGTTTCTCTCTGTCACTCTCCCCTCTTTCTTCCCTCGCTCATTCACCCTCTCTCTCTCCTGAGAGTAATTTCACAGGCAGTTCTAAAGTGGCCCCCAGCCATCTTCCCAAATCCCAGTTACATGTTGTTTGGCGCTGTCAGCTCTAAGCCCCATCTCCACTCTCCCTAGCAGAGAGGATGCCATTGTGCAGTAACGGGGAGTATAGATTTTCTCCGGGAGGTTGGAAAGTTTTGTTTAATGGCACCTCACCTGAAGGACCTTATCCTCCTTGTTAGAAGTTGAGCTTTTTTCCAGTCGAGGTCTTGGACCATGGAAAACTTTTAAGTCCTGGTTCAGCTTCACCTAAATTAACTCATTAACAAAGGTTGTCTCATTGAGAACATATTTGCTATCTTTTAGTTTGCATAAACTAGATTTTTTTTTAAAGATAAAACCAAGTTTATAGTCCCTTCATTTCCTATGCATCACACCTGCACTACCACAAACCAATGATATCACTCTGCATTTACCCCTGGATCTGCATTGTTTTACATGGTCATCAGTCTGTCTCAGTACTGATGCTCAAGTGTAATCGCAGTGTAAAGGCTTAAAGGCCAAACCAGGAGGAGAATCCACACAACCATGTTTTCAATTTATCTCTAATCTTTAGGGTTTGAAAAATGCTGTCCACTCCAGCATGTGAGATAATACACAGAGCGGCAGTATTGTTTAGTGCGACTCCAGAGGAGCTTCTGTATTCTTCTGGACAAATCATTATGCATTGAGTAGGCCATTAGGAAAATGAAGACAAATGGGTCACATGGGCGAGGTGACAAATTGTTCATGCTGTGGAGTTGAAATCGGGACTCTGTTGTACCCAACTGTTGTGAAGTTGGCCTTGTTTAAACTGTACCTAAAATGTTTGAGAGGATTATGAGGCCAGACTTTTGAGCTTGAATTAACATCACAGCACCCAAAATAAACAGGAACACTTGATGGACCTTCATTTTCATCTGACTGATAAATGTCTTGACTTTGCACATAGTTGCTCAAAGCTCACTGAGGACTTGAGGGACACAGTGACTCAGACAGTGTGCTCATTGCTGTATGATTACCTCTGTAATTTGCCGTCCCACTCATTATCATCACAGCCTAACTGCACCTGAATGTGCAACTTGGTCCAACTTTGTAAGGTTGTTGTAGGAATCAAATCTCTCATGAGAAAAGTATCAGCACATTGCTGCAGAAAAGTATGTCTTAAGTGGTAACCATGAGGTAAAGGATGCTTTCTGAAAGTCTATTTGGTTAGCCAATGTTGCGTCATTAACCATTTCAGTTCTTCTATCCATTTGAGTGTGGCGGGAAATGGGCTCTCCACGTTGGTCACCAAAGAACTGGATTGCATTGATTGATAAGGGTTTTTTTCTTTTAATCCTCTAGTCCACTTTCATTGTACCATATTTTAACTGTCTCTCACTTTACTATTAAGTAGCCATTACAGAGCGATGTCAGGAGCTGACTGTGCAAACAAACACTGCTCGATGTGTGGAGCTATAAAATTTAAGGAATGGATAAATGTCAGAAATGTGACAGTTAAGCTGACGGTGCTCATTTTAAAGCTTTAACATCAATTGTTACCTCAACATCTTTTTAAGGATTTTTCACTGTGTTTTGTTGTAGTCTTTGCAGGGTGATTGACAGTCACTTAAGCTCCCTGGTATGCCATTGTGTGCAGTCCTGTGTGTTCTGTAGATGCTCCATCAAAGCCTAACCATCTTCTTTTTGTGTTTTTTCTGGTCCAGGAGAGCAACAGCAGTGATTCTCAGGGTGAGACTGAAGAGAGTGTAACTCCTGCTAGTTCTGAACTGGATACAGAGTCCATCGCCAATACTGTGACAAGTACTCTGACCATGCAGGAGTATTTTGCGCAGCGAATGGCTCAGCTAAAGAAAACTCGTGGAGCCCCAAGTACAGCATCTTCAGTGGAGGCAGAACCTACAGAAACACCAGGGCAAACTGAAGAGCTCAGTCCAGCCCACAGCAGCAATGATGATGCAGAGGAGACCAAAAGGAAAAGGAAGAAGAAGAAGAAGAACAACAAAAAACCCACAGAGGAGGTGATAGAAGAGAAGTGCAGTGATCCCATTGTAATAGATGACGAAGAAAACCAGGAGCAAGAGGAGAAATGCAGCGCTCCCATTGTGATAATTGACGAAGAAAACCCGGAGCAAGAGTGTTTAAGGAAGAAAAAGAAGAAGAGGAAAATGGCCGAAAACAACAATGGAAACAAGGACTGTAGCTCCACACAGAGTTTGGAGCAGAACTGCGAAGAACTGCCTCCTTCTAAGAAGAAAAAACTTAAAAGGCACAAACAAAGCGAGTTGTTAAATGAATACCATCCAGCTGAGACAGAAACTGTAGAATCTGAGGTTACACAGAACAAGAGCCACAAAGAGGACAGTGTAGTAAAAGATGAGGAGGTGGTGGTGAGGAAAAAGTCCAAAAAGAAGAAAAGAAAGACAGAAAATCAAGAATAAGATGAATTTATTGGAAAGATGAAATCCATCAGGCTTTTAAAAGACTTCATACTTCTTTTTTTTTTTTTTTTTCAGTCACAGTTATGGGGTTAAAATATCCAAACACATTAAGCCTCTTGTATATGAACATTAATGATCTGTAAGTGATGACATCCTGGAAGATCCCTGTACATGCCACACTGTAGTGATGATGGCATCTGGGAATGCATTTCTTCTTTAATCTGAGTATCAGATTTGGATCTTTCTGGATGTCTCCTCACTATTTGTTGGTTTAATGCGTGAGTCATGGACTCGTGTTGCATTCTAACCAGTTTTCCTCACAATCTGATGAAAAATTATAAGCATAATATGTTCTTTGATGTATCGGCAACTAAAACTAAGTTTCCTTCTATAGTCTATTTAGTTAAAGACCCCCCCCAGCAACCGACTGTTTACATGCATTACTATTTATTTGAGCAAATTTCAGAGATTTTTTTAATCCAGATAATGAATTGTGCATATCTATTTTGTCAGTTTTATTAAAAAACAAAAAACTGGAGCAAGCAGAAAAGTATTGTCTATTTCATGAGCTCTTGGAAATCAGAAGCTGCATTTCACCTGGATGAACCCTTTTTAATAAAGATGATTGTGCCAAATTTGTTCATTCCTTCATAGGTAAAGCGACACTGAGGTTCGAGGAAAATAAAAGAGTGGTGGGAAGAAAAAAAAAATGCCAGTTTAAGAGTGAAATGTACCAGCTAATTGACCATAAAGATAATCTGAAAATACACCAAGAAAACCCACATGCACTCACAAACGGCTGCTCTGACAGTCATCCTTTCCATCTGAAGGTGTGACGAGTGTTGTGAAATCATCTCCACGTCACTGATGAACTCTTAACAAGCCTTTCTGGTTCCGCAGTTATGTGGTGTGAGTCGGAGGAGGAAAAGGAAAAGGAATAATTTCCCTGTTCTTTTCATCATCTTGTTGACTATTTCGGGGTGGATATTTAGAAATACAGTGGATGTAAAAACGAGTGTATGCACCCCTGTTTAAATTCAAAATTTTTGTAATGTGAATTAAACCACAGTAAATCATAAAAACTTTCTGCATCTTTTTATTAACCTAATATTTCCAATGCAGTGGGAAAAAAATTATGAAAAAAAGTACGTTAAGCTAGTTGTGCACCCTGTTGTGAAGCATCTTATCCACAGCATTGGATATGTTATGGAACACAATAAAGACAGCCACCAAAGACTAGAACTGTGTACTGTTTGACAATTTCCCACATTCTCTATACACTGACCAGCCACTTTATTAGGTACTCCTGTTGAATTGCTGGTTAAAACAAATGGCAACACAAATCAGACAATAACATGCACACTTGTGGCCCTTTATTACCGACTGAACATCTTTTAAATGCCACACAGCCTAACTGAGTATTGCTGCTGACCACCATGTCCACCTGTTCATGACTGGTGTTCCATCTTCTGGTGGTTACTTCCAGCAGCACCATGTTACAAAACCCAAGTCTTGTCCAACTGGTTTCTTGAACATGATAATGGGTTGCCTTTACTCCAATGGCCTCCACAGTCACCCGATCTCAGTCCAATAAAGCATCCTTGGTAGGTGTCGAAACAGGAGAGTCTCGCCATGGATTTACGATGAATAAATCTGTGTGATGCTATCATGTCAACATGGATTAAATCTCTAAGGAATGCCCTGAAGAATTAAAGCAGTTCTGAAGGGAAAATGGGTCCAGCAACATAAGTGGATGTCTGGACTATCTGTTGAGGCTGCACAACCGGAGCCTTTTTTTGATAAAAAAAAACTTCCAAGCCCAAATGGAATCTCCACAAAATTCAGCCTCATAAAAGTGTATGGGAAAAAAACATGTTAAACAAGATTAAACTTTTTGGCAGCTCCAAAAGGTAAGTTTGATGCCAACAACCTTTTCTTCGCATCAGTTAAATGAATAACAGTAAAACAACATACTCACTGTGGTGGCAGTATCATGCTTTGGGACTGTTTTTCTTCAGTAGTAACTGGCTTTTGTCAGGGTAGGGAGAATCATGAACAGTTCCAAATACCAGACAACTTTGGACCAAAACCTTCAGGCATCTGCAAGAAAGCTAAAGCTGAAAAAGAATTTCATCTTTCAACATGACAACTCTCATCAACAAAGGCATGATTTCATCAAAATAAAATCAGTTTTCTGAGCCAGAGCTCAGATCCAATAGAAAATGTGTCGTTGACCTGAGGTGTCCTCCCAATCTGACAACTTTGCAAGGACAAACTCCTGCTACACTTTTTATACTTGCTGTGCAGAGGTTCTTCATCCTTTTTCATTCCAATCATGTCATATACACAGATACACTTTTCTACTCTTCATTCATTCGCAAGATATTGTATTGTTAAACCATCAATTATTGTAAAGGCCAAGACGTGTCCAAATGTAGGTTTTTAACAGTTCTGATACATACACGTAGAACAACTTAGTGTAATCAGAATGTTATTGAAAACCTAAAAGTTGCTGACTAAAGGAAACAGCTAAATCTTTCATGTAGTGAGACAAAAATGCAAACATGTTTCCAAGACACACTCATCTGTCTTTCTCTCATATTTAATTGCACTTTGGTCATGACAGACTCCAGATGTCAGACATCAGGAAGCTTCTTGCACCTTTCGACTGATAGTTGCACCTGTTTTTATGTTGAGTTGAGCTCATAATCCTTTTTTAAATTACTAATTTTAGGTGTTTTCAGTGTGACAAAGCGAATATTTGTCTTTGGTCAGTTTGATTCTTTCATTCTTTATCAAATAGTAGTGTTAGCAGGGATCCATATGAACTATTTTGAACACCAGCTAATGTTGCAAACGCCAAATTAACAATAACTGTCCTGTGCTCTATGAATGTGATGCTCCAATTTAAAGCTGTTCATCACTTACACTTCTCAAAATCCAAGTTAAAATCTTTACCCTTGTCTCTGCCAAATGTGACAGGTGCAGCACAAGTGTGGTGACTTAGGGGCACCTCTTTTGGTCTTGCTCTGAACTCAGGGGTTTCTGGGAATACATTTTTAACCTTTGCAGCACCTTGTACAAAACTAAACTACCTACTGATTCCCCTTTTTCAATTTTTGGCTGTTCTGACCACAGGTTAACTTTCCATCAACCAGTACAACAGGCCCTCAAATTTGGTATAGTTGTTGCTAAAAGACTTATTCTGACTGTTTGGGGTAGATATCCCTTAAAAATAAATAAAAAATCAAGCTAAAATAGAAATATTAGATTAAAAGAAAATATTTTATTTAAGAACAGAGTGATTTTTGTTTGTTATGGAAATAATTAGCAACAGAAAGCATTTCTAAACTATTATTGATGTTGCTGCAGAAGTGAAACTTCCCCTCACAATATAACGAGACAAAGCCCTCATAAGCCCTGGTAGCCACATGTTATTCACACTGAATGGGTGAACAACAGCAGGCTGACACAGCTCACACCCACACACTGGTTAACACATATAAATTTAGGGGGAAAAAACACCCCACCAGCTTTGATATGCCTAACTCTAAGTTACAAATATTCTGTAAAAGTTTGGTCCCAAACATTAGTTGTCAGGCTGTGCTCCACCTGAGTCTCATCAGTCAGCTCTCACTCTGCTACTCTGACTTTCACTGACTACACATCAGCAAGGCCCCCGTCAGAACAGCAAGAGGAAGTGCAGCCCTATATATCACTGATGTGCCTGCACCATGCACAATCTGTGGCTTCAGGTGTCGTATCCTGTTCCTGTGCCGGGTAAACCAGAGCTGACACTTCACTTTGACAAGTGAGGAGGCATAACCCCACCACAAGATGTGTATTAGGCTGCAACTTAAGTTCCATGTCACCTCTGAATTGGATTATCAAAATCAAATATTCCACTAGTCTCTTGTCAGGCTACTCCCTTCTCAATAGATATTCCAGATAAGATCTGACCTGTGATCTGTAGCTATATTTGAGTAGTGTGAGAGTGTGAGGGAGTGTGAGCTACTTCATGACTGCAGCCCCTGAGTATCCTGTCAACAGGAACTCCTGGATTTGATACGCACTCGCTTCTGGCCACAGAAGGAAACTGATTTGTTCGTGTGTGTTGAGTTGTTTTATTTCTTTGGTCAATCACGTTCAGAAACTCTTGAAACTGATCTGCATTCAAACAGCGGAGAATGATATGAAAAGGAAATGACAAGGAAAGATTTTTCTGGGTAATGTTGTGTTTGTCTTGGCAGGCAAACAACCACCTGAAGGGCAATGGAAATCTCAAAATGCCACTTAGTACAGTTTTTTTCTTTTCTCTTTCCCTGTGGTCTTGAATAGGCTGCCAAACCAGTTAGGTAAGATTAAGGTTTCCTTGTTGACTTGAACAAAAAACTGAAGTTGCAAAATCTCTTTGATATCATCAATTAGAGAAAAGAAGAAAAAGGAAGCATATAAATAAGATTTATCTTTCCTTGTCTGACAAACATAAGTTCCATTTGGATTTTTTGTTGTTGTTGTTGTTTATTCTATAAATAAATGTGTATATATGTTGATCAGTAGCCTTAAGAAAAATTAATGCTCAGTTATTGGTTGCCAGATTGGTAAAATGAATATTAGGTCGGGGGAAAGTGTTGTTTTGTTGTGGCCAGTTTAAGGAGTTGGTTGTGTTGAAATGTTGCGCTCTCTCTCTTCCCTTTCACGGGGCTCAACTTGCAATCAAGGAGGAGTCGAGAGTCCTCCGGGGTTTCTCCTGGAACCTGCTCCTCAAATATAAAGCATTCCCTCCAACCACCGGGAAAGACTGAATCATAACCGACAAGGAGGAGCCGCTGCATGTGCGCATCTGTGCTTTCTCCCCAAATCTCTATTTACACTCTTCTCCAACTGCAGGCAGTAAAGGAAGCACCGCAGGATTTTCTGTCTTCCTAATTAGTTTTCTTTTTTTTTGTAATTTTGCCATCTTTTAATCAAGCTAACCACAGAGAGAAAAATTTACAACTTCTCAGTCAGACGCGCTTCTTAAGTTTGGAGAGAGCGCGCTTGCAGATGGCTGCGCTAATTAGCGCGTACTCGTCATGGCCGGAGTCCTTCGAGTGTCCTCCAGGTGACGGGGACGTGCCCGACGGACATGGCCCGCACAGGACTCCCGGGGACAAGGCGCCGGAGCCGCGGATCAGACGGCCCATGAACGCATTCATGGTCTGGGCCAAAGATGAGCGCAAACGGCTCGCGGTTCAAAACCCGGACCTGCACAATGCCGAGCTCAGCAAAATGTTGGGTGAGAAAAAGTTCTTGAAAGTTATATTTCACTACTCACTTATTATTACTAATATTATTATTATTATTATAATTTTTGTTATTATTCCTTTTATTATTGTCATTATTGCTTCTAACGCTACTTGTAGGCCTCCGTTTTGAGCAAAAAATTTCTCTGTTGAAATTTCAAAAGAACAAATGGTTGAAATACAAAATCTATTTTTTTTTTAAGTTTAATGTGTTCTTTGTAAACTGATCATTTACGCTATTTAAACAATACACCACAACCTCCAGGCGGGTAACGTGGCATTCAAAGTGTCCGAGTCTTTAAAAGTTAAATAATTTCTTACTAACACCGAACTTGAATATCGTTTTTTAAAACAGACCTTTCAGAAGAAGTAATTTTAAGCTGCTGCCTGTGTAAAAGTAAATTCGGATTAAACTTGTGACAAATCTGAATTAATCTGTGAGTCAGTTCCACACCGGCAAAAGTCTATTTCTAAAATATTTATTATTAACTGCATTTAAAAACGACAATAATTTCTTGAAGGCTGAAACTTCTTTTTAATATTTTTTACTATGTCTTTGATTTAAGTATATATATATATATATATATATATATATATATATATATATATATAAATAACCAAGAAGTGACCATTTTAGGAACAAATTGTCCCCCACCCCTTTTTTCCTTAAATGTATGTCTTTTGTTTCAACATGTTTGATTTTTCATTATTATCAAATATTAATAATATCTTAATTATACACTGAAAAATGTTGGTATAAAACATTTTAACTTTAAGATTATTTCTTTTACATTTTTTCCAAGTTATAGGAAATGACTGTATTAAAGAAAAGTTAGTTCAGTAAATCACTGAAAGACAGAAACAGAAGGGCAAAACTTCATCAGCTCCAAATCTTTTTAAATTGTTTTTAAAGACTTTGAGTTAAGATTAAGAATTTTTCTGTCTTCTGTGCAAGCAGGCAAGTCATGGAAGGCCCTAACTCCCCCTCAGAAGAGGCCCTATGTGGAGGAAGCGGAGAGGCTACGGGTGCAGCACATGCAGGACTACCCCAACTATAAGTATCGGCCTCGCAGGAAGAAGCAGCTGAAACGCATCTGCAAGAGAGTGGACCCCGGCTTCCTCCTGAGTGGGCTGGCTCCTGATCACAGCACCCTGCCCGAGCAGCGAGCCCTCTGTCACCCCCTTGACAAAGACGAGGGCAGCCCTAATGGCATCAGCAGTGGGTTTGCCGGCTCCAGCCCCGCTCTGCCCAGCGTCAGGACCTTCAGAGACCCTGCGGGCTCCAACAGCAGCTTTGACACCTACCCCTACGGTCTGCCCACCCCTCCTGAGATGTCTCCCTTAGATGCAATGGACCATGAGCACGTGCCCCCTTCTTACTACTCAACATCCGGTAGCTCCTCCGTCTCCTGTTCTTCCACAGCCTCCTGTCCAGATGAGCATCACCACAATCAGACACACATGGGCAGCCCGCCTCCTTACCACACTGACTACACTCAGAGTCAAATCCACTGTGGGGGAACGCACTTAGGTCACATCCCTCACATGCCCCAAACTGGTGGAGGCAGTGGACTGATCCCAGGCCCTCCTCTGTCTTACTACAGTTCCTCATCTTTCCCGCAGATTCACCACGGGCTCCACCAGGGCCACCTGGGTCAGCTGTCCCCCCCACCAGAGACTCATGGTCACCTGGAGACACTAGACCAGCTGAGCCAGGCTGAGCTACTGGGTGAGGTGGACCGCAACGAGTTTGACCAGTACCTGAACTCCACTGGTAGCGGTTTCCACCCCGAACAGGGCAGCAGCATGACGGTAACAGGACACATCCAGGTGGCTTCTGCTGCCACTGCTTCTGCCACGTCCTGTCCCAGCAGCACCTCAGAAACCAGCCTCATCTCTGTGCTGGCTGACGCAACGGCAGCCTACTACAACAACTATGGCATCTCGTAAGCACCTCCTCACATGTGACTGATCAATAACACTGAAGGAGTTCGGAGATGGGTTGAGGCATTTCGGATGATGTTGCGCTTGGGTGTTGACAAAGGCAAGATTTCTGTTCACCTGTTGGTCATTGTAAAACCCTCATTTGCATCCACGAGCAACTTGATCCAACCACAAAAAAGCTGAACTGATTACTGAGCAATATGATTGTCTGGAGCCGGGGAAAGAACAAAAAGCAATGTTGGGGAACATGAGAAAAAGGAGATGGACACCTCAGGGAAGCAGACACAAAATACAATAGTTTGCCACCTCCAGTTGTCATAAAACTTCCAAACCAGTCGAACAATCGTATAAAAAGGCTTGTTTGTCCACTTGTAAATGTCACAAGTTACTGTTGCCACTGAGGCATGTACAGATGCTCTTTAAAAGCTAATTTAAGTCCTTTGGTGTTTTGCATAAATGTAATGCTATTATCAATACTTTCCATTTGAGCGTTTGTATCATATGTTTTCCACTCTCATTAGTTTGGGAGTCTTACCTCAGTAGATGTAATTGAATGAGGTTTTAGTTGAACATTTCTTATGCAATTTAAGAAAATGGTGTATGATGAAGACAGAAAGGCATTTATACTTCAAATATATAATCAACCTTTACAATGGAAAAAATAATAATGATAACTGTCACTGTATGCTGATTTAGAGTTATGAAAGACACTAATTTAAAATAAAGGTCAATTTTTATATGAATGCAGCTGCCACTTGGATCACACACCCACAGACAGCCTATCATAAAAGAATGGACATTTGTAATTTCATTGTTATTAACAGATGTTGGTAATAATTGATACATTTAAGAGAGTTGCAGCCACTTAGAACAACTAGATCCAAAAATAAAAAATGACCATTAAAAAACATATAGGAGTCCTGCTAGTCTTTGATCATTTCCATGCATACATTTTGTAAATAAAGGAGTGTAATTCTTTATTTTAATTCGTTTAAGTGACCCATCTTTGAATGAAGTGCCACACCATTTATTCTTTTATTTCAGGCTCCATGAAGCTGCAAGACGCCGATTCTGACACCCACTATTTCGCTGCCTCCCCCCCTCCTGCCATCATGTTTCTCCATTCGTCTCCTTTTTCTTTCATTTCATCCTGGTTCAGAGGATTAGTGTAAAACAGGCGCATTCGTCGCCACCCGCCTTCATCTCAACTGTCCTTTGTTTTCCTGGAGTCTTATTCTGGGTGCCATTCTAAGGCATGCTGGACCCCCACCACCCCTTCTGCACCCACCCCCTCACCCCATGGTATATCTTGCTGATGCAGACCTTTCGTAATCTGCGCAAAATTTTAAAAAAAAAAGAAAGACAAAAAATTCCAGGGCCTTGTTCACCGTTTTACACCCTCCTCATTTTTCTCTCTCCCGTTCTCCTCCCCTCTCTCTGTTCTCTTGAATTTTTCTTTTTCGATAAAAGGAATTCAGGGGGCTTTTGACAAATCCTGGAGTCTGGCTGGTCTTCCTGCATTTTTTGGGAATGGTTGAGTCGTGCTTCTTGTAAAGAGGATGTGGCGGAGGAGCGGTGTTTCCTGACTGATAAGGGAAAAGCCTCTCTCCGTCAGGATGTTTGGGCCTGGCTGGGCCCTGCATTAAAGAGCCAGAGTGAGGGAAGGGAACCCGCTGTTCAGCAAGCGGGAGGAAGCACTGCCGGGCTGATTAACATCTTACCTATTCGTCTTTACTTATCCACCATTTTTCAGGAGAGGCTTTGTCAATCTGGCCTCTTGCACCTTTTTATTACAACACACTTGTAGCAAGCAAATAGTAAATATGACCTCTCTTTATAGCCATATCCATTCTCGATCATGTGATTTTAACACACCTTGTTAAACTGACCAGAATGACAACATTTATCATAGCTGTGTTTGTATCTGGCCAGTGCTGTGCTCATTTCTTTGAGGTTAGATCATTACCCCATGTGCCTTCAGGGTTTAGAATCCTGCAGAGGGTCAATTTTAGCACAACTGCATTTCGAATGGGGAGCTGGACGGGTGGAGCCTCAGGCATTCGGGGTGAGAAAGTGGTCTTTGATGGTGCATCAGCCCCAGAGTTGTCAGGGTGCTGCTGCAGACTCCCTTGGTAAAGACGACCTGCAATGCCTCAACAATCACAACCACTGCTTCAGGGTAGGTCACTGGAACCTGGACAAGGACGAAGACTTGAGTGTCAAGAAAGCATCATCACATTAGACTCAAACAAGTACACACAAGAAATTTATTAAGTGACCCACAAAATCTCTATTTCTCTATCTCTAATAGATCAAACTAACCAGTTACTTTTAATTGTTCCATTTGAACAGATTAAAATCATTGCATTCATCATAATAAGATAAATTGTGATCATTTTCATTATTTTATTAAAATATATTTCCACACCAATACAGCAGCTTCATTCCCACACATCAGGGGCTGTGGAAGATGACATCGTCAGCAACTCCAGATTCAATGTTTTGCTTGAAGACTCTTCGGGAATCAGTTTCAACCTTATGATTAGGCAACTACCAGCCTGAGCCAAGGTTACTTTAAATAAAACAACAAAAAGAACAAATAAAAAGAGAGAAATGCTCAAAAGAGCTGCGTGAGACTTTCACCTATGGATATTTGAATTCTGCGACTTTAAATTTTTTGGAAAAGGAGAGCAAAACACTCATTTTGCTGTCGTTAATTTTTTTTTTTTTCCTCTCTGAAGTTATCTCATCGTCCTTTTAACTTTTAGTCAGAGTCTGCCACTGAAACCCAATAAAGCCATTGCTGCTGTTTCAGCAGCAATAAATCAACACAAACGGAAAGAGAGAATAATGTGGCAACAAACAGTGGCATGACACTTTTGTGAACTGCAGAAATTTAACACTTCACACAAACTAGTGTGATTATGAATTATCTCCATAATGACACTGGTGTTCATCATACTATTAATTTGACAAATTGAATTTTTCACACACTTGAACACATTACAAGATTTACAATATTTGTGATTATAAGGATATAGGCTGAACAAACAAAAGAGCCTCCTCTTGTTATTTCTCTCTGATTGCTGGCTGGCTCCGTTCCAGTCTCAGGTCAAGCCCGTGGAATGAGTCTGTCAGGTAGTCTGTTATGTTTCCTATTTCCTCCCCTGCCGTCATGTCACTTCCCTGGGCAAACAAACAACATTGCTGGTCTAATGCAACGCCAACTGTCAAGGTAACAACGTAAGGCCCGTGTGTGTGTGCACAGAAACCCCGAGCCGTCACAGCTGTGTAAAGTATTATCCATCTGCTGCGAATGATGGGAGCACTGATCACTGATCGTTTTCTCAGGAGGCAGAAAGGAGGCTGACTGTCTGGTTGGTCCAGTAGCCATTGTGTAGCTGGAGAGGGAACGTCCAGTCACGTCACATCTGGACGCTGACTATTTGAGCTATATGACGTTGTTAATACATTAACTGTAGGTCAAGAGGAAATAGCTGATTTGAACTACGTGACTAAGGCATATATGACTGATTGAGAGTGAGATGCTCTTTAAATACTCTTGTTATGCTCTAGTGTGTTTGAGTGATGTATAGTTTCTGCATTTTTCCTTTATGATTGTTACATGATAACAGGACATTGATTATAATTTAAAAGATTACAATAATAAAGGAAAATCAGATTGTTTAATTAAGCTTTCTCTTTTGCAACTGAGTGGAGCAAAGTTATGGTAAAAAAGCCATCTGAACAGCCTCATCAAACTGACTATAATGAACTTTATACCAAATTAAACAACTCTGTGTGACGGATAAAGACACATTTACATCAGTAAATGCTAAATGTTGCTGGAGTGTATTTCCACTTGGAGAGTGTTACAGCAGCATAATAACCTGTTTACAATTTGTACTTGGCCCTAAATCTGGCCAAAAGAGGAGTAGAAGGGGGGGGGGGGGTAGAAGAAAACACACACATTTCACAGCAAGGGATTATGGGTGCAGCTATTCTTCATCTCATTGTGGCTCAAAAACAGGCAGAGTGTGTGGTGGCAGGCAGGCGTGTACGTCGCCGGACGAAGAATGGACCAGACTCGTCGAGGGACAGGTGCCATGTGGCAGTGGATGTGCGGGTACACAGATGGGGACCCCTGGAAAACTTGGGGGACTGTATGAGCAGCCAAGGGCCTCCCACCCGTACCTGTGCTGTGAATGCTGCAGCTGAACAGGATCCGGCACCTGTTCTAAGAAGATACAGGCGGCCAGCGAAAGCACAGGGGGAGGCCAGCACATGGCTGCCAACCCAGAGAAGGAGAAGGCTAGATTTCCATTTACCGGAAAGCGCAGCCCGATTTCCAAATCAGCACAGGCAGTGAAGCTTATGCTGTATGCGGCAAAATGTAAAAAAAAAAAAAAAAAAAGGATTGAGAAATGTGTCTCCTTCTAGAACAATATCACCCAACTCCACGCTTTAATGATAAAGCGTATCAAAATATAAATATTTCAGTGAAACAGCATCTTGTACTAAAGTTCTGCATCTGAATCATTTTAAAAGAGTGATGCAAAATTTCAGAGCATGCCCTATTTTCACAGCCGGGTCTGCACTGGTCTCTCTCCAACGGCATGGGTTGCACTGGTCTGCTGCATGTACTGTATGCTGCAGCGCTCTCTGGCTTGTTTTTGACTGCTGCAGATTCTCCCTTGGGTGCTGTAACTCTTCACCTCAATGTAGCGGAGGATGTTCCTATTGTGCTTCCTAATTGCAATGTGGTTGTTCCATTTAAGAGATAGAACATCCTTATGTGTTCCACGTGTGATCTGATATTGTGGGAATTACAATTTTCTGACAACTTTGTTTAACTGGGAGCTGCACATTGCTGCAGCTCCACTCTAAAGGATGTTACTAGTTCCTGTAGAATTAAATCTCTGTGATAGGTCTTCTTTTTTTTCCACACTCAATCATTACATGTAAAATAATCTTCCATTTAAATACTGAGTGAATTTAGACAATTCTTAAAAGGAAAGGGAACTTGTTTTTGATCTTAGATCCCTCCCCATCGTTTCCATCTTAGTGCCACCGTGGCTCTGGTCTTGCACTAACACAGTTTACTCAGCATGCATCCTGAAAAGCAGACGGCATAATGATTCAGATGAGTGATGCTATGAGTTCAGCGGTGTGAGAAAGCCCCTTTTAACAGCTACTGTGGAGGATAGACCAAGCAAACCAAGAGGCCACCTGATGACAGCTTGGGAGACACACTGAGAACCATTAAGCTTCTCAAGTTTCAGAAAACATAATTCATAAAAATAGTTGTAGCCACAGTATAATGGTGGTTTATGCTTATCATTATCATTATGTAGCTTGGTTTGATTGCATGATTCTACTTCTTTATTCATGAGTGGAGGAAATATAACGATGAATATGTAACAAAACCATGCATAGAATTGCAAAAATGTAGAGAAAATACCTCAGACTTTGACTTTTTCTATTTAAAAAAAAATCATTCGTAATGAACAATTAAGCAGGGCCTAATTGTTTTATACAGGTGTTTGTTGCACATAAACTCTTCAATCATTTGCTATTAATGGTGATTAATATGACAGATTAATCTTTAAAGCTGATTTTTATTCCATTTAGCTTATAAAAATCTTTAAAATGTTAGAATTGCCATCACAGCTGTATTTGGTTGTTATAGTTTTCTCTTCATCAACTAAAATTTTAAATTTTACAAGCTCTTCACTTGTTTTATGCTCAAACATCTGAATGTATAAAGTACCAACTGCAGCTTGCTTTCTGAGAGATGTCCTAAAGTGAAATTTGTTATTTTTTGTGAGATGTTGTGGTGTAGGAATAAAATTGAATAAAAAATCAAAAGATTCCTGTCTTTTTTTTTTTCATTATTAGCTATTTTCTTACATGTTGAAATAATCTAAAGAACCCAGTTTCAGATTTGCTTTTGTATATTCTGCTGTAACAAAGTTAGATCTGATGGCAGTGTTTAAACTTTGATGACTGATTTATTGATAAGCATCACCTTGTTTCAATGGTTCTAAGATACAAATCTAATCCAAAAACTGTCCTGCATGTAATGTTAAAAATTAGAGACTCCATAAAGTTGTTGATTATTTATTGATTTTGGTTGTTTGGTAGTTGTTCCACGGAAAAAAAAAGTTAATACAAATTTTAAAAACTGGAGGGATTGTTTGTAGGGATGAAAAATAAAAGAAAAAGCACACCTAAAATCAATAATTCAACAAAAGCTTAAAACTATAACCTCAAAAAACTTAATTTGTACCTTTTTCAATAACAGTTTGCCATCTTTTCCTTTGAAACCACTAATATCCATTTTGGGCTTTCAAATTTGTGACCAGGGCTGATATTTCATTTCTTGGTTTTGACAAACTTCCTCCAGTTTTAGTTTTTATTGTTACACTGTGCTAAATGCTGTCACCCATACAGAATACGGGTCAGTATCAGCAAAAAAGAATCACTTTCTGGAAGCATATTCAATGTGCTGAGGAAATCAGTGTGTAATAATACATGCTGAGGTATCACCTCAGTATTTAATCTATAGTCCAAACTGCTTTTAAGCAAAATAACTGTCCGCAAATAATATTCATGACAAGGAAGGGTTATAAGCTTAAATGCATCATGCTCATATTTCTACCAATATTTCTCATATATGGTTATCTTACCCATGGCCGAAACAGATTTTTTTCAGATGACTGATCTGTGATGCAAGTTCCTACACACAAGAACAACAAAAATCGTTTACTGCTACTTATTCGGAGATAAAGGACGTCAGTTATGACACACACTGTTTCCTGTGCCTTGATGTGTGCTGTTTACACTCAAAGTTTCAGGGTAAGAACACTCCACAGCGACCTTGGCAACAGCTAACCCTGGCATCATTTCCATGCTCACTCCCATTCCTCCAACGTTACGTTACGGGTTTAATATTTGGGATGTTGTTGATGTCTGAGCTTAGAGGAATCACTTCCTGCTGGAAGCTTGGCCCTGTTTCCTTAAAGACTCAACATCAAAAATGAGACCCATGGAAATGACTCACATGGTTGTCCCAAGAGTTCAGACACTTCAGCTAAAGCACCATGTTGACAGGTTCAAAACAGGATATGAGCTTAGATAGGTCTATGCTTATTGCAGATGGCAGACTACTTAAAGAGCAGCGATAGCTGAAAGCTCAGATAAGCAAATCAAGCAGCCACAGTCACGTATCCATTATGACCCACATGTCAGCACACAAGGGCTGAGAAGCAGTTCACAAACTAGTATTTAAAGGGGAACTTCGTTTTTTTTTCAATCTGGACCTATTTTCTAGCTTGAAATATGTTAATTTATTTACCCAGACAGTTTTGGTGCAACTTGAATTCCATCGGGAGATATTTAGATCTACTCCAGATCAGCGTATGCGCCATATAATGACAGTGATGGGGCATTAGTTGGCTACAAACCTCCCCCCTGTGAGCTCAAAGCGGCTTTTTTGTGGTGATTCATCATTATTTACAGACATTTACTTATTATGGTTTCGCGTAATAGTGACGTCATTAAAGCTGTCGCAGTAAAAAAAGTCTGTAAACACAGATGAATCACCACAAAAAAGCCGCTTCGATCTCACGGGGGGGGGGGGTTCCGACTAAAGTTTCGTAGCAAAACATTGGTGAAATGAAGGAGTTTGTGGCAGAAAACGCCTTATTTAGAGGCTGGACGCGTTTGCCCAATAAATTCCATTATATTGCGCATACGCTAATCTTGAGTGGATCTAAATATTTGCCGACGGAATTCAGGTTGCTCCAAAACTATCTGGGTAAGTAAATTAACATATTTCATGCCAGAAAATAGGTCCAGATTGAAAAAAAACCGAAGTTCCCCTTTAAAGGGACTAGAGGCAGGAATTGCGAAAGCATAAACATGCATGTTCAGTTTTTTTAATACTAATGGGTGATGAAGCGTTAAAATACAAAAAGAACGAGCCCACCCATGTCTCTCTCCGTTGCCTTTAACAGGCTGTGTGCTGCATAATGCGCTGTGATTCGGTGGCCGAATTTCCCCCGCTGTCCTGCAGATGTGACGTCAAAGGATGCTGCATCCACGTCCCGGACAGTTTTGATCCAGGAAGGAGACGGTTGCAGTAAATTCAAACACTGCAAGGGATAGTTATGGATTCGTCTGCCATCAGCAAACGATCCAGATCAACTGAAAGACACTAAAAAGTATAACTACAAAGAAAAAGACTTTATTAGCGTAGTAAACAACGTTATAGCTTCAGTGCACGCTCCCGTGACAGCCTGGCTCGTGGCTGCAGTTATCAGTCGCGAGTCTCATTTCTTAATCTTGCCTCAAGTCCCTTTAAGGTTTCATCTTATAATGTGAGAGTTAGTCATTCTCTATTACATAACAGGCAGGACTTCAGTAAGTCAGTAAGCTAGTACCTAAACGGTGCGCTGTGTTGTCATTCACATCATGGTACTGTATGTGTGAACTACTTATTGGAGTAAATATTTTCATAGTTCAAATGGAATGCAGCAATAGATATCAGGATGAACACAGATGTGTACGAATATGTACTCTTACACTAACAGATCTGGTCTACAGTATCAGCTCTGACGCCAGTTCTGACATCACACACATATAGCCAATCAAATTTCAATAATGCTCTGTGCCACTTCTGTATGTTGGTATGGTGCGTTCAGGACCCTGTTGCCGGCATCAAAACTATGCTTGATGCCCAAAGTTGGACACTTTTGACAGCTTGGCTTTATTTGCTCCAAAAGTACGGAGAAGTCAGTCTTTGCTGTGTCTGGATTCATCAGATTGTTCAGAGGTGTTCTGAATTGATGCGTTTCACCATTTACTCCAGGAGCTGCGCGCTTTCAGTATTACTTTGGTCTGATTCGGCCCAGTTTAACAACCTGCTGTCCTGCATCAGGACAGCATAATCCCATTAAATCCCATTGAAACAGGGGGTCATCAAACCGCCATTGAGAAACCCGGACTGGACACAGTCTCTGCTTCATTACATTGAGTCTCTCTGATTGGTTTCAAGCTGCAAAAGTTCAGATTTTTCAACTGTAACGTTTGACGCACATTGAATGCCAAAATGCTCAGAAGGTGCCGAGCCAGATGCCCAAAACGCACCACTGGAAGACTCGTTCGACGCCCTTGACGCTCCTTCACGCATGTAACCTGATGTGTTCAGTCTGAATGCATCAAAAACGGCTCCAGAAAGGCCGCTTGTGCATAACCACTTTGACTGCTGTGTGTGCCTGTATAAGCAGGGGAAACCTTGTTTTGTGTGCTTCTTTCAGTATAAACAAAGGTCATGCAGTAAAACGGAAACGCACTGCCAAAGAGCTGTTAAAGTTAGTTTTTTGGAGGGACTAGTTTTCAGAGGATGTATCTGGCTCAGCAAAGGAGGAAGCGGTTCTTTGACCAGTATGTAGTAATTTCTTTATGGAGTTTTGTCTATAAGCTATTTAGAGGGAAATTATTTTTAAAAAGTAAGGACTTAAAGAATGAATGTTGTTGTTTACTTGGTTGGGGGAAGGGGTGTTTTCTCACTATATGCACGTGTGTGTGGCGGCGCAGAAGTGGGGCTTTGTTGTTGCGTTCATTACTTCATAGGCAAAGCCTATTCATGGTGGCGCCAGAGCCGTGTTCTAACATTTCATTCAACTCATCTAGATCTAGACGTGGTATCTATGTTTTCTGCACGTGCACAACAAGGAAAAGTTACATGTGTGTGGCACACACCTGCCACCACTAGGTGACACCCAAGAGCAGGTAAGTTTTTAAACAATTAAAAAAATATATATTATAAAAATTTTTCATGTATTGAGTGATGATTTGAACGTGCATTTGATAATTTATTTTTAGGTATTTATTATTTTATAAAAAACAGTAACATGTCAACAGCTGGTGGTGGTGGAGTGATTCTCCTGCCTCCGCCTTTCACGCCCCGCGTGTGCAGCCAAGCGCGCAGCGTGCAGTGCGGTCAGGAGGTTCAAGGACGAAACAACGTCGAAAAAATAACGTATCCTTCAGGTCCAGAGAAAAAGAGGGAAGCGGGAAAAGAAAATGAAAAACTGGATAGATATAGGTAAGTTTTCTCTTGTAAAAAAAAGTCCCTAAATATCGTTGATCCAGCTGGTGGAGTGTAGCATATAAAAGCTAGTTAGCTGGCTAGCTGATAACTGGAGGATATTCTCAGACCGGCAGGCTAGTCCACTATTAAATCAAAGATTTAGTCTTTCTGTTTGTTGAATAAGAGTCTTAACTTTGTATACGGTGATTTTTCTGTCTTTTCCCCCTTTATAAACAACTTAAGTTGCTATAGACCTATAAGACTTGTTTTGTAGGCCTGTTTGCATCAGTAAATCATAGTCGGAGATTCGTTGTTTGCTGCACAACAAAGTTATTAGTGTAAGTGACTTGTTTTTAGACTAATGCATATGTTTTGACAAGTTTTCAAGCAATTTCCGTTGTTCCATTGGCACAGTTGTTTTTCATATAACAAGTAAAAACACACTGAAGTAAGAGTTTTGATATATTTGATATTTTTAATGACAGCTAAGATGGATGCTGTTGTTGTGTTTCTCATCTAAGGTTTATCTCCGTCGTCTGCAAAGTTCTGCCTCTCACCCTCATCCAGCATCCTGGTGAAGATACCTGTGAGTTAACAAAACTTTCTGTAATTGTTCAGTGCACTGCAGAGCATTTTAAGATTAATATTTTTGTAAAATAAATAAATAAATAAAAAGGAAAAGGGAAGGGGAGGGGGACCAAACAAAGACCAAACGACCACACCCCCACACAAAAAAAAAAAAAAAAAAAAAAAAAAAAAAAAAAAAAAAAAAAAAAAAAAAAAAAAGAAAAAAAAAGAAAAAAAAAAAAAAAAAAAAAAAAAAAAAAAAAAAAAAAAAAAAAATATATATATATATATATATATATATTTACACACATATGAAGAGTTCATTTGCAAAAAACAGTTAACCATTTAGAAAAAATGGAGTTAACTGCTTTTCGACGCTGTTGGGTACAAACCTCATATCTCTATTTAACATCATTAAAACCCTCTACTTCATGTGAGTGTGATTTGGTGAAAATATTCAAAAAGTTAATTAAGAGTTAATTGCAGAAGCAGTGAACTCCGATTTTTCTAAATGGTGGTTAACTGTTTTTGCAAATGAACTGTTCATACATACATACATACATATATATATATATATATTTATATATATATATGTATATATAAATTGATTTTCTTTAAAGGTCCCTCTTCAATGGTCACCGAGGTTGATGTCACATTTTTATCCTCAGCAACTTAATATTCTACCATGGACCAGCAGCTCCACCAGTTTATCCAGTGGAGTGACCATCCATCCTCAAAGACTCAGAAAGGACTGATCAGGTATTTAGAGGACTGCTGCCTATGAAGGATAATGTTTTATTCTCTGAAAGTCGAGATGGCTGACGCTTACAGTACCACTGAATTACGGACAAATAGTCTTTCTTTTATTGCAAATTGTGAAAATATTTACAGTGGCAAGGCAAGTTTATTTATATAACATATTTTATGTACAGGACAATTCAAAGTGCTTAACATAAAAGATTAAAAGCGGGGCGCAAAAGAAAGGAAGCATTAAAAAGAACAAAAGAATAGAAGCATGATTTGAAATTGAAAATAAAAACAAAAGAGAGAACATGGAACCTTGCAGATTTTAACTTTTGAATAAAATCTATGTAAATGCAGTTGTCAACAGTTGGGTCTTTAAACTGGATTTGAATGAACTGAAGATAGAAACGATGTATAAAGTGGAGGCAAAATTGGGAAAAAGTGGATAAAAAAGAAAAAGGAAGAGAGAAAGAAAGATTGGACTTTTATATCTGAGTAGGATCTAGCAACTTCCAAGGACAACATTGACACATAACCATGATGGTATCAAATATCTATATGGGTGAAAATATATGTAGAGAAGGAGAAAGAAAGTAGAAGAGAGAGAGAGTAAAAGAAAAAAAAAAAGGGTAATTATAAAATTGACTGTGGTGTTTGTATATTGGTAGCTATATAAATTGTAACAATGGTAATAATCATAGTGATAATGGTAGTGATAAAATCCTCCATAGTGTGGAATATGAGGTAATGTTTATATAATAGTGTTGATGGTGTCAGCAGCAGTAACAATACAGATACTAGTAATAGTAGTGATAATAGTAATAATAATAATTATGATAACGGTAGTGTCAATAATAATAATAATAATGAAGGTAATGATAGTAACCATAACCCGGAATTAGATGAGTCTATCCATCTCCCACTAGAGGTTCATAAATTCATATCCACCTTATTCCTGAGTTAACACATGAAGAAACGATGATGCGATCAACTTCCTGTGAGAAACTGGAAATAGCGCTTTGCCATTGTCTCACAGTATAAGATGTTGTTTTGGCTAGTGGTTTAGTCGAACATTTCAACATTAGTATTCATAACATTTCTAAATAATTTTTCTCCAGAAAAATGTACTTGCACGGTTCGGGAACACGTTTGGTTCGTGGTTGGACTAACAAGCAGAGAAAGTTGAATTTTTTGCTACAACAGCAATTTGTAGAATATGCACCTCGGTCTTAGTGAGAGAGCGGCTACGGCTCCAAACTGCGACGTAGTGGTTGCATTTTAGGATTAAAATATATCTACTTTAAGTAAATAAGATCGTATCTCACCTCTTTCAACAAAACACGACCAACCTTATTCCTCTGTAATACTCTGCTCCCCATCTCTGGAATTCCCTCCCTCCCGATCTCCGCAGTGGACTCCTTCCCTCTCTCCAAATCCAGACTCAAAACTCTTCTGTACAGACGTCTGATTTCACCTTATTCCATGTACATCAATCTGTGTTCTTCTTAGTGTTTTAGTTTAATGTTTATTCCGCTTTGCACAGTGTCCTTTGGTGCTTTGATAAGGTGTCTGTCAAATTAAATGTGTTTACAATTATTATCATCATGCACATTATTATTATTATTATTATTATTATCATTCTGTAGGTACTGATAAGCCTCGGAGCTTTTGCGATTGCTTATTGCTTCACAGTCAGACGTGACAGAGCTAAGAAGGAGCTAAAGGCTGCTGTTTGTTATTTTTGGCCAGATCTTCATCATCCTCCTCCCACCCCTCTGTCACAGAAGGCGGAGGGAATGTGACGTTGTCCTGTCTGAGCTGTGACAGCTGATGTTCCCACATAGTTTACCTAAATAGCTCGTAAAACGTGGAGTAGCGTGAACATCTAGCATGTAAATAAATGCCGGTTCCGGTCGAACCGGAAGCTGCTTGCATATTTCACGCAAGGGCTCATGGGGCATAGAAATAAGGTGGATAAATGCCTTCATTGAATTTTTTTTTAAATCTTATTTTCTTTCTTTATCAGGTACAGTACCATATCACTTTGAATATAAAGTGTCGACTTTTTATTATGTAAAGCACTTTGTGTTGCCTTTGGCATGAAAAAAGCATGATGAATAAAATTTTGGATATGTTTTTGATAAATCAGTCACAGGCCACACGTGTAGCTGAATTTACAAGGTTCAAAACAATGGATGGAAAAAATAACCTGACTGATAAAAGGATGCTGTTACTAGGGCTGAGTACCAAACTTCACTTCTTGTATGGCACCGACTGAAACGCTTCAATACTATCCGGTATCGAAACATGACCTCTCTTTCGGTGCCATGTACCTTCAAAAGACAGAGCAAAGAATGATGTCCAAAAAAAAAAATAAAGGAATGGTACCTTCAGGGTTAATGACAGGATCAAGATCTGATGATACTGCCGGTGATTGGCTCTAACATTACACAAGGTTGAGGAAAAAATACTCACGGTTATGCCCACAGACGGACTTCACATTCGTGTGTCTGTGTTGTGAACGGGTATAAACTAGTTTGTTATCAAAGCGATTAAAAAATGCTTCTAAGGTTAAAAATGTGGCTCCATTTTTGCAAAATTGATGCCAACAGTACAAGATGCAATATTTGTGGAAAAAAAATCTCGCTGCTAATCACAACCAATTTGATAAAACATCTGAACGTAAAGTTGCTCTGTGTTTGAATGCAAGAAGGGCGGACCGCATCTGCCGTCTTACCAGCTTACCAGTCCGCCTGAGAACAATGTATAGCCAGAGCGGCCTTCCTCAAAACTTGCACTGCTGGACACTGAACATACCAAGGACTGCATTGTGTCCGGGATTCCAACAGGTAAGTTCAGGCTACGTTTAACTAAATAAATCTAACTTTTTTTTTTTTCATATAGTTAGAGTCCGGAGTTTCCCACCTGAAAATAAACGGTAGACTTGTGCAAGTGAAATCCGTCTTAATCCGTGCCTTTGCCTCTACTCTCGTGTGGTGATGAGTTTGTTTGCAACTCCATCTCCCCCTGTCTGTAATTCGCTTTTTCCCTTTGTTTTGGTGTAGTGCTGGGAATGACGTCGACGCAAAAAATACGTAGACGCAAAATATGTGTGTCAAAGCGTCGTCAAGATGGCGGACCCCTCAACAGGTGGGGGCGGTAATGCGCAATTTTCGTTATTTGCCAACGGCCGATAAAGCAGCAGCAGAAGGAGAAGACGAAAAAGACGAAGAAGAAGAAGAAAGATGGCGGAGTCGGAGAATATCAGTAACGCGAATGGTTCGTCGGAGTTCCAAAAAACAGTGAAGGCACGCACTCGTTCGTCAAAAGTATTGGAGCATTTTAATTTAAAGGGAAGTGATGCTGTAGTGTGTTGTCTTTGCAAGATGGAAATGGCGTTTCATTCGAGCACGACAGCTATGCACCAGCACTTGAAGAGGCGCCACCCAGGAGCAGCTTGTGCGGATGGCAAAGCAGCGCCGTAAGTTTTTACAGCTTTCTACTCACTAATTAAGGAGGCTATATCGCCTTGTCGACACCTAAAGTTTTAAGCTGCTGTTGGTTTTCTGTGTAATTAATGTAGTTGTGTATTCGATGTGTGAAATTACATTACTAACAACCAAAGTCAACATATAGTTTAAATGTGTGTTATTGAAGGCGGCTCTTGCCTCCTTGTTGAAGTATGCTTTTCATGGCAGACCTAGTGCATTTCCCGCAGATGCAGAGTTGACTCAAATAGGCTACTTGCAAGGAAACCGTGTTGAGTAGTGCACTGTGCTCTCATACTCATAATTTTGTTGACATGAACTGAACATTGAACTGAGAGTTTGTCTCTGAGGGATCGCACAGTGTTCTTTTTTTTCTTTTATTAAATGTAATGACTGGCCTGTAATCTTAGTTCTGTAGGAGTAATTTTTTGGCATTAATATGTTGATGTCAGACTCAACTTCTATTTATAAATTACTATAAAACAATGACAAATAGTGTAGTAAATGATTATTTTAAACAACCTAAAAACAAAACATCTGAAAAGAATATAATAATTTAATGAAGCATGCACTAAAAGAGACATAAAATAAATAAATCTGTCAAAGCAGATGTTTGTGTGTGTTAAGAGTGAGAGAGCAAGGGGAAAGAATGGGGGAAAATTTATGTGTGTCCATGCAGTACCTAAGTGGTTCTTTGCAGTCACACAGTAAAAATCCTGGCTCTGAGCCTCTGACTGGTTGGTTACTTGTTGAGATTTAGACAATGTGCATGACCAGTAGGTACGGATACATGGGAAAAATTATAAATTGTGTTTATCCTTTGTTTGTTTTATATTTTAATTTGTGTGTATTTATGTTTTCAGGGGGAAGAATAGTGTGGAGAATTACTTTCGCAAGAGGAACACAACCCCCTGCACCCCCCAGGAGACTGCCATGCTTACGGAGTGTCTTAAACATGATTGTGAAAGACATGAGGCCAATTGCTGTGGTTGAGGGTGAAGGATTCAAAGAAATGCTGGCCACCTTTGAATCAAGTTATACTTTGCCTTCTAGAAGCCACTTTACTTCAATGATGGAGAAGAAGTACGAGACGTCAGTGGAGAAACTTAAAGAGAAAATTAAAAAGGCCACATCAAAAATCTCACTTAGCACTGATGCCTGGACCAGTCTGGTCACAGAAGCATACTTGGGCGTAACTTGTCATTTTATCAATGACAACTGGGATCTTGTCTCCTTCAGTTTGACAACACTGCCAGTTGAAGAACGCCACACAGCCGAAAATATTGCCTCCTGGCTGGAGGATGTGGCAGGAAAATTCGGCATTTCTTTTGAGAACATCCTTGCTATAGTCCATGACAACGCACGTAACAATGTGGCTGCTGTCAGAATCCTGGAGGAGAGATTCGGGGTGGTATCCCATCGGTGTGCTGGGCACACACTCCAGCTGGTAATCAACCATGCAGTGGACAACCCTGTCATTGACAAAGCACTCTCAGCTACACGTTGCCTTGTGAAGCACATCAAGAAAAGTGAGCCTGCAACCACTAAGCTGAAACAAAAACAGAAACAAATGGGCACAGTTGAGCATAAACTGATACAAGATGTAGCTGTTCGATGGAACAGTACATACTACATGATCGAACGTCTGTTGGAGCAGCGATGACCAGTGGTTGCAACACTGTCAGATCCACAAATCACACAGCGCGGAAAACACTTCCTTGATCTGAAAAATGATCAGTGGGTTCTTCTGCAGGAACTGGAAGAGGTGCTCAAGCCCTATGAGCAAGCCACGGTTTTCCTTAGTGGCCAGTCTTATGTCACTGCCTCTGTTGTCCCCCCTGCTGAAAGGTCTCCTGAAAACCACCCAGAAGAAATCATTTGATTCTGCTGCCATGACCTTTTTCCAGACCAAAGCAGAAGAGGAGATGTTGTCAAGGTGGCAGGAGGTGTTTGTATTTAAAGAGGATGGGAAAAATGTGTCCCTCATTGCTGCTGCGTTGGATCCCCGTTTTCGGAAGCTGAAGTTCCTTTCAGCAGATGATGCTCTCAAACTGCAAGTACAAATACAGACTGTTGCCCTTGAGATGAGAAGGAAGCAGAGATTGCTGCAGGCAGCTGTGGGACAGGAACTTCAGGAAGCCTCAACAAGCTCCCCACCAAATAAGAAGTCCAGCTGCTCTTTGTTGGACACTTTGTTGGGCACTGATTCTGAGGGGGAAGACAACAACCAGGAAAACATGGACCAGGAGGATAATGATGGGGACAATGAGACAGTCAGGAAAGAGATGCTCTTGTATTTTGGGGAAAACCCCATCTCAAGGGACAACAACCCCCTTTATTGGTGGAAGGATAACGCCAAAAGGTTCCCTGCCCTGGCTGCTGTAGCCAAAGCATATCTGTCTATACCTGCCACATCAACACCATCTGAGAGGCTGTTTTCAGTTGCTGGAAACATTGTTACCAAAAAAGGGCAAGTCTGACTCCTGAGCATGTTGAAATGCTCACATTCCTCCACTCCAATGCATAAATGCATCTTGTCTGAATGACATGCGCACACACACCACAGATGCAAACACACACAGTTTTCTTAAGATAAAACATGAAGTGGCAGAGTGTACATTTTTATTAGCACTCTTCAGGAAGCAGGACATATGTTCAATATAAATGTCAAATTCTGGATGTTTATCTTCATTTATTTCTTTTGTTGGAAAAGCACTTCTGTGTTAGCTTAAAGCCCCCAAGTTTACATAATTTCAATAATTTTGGGTGACCTATTTTTGTGCTAGATACCAGAATGTAATATTATTTTGCACTTCTACACTAATTTATTTTGGAAATTTTAGGTCAAAAGCAGTTGGTTATTTTCATGTGATTTCTGTGTTTTCAACATAAATCCTGAATTCTGTTGATTCAGGAATCAGAATGTGAAGGACTTAATGTCAGGCTGCTGGCTCCCACTACCTTTTTTTTTTTTTTTTTTTTCATTGAATGCTACCTCTGACTGAAAGCATTTCTTTCTTAAATTTTTTATTCTTGAACGTTGTTTTGCGATTTGGAGTTAAAGAGCAATAAACATATTGAAATGTTAAGGAATTCATGTTCTTTTTTCATGTCAGATATGTATATCAACATGTATAAATTGCTGTCAATTCCTTTATGAGGAGATAATTGATAATCGAATCGATAATCGAATCGAACTGAAAAAAATGAATCGTTAGATTAATCGATGCATCGGATAAAATCGATAGATTAATCGTTTAAAAAATAATCGTTTAACCCAGCTCTATTTTGGTGTATTCGGGATATTTCTGAGCAGTGATTTTTCTATATATTGCAGGCTAATGACAGAGCTAAAGGAATGGCGCTGTGTGGGGATAAACTTGTTTAAAGCCTTAAAAGGTCTATCTCCACCATACCTGTCTGACCTTCTTAAGAACTACACACCTCCCAGATCTCTAAGGTCCTCCACTATGTTTCTCTTTGAGGTGCCCAGATCCAGGTGCATTTCCAAGGGTGGAAGAGCATTTTCTGTCGTTGCTCCCCGTCTGCGGAATGCACTTCCTTTAGCCCTGAGATCAATAGAATCCATCTCCACTTTTAAAACTATGCTTAAGACACACCTCTATGCACAGGCCTTCCCCTCTTAGTCATGTAGTAGATATCTGTACTGGTCCTGATGTTCTTATTGTGTTTGAATGTTTTTATTGTTTTTATGTCTTTAATTTTTTATCATTTGTTTTTATTTTCTCTTTTAAGAGGTGTCTGTTTTTGGCACCTAGTGTGCGTCTGTGCAGCACTTTGGGCATTCGCGGATGTAGAAAGTTGTGCTACATAAGTAAATCGAACTTGAACTCAAACTTGAACTTGTCAAGTGGAGCAGATGCCAGTCACTCAAATTCTCAACCCCCCCAAAATGGCGGACCCAGCGAAGAAAAGGAAGTACTCTGTGGTGGAAAGAGTTTTAGATAGTGTTGTTGGAAAATAGGGTTAATATTGGTTTGGCTTTCACCTGCTTCCGAGTTTTGAAGGAGACGCTTGAAGCTGAATAGACTGAAGAACGATGCAGCCATTAGCTCCAGTGGAATGGCCCTCAGTTTGAATCGTGTTAACAAACAGAAACTGGAGATACTCCAGACTCTACCTTTAAGTTAGCGTTACTGCAACTTTATAGATGCACCTCGGTAACTTGAAATATGAACCATATGTGGGGGATTGGAAAGTAAAAAGCCTTGGCTTCATCCATCCCCTTTTCAAATAATGTTTTGTTTGACTATTTGACTTTTTGTGTATTTTGTAGGTTTTTGTTTGTTTGTTTTTTTAGCTGTACCATGCATGTTTGAAATAATTTATTTTATTATTGATTGATTGATATAATGCTGACTGGAGATATTGTCATGTAGCTCTAGTTTATGGCTACATATAGCTAGCTAAACTAAAAGGTAACAAACAAACAACAATAACTGATATTGGTTTGTTAAACTGATTATTTATTGGGTCGGGCTGAGTGAATCCGGTAACCTGGTGGTGGAGTGTGAGGGACACTTTGCCAATGCTGTCAAACTTGGCAACCAGGTATCTCTTTGTGCAAGCATCATCTATTCCTTCAGAGCGCACATTTTCTACTGCTGGGACATAATCAGTCAGGAGTGGGCTTGTCTCTTACCTGAGAAAGTAGGCATGCTGATTTTCCTGAAGAACTCTTAAGTGAAGCCTCTGTTAGATTTGAAAGTTCTTATTATGCAGCAGTGAGCACTAAACATAGATTTGTCTTTTGCACTAAGCATTTTTAGCTTAGTGCATGATATTTTATGTTGAAGACCAAAGCTGAAAAATAAAACTCAACATTTATTGATAATGTATCGCCCGGCGGGGTGGGTAGTGTAGGGGTGGCTGGGGTCTGAGCCTCTGGGCGGCTGCTGGTGGCCCGGGTCTCGGGCAGTGTGAGCTTCCTCTGGCCTTTGCAGAGACAAGGTTGCATCTGCATGACTGCACCTTTTATTCTGCAGGCTGACATTGTGCTTGTGGGTGTGTACTATTAACGACTTATGTCTAGGTTTTACCTCTTTTCTGCATAGTTCGGTGTGTATATGCATAATCTTATACTACTCCACTAGCTGTTTTTATTTAAGTTGTCTTCAGCTAGGTTGCCACCTGCAGGTCCTCCTTTAGGGGATTGCTAGTTTTGTTTTGCAGCAAAGACCATAGAATGTTGTTTATGGGTTTCTGTGCAGAAGCATCAGTTGAATGTGTGAGTGTATCCACGTTCTTTCTCAAATCTCTTTACTCTTTTCTCTCTGTTCCACTCTATCATTTCCTCTCTTAACTTTCATTTCCCTCTTGTCAAGCCCAGCAATACGATGCCAAATGCAGTTATAAACAAATAATTAAAGGAATAAAAGGAATAAACTCAGAATATCAAGAGAAGCCTTATATTCATAAAGCACCCCTTGGCAAAGCAAATCTGCTCAACACAACAAAGCAGCCAGATCATCATTTCTGCTTCCTATGATGCTGGACAGGACAAAGCATAGAAATAAAATGGACGAGTTGCTGACTTTTCCAAATATTCCTTGTTTCCTTGTTCTAGCACACCTTACTTTAACATAGGTCTCTGAGCAGAATGTGATTATATCTATACATTACAACACCAACAAGTTCTTACATCTAGTTTTAAAAGTAAATATGTAATGACAGATTAGGGAATGAAATAGATGTATGGAAGTTGTGTGAATAGTCATGAAATCTTTTAATATTTCTAACAATAATAGAGTGCCCCAAACTGCTGCCGGGGAGGCAGCCTAGCAGCCCAGCTAATGATAAGTGTGGGGCAACTAGCCCCCGCTAAGTATCCCCCCAAAAATATGTTTTTTTCCACACTGAAGGGCTCAGATAGACTAAACGAGTGTCCGACAACATACTAGAGAGGAGAAATGAATGAAAGTATCTACATACATTACCTGGCTATCGCTATTTGTTTTAGTCACTATTTGGTTTGGTAAATAGGGTTCCAGACTAACTTTTTCATATGTAGCACTGGTGCCACCTACCTTTTTAGTTGGTAGCACCACCACAAATTAGGTAGCGCCTAATTTGTGGTGGTGCTACCATAACATAGGTCTCTGAGCAGAATGTGATCATATCTATATAAGCAGAGTATTCTTCCCATGGGGCTTAGAAAAGTATTGAGTGATCAGTCGGACATTCGAGGCAGGCGGGGTTAACGCAGACAAGCTTGAAGTGGAAAGTTGTCACTTCCACATTTCCGCTAATGTGAGATTAAACGGGTAGCTTTAATAAACAGCTGATCAAGGGAGTGAGAAAGTATGAAATATATACAGCACGTGGCATTTAGATATGTAGACAGCAACTCCGGCCAAGTCCGCCCACCCACCACCCCGCTGGGGATGAAGCTTCACATGGAGGATTAAATAACCAAAACTAACCTTTTTCTTGTTCTTGGAGTCTTGAGAACAAGACAGCAAGAATCCTTGCTTCTCACTGAGGATGGAAAAACTTTTAAGTTAATGTGCTGCTTTTGCCTTCCTCCTCCTCCTCCCCCTTCGTCACTACCAGACTGGCTGCATGTGCGTTTGACAGCATCAAAACAACGGCAGCGCGCATGTGCGTTTCACCCACATTCTATCGTGACATTTCATTTTCTCATCATTCCCTACGTTACACCGGTGTTACCGCGAATGATGACTTGCGCCTTAAAGAAATTAGGTCGCATATTCAACCTAATAGGTATCAGTCTGGAGCTCTGGTAAATACTGGAGCTATCTTGAAAATTCCTTTCTCCATCACTCACATGTATGAAAGGACATATGAAAACTGACCCCAGGTTAAAAAAAGCGACATTCCCCTTGAAGTATCTATCATATAAGATCAATTATTAATACCCCAAGTAACATATAACATTGAAAATGTGAACGCAACCAATTATAGTTAATATCAAATATTAAAGTTTATTTACATGATTTTTTAAAAATAATTTATCAACTTTATAATGGCCACAAAAAAAACACACACCTCTGTTAAAATGGAGAGCACCTGTCATGCAAATTTAGTAATAAATGAAACAAACATCCAATGGTGCTGGGATGTCCCAGCCAACATGAATCAGCATGGGAGGCAGAAACAAGAAGCTGATGCTTAACGCTTACTGACTGAACATTGAGAAAACTACATTACAAATTCTTCTACAGGCTATGTCACACTGACAGCTAAAAGCAGAATTAATTGTTGTTCATTTTTTTAAGTTAAACTGCAAAACTGGCCATTACTAAAGCTGGAGATCTCCCCCTTTATTGTAATGTTCAGTGAACCCTGCTGAACCCATGTTGTGCTGTAACCTCTATCCAGTTTGTTTCACTTGGTTGCAGCATAACAACTAAATGCTGCTTCTCCATGTTATATCTGGACTCTGGTCTGGACTGTCTGACCCGATTCAGTGTAACTGATGTTATTGTACAACTCTTCTAAGTTCACTACCAATTTTTAACCCGATTTTGTCTTCACCTTATTGATTTCAGATATGCCAGGACAAAAATGATGGAAATCTATTTTTTGAATTGAAATGAAGATTATTTCCATTTGCTTAATGTAGATGTAGTTTGAGCATCTAGTGGACATGAGAGGAACTGCAGCTAGAGGAAGGAAATTTTACTTGCTGTGCTGTAGCTCAAAGGTATTTCTCTTCACAATTCACAGAGTTATCAGTTTATTTTAGTGTATTTCTTTGTAGTATTCCAAGTTTAGTAATTCCCTTACAAAGACTGTTCCAAGGATATCTCATTTTCCAATTTCATTCAAAATATCCAGCCATGTCATATAGAGACATTAGCTTCCTTGAGTTAAATGCTAATTATTTAAGACATCTAAACTAACGCAGCAGTCATTAGCATTAAATGCAGAGGCCTAATAAGATGAATGAGGCAATAAATACTAAATGTCATCTCCAAACAACTGCGCCGTCCAAATTGTGTGATATAAACTGATCTGGCAACCCCTGCTGACCCAGTCAGGATGGCCGAGCGGTCTAAGGCGCTGCGTTCAGGTCGCAGTCTCCTCTGGAGGCGTGGGTTCGAATCCCACTTCTGACAATATATTTTTATCACGACACTTGCACTTTTTACAAATTAGTCTACTTTCAATCTTTTCCATTTATTTTATACTTGTCTTGTCCAGCATCATGGCAGTCAGATGAAATATGTTAAATGGGCTGCCCATTACACATGAAATGAACTCCAGTTAGAAAGGAGAAAGTATCTTGTTAGGAGTAATCAAAAAAAGACCCTGTATGAGTACGCTTAGGCTCACTAATAGGATTAATGTTCACAAGTCTTATGCTGGAAAGCTCCTGTAAAAATAGTAATAGTAATAAAATGTTGCATAACAGATTTATGCACTGCATCCAATTGCAGACGTTTATAAAACCACACATTTACATGGTTGTGTTTGCTGCTGCACTTTGCAGTTTAGATTTATGGAAAATTGCTAAAACAGAAAATCAACTTTGGATGTTACAGATAAAAACCCTGAGTAGAGTGAATTTGTTTAGAATTTAACATGGAAGTAAATTAAAAACATTACTAAAGAACTGGGACTTCACTGTTAAGGTGAAGGTTAAAAGGTGAGCAGGGCTAATGTCTGTCTGGACACACTGTTATGGGATTGGTGCAAGTTCTTTCAAGCATGGATTAAACTCTTCAAAGCCATGAAACTGTCTTGGAGTTCACTTGAATTTGTTTGAAATCCTTTATTTCACTCTTTAAACTGCAAAAATCAAGCACCAACGTGACGTCCAACCTGAGATTGAGAAAATTTTGCAACAAATGCTGCATGCTTAAGTCTTTTAAGACAGTATTTGTAGGCGTATTTGGTGTTAGTCTCAGTTTGCATCTCTGAGTCCTTAACAAAGGTATTAGCTGAGTGTTTCTCTTGTTAATTGCAAGGGAGAGTCTCTGGATGGTAAGTTCAAAAACAAGTGACCTAACCAGGGATTAGGCTGCTTTCTTGTAAGTGGCTTTCTCAGTTTTAGGAATAGCTGGAAACCCAGAAGGATAGGCAGCTTTTATGATAGTAAGAGACAATATTACCATTTGAAACCTCAGAAAACATGTTGCATCACAATATAAATTAGAATAATTACTTTTGCACTTAACCATAATTATGAAGTTTAAATCTTATTGAATAAAATGTGTGTGCAATTTTTTTTTTCTTGAAAAATCTGATGTATGAAGTTTAAATAACCATAATTGCACTAAAATGTTAATGTTGATAAGCAGGATGCATTTTCATAATGACCATAAAATCTTTCATTCTGCCTTCAACTTGGATTTTAACTGTTCAAATCTTACTCTTTGACTGGCACCTTTTATCAGTGCTTCAGCTTCCTGGGTGAATGCTTTATTAGGAATGGGGCTTAATATAGCAGGAGCCCTGCAGCACAGCAGGTTACTCACTAATTAGTCCTGATATTTTGATGGCAACCAGGAGGAGGGAGCGCTAAGCTTGAGCATCAGTGCCCACGTGTGAGCTTGAGGGCTGATGAGCTTCAGTGTCCTGCTGTGACTGTGATCCAGACTCTGTCCACATGGTGATGCAAGCTGCAGACAGTTCAATGCATAAATTGAATTTTATGTGAGAGAGTACAGGTTGTGGAAAATCCTTTTGTTCTGTCCACTGCCAGCAGTTCATTTTTTTTTTCTTTCTTTTCTTTTTATTTATTTCCGTCCATTTGTCAGATGTCTTACATTTGATTAAAGGGGTCTTATGACGATCCCATCCACAGACTAATGACATCGGCCAAGCACTTTTTCATCTGATTCCAAGGAGTGAGAAGAGGTGTCCTCTGGGCACAGGAAACCCAAAGTCAGAACCACATCACACTTCCTCTGCAGTTTCTCTGAGTCACATTCACTTTCATTACTCAGTGTGGGGATCTGTCTGTTTGTCTTAAAAGCCAGGATGCAGCCTCTCAGCCTACCTTGAGTCAACTCTACCCCACCCTGATCCATTAAGCAACTTAAGAAGATAGATGGTACAGGAAGGCCTGCCCTACTGGATGTTTTTATTTGTTAGTGTCGACTCCATAAGAGGCAGAGCTCACATGACGAATCACTTTTTGAAAGTGCACTGACGACCTAGCATGCAGTATGTGAGCCTCTTGTACAGGATACACAATAAACACTAATTACAGCCCACTGAATTACAAATGATAAGTGCAAGAACAAAATGTTTTTAGTTTTGTTTAAAACGACTTTACACATCTGTCATGTACATGCAACAAATACTGTTGGAGCATGTGATTAGAAGTTTTGAGTGATGTGGAAATCTCATACACTGTTACAACAGTCTGTCTGACAAGGCTGAAGTAGGCTAATTAACCAGGAGCAGTGATCAGTGTGGAATAATCAGTGTGTCACAGTTGTCTGACTGTTATTTTTATGGTGTAGTTAAAGATTATACTGAACAAGACAAAAGGTTTTACTGAGCTAAACAGCAAAGCTGCACTGATCCTGATCATGAAAGATTGGAGGGAGTGACAAATTCCACCAATACTCCAGAAGAACATACACACGAGAAAGGTAATGCTACTTTGATATCTACAAATTATATCTGTATATTGATTCAGAAGTGTGGACAGTTTACAGTGCAGTGCATACACATATACAGTAATGCTGGGAATAATTAATACTGCAGGCTTTGTGGAACACTTTACTTGTTTTTGTTAAGATAGCATAAAAACTGATACACGATGGTGTCAAGCGTCAGTGTCAATAATTTTCTGAATCATGATAATATAGGAGAGTTATGTATCTAGTATGCAGGTGGGCTTAAATGTTAAAGAAAAAATGTAACATCTCAGCACATTTGGGTTTACACTGAACAAGAGTCTATACATACATGTACTTCACATGTAACACATGATAAAGTTGCTATCGTGATATGAAAGAATCAGAGACAAAAATAGCTTACAGTAATCACAGTATGAGAAAAAGACATAAATGTAAGAAATATGTAAATAAAAAGTGAAATTATGCTTAGTCATCAGCTGTCAAAGAGCATGCTGCTGCTTAGTAAAGAAGAGTTTAACTCCCTTTATGCAATGGTTAGGTCCAAGTCATGTGTCCAAAGCCTCAGCAGATTTCAGTCCAATCTCAGAGTGATTAGTGAGGCTTTTCAGTCTATCCTTAGAGTCTCACGTATCTGATTAGCAGGTAGGCCCGCTTCTGCAGGGCAGCTTTTGCACAGGTCCTTTTCTCTGCTTGCAATAGTTCTGGGGTTTCTTTAGGACTTTACACCCCACAATCTACAGCTTTGGGACTATAGCTTTGGTCTGTTTTTGTTAATGTCTGGATCATGGTTGCATGTCATGTAAGTATCCTGCTGATTACATTTAGTATTTATCGCTGTAGATCTTGCAAGAGAAACTGTCACTTAATTTGTTTAGCAACAAAAAATTTGCATTATAATGCCGTGTACTATAAAGTCCAATCAGGTGCACTTAAATGATTAAAGCTGACCAGATAATTTGTAGAGTATGTTGAAATTCATCTTTCTAATACTTTCATGATTTATGCAAACTGTTCAGTATTATCATTTGCAGAGTTTTCATCCTGCAAAACGATTTTAGAAACCTAAACAGCATTTTTTCTGTTATTCCTATCATTAGCCATTAATTTCAATTTTTCAATTTCAATAGCTTTATTGGCATGACAAGACAGTGCTTATATTGCCAAAGCATAGAGCAATACAATAATATCATACACATATATATTATCAAACAAATATACAATATCAAACAATATCATACAAGCATTACAAAACAGATTGTTTTGATCACAACATACGTATTTACAGGGCTATACAGTTATGTGGTGTTTCCGTGGTCATCCCTCAGTCTGTGCCAGGAGGACACATACTCAGCTGCTAGTCTGCAGCACTTTGGTTTCTCACCTAAGTTATATTTTAATTTCTCCTCAACTGGGAGTGACTCAAATTCTGTACAGCGGTTTTTAAATCTGGGGAAGTGCATTTGCCTAATTTCTTTATATTTATCAGAGTGGAGTAGGGAATGTTGTTCTGTTTCTATTTGTCCCTGTGAGCAGAGCGAGCAGAGTCTGTCCTCTCTGGTAGTCCAGGTCTGTCTGTCGGCCGGTTTCCAGAGCCAGACTGTGTCCACTCAGTCTGTATTTATTTACATCTTATCTTACGTTAGTAATAATGGCTAATGATAGGAATAACAGATGGTAAACCAAGGATATATTTTTCAGGCTTTAAAGGGATATTGTGTAAGTTCTCCTGTTATCTATTCACAAAAATTGATTATTTCGTTCAAAAGTGTTTTTTCATTAATCATTAATCACTCCCATTAACAAACTGAAGTGCTCCTCTAGGTTCTGAATTTGCCGTTGGTATCATTCATATCTACATCGAACGGGTCTGCTCGGTGGTGGCTACCATGTCGTATTGCCATGTTTTTACATTCAGTAAAAGCGTGAGAATAGGAAACCACAGAAACTCACTGGAGACACTGGAGCTGTCAGCTCAGTTTCGAGGTAATGTTTTTGAAAAGTCACCGCGGTGCAGTGAGGAGGAACCAGCTTCACGCTGATGCTGGGTTTGCGTGCAGTCGGGCATACGGCCGTCGGTAACAAACTAGATGTCATTTTAATCACAGAAGCCGAGTGAAAGACGGTAAAACATGGGTCAGGGAAAACAATACGACATCGCCATGACAACATATCAGATGTGGACTGAAGTCACTGTAACTGATAGACCACGTCTTCACATAAAGGCTTGTTTATGCCTTTACATGCAGCGGCTGTCGTCCGTCTGCCCATTTTCACGCTGACGCAGCATGAAAAGTATGAGGGAGCTACTCGCGATATACAATTGTTACACAATGTCCCTTTAAATGGTTAATGAACGTTTAACTTGTTTGCCACTGTAGATGTGAGATGGTAAAGAAAAAGTTCAAACATGTAGCCTTTTACAAAGACTATTCAAGATCCACACAAATAGTTCTGAAACAGAATTTGACATTTCAAGTGCTTTTACTCAAGTTCTGCCCGTCTAATTTATTTGCTTGGCTACAAATGGTATGGGTGCAACTAAAAAGTTGGCTTCATGTGTAAGCTTTACAGCAATGAGCCACTTTTTTCTTTGCCAGTACAAGGAACACTTGCTGTTTTACTATCATATCTACAGAATTGCTAATACCAGAACCAGGACAACAGCCAAGCTCGTCTCTATAGTTGCCAGTCAAGCTTAGCCTATTTTACCGTTTCCAGAATTTGTGGATTTTTATTTGCATTTTATAGTTAGCTTGCATCCTTTCCAATCAGAAAACAATGAATTGTCTTTACCTCTAAGTATTGTCACAGTAAGAATGCATTGTGCTTATTGCAGATATTCCTGCTTTTTGTAAGTAATCCATGCATTTTAACAGGAAAAGCTGGCAAAGTGTGCTTTTGTCAGTGACAGGGACATTCACTGAGGTAATGTCCACTTTCACTGCTTGCTGAGCTTAAGCTTGTTATTTAAAGTCACTGCAGGGATTTATTTGTGGCTGTATCCTCATTATCCCTGCCTTCATTTAATGTTTGATCTTCACAGCAGTCTGTAGATTCTGGTTATAAAAAACATGCCATGTTTTTCCCACTTCAACATGTCAGAGATGATTGCAACGCTAAGTGATTTCAACATCAGCTAAACTCTTGAGTAGATCCATTTTTACTCACTATACATGTCTGTTACAATGAGGGATTCTACATAGAAGGTAATTGAAAACGTCTGTGGCCTAATCCTCACTAATTCACTGTCCTGAAGGTTTTATGTCTGCTAAGATTCCCGGTGATCCGGGTTGGGAGATATCAAGAACTTCTAAATCTTGAACTGAAGGGGAAATTCTTGGAAGAGCAGCTGAATATATACACGAAAAAAAAAGAACAGTATTACCCTGCACATACAGACTTACAGACTTGTTCACAAACAAGCTGTCTGTTAGTCCCTTTAGAATTTACATACTTCAGAGATGGAGCAGAGGAATCATATGGCCATCAAAAAAAAGAGGAAAATAAAATGCACTTTAAAATTAAGCAGTTTTAGCTTATGATAAGAAGATGCATTTAAGCACATGATTTCATGCCATGTTTCCATTATTTTTGCCTTTGTCTTTCTGGACAAACACTTTAGCTGTTGTTTTCAGTTAAATAAAGCAGCATGACTTCATGCGTTTATAATTTTACTACTTTGTGTCTTTTTCAGGCCTGTGTGAATGGGAGTCATGCAGACGAGGTGTGCTACATCTTTCTTTAGGCAGCTTAGGAGAAACATGACAATACTCTGTCATTGTTTGCCCCTGCTGACCTGCCACTTTCTCCTCACCTGATACCACAAATACAACTGCCAACACCACAACGCACAAAAATGTCCTCCCATAAACGCAGCTTCCAGTGCTTCAATGCTGTAGGAGGAGATGTCTCCCAAAAGTCTTCCATCCCCTTCAAGCATCATGCCACCCAGTTGCCCAGGATCAGCCAACATGGCATGATGGCCCATCATGAGCTTGTGGAAGAGTGCTGTCTTTGCGCTGAGTACAGACATGCACAGGCCCTGGAGGCAGTAGAAACCCAGCTGTCACCTTTCTATCACACTCACCCATCCTATCACCACCATCATCCACACCATTATGTCCTCAGGGGGCCGAGCAGACCTGAAGAGGCCCCCCTGGCCCATGACCGTCATGTTCATCATCACAGATATAATAAAAGGGTGCTTCTAGTGAAGAGCAGTGATCCCTCAATCAGGAGGACCATCATCCTGAACCGAAGGAGTCTGCGCAGTTTTGGTCTTTTCTTGGAGGAAGTCTCTGAGCTCATGCAATACCACATCAGGAAGTTATACACTCAAGATGGTCGTAAGGTGAGGACAAGAAACCCTTGTGATTACATAAATTTCAATAAGGTTTTTTTTGTTGTCATTTTTGCTCAAATTTCCTTTGCATTGCGATGAATTGAAAAGACTTAAGAAATTAAGTTTTATGCAGTACCAGAAACCAGATTTGTTTGCATTTACTTCTTCATTTCAAACCATTTTTAAAAGAGCAAAGACACCACTGATGTTTAAATGGCTCGTCAGTTCCTTCTACATTAGCATCCTTGAGGAGAGATGAGTGTTAACAGCTACAGGAATTTGCATTAGCAACATTAATACAACAAACAGAGTGGGATAACTGTTTTTAGCGTGCGTATACAGTACTGCAAAGGGATCTTCCTTCACACATACATTCAGATTGTGGGTATTTCTTCAAACCCCATTAATCTTGGTCAAATCAGAGCTATTTTTGAGAGAAAAGAAACAGGTCAATGTTGAAACTCCCCTGCTTTGATACCAGAGGTGTCTCAGAAATGTGTCTTTGGCTGTGGCAATTAATTATCTTCACCTGGGCTTTGTGTGACCACAGATGAAGCCATTCATCTGCCTTTCCCGACAGTGGATTTAAAATTCAAAACTGCACTGTCATCAAAACCGACTGCAGAATAAAGCAGAATAAAATCAACGAAAAACTCAATATTTCAAGTGACTTGTTTTCACAGCATTTTTATAGCTGTCAATAGCAAAAGCAGCAGAATTCAATGCTAAAAAGCATGATGTGAAGTTAACAGGAAGAAAGGTGTTACATTTAAGTTTTGTATTTCCCAACCTCTTCTACTAAATATCCAATAAGTAATCAAGTGGGTTAATGATTTACTGAGTCCATATTGTTGATGCTCATATGTAAATTAGTTATGCTAAAGTGATTCATGGTATCACTGACAAAATCTGGATAACAATCATATCTAAAAGTTTTTAGCAGCTCCATTTGACTGGGTTTCATTGGTGTAATAACTGTTCAGAAGGTCACTCTTGAGAATAGACTCATTTGAGGTCAATGCTCTATTGAGTTTTTTCCTTAAAACTAGTCAATAGTAATGTCAGTCATTTCCTGCACAGTTCATTGTTGCAGTAGACCTGAAGAAGACTTTCCCTGAACACACACTGTTGTTTCCTCAGAGAGTCGGTAGATGGTGTGAAGAATTGTCCGATACATTCAGCAGCTTGCGCAGCATTCTATCAGCACAATGAACTCCAGGAGTTTCAGAGTTGTACCCAGCACAGAGCCATCCTTAATCAGTTTGTTTAGTTCACTTTAAGTAATTTTTTATGTTAAAAGTGTAATCACTGAGCTTCTAAAAATTATATTCACCTTTAGATAAAAAAAATCTTTCAGTTCTGGTGTATGTGTAGCACAGGAAAGATTATGTTTTCGATTGATTAATTACTTTATAAAATGGAGGTCTGAACAGAGTTATTTCAGGGGTAATATGTTCACAATAATTCCCAAACCACTGTTTTCTCTTCTCTCTACCATTCAGTCCACTTTTTTCACTCACTCAGCAAGCTGGTAATACTGCTGAGTAATAATGGTGCACTCAGTGGCAGGTCATCATTGCAGAATGCACTGTCATCTGAATAGGTTTCCCAGAGATCATCCAGGATTATGATGTTCATCTCGTGACTCACTGCATGACTCACAGCCATTGACCTGAAGAAGGGAACAGCTGACCCTTGTCTTTATAGTACTTGATTTTGAAATATTTCTTATGTCAATTTTTCTGATAAGGTAAAGTCTTAGAGAACGATGAAATCTCGCGAGATTTCTATAAAACCCCGCGATATTTCATAACAGAATGACGAAATTTAGCAAGATTTAGCAAGGGAAAAAAATTCTGGGCTTGAATAATCAAACTGCATTGCTTACAAAGAAATGAGAAAAGAAAATCAAGCTGTGTCCAAAAAAATTGGGGAGCTTCTTTAAAGGGACTAGAGGCAGGAATTGTGAGAGAATAAACATGCATGTCCAGTTTGTAATGATAATGGCTGATGAAGCGTTAAAAACCAAAAAGAACGAGCCCACCCACGTCTCTCCCCGTTGCGTTGAACAGGCTGTGTGCTGCATTTTTGATCCAAGAAGGAGACGGTCGCAGTTAATTCAAACACTGCAAGAGATAGTTATGGATTCTTCTGCCATCAGCAAACGATCTAGATTAACTGAAAGACCACTAAAAAGTGGAACTACGATAAACAAGACTATCAGCATAGTAAACAACGGTATAGAATCCGTTGATGCATGTTCCCGTGCCAGCTTGGCTGGTGTCTGGAGTTACCTGGAGTGCCAGCACTTGCGAGACTTGCGAGTCTTATTTCTTAATCTTGCCTCATGTCCCTTTAAACAGAAGCTCCCAACCAATGAGCCAAACATGCTGTGTAGTTAAACTGGTGCTTGTTTTTGTTTGTGGATATTTGAGATAAGAACAAACTATATTCAGGGAGAACTGCCTTCTAGTGACACTAATTGTCCTTTTTCTCAGATTGACAATGTTCAGAGTCTTCTGCAATGCCCAGGCGTTCTTGTATGTGTGGGACGGGAGCCCTCTCACCCCTCAATCATGGAAAACTTTCGGAAAACATCTAATGACAAACTTCCAAAGCTAAAGTCACGTTCTGCTGGCTGCACCAAGGGACTAGAGGGTAGGACAAACTGCATGTTGTTCCTTGTTCATAATTTACCACTGAACAACCACTGAACTAGGTGAGTCCAATCAGCACAATTTAATTCATTGTGCAGATTGGACTGACCTAGTTAAGTGGCTGAACACATACATGGCATGGAGATGACTTGTTGACTCCACAATTTCCATCACTGGTGTAATGTTCACTGCTACAGTGGCAAAATAGTACTAATACTTTATATTTGTCTCTTTTTTATGACTGGATGATAACTCAAGGACTGGCTGCAGAGAAAAGTGCAATCCCTCCGAATTTGGAATCTGACACCAGAGCAACTAAACAGCCAGAGTCATCTGACAAGTCTGCACCAGATGGAACTGACTCTCCAGATATTATTGATTCCTGCTCACCTACTGGTGACACTATTAGAGAGGATGACATAGAGAAACGGGTACGTGTTAATAAAGATGGCAGTTTGTCCATGGAGATGAAAGTACGCTTTAGACTCCAAAACGATGAAACATTGCATTGGTCAACAAAAGTAAGAAAGACCACAGCCGGGACCTGTGAGTACCTCCAAGGACACAATAATCCCTATATTGCACAGCTTAGTGATAGAAGCTATCCAGAATCTGAAAACATCTCTGCTGATGAGGCTTATACCCCTCAGCGCTATCGAGGGCATACAGAAGAGCCTCACTGTCCTCACTGCTGCAGGCGCTGCCAGGATTACGACATCTGGAAAAACATACCAGGGACACATGGTGCAAGTCGCTGCACACACACTTCCAGCTCAAGCACCTCCTCACATACACTAGTTTCTAAAAAGATGGTGGTTCAAAGGCAGACTGTGTCGAGATCAAGTGATGAGCTCACAGAGCAAGTGGTGGAGCAAGAAACTTGTGTAAAGGAGACTATTGAAGCAGCTGAAACTATTGAATATTGCACAATCCGGAGTGAAGCGTGCTCACCGAAGTGTGACATTCAATCCTCCGCAGTGGACAGCTGTGAGGCCAATGATCAATTAAATGTCAAAACTGCTCAAACATCAAAACAAAAAGGACAAGCGGCATGTGATACTTCTCAAATCTTAGAAGTCAATGGAGAAAATTCAGATGATAAGAGTGAAGATGACTTGCCAAGCGCTTCAAGAGCAGATTCTCAAGACAGCATAATGGAAACAAAAGAGATCACTGGTAGTGGAGTGTTGGATGCAGGGTCATCTATGCCACAGATGTCCCCAAGCCCTACAGATAAAGCATCCAATGCTTCAGGGTACTCCAGCAAGTCAAAAAATTCAAAAACATCCTACACTTGTCATTGTGGAGTATCTTTTGTTGCAGAGGATGAAGCAGGGGATATCAAGATGCACGGTGGAGAACAAGTTGATATACAAAGAGATCAATCAAGTGCCATGTCTGTCAAATCCAATGCCTCTCACAGATCAAACAAATCTGAAGAAGAACAAAACACGGGATGCAACGACGAGGACGGGAGAAGATCCAAAAGTGCCACGTCTGTTCATTCAAATGCCTCTACAAAATCCAGATCTGATATTTTAGATGTTACAGCTGAAGGAGTACAAATGGGTGATGAGAGACAGGAGAGGCCATCTAGCAGCATATCTGTGAAATCCATGAAGTCTGGCACACTACTTGCGGAACAAAAGTCAGAAGAGTATGTGGAAGTCGAAAGAGCATTAAGTTCTATGTCGTCTAAATCCAAAACCTCTGTCAAATCAAGAGGATCAAGAGTATCTTCTGTCCGAGGTGAAAAACAGGCTGATGAGGATTTACAGCAGAGGACACCCAGTACCATGTCAGCTATATCAAATTTATCTGAAGAATTAAAACATATAACATCTGAGGTATCTGAGGAGGAGACCAATCAGAACTCAGATGAAGAGGAGAATAAACATGAACTGAGAGCACGAAGTTCAACATCGAAGAAGTCCAGAACTTCTGAAGCTGCACCTAAAGACAACTCCAAGGACAACCAAGCTGAAATTACAGAGGGTGAAAGGTCACCAAGAGCACTATCTGCCAGGTCTGTCAAGTCAAATGCATCTGCAGAATCTCAAAAGTTGACAGGCCAAGAAGAAGTAACTCTGAGAGCACCAAGTGCTTCATCAGTAAAATCTAATGTTTCTGCAAGATCTAGAAAATCAAAGAGCCCTGAGCCTCATACTAGAGAATGTGCTAACATCTCAAATGATGAAAATAATACTGAACAGAGACCTCAAAGCACACTGTCAGTCAAATCAACAAAGTCTGTAAAGTCAAATATATCCGTGCAATCTCGCAAATTGAAAGCATCTGAAAATTCTAATGACGAAAATGACAGAGGGCAAAAAGATGAAATAGAAGTAAGTTGCAATGATGAGGGCAAGAAAACTCCAGATACTTCTGAAGGAAGAGCATCCAGCGCCATGTCAGTAAAATCTGCCAGGTCAAACGCCTCAGTTGCATCTGCAAAATCAAAAGCTTCTCAAGGTGTCCCAAAACTTGATGATGATATTTGTGACGAGATAGATGCTCAGCAGAGAACTGGTAGCAGATCAAGTTGCATGTCAGACAAATCCAAGAAATCAAACATCTCAGCAAGATCCAGTAAGTCAAAATGCTGCGATGAGTCAGATGGAGAGAATAACACAGATCATGAAGAAGAGAGAGGACCTAGTACAATGTCAGTTAAATCAGAACATTCAGATACGTCAGCCAGATCAGCAGGGTCAAATACTTCAGCCACATCTAATCTATCAACGCTGGATGATGTAGCTGAAGAAAATGCTGTAAGTAATACTGAGCATGTAGAACAACCTCTGAGCAATATGTCAGCTGCAGACGAGGAAGACAAAATTGGAAACAGAGCACCAAGTGGCATCTCAACCAAATCAGCTGAGTCACGTCCTGAGAGAGCATCAAGTGCTCTGTCAGCTAAATCAGCAAAATCATACACCTCAACAAAATCAGCCAAATCTGAAACTTCTGAATTTTGTGAGGTCAACAGTCCTGATGAAATAAACAAAGAGGAAGATGCTCAAGAGAGAGCACAGAGTGTGCTGTCAGCCAAAACTGAGAAGTCAACTCATTCTGTAAAATCTATTCAATCTAAAGGTGATGATCCAGCAGAGGACAGTGTATCTAATGATGAGGAACAAGTGGTGAGAGCTGCAAGTAACCTGTCAGTCAGATCAGGGAAGTCAACAAAGTCAAATGTTTCAAGAACATCTAAGAAATCAAAAGTTTCTGATGTTTGCTTGGAGAATGAGACAGATGGTCTTGAGGAAAGAATTGTTGAAGGAGAAAGTGAAGGGAGAACAATGAGACCAATATCAGCCCAGTCTGTTGGGTCAAATGTATCTGTACGATCAAATAAATCAAAATCTTCCACTGATGCTCGAATTAAAGAAAGCTCAGACAGCTCTGATGAGGATAATGACAGACAGCCAAATGCAGAACGAGCTCTAAGCAGCATGTCAGCCAAATCAGCCCTGTCACATGTTTCTGAGCTATCTGCAAAATCCACGGAAAGAGCAGCAAGTGCTTTGTCTGCAAAATCAGCAAAGTCACATGGCTCAACAAAATCAGTCAAATCAAATGTTTCTGATGTTAAATCTGTAAAATCTCCTGTTCCCTCTGATGTGTTGGATGGAGAGGAAGAAACTCAAGAGAGAGCACAGAGTGCACTGTCAGACAAAACTGCAAAGTCAACCCATTCTGTAAAATCTATGAAGTCCAGAGGACTGGACAGTCGAGCAGAGAAGGACTCATCTAATCATGAGGAACATGTGGAAAGAGCTTCAAGTAACCTGTCAGTCAAATCAGGAAAGTCAACAAAATCAAATGTTTCAACAACATCCAAGAGATCCAAAGTCTCAGAAACTTTCTTGGAAGATGAAGTTAACAATCCTGAGGAAAGAATTGTTGAAGGAGAGAGTGAAGAGACATCTACAAGACCTACGTCTGCCCAGTCTGTTGCCTCCAATGTTTCTGCAAGATCAAATAAGTCAAAATGCTCTACAGCTATGACAGAGGAAAGCTCAAAGATCCCAGATGAAGACAGTGACCAAAAGCAGGCTGATGAAAGACCACAGAGCAGCGTGTCAGGCAAATCTGTCCAATCAGGTATGTCAGAAATATCCATAAAGTCTGCAGGGAGACCACAAAGTGGTTTGTCAGCCAAATCAGCAAAGTCACAGGCTTCAGCAAAGTCTGTCAAATCAAATGTTTCTGATGTCCAACCTGGGAAATGTGCTGGAATTTCTGCTGAAGGAGACGAAGCAGATGAAAGTCAAGAGAGAGCACAGAGTGCACTGTCAGCCAAAACTGCAAAGTCAACTCATTCTGTAAAATCTATCAAGTCTAAAGGACTGGACGATCCAGCAGAGGACAACATGTCTGATGGTGAGGAACATGTGGAGAGAGCCCCAAGTAACCTGTCTGTCAGATCAGGAAAGACAACAAGGTCAAATGTTTCAAGAACCTCTAAGAGATCAAGAGTTTCTGTGGTTTGCTTTGATGATGAGGAAGATAGTCCTAAGGAAAGAATTGTTGAAGGAGAGAGTGAAGAATCAGCGATAAGACCCATGTCTGCCCAGTCTGTTCACTCAAATGTTTCTGTAAGATCAAATAAGTCAAAATGCTCCACTGGGGATGCTCTAGTGGATGAAGAGTCAAAGGCTATTGATGTAGTTAATGATGAAGAGCAAGCTGAGGAAAGAGCACAAAGCAGCATGTCAACCAAATCAGTCCAGTCAGATGTCTCAGAAATATCAATAAAATCTGCAGAGAGGCCACAAAGTGGTTTATCAGCTAAATCAGCAAAGTCACATAATTCAGCAAAATCAATCAAATCAAATGTTTCCCAAGTTTCTCCAGGCAAAATTCCAGATGAAAGCAATAATGAGGAAATTCAAGAGAGAGCACTGAGTGCTCTGTCAGTCAAAACTGCAAAGTCAACTCATTCTGCAAAATCTGCTAAGGCTACAGGGAATGGTCCAACAGAAGACAACATATCTGATGATGAGCAACATTTAGAGAGAGCTCCAAGTAATTTATCAGTCAGATCAGGAAAATCAAATGCTTCCACTAGCTCTAGGAGATCAAAGTTTTCTGAAGTATGCTGTGAGGATCAGGTGGACAATCCTGAGGAAAGAGATGTTGAAGGAGAGAGTGAAAGGAGGGCTATGTCCGCCCAGTCAATCAGATCAAATGTATCTGAAAGATCAAATAAATCAAAATGCTCCACACATGCTCAAGTTGAAGAAAAATCAGACAGCTCTGATAAAGAAAATGACAAAGAGTCAAAGGCAGAAAGAGCACCTAGCAACATGTCAGCCAAATCAGGCAACTCAGAAATATCTGTAAAATCCACAGAGAGAGCATCAAGTGCTTTGTCGGCAAAATCAAAAGTTTCAGCAAAGTCAGTGAAATCAGATGTTTCTAATGTTAAGCCTAGAAAAACCCCAGTTCTTCCTGATGATGCAAACAGTGAGGATGAAGTTAAAGAAAGGACACACAGTGCAATGTCAGCCAGATCTACTAAGTCAGCAATTTCTGCTAAATCTACACAGTCAGCAACAGCAGAATGCCCAGCTGATGAAAACACAACTGATTACCAGGAACAGAGAGAAAGAGCTCAAAGCAATCTGTCAGTCAGATCAGGAAAATCAGCAAGATCAAATGTTTCTACATCTAAAAGGTCAAAAGTCTATGAGGTTCCGTGTGAGGACAATCTTGAGGTAGAAACTCTTGAAGAGACAGAAAGTGAATGGAGGGCAAGGAGGTCAAAGTCACCCCACTCAGTTAGGTCACACTGTTCTGCTGATGCAGAAGCTGATGAAAGCTTGGAGATCACAGATGAAACAAACAAGGAGCAAAGAGCACCAAGCAGCATGTCAGCAAAATCAGTGCAGTCACATATTTCTGTAAGATCTACAAAGTCTGGTGAGAGAGCACCAAGTGCTTTGTCAGCTAAATCAGCAAAATCAGATACTTTGACAAGATCAAACAAGACAAAGGTTTCTGATGTTCACTCCTGTACAAATGTAGAAATTCCTGATGAAGGAGATGGTTCAGATGAAACTCAAGACAGAGCACACAGTGCACTGTCAGCCAAAACTGCAAAGTCAACTCATTCTGCAAAGTCTGCCAAGTCTAAGGGACATGATGTTCCGAAAGAAGAAAACACACCTGATCATGAAGACAGAGCTCCGAGCAACATGTCTAACAAATCAGGAAAATCAGCAAGGTCAAATGTGACTGCAGTGTCAAAGACATCAACGGCTTCTGCAGTTCCTTGTGAGCTCAATGAAGAAACTGTAAATGACGAGGAACCTCAAGCAGACGAAGAGTTTGAAACCAGATCAGAAAGTTCAATGTCAATCTATTCAGCCAAGTCAGATACATCTGCAAAATCAAATAGGTCAAAATGCTCTACTGATGTTCCAGTTGAAGAAAAGATCCCAAGACCAAAGTCAAAGACTTCAGTGACATCTTTGAAATCAAATGCCAGTAGAGTTCTCTCTGATGTTAACACTCCAGATGGGGGGAACGATCATGAAAAAACCCAGAACAGAGCACAGAGTGCAGCGTCTGCAAAGTCAGCTATTTCTGCTAAATCAAACAAGTCAAAAATCTCAGCTGCTGCAGCAGAAGAAAGTGCTTATGATTCTGATGACTTAGAAAGATCAGCAAGCAGTTTTTCAATCAAATCAGCAAAATCAAATGTTTCTAAAACATCCAAAAAACCTAAAGTTTCTGAAATCCCCCCTGAAGACAGTCCTGAAACTGTTGATGCAGACAACGATGGAAGAATGAGCTCTTTATCAACTCAGACGATCAAGTCAAACATTTCAACAAGATCAAAAAAATCCAAATTCTCTGATACAGCAGCTGCAGATAGCTTTGAAAGTGCCAATGAGGATCATGAAGAAGAGCAAACTAAAGAGAGACCTGCAAGCGGCGCGTCAACCAAATCAGGCCGGTCTCATGTTTCTGAAAGATCCATCAAGTCTCAAACTTTTGGTGTTGCCACTGAAGATGTGGGTGAACATGAAAATGCTACAGAAAGAGTGACTAGCAGTTTATCAGCTAAATCATTGTCTGCTAAATCCACACAGTCAGCAAAGTCTGTAAAATCAACCAGGTCAAAAGTCAGTGATGTGCCAGGTGATGATTATGTTGCAGAAAATAATGCTGAGGAGAGAGCAGCAAGTGCTGCATCAAAGAAGTCTGGAAAGTCAAACACCCCAACACGAAGCACCAAAGAAAATGTAGAGAGAGCACCAAGTTGCATTTCAGTAAAATCAAATGACTCAAGAGTATCTGTGAAAGCTTCTCAGGCTTCTGCTGTTGAAGAAGAGACTGAAGAGAGGTCACCAATCAACATAATCAGATCATCAAGGAATACAACACCTTGTGAGGGTCCTTCAGAAGACAATGATGGAAATGAAGAAGAAAATGCACAAAGACCACCAAGCACCTTGTCAGCAAAATCAACTAGGTCTGCAAAATCAGCACAGTCAAGCAACTCTGTGAAATCCAGCAAGTCAAAGCGTTCTACTACTCCAGCTGATGATAATCATGAGGAAAACATCATCAGAGCACCAAGTAGTGCCTCCATAAAATCTGCTAAGTCTAGGAATTCACACCAATCCAAAGTGTCTGAGATTCCTCCTGAAAGTGGTGCCATAGTTACTGATGAAAACTTTGAACATGACTCAGAGAGGAGAGCCTCAAGTCCAATGTCAGCCAACTCAGTGAAGTCAAATGTGACATCAGCATCTACTAAATCTAAAGCTTCACATGCTTCCAAAAGATCAGGACATGACAAAGTTTTTGAACAGACAACTGAGGGGGAGATCAAACAGAGAGGACAGCAAGTGCTTTGTCAAAGAAGTCAAACACTTCAGCAAGAACTGAACAATCAAAGACGTCAGCAATCACTCAAAGTGAAGAGATTGGATGTGAAGAAGCTGTTGATGGAGCACACAGTGCCAAGTCAATCAAATCAACAAAATCAAGCGAATTAATAGCTCTGAAAATAACCAATGCAGTAGGTTCTGAGCATTTTTCTAGTGGAAATGCTGACGAGAAATCTGAGAGAACACAGAGTTCCATGTCAGCAAGATCAAATATGTCAGGAAGATCTAAAAAATCTAAAGTATCTGATGCTCCACCTGATGAAAATATTAATAAAATGGAGAAGAGAAATCTCAGTCCTGTGTCAGCAACATCAAAGAGATCTGATGTCCCTGCTGTTACAGTTGAGGAAAGTGAGGACAGATCACCTACTGCCATGTCAGCAAAGTCCAAAGCTTCAGGACATTCAAAAAAGTCAGCAGCATCTGAGATCCAAGGACAGAGAAGTGACACAAAGTCACAAACTTCTTTAAGTGTGCACTCGCACTTGTCTGTTAAATCTAAAAAATCCAAAGTTACTTCTGAAAAAGGGAAAAGCCTTTCTTCACAAAATGCAAAGGAAGCTGCGAATGCAACAGAAAAGGGTGAATCTAGCTTGCATGAGGAAGAGACACATAATACAACTGATAAGAGTTCTAAGACCAAGTCAAGAACCTCTCACAGTACAAAACAATCAAAAGCAAATAAACATCCAGTCATCAGTCATGCGGAGTCAATTGAAAGTGACTTGTCACAGACTCTCTCCAGTTTAGACATCAAAGAAATTTGTGAGAATCCAGCATCTGGAGAATCAAAATCAAATGAGTCAAGGAACATGGCAAATGGTCAGCTGGAAGCCACAGAAACTAAAGGATGTACCACTAATAAAAGTAATAAAAGCAGTAAAAGCAGATACAAGATCAAGGATCCTAGTGACTTTGAACTGGTCCCATCTATCCTCCCCAATGCATCTCCTACTGAGGTTGTAAATGAGTGGTTGAAAACAATCCCAGCAGACGGTAATGCATATGACATGGAGGAACTAAATGAAAACTGTGATGGACAGACAGATTGTATAGCTGCAGAGGAAGATGATAAAGTGAAGGATCACAACAAATTTGTTGAGTCTGCAGATGAGAATTTAAAAGACACAAATGAAGGAGATGAGATGAATGGTGATGGCAATGGTGACTGCCAAATGAATACAGAGCCACCAAATGAAGATGAGTCTTGTACTCAGAGGGGTGATGGCTCAAAAATATTCAATTCCTCCATACAAGTGATGAGAGTACTTTTAAATCCAAAGCTGGACAGATGCAACAGTGTCCCTGAAATCTCTCCTGTGTATGGACGTAAGCTAAGCACTTCCGCTAAAGGTCTTTTGGATTGCCTTGTGAAATTGCAGTTAATCGACCGTGATCCTAAGAATGCAGATGAAAGGGATGCAAGATACCATGAGCTAATGAGCATTCTTCAATCTCTTTGGCTTTATGATCCTCTGGAAAACAAAAATGTGCAGAAGACGAGTGATCAGCATTCTATTGATGAAGAGTACAATCACACCTCATCCTCTGGTGTGGATGTCAACAGTGGCTCCACAGGCTCTGGGAAGAGTAGTGATGGGGTGAAATGTAGTGATGGTGTAAATGGCGATGAGTCTCAACCTTCCAACAATGTAGATGTGCTAAGGACAGTGCACACAGAAACTGAGATGGGTGGTCAATGGCAATCTAACAAGGAAGAAGCTAAACAACAAGAAGACAATCCACAAATGGATGAAACAATTAGAAGCAATGACAGCCCAAGAGAGCCACCAGAAACCCCATCACCTTCAGACAAGAGTTCAGGAGATTCCTGCTGCAATGGCCAAAAACTGCCAGAGGAAGCTGAAACAGAATGCCAAGAGGACACCACTTCGCAGAGCCCTATCTTCAGTCAAAGAGCACAGTTAGCCAAAACAATATCTCAAGATCCTGACCCTGTTTGGGTTTTAACTTTATTAAACAAAATAGAAAAACAGTTCATGACACATTATATTAATGCGATGAAAGAATTCAAAGTTCGATGGAACTTCGTAAATAATGAGCAACTTGATGTGATGATCAATGAACTTAGAGCTGAGGTTCACAAAAGAATTCAAGCAAGCATAGACAGAGAGCTCCGGAAAATCCAAGGTCGAACTGGCCTACCAAGACCTCCTAAGGAAGCAATGCCCCAAGTGTTAACAACTCAAGCAGGTGGGAGAGGACGGAGGGTGAACATTTTACTCCAGGAATCAGTTGATTCACAAGCAGGAAAAAGTGATGACTCAGCATCAGGGACATCTTTCAGTGACCAGCGTGGTGAAAACATTGATGAACACTGTCCATGTGAAACATGTTTAAACCCTGGGCAGCCTCTTCCCAAAGTAGTTAGAACTACAGCACCAGTTGCTATGGACTATGACCTAAAGAGGAGTGTGCTGATGAAGACCGATGTCTGCGCTAATGCACAATTGGTTGACGACCATGAAATAAAAGCAGCAGAAACACTTGTAGAAAAAGTAATTTTTACAGCAGTAAAAGAAGTTGAAAGTGATAAAGTGCACCAAGGCACTGAAGATGCCTTTACATTTGCTGCTGATGAAGAGGATCTTTGTGCAGATGTGGTTAAGGAAGTTGAACAAGAGGCTGCTGAGGAGACAGTAAAAGTCCTTCCTGTTAACAGCAATGAGGAAATAAGTCAAACTGAAGATGATAGAGCAGAAAGTGAGAGTGCAACCACAGATGCAGCTGAAGAAAAGATAGCAGAAATTGAAACTGCTTTGGAAGAATACTCCAAGGATGGAGTCACACCTGGTGAAAAGGTTGAATCCAAATTGGAGATAGAGGACGACTCTGGAGAGTCACAAGCAAAAGAGTCTGTGGATGAAAATGAAGCAGGAAAGACTGCTATCGTTGCATCAGATGAACAACAATCTGATAAGGAAGATGTTTTGGATTTAGGAGATGCTGAAGAAAAAGAGGTTATTGCCAATCGCGCAGAGGATATAGAAGAGAAAATGAGAGATACACTGCATGATGCAACTGCAGCTGGTGATGCACTGTTACATGACGAGAGTGAAGCAGAGCATGTTGTGACCACTGTAGTTGGAAATATTGCAGACACAAGCGAAGATGAATCTGAGGAGGAAGCTGAAAGCAGTGCTGCTGAAGATGAACCTTCTGCTGTGGAGACTCCTCTGGCAACTGCAACTGAAGATGAATCTGATAAAGTGGAGGAGGAAGAGGCAGAGATGACTGATAGTATCTCAAATGAAGATGCACTCTCAGAGGTAGCGGCTTCAGAAGCCACTGAACATGATGAAAAAACAGTAGCAGAGACCACCACAGCACCCACAAGTGAACATGCATCTGAGGAAGATGAGGTTCTAGAGAATGCTGCTGTGGTAGCCCTAACTGATCATGAATCGGAGAGTGAGGCAAGGAATGCAAGCAGATCTGATGATGGAGATGAGACTGGTGCTGCCAGTGAAGAAGATTCTGCAGAAGATGTAGATGCCACCACTAATGAAGACGAAACTGCAGATGAGAAGGATGCCATAACTCATGAACAATTCAGTGAAGCAGCTGAGGATGAACTCGCCATGGAGAAAGAGACTGATGTTGGAAGCGAGGATGAACTTAATAAAGATGCTGAAGGTGAAAGTACCACTGCCGAAGAGGAAAACGCAGAAGAAACCACTATGGCAGACATGACTGAAGATGCATCTGAAAAAGAAGAGGCTGGGGTAGAAAAAATAGCAAGTGATGAAGAGGCTATTTCTTCCATTAGTGAAGATGAGTCTTTAGATGAGAACAACACAGCCACTGTTGATGATTCATCAGGAGAACATCCTGAAATAGCAACAACCGAAGATGAGGTGGTGGCGGAAAAACAAATGATCACAGATGAAGATGAATCAAAGGACGATACTGCTGATGATGAAACTGCTGCAGAAGATTCAGCTGTGGTAGCCTCAACTGATCAGGATTCTGACAATGGCGAAGCTGTGGAAACAGAGCAGGTTGGTGCAGGAGAAGATACTGGTGCTGGAAGTGAATCTGACTCTGCAGAAGAGCTCAAAGGAACCTGTGAAGCAACCACAGGTGATGATGAAAATGCAGCAGCAGAGACCACCATGGCAACCAGTAGTGAACAGGAAGATGAGGAGGAACTTCCTGCTATCAGTGCAGATGAGTCTGCAGAAGAAAAGAGTGATACACTAACAGCTGGAGAATCGTCAGAAGAAACAGATGAAGCAGCATCAACCGAAGATGAGATGGCTGTGCATAAGCAGATCACGGTCACAGGAGATGAATCTAAAGATATTGATGCTGAAGATGAAACTGCAGCTGAAGAGACTGAAAATGAGGAGGCTGCAGAAGCAGGGACAATTGATGAAGAAGAGACAGGTGCTACCAGTGACGATGGCTCTGCACATATTGATCCTACCACAAATGAGGATGAATCTGCAGAAGAAATTGATGCCATAAACAGCAAACTTTCAAATGAACATGTTGATAAAGATACAGAAGATGAGCTGGCTGTGGAGAAGGAAGCTAATTCGACCACAGCTGAAGATGAACAGGTAGATGAAACCACCATGGCAACCACAAGTGAGCAAGAATCTGAAAAAGATGAGGATGTGGAAGAAGGGGTCGATGATGAAGAACTTGCAATGGCAAGAAACAAAGAGAATCTTTCAGTCATCAGTGAAGCTGAAGAGAATAGTGATAAAGAAAAAACTGATGCAACTACATCTGAACATGAATCTGACGAAGATGCAGCTGCAGAAACCACCAGCGCAAGAGAGTCTGACTCAGAAGATGAAACCGCTGATGACAAATCTGGTGCAGAAGCAACTGTGGCTGAAGAGGAAGATGGGACAACTGAAGATGTGGATGGAGATGCTGCAAGCAGTGAGGGTGATTCTACAGAAGGTGTGGATGCCTCCACAAATGATGAAATGTCAGCAACAGAAAAAGACGAGGAAATTAGCAAAGTTTTTAGTGAATCAAACGAAAAAGAGCTGGAGGAAACGACAGATGGAGAGGGGATAAACTGTGATGACACAGAGGATGATCATGGATCTACAAGGGAAGAAAGCTCCAAACCTGTGACAGAGAATGAATCAGAGGAAGAAAAGAATTCTGGAACAGATGAGAATGAATCTATAAACAATGTGGAAACAGATGAAAATGAAACTACAGCAGAAGTTTCATCAAAAGCTACCAATGATGATGAGTCAGAAGATGATTCAGAAGTCAAGCCTGAAAATGAGGCTGCAGGTGAAACTGCACAAGAGGCTACAGATGAAAATGAAACTTTGAGTGTGGCTGAAAATACTGACGTGGTTTCAGCTGAAGAGTTCAGTGTGACAGGCCCATCTGTAAAAAATGCAGAAAGCACTGCAGCTGAAGAAGAAAAAAGTGAATTTGACAATTCTCAAAACGAATTAGTAGACGGGGAGACACCTGCAGAAGAATCTGAGGGAGAATCGGCTGAAATTGAAAGTGGAAAGGAATCTGAATCAAAATGTGAAGACTGCACAGAAGATGCCACAAGAGGAGATGAGACTGAAGATCATGAAACTGCTGAGGAGGAGTCAGCAGAAACTAAAATGGAAGCGAGTCAGATGACACAAAGTGATGGTGAAAGTGAATCTGGAGCAGAGAGTATATGTGCAGGAGAGGAGGCTGGAGTTCACACTGAAAGGGAAGAATCTTCAGAAAATGCAGGTGATCAATCTACACAAAATGAGATACAGCAACTTAGAAAAGAAAATGCAACAGTGGATGATGTGTGTGACTTGGAGAGAAATCCTGATAATGCAACTGACATGACTGAAGAGCATCAAGAAGAGAGTGATATGATCCCAAAAGCAAGCTATGAAAATGTTAGAGATAATGCAGGTGTTTCTGAAAAAGAGGGTGACGAAACAGAGACACTTAATGAAGACTGGGGTGGAAACCAGGGAGATTCAGCTGACGGAGAAGACGAAGCAGAGGAAGACTCAGATGAACCAGAAGACGAAACTGATGATGGTCAGAAGCCTTTTGTTACAGGCATGACAGACAGCCAAGGCACATCCAACAGTGCAGCCAAGGAAACACTGCGAATACCAGTAGATGCTTTGATAAAAGAGAGCGCTGAATCCGAGGACGGAGCTTATGCTGATGTTGAAGATTCTGAGACGGAAATCAACACCCAAGATGAAGTTGACAAGCCTTGAGACGAAAAACTTGAAAAGGCTGATTTTTTATCTGCCAAAGACCAGAAGAATGCATGAGACTGAGATGCAACAGTGAAATTATGAGACCTTTCAGAAAAAGCCTTTTAACACCTGCAAAATGAGGAGCGCACTCAGACTGATGTAGATAACTTATATTTCTCTATAAGTACTGTATTATTAGTTTCAGGGAAACAAGCACAAAACATAACATGCACTATGCTCCAGCATTTCTAATGCTATGACCGTACACCTGCACAACTGCTCATACACTTGTGTGAGAAAATACTTGAATGTATATACTGTACGTAGTCACATGGAGTATTTGATGCACATAACCTACAGTAATTCAAAGCCATAGACAGAACATGGCATTAATTATAAACTTATAGATTCTATGTTATCTGTGACTGTATGACTTATGAATGGCACACAAGCACATACATTAGTTTGTCCTCAAATTGCTGCCATGCATTTACACGATTGTTGCTGCTCAACATTTTTTCCTCATTATAGTATTAAGAATATATCTGACCATATTTCTATGTTAAAAATACTTGTGGTTCTATAATATAATATAATATAAAGTTATATATTTTTCTAGATATTATTCTCTTCTGGAAATCCAGAAAACACTTGTAATATTCATTTTGAATGTTTTTTTGTTTTGAATGTTTGAAGGTTGACCAGGATCAGTGCTGTTTATAGCAGTACTTAGTGTTGTCCTTGAAAAACATAACTGGATGGTGATTTACATCAATGTGAGCGTTTTTCTCAAATCCATCAGCTAACCACAATGTAGTAGCAGACAAACATTGCTGAGAAGTAGCAGTGCTGGGTTTTATGTATCATGATGTACTGTAATTTTGTTGTGTGTTTTAGACCATTCAGTTGTGTTTCCCAATCAGAAAATCCACTATTCTCTGTGTTACAGAGTTTAAGGCTTTTACTGAATGTACTGCACATATTGTCTCTATAAATAAATATATATCTAAAGTCTTCCCTCTCGTCTTTTTTTTTTTAAAAAGACTATAAAAATCTAAGATGTTGCAAGTTATATGTGAGATTTCACACCATAAACTGTTTGTTTTTTCTGCTAATAAAAAAATCTGATATAGCTTCCTTTTGTAAAGATGAATCCAATGCCTATTTTAATTCTGGGGTGGGGGTAGTATTGCATATTGATTTAAAAAAAAAAAAAAAAGCCTCATTGAAAAAATAGACATTCATACCATGCTATACTTATCATGAATATAAGATTTTTAAAAAAGTACCCACATTATTTTCAGCTCATACAATTTAAAAGAGCTTTTATCAATACTGTAATCAGAAATATTCCTGGTTATGACATAAAAGCATTAAAAATATATTGACAAAAAAATCTTTGACCTATATTTATCTCCAATGATCCTATATATATATATATGTGTGTGTGTGTGTGTGTGTGTATATATATAAAATATGTATAAGGAGCTACATAATTATTATTCAACATTGTTAGAAAGGTGTTGCATGGGGTCCTAGCCCTACACAAGCTCCCATTAGACAGTGCTGATGGATGTGTACCTCTCAGACTTTCCCTTTACTGTCTCCTGTGGGTCATGTGACACATAATTGGTGCCACTCCGAGTGTGTTCAAAGGCAGGCCATTCTTTTCAGGTTTCCTCATTGAAATAAGAACAGCATGCAGCCTGTGCAGCATCTTTCACTACACAAGCTTTCCACATGAAATAAGCCCCTCCAGCTTGTCACAGGAGTACTTCCACTCAAGTGTGTGGACCAGAGTAAACAATTAGTTTAAAGAATTTCTTTGGAACAAACACTGAATAAGGGGAGACCTCAGGCATCCCAAAAAATTACTGTATATCCTGTAAGGAAGCAAGAGAAATGCATTGACAAATTATAAAACAAGACGCTCCTGACTAACAGATGTGTGACAAACCCTTTTTCTCCTTATGCAGGTTTCAGAGGGTCTGTCCATTTCTCTTTATGGCTGTTTGGTGAGTTTGGTGTTGTTCTACGTATCTGTGGACATTCTGTATGACCGCAATTGAATAAACTAACAATGAAACAAAAAACACTGTCAAAACTATACATCGGACATTTTTGTCAGCTTGTTAAGAATGGCTCTGCCCCCTAATGGCCAATGGAAATTCATCCACTCATTTTGGATTATTTTTCAGAGCTTCTTTTTTTTTTTGTTTGTTTTTTTTTTTGTTTTGTTTTGTTTTTTCAGAGCTTCTAAAGGATTTCACATGTGTGGATCAACAGGAGGGTAAGGGCTGCTAACCCCCCCCCCCCCCCCCCCCCCCCCCCCCCCCCAAAAAAAACAAACAAACAAACAAACAAACAAAAACAAGCAAAAAAAAAAAAAAAAAAAACTAGGGCTGCTTGATCATGAAAAAAATCAGTATCACGATTATTTTGGCCAACATTGAAATCATGATTATTCAAACCATTATTTTCTAGTTACACTATACAATTATTTAACATTTCTTTCCAAGGTTTAGAGAATTGAAAATAAATATAGTCTACAAATATGTACCTACAGCTCTTTTGCAATGTATAAAACATTAAATGAATAAATAATTATACTTTGAACGTTAATGCGAAAAACATAGAATAACATAAATATATCCAAAATAAACGATACATCCAGCTGCAACTTCTCTATATTTGAAAAGTAAAATACATACATTTATTTATATAAAAAAATATGCCAAAATAAACTTTGTTGAGCTTTAGCACAATGCTAGAACATTCAAAATCTGATATTTTTGTTGATGACACCCAACAAATTGCCTGGGATAACCTCAGAATAACTTTTACAAATTGTGCCAAGAAATATGGCAAAAAAAAAAAAAAAATGTTCCAATTCAGTTGTATAGGTTGGAGATTGTTTGACACAAAAATAGAAATCACGATCAAATTCCAATTAATTGCTCAGGCCTAAAGAAAACTTTGTACTTCTTTACGTGTAAATAGGCCTTTGTATGTCCAAAAGCTTTTCATGGCATTATAATGAAGGATGGATCCCCTTTCCCCTGCAAAAAGAAAAAAAAAAGGATTGATATCATCTTTTGTTGATATCAACTTTCAGAACAACCTTCACTTCTCCTTCTTTCACTTACATCTTCTATCTCTCTGTATTTTGAGTTGATTTGAAATTATTTTGAATTGTGGTTAAAAATAAGTTAAAAATGCAAACCAAACTTCCAGACACATTAGAGCAACTTTCCTTATTTGGTTGCTCGGACCAAAATACCTGTCAACAGGTGCAGACGTTTTTAGCTTTGGAGCCCCATCATGATTGTTTGCTTGTTTTATTCTTTGTGTGTTTGTATTTGATATTTCTTTTGAACCAAAATATAAAATAGATGCTATGATTTCATAGAATTTTCATTTATTATTACTTTTGTTATGATTTTCATAGAATTTTCATTTATTATTACTTTTGTTAATTGCGACTTCTGTCACTGACAGCTGATCTTTTTTTCTTCTTTACAGTAATTGGAGGGCATGAATAATCATAAGGATGACTGTGCGTGTGTGTGTGTGTGTGTATATATATATATATATATATATATATATGTGTGTATATATAGCTGATGGTGAGTGAAGCCAAAATGTGGATATGTAGCAACTTTGAGGAAGTTTTTGTTATCTTGGTGTTGGGGAAATCACAGTTTTATAAGCTGATAGCAATGCTTTCTTTTTCTGAAGACATGATAGCAGTTATGTTCCCATATCAACAAAAATCTGTCTGTTGTAAATATAATGTAACATTGCCAACAGAGGCAGAAATCTGGTAAGATGTATCAAATAACAATATTCAAACAATTTGCATCAGTTTCTAAATTAAATATAACAATAACACATGCAATAAAAGTTTTAGCAAAATATTTCACAGAAACAATAAATAAATCTTGCAGCAGTGTTTGACTTGGTGAGATTAATTTAATCCTTAAATCTTCTGAAAAAGCAAAGAGTTTTTTGAGGAAGCACCTGCTCGCTGGCCGTTGGCAGTAATTTCCACAGTAAACTCTGGAAGAGTGAGGAACGTCATCCGGAGCACAATAATAAGGGGCTTTCCCGCAGCCATGTTTACCTCAGAGCAACTTGCCTCTGGAACAGCTGCAGGGACCTGCAAGCGGGTCATCAGACGATAGATGAGTCGTTCTTTTTAACGGAAGAAAATGTGGCATCTTTTCTGATTTTCTTTGTGTGCGCTAAAATGCCTTTAAAATACAGGAAACAGGAAATTCTATTTAATATAATTCTATAAACAGCTGCTACTTGTGCTGAAAAGAGGCTTCTTTTATTGGTTCCTGACAACATTTTATCTCCTTCAAGAGGCCGTTTAGATGAGCTGAAGTACCTTTCCAGATGAGAGATACAACATCTTTAAGAACCTAGGAAAGAAGTCACATTGCTTTAATTCAAGCTTTGAAAAAACGTGTGCTTGCTTTCATCAGTTCTGACAGTCTAATTCAGAAAATAGCAAGCAAAGCTGTTCTAAAATGTGTTTTCTTCCTGGAGGAACAGCAGCAGTGCACATTCGATACATTGGGGAGTTCAATTGTTCCTCACTTATTGACAATCACTTTGTCTTTTTATGGCAAATATAGGAGCGAGACCTTCTGCACCTTCATGTGTGACAGAGGATAGAAATGGTTCCCACACAGACAGGAAGTCGAAAGGGGCCTCTTGTGATGCAGAGGGAGATCAAAATTGAGGAAAGTGTGTGTGTGTGTGTGTGCATGCATAAATATATGTGTGTATTAGCAGAGAGTGTGAATAAATCAAAGCTTTGATAAACTTTAAAACAAACTGACTGCACAGCTTCCTTCAAATACACAGTTTTACACAGCTTCATACACACAAACACAATTATAAAACACATGCAGACATTTTCAGTCATGTCCAGGGCACACTCACATTAATAATGGGAATTGAAAGCAGCTATTGGCAGCGTGTATGCTGTTGGCAAAGAGGTGGACAGAACTACATAACCAGAGGAGACCCACGCTCCCTTTCTTTCCCACTGTTGTTCAGGTTATCCTGTGGGGCCACTTATGACCCTTCTGCAGGCAGGATGCAATGTCTGGGGACCCCAACAGAGCTGTACACAAGCATCCGCCAAGCCCTGGGAAGAAAACAAGGGCTGATGGAAAACCAGAAGAAAGGAGTATAAAGAGAAACAGCAGTTAGCAACCAGGACGCACTCAATAACACTCGCCATGCACCTGCAGCCTGTGTGTGTGTGTTTGTGTGTAAATGTGTGAATGGTGAAGTGAGGTTGTTCCATCAGAGAACTACAGCACAGTCCCCACACACAGCACAGGTGGTCCAAACAAAAACCTGTGAAGTGTTGCCCAGAGAGTAATATCCCCACGCTGTGTGTTGTATAAAGCCCCCCATAGGAAACAAACACTTCCGGTGCTGCAAGATTTATTGTTCCCTGCACTTACAGGTTACAGTATACAGTGAATGATATCTTCCTTACAAGGTTCTTTGATTCATTCTTTACAATATTTTGCAGTAATTTAGCAGAGAGAAGCAGAAATGAAATGGTCATAATTACTGCCAGGTAACTCAAGGACATGCTGTTTGGTTTTTATTGTCTCGCTTGCTGAAGAGAAGGGGTGAATTCCCTCCTCAGTGCATTGTGCGGTGAGAAAAAGGAAAGAGCTGGTTAACTGTGTACCATGGTGTGGAAAACCAAAGCATTGTTATACTTTGATAGATTGACCACACACTAACTTTTAATGCCCCCCCCCCCCCCCCCCAAGAAGAAATGGGACTGACTTTTCATCTGTATTCACATCTGCACACTGGCCTCTCTGCACCACACACAGACACAAAAGCTATATACCGTACAATGAAAATCCCCCAAAGTCCAACACACACTGAGTCACCTCTATGTATGAGGTCATGGTGAGGGTTATTTATTAATAGAAAAGGAAGGAATTTAGGGGAACTTGATGACGGGGGACTTGAAATGGTTGGACCTTTAGGATGGTCATGACTGAAAACGTGACTGTTTACACCCTCTTGTGTCAGAAATGAAGAACTTCAGAAAGAATGAATATTACTGTAGAAACTCAGTTTGCAATGATAGAGACTATTTTATTTATTGCTTGTACACTCAATATGCTCAACAGAGAAATAATGAGAAAACAAACAATTTATACAACAATAAAAATACAAAAATAAGCATCTATAAGTAATCAGCATTTAGCATGATTTACATTAATGATAACAACACACATTTCATGTTCACAGGAAATAAGAACTTGTGAAAACAGTGATATCCCGAGTTTAGCTTTGAGTGTAGACAGATGTAATGGAGCTCAGATCAACAGGAAGTATATTCCAGAGATATGAACTACAATAAATGAAGGCACAGTCAGTAAACTGACAAAACCTGCATCTGATGACCTGAGAAATGTATTTTCATATTTAAATTTGGCTATTGATAATGTGTTTATATCATAAAGTCGATTACCTACATCATATCAAATAAACTGTTTCTGATATCTTAGAATCAGCTCTATTCACCAAGTATGTGAACACATATGAGAATTTTTTGCTGACAGATGTCATTGTAGTAAGAAGATAAGTAAAAGAATAGAATAAGTAAAAAGCAATAAATAAAATACTCTTATATAGTAGTGTTTATAACATGAAGTTTTTTTTTTAACCATAGCTTTGCAAGATTGTATTTTACATCTGATATGTATTATTGTCCAAATGCAAGAAAAGAATCAACCAAATTCAGCCTTTTGTTCTTGTACAGGTGTGTCATTTCTAGGTGTACCGACAGCTGGAAACTACAAACAGTTTTGCTCAGTTATTAAAACTGAAGATTTCAGCAGTGTGGTCCCTCTTGTGGTGAGACTGTTTATTGGTTTACTGTAGAATTGGAAAGATGTATACAGAGTTAAACAGCAGAGACCACCACAGGAACTGAGATGTCAGTCATGGAAAGCATATTACTTTACTCCTCCACACTCACTGTCAACACCAAGCACCCACACAAACGCAGTACAATACAGCACAATCACTTTTTCTATTGCAGTTATAATGAGATGAAAATACTTCCAATAATTTGACCCAAATTTTTGATCAGCAAATGTATTTATCTTCAAGCAACTTTCTGTCACTTTTATGAGTCTTACTACAGAGGACAGAATGTACTTGCGTTTGTTGTTAAGCAGCAGGTGATCTTTGTGTTAATTTGTAAGATGATCTGTCACAAAGGTTAGAGTACAACCAATGCTAACTAAACAAACACACAGTCATTTGTTTCCAGTAAACTTGTGCATGCTAAGGTCCCTTAAGGGACGTCTGGCGTATAATGTGTGAGAGAGAGAAAAACGGAGAGCAGCAGAGAGAGAGAAACTTTCCAAACCAGTGTGTGAGTGACATACTGACAGACACGCTGTGTGTTTTCACAGAGGAAGCTAAAGACATTTCACATCTGGGCTGCTTTCTGAAGACACAAGCAGGGGAAAAGCTCAAGGTATTTATACTCTATGCTAATCTGACATTTGTTATTACACTGGAATATGTTAACAGTGATATTAACAATCTAAACATTAGAAAAATTTATCTCAAAAGTCAGTTGCAACTAAATTTTAATTGTGAAACTAAAGTATATGAGATATTTACAAACTACCATAAAGAGACAAAGGTAAAGATTATTAAAGTAGAAAGTAATTAATATAATTACTCAGATGGATAAGAATAGTAAAATAGTGTTGATGCCTAAAGAGGCTACAAATGATCAAGTCAGTTTAACTGAAAATATAGATAAGAAAGATAAAATCTTTGTGCGGTAAAAATGGATAAAAGGGTCCAGCAAGGCAAGAAAAAGTATTAATAGCTCATCCAAATATCTCTTGCATCAAAATAAATTGCATGTACTTGTTTTCATACTTTATTTAAATGTTGTTATTGCCCTGAAGCGATGTGATCATCACTGCGGTCTCAATGGGACTTACCTGTAGAAATATAGGTAAAATTAAATTAAATTAAAAAATAATCTCACTGCCAGAGTTTTATGAGTCGTCATTTCAATCTGAAATAAGAAAAGCTTCTATTGATTCATGACTTTATGATGCAACTTAGCAGTGATATTGTTTTAGTGTTTCCATTGCAGAGGCTCACACACGCGCTGCATCCTGGCTCTTAAAGTCACTAAATGGACACTCTGGGCTGACTGGGTTGGACACAAGTGTTGACATTTAACGTTATTTGCATATATAGCCATATACTTTAACTTCCGTGATGAACAATAAACCCTTTTGGAGGCCAAACTGTGCAGTATTGGAAAGCTGAAATAGTTCCACTGACTATTATGAGACTGCTTTACTTGTTCATCTTCAGGACAACATTGTAAAAATCCATCAAAATGTTTAAAATGCTCGCATCAAAACTTTAAACCTGAACATTTAACATCAAACTAACAGAAAAATAAACAAAACAAAGAAGCACCAGCCGCGTGTGAAAGACCAATATGTTCCCTCAAAATGATGCAATACTGAGAATCATTCGCTAATTTCTGCATAATTTCAGCTCCCATCTGCCAATTTTAGTACTTTATGTCTTTGTTTTTAACTGATGGGCTGATAAGGCTGAAACATGCAAGTATGACCATGAAAGCAACATGGTTTCCACTTCCTCACTTTTTTTCTATGGGGTTCTTGCTATTTAAACGTAATGCTGAACTGATTAAATCCAAGTAATTTAGCAAATTTAAATGTGCTTGAACAATTTTTCAGGCATGAAGTCAGAGACCGGGGCCCGCAGTGGGAGGAGTGGTGAATGAAAACGGCTGAAAGTAAAGCTCATCGTCTTTATCAGGTAACAGCAGAGAATCATATTATTGACATTACATGGGTGATGCGACGTCATTAAACATGTATTGTGTTATTTTAGGTATATAATGACAGTTAATGTTACACATTGTACAAACAGGATGGGCTGCACTTGCAGTGGCCAGAAAAAAGTAAACGATAAAGGTTTCACCAAAGGAAAACCCAACTCTGAGGCATCCAACTCTTCAAACCATATAGTGAGTAGACTAAAAAGGAAAAGGTTCCTTAGTAACTAAGAAAAGAGTTATTTTGTCTTTATCATGTTAAACTAATTAACTTTCTACACACTGACAACAAAAACAAATTTTTGCTTACATTTCAGGCACGAAGTGGAAACACTAATTCAATTAACGGTAATTAAAAAGTGTTTTGCATGTGACTGACTTTCTACTGGAAAACAGCAGCCTGCATAATGTAGTCAACAAGACATTAGCAGTAGGACGAGCTACATTTTGTGATCGAAATCTCGGCTGAATTTCCTCCGTTCTCTTCTGGGGATAAGATAAGCTTACAAATACACGAAAGTCATTTTAAAGTAGCCACAGTGTCACAGTAGGATGCTACTTGCTCAGAGAAGAAATGTAAAGGAATTCTACTATACCATATTGAAAATGTAAAAAGAAAAGCAGGCCAGAAATTGGTTATAACACTGTTGGCAATCTTTAAAGACGCAATGTCTTAACTCTGTTCTTATAAAGCAACTTTGTTCTCGACATTTCTTCAGATGACTCCCTATTTGTGGCACAACATGACTTCAAAGCAGCCAACGACAGTGATCTGTCTTTCAAAAAGGGAGAAAAACTCAAAGTTTTGCAAGAGTAAGCATCGTCCTCATCACATCAATGGTGAACTTGCTTATAGTATTTGTTTATCCATGTGAGTTACATGATCTGAGATGTTTTTCTTGTCCTGTAGAAGAGGAGAATGGTGGCTAGCTGCATCACTGGTCACTGGAAAAGAGGGCTTCATACCGTCTAATTATGTAGCCAGGGCAGATACGCTGGAAGTGGAGAAGTAAGAAGCATCACACTAAAAGCACTTATGAAATCATTTCCATCCCAGCATGATCTGTATGTGTACGATTATTGTATTTTGAAACATTTACATGAAGTGTTTTGTGGCTCTTTCCTCTGCAGATGGTTTTTCAAAGAACTGAGTAGGAGGGAGACTGAACGGCTGCTTTTAGCCCCGGGAAATAAACCAGGCACATTTCTAGTTCGAGAAAGTGAGACCTGTAAAGGTAAAGAACTTTTCCTACGAAGAAGTTGAGCAACATACTCAGAAATGTGTCCATTTTCAAATAATGCATGATAAATATGCATAACCATACTGTATTTATCCTGCTTTAGGGTCCTACTCGCTGTCGATCAGAGACAGTGATCGTGAACAAGGAGATGTAGTTAAACACTACAAGATCCGCTGTCTTGACAAAGGTGGTTACTACATCTCCCCCTCCAACACATTCCCATCCCTGCAGGAACTGGTCAAGTACTACACCCGTAAGTATTGAAGACAATCAAACACATGCTTTTATCCTTCATTTTAAATTTATTAGAGATGATCAATGGGTTTCAATAGCTTTCATGATCAGTATTTATTAATCATAAATAACTAGCTGATTTGTGTGGCTTAGCTCAATGTTGCGATGTATCTACCAAGCATTAATAAAATGGGGAAGTTCGACCCTTGTGATATTCTTTGCATTTCCTGTGTGAAAGGAGTGAGTCTTTCCACTCCGATGACAAAACCACAAGATAAAAGTCGTACATGCAAGCGTACACAAATATACTTTAAAATCATTAATGGAAACAAGAACTGTGCTGTTTCAGATGCTAAATTTATTACAATTTCAAAGGGAGGAGGGAAAAATGTTTGTTTCATTTGAATGCATTGTTTTTGGGTGTAGGCACAGCAGATGGGTTGTGTCAGCGGTTGTATGCTCCTTGTAAGCCGAAGGCCCCTCAGCAGCCATGGGCTCACGATGAATGGGAGATACCCAGAGAGACATTGAAAATGGTCAAGAAACTTGGGGCTGGGCAGTTTGGAGAGGTGTGGATGGGTAAGAGAAAGCTACTTCCAGTGCTTGCAGACATTCTGTAAACTGAGATAATGTAGTGAATTAGATATCATTTTTGATTCCTCACTGCAGGTTACTACAAAAGCACCCAGAAGGTTGCTATTAAGACCTTAAAGGAGGGAACGATGGAGCCTGAGGCCTTCCTTCAGGAAGCAAACCTGATGAAGCAGTTGCAGCATGATCGACTGGTACGACTCCATGCTGTTGTCACCAAGGAGCCCATTCTCATTGTGACTGAATTCATGATCAATGGTAAGCAGGAGCAAAAAAAAAGTATTGTTTATGGATGATTAAATCCTACCCACTATGGACTGGGATATAATGCATGTGTAAAAGGAGTTTAATTACAAAATGTATGTATTTTCTGTTAAAAAGAAGCCCAAATTATGACATGTAAGTGTTATATGTTATTAATTAATTAGTAAGGCTGAAACAACCCAGCAGCCCAAATTTAAACCCATGCTGATAACTGTTAAAACTGTTATTTAATTTAAGTACAAATGCCATACAAATCACCAGTATTTAGATCCCCATAGGGATGATTCTCTATGCAGGCCACCATCAGCTAGTTAACAATTTGTTTGTAATGAATAGTGAACTGATTTCAAATTTGAAGTCTACTGGAAAGGAAGTAAACCAACCAAAATTTTAATCATGGCATCCACATGAAGACTGGAATGGGAAGTAATGTACTTAGTGATGTGTCCACTGGTTTCAAATCCAAACATTTCCTTTCTGGAATTAATAAAGTATTTTTATTTAATTTCAAACAAGTCTTACATGATATTATTAGACCTTTTTTTCTGAGATCAGGGGGAAAATTTGGAAAATATAAACAGATTTTATGATCTCTTTAACATATTATTATTGAAAATTGTAGTTCAATTACTTGAAATAATTTTTGTCATTTATTTGGCAACATTCAGGCAAGGCAAGTTTATTTATACCCAATGTGCTGGACATAATTGTAGGAAACAGTCACAAGAATAAATACAGTGAGTTACATATAATGCAGACGTCAGGAAGAAATAAATCATCGTAATCACTGTCGTCATCAACATCTTCATCATCATAATAAAAAGTCCCTAACTTGATTAAAAGCAGCGGCAAATCAAGACAGTTTTTAGAACTGACTTACAAGAATGAAGATATGTTGCAGCCTTCAGGTTTTCTGGTAGTTTGTTCGAAATATTAAAGACATAAAAACTAAACACAGCTTTTCTAGTTTATTTTTAACTCTTTGGATGGAAAGAAAACTCGACCCAGATGATCTCTCTGTAGTTGATAAAGCTGACTTTGTCAAATAGTAAGTAATTAAGTAAGTAAGTTTTATTTCTATAGCGCCTTTCACAGACAAGGGGACGTCACAAGGTGCTGTACAGAGGGAATAATTAAAATACAAGAAAATAAAATACAGTAAATATAAAATACAAAAAACAATATAAGCAATGAGAAAATTTGAATAAAAATCAGCATGGAGGTCATAAAACAGCCTTTTCGCTACTGAAGTTAAAACGCTTGGAGAAACAGGTGGGTTTTCATTTTGCTCTTAAAGACATCAATGGAGTCCAACAAACGTAGAGACAACGGGAGATCGTTCCAGAGCTTCGGTGCGACGGCCTGGAAGGCGATCTCGGTTGAAGCGAGTACGAGCGACCATGAGCAGATGCTGGTCAGGACTTAGCCTCCGAGAGGGAGCATAGGGGCATAAAAGGTCCCTGATGTAAGATGGAGCCTGACCCTGCAGAGCTCTGAAAGTCAGTGCCAAAATTTTAAAGCGAAAGTGAAAAGAAACCGGAAGCCAGTGGAGCGACTTTAAAACTGGAGTAATAATGTCAATAACTTGGCCCAGAGCCATTCAGGTCCTTGTTCACCGATATCAAAATTTTTAAACAATTTCTTTGCTGCAACTTGCAAGCATAGTTGCATATAAATCCCCAACAGTGTCAAAACCATCCAACATACAGTATGTATCATAAATAATGGATAAATGTTCTGTTTAATCTTTTTTATAAATCTAATTTTCCTTCTTGAGCGGGACACCTTCACACGTTTCATCCGTCTAGTCAGTCTTAAAACAGAGACATTAAATTAATCAAAACAAGAAAATCTTCATATTGTTGAATTATTATTTCGATACAGATTAATGGTCAGTTGATGAGATTTATTTCTCTGTAAATATACCAGATTTAGCAAAATGCTACTTTCCATCTGTAGTCCCACCCCCTCACCCCCTCCAAAAAAAAAAAAAAAAAAAAACCCAGCAATACATTAATACATTGCAATTACAATAAAAATAACAATAACCAAACGTTTAAAAGCAAGAGTGTACAGTTAAAACAATAAACAAAAATTACATTAAAATGTCAGTATTAGAAATACTTTTGAAATAAAAACTCTGAGTACACACTAGACAAAACTGAGTACAAACTCAAATCCTTATATGAGGAATAAAGGAACAAACACACATGCACACACATATAATGCATCTCTACATCCAAGCACACAGACAACCACAGAAAATTAGTGTTGGCAATGCTGATTACAGATTAACCGTACTTTGAGCTGTTTCTTGAAGGAGAAATATGTAGAGCTGTCTCGGATGGTAACAGGTAATATATTCCAGCTCAACCATGCTTTAATAGATAAAACATTTTGTGCAAACAAGGATCTTCTAAACTGAATTTCACAGTCACCTCTGGAGGCGGGCCTGGTGCTACTTATGCTGTTACGCTTCTTAATGAATTCCTCCGAGGGCGGCGGGGCCATCCCATGAACAAATTTATAAATGAGACAAATATTTTTTAATAACCTAAAATTGTCAAAACTTACAAAATTGTGTTTCTGTAACAGTAGGCAGATGTGATGTGACTTTGGCTTCCTGTAAATCACTTTGACTGCTCTTGATCAGATGAAGAATTTGTTTTTGGGTGATGGTACAAAAAACGCAGAAAGAGCACAAGCCACAAACCATTTTAGCTCACTTTGGTAAGACTTATTTAAGAAAAAAAACAGTTCAATGGATCAAAACTCTCATGAAACTCTAGTGAAACATGACCAAGTTTTGATCCAGTGGTCATTTATTAGCTCATATAAAGTAGTAAAAGCTATATTAAATAACAATATGTGATGACATTATCTACAGAGGGTCCAAACTCATTCAACCACAACAACCTATTAAAAAGAGCTCCTACCAAAAACCATAAGATCTTTTAACACAAATCACTGTGTGCTATTCTTACAAAGTGTTTGAGATATTGTCAAACTGTTGAAAATGTATAAGCAATGATTCCACCCTTGTTCTTTCATTGACTTAATGGTCTAACTGCAGCATGAAAGAGAAGATGAAATGCCACGGTCATAAATGGAGGTTCTGATAAAAAACGATAGATCGACCTTCAAAATCCGCCCTCTGATTTTTTTTTCTGACAGAATCATGTATCTCATTTTTCCTCTTACAGGTTGTCTTCTTGATTTTTTAAAAACAGACGAAGGGAAAAAGCTCAAGATGAATAAGCTGATTGACATGTCAGCTCAGGTGGGAAATCATTTCTATAGCATGACCTCAGACACGCAGCTAAGACATTTTCATCGGAATGATAAGCCACGTGGAGTGACAAAGATTGATCTGAGAGAATTAGCTAAATGCCAGTTTTTTTTCTGCTTCTTTATTTTTCTTTTAACTGCAGCTTTTTTTGTTGCCTTTGATAGTGTGACGTTAGCATTAAGTGCATTCACACATTTTTCCAATATCATTTAAAAACAAAAACAGTAGCTTTTATGCAGACCTCAAAATCTATTTATACACTTTTAGTGATGTACAGTAACACTTTGAAAGAATCGTATAGTATGCAGTATGGTATCGCTCACAACGTGAGTACACATGGAAACTGTCAGCAGAGGCCGTGTGGTTTCTGTGGCGGGAGCTTTGCTCGTCTGGCTTGAAAGCCTCACCCTGCGTCAATTATTAACATCCGGACAGGAAGTCATGCTATTTTTCCATCCACACTGAGCTCCCCCAGAACTCTTTTACCCCTCTGAAATACTTTCAACTTCCTGATAGTTGGCACATCCTGTTTAACCCCCCCCCCCCCCCCTTTGCATCCATTATCCTTCATGCCAATACAAGTATTCACACATACAGCATGTTAAGGCACATTTACTTGGAAAAACAGACCTGTACAGTGTACAAAATTTAATTCAAGTACTGTATGGAGCGTGCTATAAAATTTAGCATGCATCATGTCATGTGTCGTTAAACATTAATAAATAAACTTTGCATTTCAGCTAGTAATCCTCATGTTGTGTCCTCTCACTCTTCCTCTTTTTGTGACAGATAGCTGAAGGCATGGCTTACATCGAAAAAAAGAATTACATTCACCGTGACCTGCGTGCAGCTAACATACTGGTTAATGAGACACTTCACTGCAAGATAGCAGACTTTGGCCTGGCCAGAATCATCGAGACTGAATACACAGCGCATGAAGGTGAAGTATTTTGCAGTCATATGATTGACAATTAATTATATATGAAAAAGAAGATAATAATTATAAAAAGCTTACTGCAACAATATCATTTCCCTGAGATTAGCAACTAACTGAATTTGATTTAATTTAATGTATGAACTTATATAAATTATACATACACATGTATATATATATATACTGTATATATATATATATAATATATATATATATGTAAATTCAATGAAAATCATGGCATTGACTTTAAATTGTAATTTGAAAGGAATATAAAAAACAAACACACAAAACATAAAACAAGCAAACAAGCATGATGGGGCTCCGAAGCTAAAATTTTGTTAAGCAACACTTTGAGGCAATCACTGCAATCAAGGGTTTTCAGTGATGTTAAAAAGACATCTGCACCTGTTGACAGTTATTTTGGTCCAGTGTTCATGGGAAAGGTGCTCTAATGCATCTGGGACAGTTTTGTTTGTTTGGTTTTTTTAAATGATCATTTCCAACTAAGATTCAAAAGCAATATTTTATTTCACTAAATTCTAATTCTGTAAATTTTCTGTTATCATAAGTTTCTTTAGTTCTTGTTATTTGAATTACTATTGCGAATTTAGCCTTTTCTTCAATTTGAGGGCATATATATATATATATATATATATAGATATAGATATATATATATTTATATGTAGACAGATAGATAGATAGATAGATAGATATACGTAGATATATACGGTAGATGAAGATATGAAGAGTTTTGTTGCAAAAGCAGTTAACTCTGTTTTTACAAAATGGTGTTCGTCTGTTTTTGCAAATGAACTCTTCATATATATATATGACCACACAGATTAATAGGTAAAAAAAAAAAAAAACAGTACATTTCAGTCCGTTTTTAATTGATCTTTTTTTATGTATTGACCACATTTTCATTCAATACTTGGTTAGATTTAAGGAAAGAAAATAAGAGATCATGTTTAGACTATGAAACTACTTCATGAGTTAGTCCCTGACAACCATGTGCTCCTGATGAAGACTCACGTTGTGACCAGGTATTAAACTAATTAGCTAATACATACAGTACCCTTCATATCTTAAGAAAGATTGAAATCTCTCTTGTCTAGAGAGTAATTTCTTTCATCTGTTGACAGAACTCACTTTTTTGTAGCATAAAGATGTGAATATGACAAAGTGAGCTTTGTTTGCATGCAAACTTGTGGAACAACTGTGTTTGATTGCAGTAATCAGTAATCTAGCTTCCTTCTACTCACCCACTTCTTCTCACCCATGTTTTGATAACTAGGTGCTAAATTCCCCATTAAGTGGACGGCTCCAGAAGCCATCAATTTTGGCACATTCACCATTAAATCAGATGTCTGGTCCTATGGGATCCTGCTGACGGAAATAGTCACCTATGGAAGAATACCGTACCCAGGTACAGACACAAAGAAATAATTACATCCTCTCTAGTTTGCATCAAAACATTGCATATAAAATGTTCTATTGCTGTTTATCACTGAAAAATGATGAAAGAACTTTCTCTGATAATGTTTTAATAAAATCCAATTGGCCTGATCTTTCTCCTGATCAGGAATGACCAATCCAGAAGTGATCAGGAGCCTAGACAAGTCGTACAGGATGCCATCACCCGACGGCTGTCCTGAAGAACTTTACAATATCATGATGATGTGCTGGAAGCAAAAGCCTGAAGATCGGCCAACTTTTGAATTTCTCCAAAACACTCTCAATGACTTCTTCATCGCCACGGAGGGGCAATATGAGATGCAGCCATAAGTTACAAAACAGAAAGGAAATCTTTCTCGTCGGTCTTGTCAGACTTGAACTGGTAGAGAATCAAGCAGAAATCTTCATGACAGATTTAAAAAACTCTTTTGAACAACTGAGGTGGAGTTCAGCACCTTTGCTGTTTTGTTTTTCAACCCTTGAATGTATTAACTATTTAAGGCTTTGTGTGTCTACAACGGAAATGAGCTTCTGAAATATATTGAAGTCAGACTATGCTTTGATTAATCGTGCCTCCTATGTTTGACTGAAGCCATGGATTGTAAGGAGGCATCACTTGGACTGATATATCATGTTCAAAAGGACAATGGAAATACAGCATGCGCTTGATATAGAGCAGTCTTTGGCCCCGGGGAAGTCAGCACAGGTGAAGATGGACATGAAACCCTTGTATGGTACAGAAATCCTGAGATTACATGCACAATACTTGGCACTTTTTATTTCTTCGCTCATCCAGCAGGTTTATTATGTTGTTATTATGACTTGTTCAAGACAATTAATCATGTACTTTTTAAAAAGAGATCAAATAAAATATCAGATTATTTACAAATTTTTTAGTATTTAATGCCAAAGTTATCATAAAAGCTAAGATTTTTCTCAAAAAAATGAAACTATTACTTTGAGAGGCCTCTGCCCGATAGATTAATTTTAAAAAGCTGTCAAACAGCAAGAAGGGTGTGCACACACAGGATGCCCCTCAGAGATAAAGGCCACACATCCTTACTTTTGCATGAGTTCATATGACTTATACAACTGACTGACTATATACCACATGGCCTGCTTTGACTCATGTCAGGTTTAACTATGTTAAAAGACAGACAAACAGGAAAACACACAAAGATAATGAAAGAACAAGCCATGGCAACACTATATGATTTTATGAAGATGTACTTCAATGCTGAAAATGAGACATTGCTGTTGCGATCTGCAGGAAACCTTTAATAGTAACAAATTGTTGTAAATTGCGGCAGATTTGATCCTTCAACTGAACCCACCCAGGGGTCCCAGACGGTATCTTGAAGATAAGAGAGTGGAACGGCCGCGGCAGCCAGGGGTTAAACCCTGCCATTTCCTGAATGGACAGGAAACAGGAAGTGTGAGTCAGCATTCTTTACATGCCACACAGAGAGAAAACCCTCACATGCCAAAGTGAGGTCTTCACTTTTTTTCTCCTGCTAAATTCATCACTTGCGTTGTACAAACAAGGGTTATTTTTTTTTTTTTATGTTACTCAATTTAATAATGATGTGAACTTTTTTTTTCATACAGCTGTGCCTGACTGTCCAGTTCAGTCATCAAAGTAACAAGTGAAAGCTACTGGAATTAGGTCTTCTGTGAGGCTGCAGATTTTTTCTTTTTCTTTTCTTTTTTTTTAAACTTTACATTCAACTTTGGAGAATTTCCAAATGACACAACAGGAAGGGGATTATCAACAAAAGTGCAGCATCTTAAATCTCCTCTGGGATGCATTAATTCCATTAGATGGATTCCATCATCAGATAGCAACGTGGCTGTATTTAGGCATATCAATCTTTCTTATGAATGCAAGCAAGAATGCTCTGCAGCTTAATGGCCTCTTGGACTGCTTTCTGCTAAAGGTACCTTGATAATATATAGTTCACTTTATCAATTATGGAAATGAATTTCAGCCCTGAATTACAAAGCTCCTGCTCTTCTCTGTTTTGCATAGTTAGATAGATTTAAATATATCAATCATTTTGGAAATATAAAGTAAAAGTGAGATTTTTTAAACTAAGAAAGATTTTAAAAAAAAAAGGCATTTAATTTTGCTGTCATCCTGCAGAGGTCAGTGTAAAGCAGTATAACACACAGAGAGACAGACAACCAATCACACTCACATTCATACCTAGGGACAATTTTAAAGTGATCAGTGGGCTTTCTGCACAACTCCACTACTTTCTAACTTAAGCCAGCTCCTTTGTCTCCTGTCTTTCATTATTGGACAATGTGATTAATCCAGGTGTGGCTGGCCTCAGTAACCACGAGGACAATGGCCAGACACACCTGGATTAATCTGAATGATAGGATGCAAAGGAGCTGGCTTAAGCTTAGGAACTACTGGAGTTGGGCATAAACACCATCAACCTAACAAAGATGTCTTTGGACGGTGGGAGGAAGCCAGAGTAACCGGAGAGAACCCACGCACACACAGGGAGAACATGCAAACTCCACACAGGAAGGCCGCTGTTGGAATTGTTTGAATCCCCCTCCCCAGCTGGGACTCAAACTAGCGACCTTCTTACTGTGAGGCTGCGGTGCTAACCACCACGCCACCGAGCAGCCTAAGAGGAAAATTTCCTTGAAATTATGCAACAGAAAGCTATTTTTACACATAATGCTGACTTTGTGTGCTATAAATTTCTCCTAACTTCCACTGTCGTGTCCTCCATGGAAATTACAAGGAAGAAAGAACGACAGCGTTGCTACTGATGTGCCAAGTTGTGTCCAGCCTCACTTTGTGGTCTCAGTAATTACTCATATACTGGTAATTTCCAGTAACCAACCGTCATGCAATGATCCCATCACACTTATTTTATTTATTTAGCTTACTGTCTTATGGCCTCTTTTATGTTTAGGGAATCAGGTGCAGATGGCCTGTCAGTCTAATCTAAGGCTCAAAAAGAAGAAAAATATCTCAACTCCTTTTTCCTTCATTGATTTAAACTTAAACTTTAGCAATACATTTAAGACAGCACAAACAGATTTTAAAATACTTAGCTCAAAAGTTTATTCCCAAAAATATATGTCTGTGTATCATCAAACAAATTTAGATATTAAATTTGAATAAAAATAATATGAACAAAGATAACACAAGAAAACACAAAATGCAGTTTTTAAATTAAGATTTTTGTTAGTAAGGGGGGGGGGGAATCCAAACCTACATGGCCCTGTGTGAAAAAGTGATTGCCCCCCTAAACATAATAACTGGTTGGGCCACCCTAAGCATTAACAACTGGAATCAAGCATTTGTGATAACTGACAATGAGTCTTCTACAGCGCTGTGGAGGAATTTTGTTCCACTCATCTTTGCAGAATTGTTGTAATTCAGCCACATTGGAGGGTTTTCCAGCATGAACCGCTTTTTTAAGGTCATGCCACAGCATCTCAATTGGGTTCAGGTAGGGACTTTGACTAGGCCACTCCAAAGTCTTCATTTTGTTTTTCTTAAGCTATTCAGAGGTGGACTTGCTGGTGTGTTTTGGATCATTGTCCTGCTGCAGAACCCAAGTGCGCTTCAGCTTGAGGTCATGAACAGATGGCAGGACATTCTCCTTCAGGATTTTTTGGTAGACAGCAGAATTCATGGTTCCGTTTACCACAGCAAGTCTTCCAGGTCCTGAAGCAGCAAAACAGCCCCAGACCATCACACTACCACCACCATGGCCGTTTCTCAATATGCGTACTTTTGCGGACTTGCATTCTTGTGTACTTTTGAAACGTCATCAGTAGAGGTCCAAGTACTGTTCCAATTCAAAGAACGCATCAAGACAAGTACGCTCCATATTCCCGGATGTGTACTTGCTCCGCCCACTTTTCCGAGTCTGCATTGGAGATGACTTTTGTGGACTTCAGACACCTTTCTATCCCATAAGGCATTGCGGCATAACAATGGTGGAGGAGAAAAGTAATTGCTATAAGTGCTGAAAATACTCATTATTTTACGTAACGTTGGTTTTATATAACTTTTCTACAACAGAGTTGTTTAACTTCAACTTCTTGGTGGTTTGATAAATTTTAAACCGTTATTAAAAGTGACTAGCGGTTTCACAAGTAGGCTGAACAGCTAACGTTAGCTAACAGTAAGTAAGACGGTTGCGCAGATTAGCTGTCTTTAACTGCCACATTCAAGCAGGGTTATTGCTACTTATCATTTTAATATTAGATATTTGTTATGACACAACTTCAGCAACGTCTTTGACGTAATCAAGTATGCTTCCGTTCCAAATGTGCAACGAGTGTACTTGCGTCCTTCCGTCCTCAGAAGTCTGTACTTCCAACAAGTCCATACTAGCAAGTACACAAGTTTGTTCTTAGCGAACTTGGTATTGAGAAACGGCCCATATTTTACTGATGTTCCTTTTCTGAAATGCTGTGTTACTTTTACGCCAGATGTAATGGGACCTACACTTTTCAAAAAGTTCAACTTTTGTCTCGTCAGTCCACAGAGTATTTTCCCAAAAGTCTTGGGGATCATCAAGATGCTTTCGGGCAAAACTCAGATGAGCCTTAATGTTCTTTTTGCTCAGCAGTGGTTTTGGTCTTTGAACTCTGCCATGCAGCCATTTTTGCCCAGTCTCTTTCTTATGGTGGAGTCATGAACACTGACCTTAATTGAGGCAAGTGAGGCCTGCAGTTCTTTGGATGTTGTTCTGGGGACTTTTGTGACCTCTTGGATGAGTCGTCACTGTGCTATTGGGGTAATTTTGGTCGGCCGGCCACTCCTGGGAAGGTTCACCACTGTTCCGTGTTTTCACCATTTGTGGATAATGGCTCTTACTGTGGTTCGCTGGAGTCCCAAAGCTTTAGAAATGGCTTTGTAACCTTTTCCAGATTGATAGATCTCAATTACTTTGTTTATAATTTTTTTCCTGAGTTTCTTTGGATTGCAGCATGATGTCTAGCTTTTGAGGATCTTTTTGGTCTACTTCACTTTGCTAACTGCTAGCAACATGGGCACTTCAGACAGTGAGCTATGTTTGTCAGAAAAGACAGCATTTAGAAAATAAATAAACTTAAAGGTAATGACAAGGTTGTGGTCGCCTCCCTCAGTGTTGCTGCAGAAGTTTTCTTTTAAGTCCATTTGTTTGTTAACCCAGACCTGACTCCATGAACTCAGCTTTCCAAAGATGTGATAAACCACAGTTAATTTATCCAAAAGAGGGGGAAATCACTTTTTCACACAGGGCCATGGAGGTTTGGATTTTTTTTCCCCCTTTATTAATAAAAATCTTCATTTAAAAACTGCATTTTTGTGTTTACTTGTGTTATCTTTGTTTAATATTTAAATTTGTTTGATGATCTGAAACATATAAGTGAATCTTGGGTATCTTAAGTAGTTTCACAGGTTACCACAAGGGGTCAGTAGTGGTATGTCAATAGACTTATAATGCATGTTTGGCAAGATGGAAGTATGTGGAGAAGAAATGGAAGAAAAAGAAATAACATTAATGAAAGAAATGTTTAAATAAGCAATAATGTTTGTTGCTGAGTTAATTAGTGAGACAACTTTGTTGTAAGTCCAAAACAAAACCGGTTTCATAAACTCTGGACTCACCTTCTGCGCTATTCCTCTGTGTTTTAATTTTTTAATAGCTAAGACAAAAATAGTTGCTTTTATGGTCATTATTTCAGCAGTGTTGTTGTTCTTGTTATATCTAACGCCTGGCAAGCAGAAGTCAGATTTTCCTCATCAAGCTACATGACATTAAACAAACCACTGGTAGAGCATTATCAGCTAATGTATTTTAACAGTAATAAGATTTGATATTCATAGCAAAGGACAAAGTAATATAAGTGCTTCAATCCCCCTTTCAGAGTGTATTGCATGCAGCATTGTCTGATGCTGAAGTGAGGCCGGGTTGATGAGAAAAGATACTGGTGGCTAAATTGTAAAGACAAACTTAGCTCAAAAAGAAAGGAAATGTGTTTAATCCATTATTTCTTTGTAGCAACAATGCTTCTTGGTATGCCAGACAGCTTATTCTGCCATTCACTCTTGTTTGACAGCATTTATTGGATTGGATTATTAAAATCTGAAGAAGCAAGACAATGTGGCAATTTAAATATGTCATTCGTTTAGCAAACAGGGGCCTCAGTAGCATGTGGAAGAACCATACATAGCCATTACAGCCTGTTATGCTCTCACGCTGGTCACCAACTTCATTACACACCGCTATAGGATGCCATCCCATTCTTCAACTAGCATTCGTTGCCAGTGTGGTTATACTGGTCTCTCTGGCACAAACAGCATATCCAAGCTTATCCCACAAATGTTCCAGGACAGAATTTGGTCCCAGACTATGGGCGAAATGGGATCGCCACAGGTTGCAGAATCTCATTTTGACATCACTCTGCATAGAGATCGCCTCCAAGCACGACAAGCCTTGTTTTTCCAGTGAGGGAAATGCTGTCCCACACCATCTCACTGTCTCCACCAAAAGCTGTTATTCTGTTGGCGCAGGAAACGGCATGGCATTCCCTTCATCCTATTTACACTGACACTGTGATCTCACCTGACCACTGTAGCAGGGTCCATACTTCAAATCAGGTTCTAATCATTGTTAGCTTCTCGGGTACCAGAAGCTCAAAGTAAGGATTAATAACAGAATAAGCTGTTCAGCACCTGAAGAGAGGATTTAGCAAAGTTTACATGGTTTACAGTGTGGTTTATTCACCCATATAGTCAAATCTGCTGCTCACCCCACAATACATGTGGTGCCATTTAACAGGAAAATAAGACAGGCTTTTCAACTGTATAAGATTAATACCAAGAAGCAGTAATACAAAAAGAAATGATAAACTTAATAGAAATATTTTATTTCTGTGCTACATTTACTTTATTTAAACTGATCATCAAATGACATATTCAGATACAAGGGTCTGAAGACCGAATGTTGGGGTTTGTGTTTTAGCTGCCGACTTCAGAGTCATGTATGGCAAAAGTGACTTCCAATATTGAGCCCCCTGATACGTCATTTTCCCATCACATTTATCCTTGCATTTTATTTCAAAAGAAATATTTCCTCATATTTGTGTTTTTATACTTGTAGAGCAAATCAAGCCAACATCAGTCTTAATATAATCTCAAACTGCAGAATAATTGACCAGAAGCAGTAACAAAGGGTGCAAGGCCAGCCCATCCTTCCCCTCCCTCTGTGCATGACTACTGCCTTAGAAGAATAATGATGACTTCTTCACTGATTAATGGCCGATCCCAGCAGAAGGCAACACATCATTAGCATTTGTTGATGGTAGCCCAGCTCCTGTCCTCTGGGACAAAAACCAGCACGTCACCACAGATGAAAAAGAGATGGACTTTCATCTTCTAATAATGTTTTCAATTGTGTTCATTTTGCATTATGCTCCTCATAAACATGCTTTCTCTCCTGGGCTTTGATGTCAGTCAGTTAATGAAGTCCATCAATCACTAGTGCTTGGTCTAGTAGATGTGAGGGCTCTTAAAACAATTGTCTATGAAACAGTCTGTAAAATACAGTTTACATTTAGTAAGTAGGCTCAACACAACTAAATGTGTTTTCCACTAACAGTATAAAAGAAAACACAAAACTAACTTATGTTGTCTCAAACTAATAAACAAATATGTATATATATATATATATATATATATTTATAGCCTATATATATAGCAAATACTCATTATATCCATCACAATCCAGTGGCAGGGGCAGTCTTCATGCACTTTTCATGAACTCCCTTAAAAATCTATAAATAGTGAGAGATGTCTTCAGAGCTCTGCTGAAAATCAGTAAGGCCAATTCAGATGAAAAGGAAAATGCAAATGTTGTGCATCAGATGTCATCACCACCTTTGAGAAGGACTCTGCAGTATATTCATGTTTCCTGATCATCGTAGGAAGTCTCGGGCAAATCAGTGCGGGGTACTTCACTCTGACCATAAAGGAAAGAGGGAGAAATGGAGACAAAAATAAAGAGGTGAGCAATTTTACTTGGCTTATGTTTAAGCCAAGTATGTTAGATTTTACTACAGCCCGCTACTTTTCATTTTAACCAAAATGAAATTTTATCCAGGGGCCACTAAAGTTAATGGAATTTGCAGTGATGAAGCCAATACAAAAGAAATTTATGAACGTCTGCTTCCTCCCCTTGTATTGATTGTGAGGAATTTAGGAAACCATCTGCTAGATCTTTACTTTCTCCTGATTAATGGCTGTATGCTATTTTATTGTACAGTAAGAAAAGGCAATGCCTTGAGCAAGAACCCCCACATTCCTTTTAAAAGATTCTGGTAATTGACCACCATGACTGTGCTTAATGATGAGTCAAGGGCACGAGTAACTACAGGAATATGTAATCATGTGTTTGCTGGTGCAGTAAAAAGTACTGAAAAATACTGCTGGCCTACACTGTAGGCTGAAAAATTGTCATTCAATGCTCTCACAGACTTTGTGTCTGTGCTGTTAAGCTTTGAAAACAGTTGCTCATGAAGAACCAGAATGATTCATTCTGATATGAGTGGGAAGATCTTTCTCTGTGCTGAATGCGCTGGACTTAACATGACGTAAACCTTTAATTTTGCAGTTAATCACTTTCACAGCTGCAGACTTATGCAACACATATTTTGCATCGTGCAAATATACGTTTTCTGTTAGCTCACCAGCAAACAGCTCATCTTCACTCATTAGTATGCAGAGTTGCACCCCTAACCATTTTCAAATCCCTGCTGTCCTTTTATTTGTTCTCCCAGGGGTTTATGTATTTAATGTAAATTTCCACATCCTATGTGGGGGTTTGACCTTGGGAGACAGAAGGAGGAAAAAAAAAAAAAAAAACAAGTGGAAGTGAGCACTCTGCCAGCCAGAATGGAAGCCCACAGTCTCAATTTACAGACTACAGCACTGAAGTTATGCAGTGCTTACTGTAATTTTACTAAATGGTGATTAACACTTACATAACCGCTATGCCTTATGCCAAAAATGAAAAAAAAAAAAAAAAAAACACTTCAGAAAGTGTCGTCCAAAATAGCACTCACAAATTTACACTGTAGGTATTTGAGTAATCAAGAAGATGGATAAAATTAACTAAAAGAGTCTGTTTTACTTGTTAAATCCCTGGTATCCCTTTGTCTTCCCATTACTTATAACGTTCTACTTCTGGGCACAACACCCAAAGCAATTAACATTTTGAGTCTTTCTCCTTCCAGGTGACTCAATTCTGGGAACTTTTCACCCTGGTTCTCCATAGATCTTGTTTGAAAGTTTTCAAGCAATAGAAAAAGAAGAAAAAGTATGAAGATGGTGAAGTGCAAGGATATACAGGTACAGAAAAAAGCAACATTCTGCTCTGCAAAAACACTTCTCTTTTACTTTCTTTTCATAAATGTAAGCTTTCTCAGACACATTTTGAGCGTTGTTCGATGTTGAGGTTGAATATAATATAAAGTAATCTGAAGGTGGCACATAGCTCTAGATATGTAAAGGCCTTTCTTCTGCTAGACTAAAATTCTGACATAAATCTTATTGATTTTACTTCACACTTTTCAGATGATTTGTTCCTCCTTAAGGCCAATCCAATCTCACAGCAAAATGCTGAAACAGTCAGGAAAGATTTATGTATTGATTTATTTTCACAGACACAATTTTTGTTGTTTTTTTATGCTGCTAGACACAAAAATAAATACATAGAGAAACACACCATCACCACATTTTATAAAATAGTCTTGAAACTATTGTTGAATCACATTGAAAAGGCAACAAAGTCTGCTTACAGTTGTAAGTCCTGAGTGGAGAAGCTAACCACACAGCTGTGATGCCTAAGAATTGACTTTATCGCCACTGATGCTTCAAAATATTTTCATTTTGACATTTTGTGTTCTATTGATCACAAACTACTTTATGGTTGCAGCTTGCCTCAAACTGCCTCTTAAAAAGCTTGTTTGAGCATTTAAGCATTTTTCGCTGTAAGTGGCTGCAGTCCCACTTTCTTGGCTGCACGTGTAAAACATGTTGAACACCCATCCCTAAACCCCTAAAGAAATCCATTACTTGAAAGACATGCTGAGTGGATTTAAAAATAAAAGAACTCCTCAATACCATTACAAATTCATCTGTCTATGTGACAGTTTCACATTTTGCAATGAGACCAGGTGCAGGCAGCCAGATAAGTTTGTAGCTTTTCAAAAGACATTTAACAGGTGATCTTTGAACTGCAAACTCAAAACTTACATTAAATAGATGTGGTTAGATGAACCTGAATCCAGAATTAACTCAGAGGTAATTACAGTCAGCTGTTTCCAATCAATAGGATAAGGAAGAGGAGCATATCTTCAAAATGGGGAGAACAGTGGATTCTGGCAGTGAGAACCTTATTTCATCCATAAAACATGTGGTGACGCTATCATTGTTTGGGGCATCTTTGCTATATTTGGCTTTGAGTGGCTTCACATTATTGACTTGCAGAATTTTACTAACTTATGTGTCAGTGTCTGGAACAAACAAACACCTGAATGACAGATAATTTTCTACAATTAAATGAGAACAAAACTGAGATTATTGTGTTTGGTAGCAAAAAGAAGAGTCAGCATTGGTAAACATCTGGCAGCTGAAGTTCGTAAAATCACAGACCAAGTTTGATAACTTAGATAGACTCGATCTGCCTTTAACAGCCACATCAAAGCTTTTCACCAACAACCAAATCAAAAACATTACAAGTTTTGTCTCATATAAAGACCAGGAGAAACTCATCCATGGGTTGATCTCTGGTAGACTGGGATACTGCAGTGGTCTTTAAACAGAATTTCCCAAAAAGAAGATTAAACAGCTGCAGCTCATCCACAACACTGCTGCTAGAGTTTAAACTATGAGATCTGAACACATCACATCAGTTTTAACATCTTTACTGTACACTGGCTTCCAGCCACTCACAGAATAAATAGTTGTGATGTGTTCATAGTATAAATCTGAGCTCTTAGATCCAAGGATTGAAGATGACTAGTCCAGGCCAGATTAAACATGAAGAAAAATTTAGCTGTTATGCTGCAAACAAGTGAAACAAACTGCAAGTGTGGAAATGAGAATTTTACCAAATGATGACACCTTTAAATTCAGATTCAAAACATTAATTTTCTGACGCGCCCATGATGAAATCCATATCTTATGTCAATGTCTTACAGTAATCTATTTCTATTTTTTTATGTATTATTTAATGCCTCTTCTGCAACCCTGTAATGCTTTTAATGTTTTATGGAAAAAAACACTTTGATGAAATCTGCTATAAAAATAAACTTGCCTTTACTGGAGTATTAAATTCTGGACTATACCTGTGGATTCAAATTGAACATGTTAGGACATGTATCTGATGCAGCCTGAAGTGTAGCAATGACCTGAGATTTACTAGTTAATATGGGGAATGATCATTTAAGTCCCATATAAATGTTATATAAGGACCCAAAGTGAACTATTTTATGAATGAAACCCATCAAAGTATCAGAGTTTAGGGTTCAAATAATCTAAAAGGTTTCTTTTTGTGTACTTTTAGGAGTTGAGAACATTGTAATGTGCTTTAGGTCAAGTTTACCAGAAACAGAACAAAACGCACCACCCTATGCACAAAAAACGCTATTCCAAAATAATTACATATCGTATGCACCAAGAACTGTGGAAAAACCAAATGTTATATAATCAGAACTGATCAGTGATGTATCATTTAAAATATATGTAAATCAAGACATCTGGTAACATATGTTTGTGAGTAGATTTATTTTACAGAGGTTTGTGGGAACATCAAAGAAGAACTTCCTCCAAGGATAAAAATGTAAATTTTCACAGATTTAATGAATCCTCATTTTTATTTGTTTTGGGGAAAAAACAAAACAAACAAACAAAACACAATAATATCCACACCAACATTAAATTTTTTATATATGGAAATAATTATGTTCAGCCAACTGCTGGCTGACATTTTATAAAATGTTTTCCATGTGTATGTGACATGAAAGTCAAACAAAATAATCACTCCAAATGTTGGCTTCTCTCTTTGTTGGGTGTGAAGTGTTTGCTTTGTGTATTTTAGTACTCCAAAATCTAGAGTGTTGCTGGAAGTGCAACAAATATTGCTCCCACACAGAGTGAAAAGCATGTGCATTTAAGGCCCACTGATAAATTTACTTTCTGAGAGTTTGTCACACAATGAACAAAGCAACCCTTCTCATTATGAAATAAAAAGCTGAGAAACAGGGTTAACTGCATTTTGGGCTTCATGTAAAAAGAAAACTACACTGCCCATAATTATAATGAATGACAGTCACACCAAGTTAAATAAAACGCTTGCTTGGTGCTATCCATTAGTTGGAGCAGTGGATTGCTTCCCCTGTTCATCTATGATGTTGTGACCACCTTCCTAATACTAAGCAGGTCCTAATTATGAGGTCCGGTACTGGGACATTAGCAAACGATTGTCTGGGCTTGGTGGGCTGCAGGGTGCCATCAGATCACATCAAATTTGGACTCTTTCTCTTGTTCTCAGCCTTCCTAAAGGAGTTTGCTTCCCCAACAAAGATGACTGGGCTGCAGAATATCAACACAGGCAGTAAATGTCTGTAAATGCCAGAAGGTAGGCTTGTTCAAAGCAAAAATGAGCAGTGTTACTCACGTTACTGCTTGTGGGTTAATGCCATGGCTGATCAGTGTATATTTGCCAATTTTTCCACTGCAAGCCATTTGTTTAATTCATTGTGGTGAATTTTCTAATGTGAATAAAGTTTCTTTTATCTTTTCAGCTTTGGAAAATTGGATCTTTGCCCGTAAACTTTTCAAATTCAGTGTAAACTTAGCCTTTAATATAGAGCCGGCTGACAGCAGCTGTATTTTACCTTAGACTTTCTGATTTTTGTTCAAGGTTGATTGTGAAATTACTACAGAAAGAGTGGTGAAAAAATAAAGAACATGAGGACATTTTCTCCATTTTGTTTTCCTCTTAATCTGTGATCTTAATGCTCCTGTGTGTGCAGCATAGCAGTGGGAAGGCAGCTTATGTAAGTTTATTGTTCACTGCTGTGCAATTTTTTGTCATCCTGAGTAAGAACTGTTCACTTATGCGATACCACACTTTAGTGAACTGCAGGATGTTTTGCAATTACAACTTGTAGCTGTGAAAGCTGAAAGCTACTTAACAGATCAGCCGGCTGTCTTTTGATAAAGAAGTGGAAATAAAATGCAATTCATTGCACAAGTCAAAAAGAAAAGCAGGGCATAAATACAGGCTGTAAACAGGTACCTCACTGTCCTGTAAACATGGATCTCTCATCCATGTTTACACTGACTCTCCATGAAGGACAACATTCACAAAACAGCCATTACAGTTAATGCAGCCTGCAATAGATTCATATTTCAATTTCTTTGCCACAGAAAAGCTCATTTCTGTGGCATTGATCTCTATGTCAGAAAACACTGAAGAGCTGTCATGGCAACTACTCTATCTCAGACATCTGAGTTAAAAGTCTTTCTTTTTTTTTTTAATTACAGAGAAAATTTCTTTCCTGCATTTTTGAATGCGTCTGTCTGCAGCTATGGATCATGATGCAGACAAAAGGAGCAACATAAGCAACTATGAGAGAAAGAAAACCAATAATTTCTTCACCACAAAACAATGATGATATCTAGTTGGACAGCTTAAAACTAATAAAAACGTGAGAAAGTTTTTCTTTTGTATTTTGCCTGTTTGTTTAGCAAATAAAACTATTAGCTCTAACTGAAGTCACAATATTTGATGACTCCTTCGTTGTGCTGGCAGATTCTATAGATAAGCAATCTGCCTTGAAACGTTTGTCTCATGAGGCAATGCATTCAGTTATCAGCGTGATTCATCTTCCTGATTACATGGTGTGTCCTCGGGCCACGCGCAGTGTATGATGGGTGAGAGGCGCATCGACCTGCTGCTGCTTGTGAGTACAGAGTAAATAGGGGAACCAAACTCTCCAATGTTATTATTCATTTATCATCCCCACTTTAGTGAATGAAGCGTGCAATAGCGGGACGACAGCGTGTTTAATTAAGCCCATATCCGGACTGTTCGACAGAATATAAATTCACCCACATGCCCACTAACATATCACATCCTCGACCTATAGCTCCTGACATTGGGACTGAAATATTAAAGCAGTTGAAGGGGCATGCTGCAGTGTGAGTGGTGGCCGGAGCTCAGGTGGGCGTATCCACGCAGCTCTCCTCTGATGACACGTGGATGATGAATCAATGTATGCTGCGCGTGCACTTGAGTTAAGAACCTGGGGGTCTTTCTGGCTTGTTGGGGTTTATCGGAAAGGACCGCAGGACGACCAAACCCCGCGCGCGTGCTGCGGAGCGAGAGGGGGGCAGGTTAAAAACTTAGGCGCTGTCCACGGTGCTGAATCGCCCCGCGGCGTCCCCTTGAATCTGCGCGGGGATCGACACCATCTTTTCCGCGACCTGTTCGCACCTGAGCTCATGGATGATCGATCATTCCACGGATGATGGAGGTCCACAGTTTTAGCCGGCAGATCTAGTCAGAGGTCGGACTGGCTCAGTTTGCACGAGATCATGGATGAAGGACTCGTGGAAATAAAGGCTGAGTGAACAGGAGCGACAAAATGTTTGCGAAGACGTCGTTTGTTGTCACGTACTTTCACAGGTTATCTGTTTACTGAGCAGCTCGAGCCCGATTCAGCCAGTAACCGCTCATTCACTCATTCACAAGGAATTCCTGCACGTTTGTGCAAAAATGATCTGCTGTACTTTAGTTGCCTTTTACTAATAGAAGATTTGCCCATTCCTGTAATCTAAGAAGAGCAACTACATTCTCCGAGGCATGGCTCGTCTGCTTGTTTTGGTCAACTCCGTGATCCTGTTGCTCTTTGGCAGCGACGTGTTCTTGGTTGGAGCAAGTAAGTAGAGGAGTGCACTTATTGTGCCTTTTGTAGCCTTGTAAAATGCACCACTATTCAAACAGTTAGGGCGTTTTATACAGTTGATGGTGCACTTAATGCCAGCACCCACTCATAGAATTAGATTTTAATAATTTGTTTTTCTTACTTATATAGATAAGCCTCAGGTTTCATACAATAACATAAAATTAATGCACATTTGTGTAACCAAATCTAGTACAGACTGTAAATGTGTGTGCACAAGATGAACTTTAGACCTCTTATGCAGATTAATCACTTAAAAAAAAAAAAGATATCATAAATTGTGTTTTAACATGCCTTCTGCCTTTTAATTAGACTACAAAACTGTTGGGAAAAAACTGTAGCAACAGGTATAGCTCATCAGAAAATCTGCAGTACAGTGCGTTTAACTGGCAAACTCTCTACACTAAAGGTGCTTATTTTAAAACCTTACAGCTTTTAAGTGAGGTTGGAGCATTCAGTTCTCTGAATTAATGTGCCACATAGACACCAGTTGCAGAGCCAGCACTGGCAGCAGTGATCTGAAGCAAGAGACAGATCATCCAGCCCAAACCATTCATCAGCTCATTTATACTGATTAAATTGTGTTGCTTTTCTATTCAGCTCACTACAAAATTTGCATCGGAACTGCTGTTTATGACACGTTGCAATTTGTCTCTTGTGCCTCTGTGTGCATGCATCGAAAGTATCTCTGTCTCTGTATCTGTCTTTCTACCTCTATCACTTCCTCTTTTCCCTCTCAAAGGAACTGAGCCCTACATGCGATAGCGCCTTGAATCAGATTGGCACTTCATTCTTTATGTGGGTGTGTGCTGCCTGTCTCAGAAAAATATTCTGAGATTTTTCTAATCTGTGCTGGCATGTGATACGTCAGGAGCATCTCTGATCTGTTTGGTATGGGGAGAAAGCTGTTATTTAGATAATAAAGCACTCACAAATATAAATCTGGCTGCTGTAACAAGCTACAAAGTAAATTAAGATAAATGTTAAATTAATTACTGGCAGGATTTTGCATGCCAGGAGACTGGGTTTCACAGTGAGAGGCCATTTAGAGGGAAGTCTAAATTAGCTGTGTTGCTTTTTGGTTCATGGTAAGGTTGGTCATTTAAATTTTAATCATACAAAAAGGAGTATTTTAGTTAAGACATCTTGCACACAGTTCATGATAACAGAAGTTTGTGATCTGCAAGGTGCAAATCTATAAATATGCAGTTCTAAAAACTGCATACTTGTGAAAACATGCATACATGACATTTGCTTCAGATTTACTAATGATTAAAGATTATTATTAAGCTAAAATACTCCACAAAAGGTTTTATTTTCTTGTGCGCAATTGAACAGGAAGTTCTGTACCTTTATATATGCTTATCTAGACACAATCTAAACACAAGCACACCAGAAAATGAATTCTACATGAGCCTTAACCAGAGCAGACACGAAACAAACATGAATTAAGATTTATTGGATTTAGTGGATGGCCAGGCTCAAATCAAATTGGCAATCTGCTGTTCATAAACCTGGTGACACGTTCTTGACAAATAGAGGTTCTGTATGAGAGTTGCATCCATTAGAATGATAGCCAATATTTGCTGATGGTGTTGTAATTTTATCTGCTGTCACATGGAATATATTTTGAACACACACACGCATGACACAATGCAGGCTGATAAAAGAGATTTCAAGTTTTGCAGCAACGTTGAGCATCATCCAGTGACTCATACTTGTTGGTCCCTTTGTTGGCTGTCTGAATAACTGGCAAACACCAGCTGTAAGTGGCTACAGAAAGATTACAAACCCTTATTGTAACAAGCTTGACCATAAATCAGCTTCTGTACGTCACTGTATGCTGGACTTTACTGTTCTGGGATGATGATGATGTTGCTGGCTTGCAACAGGAAAAGCTACAGTTTGACCGGAGAATACATTCACCTCAGACTGGCACTGATCTCATTGCTGTTTCACGTCATACTGGTTCAACATAAATGAGGTGACAGCAAACACTTGCTGCCACCTCAGAGGCTCGGAAAAAAAAAAAAAAAGGGGACTCATGAAAATCTCTAAATATGCTTTCCTAGCTACTCTGTATAGCTCAAGTTCTTGGCAAATGTACAGTAATTATTCTAATAAAAAATGGCATCATATGTGAAAGAAATGCAACATCTCTGAATGCAATGGATTCAAAGATGAAATAAAATGATTTTATAATGTAATATGTGGGCCGACAGTGCTGCAGTTGAGATTAAAACTAGCATGATATTGCTTAAGAGTCCAACTATCATGGTGATTTGCAGCACCAGGGTCTGCGAGCAGCTGTTAGACAACCTCCTGCGGTGTAGAGGAAAACTACCCACGAGTCTGAAAAACATCCAGCTGAAGCTGTTTGCAGACTGACTGGGCAACACATCAAAAACTTAAGGTACCTTGTGACTTACTGCCTTTATGAAAGATGGCAGTGAATACATTATTTCACAAAGCAATTAGACATTAAACAGTAATTATTAAAAAGGGATTACATTTCAAGTAGCCCTTTAAACTGTCACATGCTTAGAGGCAATTGCAGTTTGATTAATTGAGCAGGGACAAGGGGACCATTCCCCGGTAAACTACTGTTTTGCCTTTTAAATGTGTGTGAAGCACAAAGAATTATGTGCCTCTGAGAGTTTGATTATGTTGTTATTGAACTGACCAATTACTCTGACCATTTATAGCCTTTCAATAATGAGCTGAGCCTTCATTTATGTCAGGTTTTATTTGTTTTTTCAAGTACCTTCAGCTTCAACCTTTATCTTACAGATCTACACAGTAGTAGATGAAAGATGCTCTTTCTCACAGTGAAAATGGGAAACAATTACATGCACATAAGCTGTAGAATATCAGGTTGAAAAGAGTAAAACTTGAGATGTTGTGCTGCCTGCAGGAATGTGTCTTCCATCAGATCTGTTTTATGAACATGTTTGGATGTTTTTAAAAAAAAAGGGGGGGGGGGGGGGGAGGCAGAAGCATAGAGGAGAAATGGAGCAGCTGTAAAGGTGCACCAGAAAATAAGGATGTTTTGGAGCACGTAATGTGTCAAAGCTAAAATTCACTTTATAAGGCACCACTAACTCATCAACCAAAAGAAAATAGAAAGAATAAAAGTAGACTGTACATCTAAATTTAAAGATTGTGTAAATATTTAAGGTGTTAAATCTGAGGATTTAAAAAACATAACATTAACACTCACTTTGAATTTGATGGCAGCAATTATATGTCATTGCCTGTAAAAAAAAAAAAAAAAAAAAGAAAGGTTTTTTGTGATACTGGATACTTTTATGTTGTTTTTTTCAAGATATTTTTAAGATATTTTGATTCAAGGTCAAAATATTTTGTTGCTTCATCATGATAAGGCTTCTGCAAACCTCAAACAGTGGGTGTGAAATCTAGTAAAGACTAAAGGTCTGAGAGGCAACCACTGGCTGAAGCAAAGCTGCTCAAAGTCTCATCTATGCTCTCAGATGCCTCTCTGCTCCAACATTTACTTAACTCAGTACAGAAAGCAGAATACAGAATACAGGAAACACTTCCAGCATCCACATGAAAAACACTCTTCACTTCCATATATGGAAGATAAGTTAAGTTATGTCAGGATAACTAACAGTGTAATAATAATAATAATAATAATAACAATAACTACAATAAAACAAAGATATGTTTCCGGGAAACTATTGCTAGGAAGGAAATGCAATAACACATTTTAGTATTATAGATTCTTTCCAGTCGAAGCTGAAATGAGATGTATCACACAAATAACAAATTTTCAAGGTAAAATTCTACAAGTTAGTCTTTCTCAAAATGATTGACTTGTAATTGTAAGATAACAGCATCAAAATGAGTAATTCCAGTCCGTCTCCACTTCTACATCCATAATTTAAAGTTTATTTCACATTTTTCAATTTTTGTAAGCATGAATTGTTAATGTGATTTAGTCTGAAATCATTTCAAAAGTTTTAGATTATGAGGGGAACATTCTGCAGGATGTACAGGACAAGCTCCAGCAGGTTGTTAAAGAAAAGGTTATGCAGAAACATAGTAAACATGTCACTGTTTTAGGTTAAAATGCAACTTTTCTTGCATCAAGTTGAAAATTTTACAACTTCCGCATCTTGTATTGCCTTTGTAGTATCTTAGGTTATTCAATATCTTTTAAAAATCACTGACTCATGCATCACCAGTATGACACATTTGAAATAATTTAGACATTTAACCAAAACAAAAATCTATAGATTCATAGATTCAACTTATTTATTCTGGCTTCAGTTGTTAGAAATAATAAAATGCAGATGCAAAGTCAGCTGTCCCACAGTGCTCCTCATAAATCTAACATTCCATTTAAACTCATGTCATTTTAAAATTCCTGTTAAATCATTTGAGCATTTATTTTAACCGCTTTGGTTTTCTTAATGCATTAAACTGAAACATTTGTTGTGTGACCATAAAAGCATTTCCAGTAACTGTCGGTGTGAACGTGCATGCAGCCAATAAACTATTAGGCAACTGTGCTGTGCAAGCAAATGTAGAGGTCACAGAATAAGATGCTCTGGCCTTATATGTGGCTCTGATAAATTTAACCTGGGCTGTTTTCCACGAGGCATCGCAGCCATTCAGACATCCAGCAGCACATTCACTATTTCTTCGTCTGCACTCTGGCTAATGTACGGGGCTTTAGCTATACACTATGATTCATCCTGACAGCGCTCCCACAACCCAAGAGAGTCCAACCATTTATTTGCACTGACACACACCTCTTCTTCTGTGACCTATTGCTGTTTAATTTCAGATCTTGCATAACATGCTGCGTGGAGTGGAGCTTAGTCAGTGTCAGAAAAATACTGGATCTGCAATGACAATTAGTACTGCTCAAGCTATACAACAGGGGAACATTTGGAAGAAGTACAAACAGTTCAATTCATGGAGTTCTTTGAATTGAAAAATAACATTGCTTATGATAATGGAAAGCATTGCCTCTTACTCACGAGTCACTAAAATAGTAAATTAAAGTGCAAAATAACATGGAAAAGTTTGTATTCTTTGTCGTACAGTCACCTTACACAGACACTTCAAGCTGAAAATATGTCTTACTTAACAGCCTGTAATGGAAACAGGAGCATATAGGAAGCGGGCACTTACACATTAAGAATGATTCATGACTGGTTTCGACTGAGCTGTCACTTCCTCCATCACCAGTAAATGATCTGCAGGCAATGCATCATGGATAGTGGCTGTGCTTGTGCCCATGCGTGGCTGTCTGCAACCCTCATTACCTAAAGGACAACGAGCTTGAAGAGAAATGACTGTGTCTTATCTTAGATAAATGTTATCCTGTTTCTGAGGAGGGCTTAATTTAGGACAAGTGCTGATGGCAATTAGGACTTGAAGCTGCATGCCTGTTCACAACAGAGACAAAAGTATCATCATTAAACAAATGACTGTGCCCATGAAATTGGAAATTGTGTGATGACAATCATGTGGCTGCAAAACGTAAGGCAGGAGTGAGTTACAAGCTGCTCACTGATTGGCTTAAACTGCTTTATTGGAAATATATCAAATTTAGTCATATTGACAGACAAATCCTGAAAGTATGAAATTAACTGAATTTCTCTTTAGCGACACACCATTGTGCTAAATAAGCCACTTTCTCTCTACATTTCATCATAATTATTTGTAATAATTAAGAATTCATTGTTCCATAAATGATTGAAAATATTCTGGATCAGATAGAAAAAGTGGACCCAAACCACAGATGAAACAAACTTTTATGAAGTAATGCAGCATTTTGTTTTCACCAGTTGTATTTTCATCCCACCTGTCCCCCATCAAACTGGTATCTTCATGAACATTCCCATCGTATGTGAGGAAGAGCTCAAGTTATCCTAACCTCACATGACTTGCTTTGGTCAGGAATCATCTCCCCACAGCTGGGGAGGATGGGTTTGTCTGACTGTGGCCCGGTGAGATCCTGGTGAACTTTTCCGGCCCAATGAGCAACAAAAAAAATGACCCCTTATTTTGTACCTTGATACACTTTCACAGTTGGCTTGATCTTTAAAAACAGAGGGCACTCATGCTGTATCTGTTGGCTTTGATCTGATTTTAAATATTGCTAGATGTCAACATATATTATTCTTAATAAATTAATGACTAATTGTTATTCATTCTGTCCTCCACCTTGTTGGCATCCAGGCTGCAGTTGCAAGACTGCTGAGATGTAACTCACAGCTTTTAGGAGATAAGCCAAACTCATTGTAACTGACACTTGACGTGGAGGGTTTGACCAAAGGTTGTGACCCGATGCTCAAGTTTCCCTGCCAGCATCAAATAATTCATTTTTAAAATTTGCTGCTTGTGTTCAAGGCACCGAATGGCTCTGGGCCAAAATATATCTGACCTGCTGACGCCTTGTGAGCCAGGGAGACTTCTCAGATCATCTGGGTCAAGTTTGCTTTCCATCCTAAGAGTTACTGGAAGATTAGATAGAGAATCTTTATTTAGTTTTCAGGCTCCTGCTATCTAGAGCAAGCTTTTAGAGAACCTGAAGTCTGCTCCAAGTCTTAGCCTCGTGAAATTTTAACCTACAATCCCACAATCAGTGCAGGTGACTGCAGTAAATAAGAGCTGTCAAGCGGAGACATTAGACATTCCCGCGAGAAGGCTGTGAATAAGCAATGAATAACTGGTTTATTTCATTTATTGTTTGGGATACTCGTGTTGCTATAAACGAAAATATAAAAATGAGGTATTAAAATACTGGTTTGGAAGGTGAAAACAACGAAGCTGCCAAAGTTTAAAGGCATAAATCATATATAATGACGTATTCCCCATAATGTTCAAGGACAGCTTATCAGTCCCTCCAGAAAGTTGCGATGCTGCAATTGTAACTATAAAAATAAACACAAAGGGGTGGAAAATACAAAATGTAGCAATCTCAAATTTCGCATATTAGCAGAAGAACAAGGTTTGCTGCTTGAATAATTTGTCTTTGGTTGAATTTCTGTTAATATTTTAAATTGGAGCATTGCAACTTTCTGGAGGGACCGGCTAATTCTGCATTTAACTTTTTCTCTACTCACCATATATTTACTTCACTACATTTAATTAACCGCTTGCACACTGAAGCTTCTCATTAAACAGACAAAATGAGACAGACACAACCTCTTAACCTTCTGATAACATTTTTATCAACAGCTCAGCCTTACTCCACTTCTTCCACAGAACATTAATTTTCTCTTAGGCTTTCCTATCACATGCTAAGAGTTAGGCTGCCCTCTTGTTCGGCTCATGCACACCCCTAAACAAATCAGTCTGAGTGTGTCATGAGTCAGAGGAACTAAGCGCCTTGCTCGAATGAACCCAACCTGTGCCTCATATGAGACAAGGATAGCGATAGCCTTGTCTGACAGAAAGGTCTTGAAAGCTGCATCAGTTAAACCTTTTGGACTAAACACAGAGCCCATCACTGATTGTCTTCTAGATAAAATTGCCAGAGGTGCAATTAAGAGAGAGGGATAAAAGGTGAGAGGAGCATTATGTGCTCTCCCCTGATGGAAACTGTAAATGATTTGAAACATCTTTCAGTTTGCTCATTCTGCTTTTCATCTTTTTTTTTTCTCAAGTGAACATTTTTTTGCAGCAATACTCATAAAAACTGGCACAGAATGAAGCAACTAAAAACATTGAAGTACTAGTGAATAAAATGCTGCTGTTATAATAAGGAATTCAGCCCATGTTAAGATTATACACTGCACTCATGCTCTGCGTGAGCGTTTTTGTGATGATACCCCTCATGAAACCTATTTTTTGTCATTGTTTCCCATGTGTGGCATTTCCGCTCACTTGATCCTCTCCATGTTGCATCAGCCACTTTCTCCATCAACACACAAGCTCCGTTAGACATGTAGTAAAAGCAAAAAGCCCCGAGGAAGGTCTCCAGGTTTCAGACAGCCCCATCTTGCCCGTCCGTCTGACCCTGGCGATAGCTTGGAGACAGTGTCACCACACAGGCTCCTCTATTAAAGCTATCTCTCTCTCTCTCTGCTTCTCTCGCCTTGTGGTTCCCAGGCTGTTGTTCACATGCTATAACAAGCATGTTTGTTGCCATCCAAGCTATGATAGATGGCTGAAAAGTGACACAGGTTGAAGGAGTGTCAGCCGGTCTGGGGGAGAATATTGCAAAAGAAATATCAGCAACCAGCCTGACAGGTGAATACCAAAGGATGATGAAAGGGTAAAGTTAAAAAGTCAATATAAATCTATAGCTAAATTCAGCAGGTTCATTGTAAGATAAAAGAACGTGTTTGTTATGCTAGCCACTAACTGGCTGGGTTCAAGTTGTTTGTTTGCACAATGCAATCATTTATAATGTGAAGCAAATGTTTGGTCAAAGGAGAAAACAATGTGCTTATTTAATTTGTTGCCATTTAACCATGCATTACAGAAGTGGAAAACACTTCGGTGGGATGAATCACTGAGGATACAGAAGGGCCCAGAGCATCCTCAGTGACCATCCCTCCCTGGACACAACCTTTTTTTTTAACTGCTGCCATCAGGCAGACCATTCTGAAGCCTCAAAACAAGGACAAACAGGCTTAATAACAGCTTTTATCAATAAATATCCTTAAAGCAATCCTTACCGATGTTGCATTGTTACACTATTTTTTTTAGTAGGGTAGAATGCTGTGGGTGAGGTAATGGAACTCTGAAATACAATCAAACAAAATATGATTCCAGTCTCTAAATATTCAATGAAAACTCCAACCAATCCTTGCAGTGGGGTGCACGCTTAGGATTGGCTGAGGGACCTGCCTGTCAGACCATTGTTTCTGCATTGGAAGGCAGAGGGAATGGGGGGGGGGGTCTTAGGAATGAGGCAGGACTATATATTCAAACAGTCCTGTTGCGCTTTCTGAAATACAAGATTGGTAAGAGTTGCTTCAATGCTGCTAAAACATAAAGTGCAACACTTTTTATGACTGAATGTTGATGGTTGTGTGTTTTTGTTTTACTGTTTTATTATGAATGACGGGATTATTGAAGCACCTTAAACCTGGCATTTGTGCTGAACGCTGACATAAAGGACCCAGCTTGAAAACAAGACATATCAAACAAAGAAACAAACAAAGAAGCAAACAACTTTGATTTTGCTGGGACCATTTACAACAGCAAGTAAAAAAAAAAAAAAAAAAAGGTGTAATGCTGCATAAAAAGCAGACTGCAATGATTTCCAGATTTCCAACACAAACATTTCATTCACAACAACTCATAGAAAACTTATCAAGTGAGACATTTACTGTTTCTTAAAAAAGATTAGGGCATCCCAAATTGATGTCAGAAACATGTTTTAAAAACACGACAGAATTTGTTGCAAAATTATTTTTTTTTTGCAACTGCTCATGTTGCATTCTTGGTAGAGTTTGTATGAATCACCCCTCTGCAAACAAATTTACCTGTGGCTGTAAATTATACTTACACGCTGGGCAGTGGCTTGGGAGGAAAAAAACATTTGTCTACAACTTGTGGCGAAATAAACAATGTTCCTAAAAGTAAGATCAGCAAAGACTGAATATACACAGCTTGTGATATCATCTGGAGATGTTGAAACTTCTTCATGGGACAGAGTCAAAATCAGCATTGGATGCCCATGACATTGAAAACAGGCGTGATTATGTCACAGCAATCATTGCATAGGTTCAGGAACGCATCAAGAAACTCGTCCCTGTGAACACGTCACCGTTCCATCCAAAATTCATGTTAATGCAAAGAAGGTAAATATAATCAAAAAATACCTCTGTCCGCTCTTGGCCGAAGGTGGTTCAAATGTGGCAAAATGGAAAAACTGTTCTGCAGTCGGAAAATTGGAAATTTGAAATTATTTTTGGAAATCATGGATGCCACGTTCTTCCAACTAAAGAGGAGATGAACGTCTGGATTTTTAGAAACACAGTTTCTTGAGCCTTTCAAACTGGAAACTTCAACATCTGAAAAAGCTCCAACCATACCGAAATGTGTAAGCAGGTTTTAGAGCAACATATGCTCCCATCCAGACATCTTTGGCAGGGAAGGCCTGTCATCTTTAAAAAAAAAAAAAAGAAAAAGAAAAGAAAGAAAGAAAAGGCAATGCTTTACCACATAGAGGAGTAGAAGACTCTGGACTGTCCTGTAAACCAGATCTTTGACAGAAACAAAACATCTGGCACATACTAAAAAGTCAAATATGACTAAGACAACCCTGAACTGAACATACCTTCATCAGCCATGAGTGGGATAACGTTTCTCTCACGAAGCTCCAGCCAAACATTTTCCGGACAGACGCGGTTAGAATAAGATTGTTTGGTGTTCGACACGGTCTGTTTCCAACTTTTTGAGATGCATTGTTCACATTAAATCAGTGATCAATATTAATGTTGGCTTTGTTTACATTTGACACGACATTCCAATATTTTGTAAATGGAGTTGTACAAAGTGCGACACTAAAAAAAACAAACATTTTCATGCTCTGCACTGTGGGTATTGGCCACTGTAACCTACCAGATATAGAGTCCATATGATTTTTAAAAAATTTTTTTTTTTTTGCTGAGTCTTCCTGACCCTTTTTGGGGGGGTATGCATTATGTACCACAGAGGGCAAGCACTGACTCTAAGTAATCCAGCTGCAATGGCGCAGAAAAGTCATTATGGCGGCTTTACTGCAGTTCAGTGATAAACCTTTATTGATGTGAGGACAGAAAACGCTGAGGCTGAGATAGATCTGATCTTTGCCTGTAGATAAAGATGATCTTAGATCTGTAGATAAGATCCAATCTAAATTCACGTAACACATGCGCTTCATGGTCACATGGCATCCAACTGTTCACCAAGATGAAACAAGTTCAGCATCCTACTCTACAGTGTTGCTGTACTTTTTCATCTCACTGCTTACAGTTCATTTGTACAGAACATTTGCAGTAACCTTTTAAGTAAGACCTGTATTTTTCCCCTTTGAAATATCAGTTCAATGTCTGAGATGATCCAGCTCAAAAACTCTATATGTGCCACATGTCAACAGCCAACATTACTTTAACAATTTGTTTCATGTGTAAGATTTTATTCCAACATTCAAATCTTTCCAATAATAATCGAGTGCATTGGTTTAGTTTCACTTTAGTTTTTCCACTGAATACGTTTCCTCCATGGTGGCCAGTCTTTGGCTCTTTGCTTATTTTTAACCCTCTCCTGTAACATAACTTTTTGCAAGCTACCAACAGTATTTTAATCAAATATCTTCCTCTTCTTCTTACAATTTCCTCCATTAAATCTCACAAATAAAATAAAATTCATAAGGATTTTACACAGTATGTTTCGCAACACTTAAAATAAACATTCTCTAATCTCTTTTGCTATTTATCATTCACCAGACCGACCACCAGCTCCTGTCAACGTGTCTGTCATGCACCTGCGAGCAGACTCCGCAACTGTATCCTGGGAGGTTCCAGAGGGAGACATAATAATTGGCTTCTCCATCTCACAACAGGTAAATCCTTAACTTCTGATATCAGCCAGGATTGGCATGAAAAGGGCAACAGAACACCCCCAAAATTCAGAAAGTGACTCCTGCATCATCTTTGTGCTGTAGGTTGTGGTTTGGATTTAGATCAAGCTTTTTGGCATTCATGTACCTGTGATCTTTATTCTGCCTTGTAGTGGTTTTTGATAGCCAGTGGACCATATTAATTGACTTGGCAAAATGGGTGTGAGTGGTTTAAAAATTGAGCCCCTGAAGGTTTTCATTAACATACTGTAGAGAAGGGCTCACTGAGACCTAGAGTCAGAATAAAACTAGTCATGGCTGATTAGTCAAGAGAAAAGAAGGTTGCAGCATGAATGTTCATAAGTTTGTGAGCCTGCAAAGCTGCATTTTTTGGAAGAAAACATTTAAAAGGCTTAAAATAGGAAAAGCAATGACGCTACCACTGAATGATTGAGCGCAATATGCAGCTGCACTGTAATCGCTTTTATGCTCTGGGCGATTCAAAACATTATGCAGCCATTTAGCTTTGCTTTTCATTCAGCGTGACTGAACGCCTTCTCTCTTCAAGGTTCTTCATCATGTTAAGTAACTGCATTCAAACACCTCTTCGGTTTTTATGAGTTTAATTATTGCATTATTCATCTTTTACAGACATGAACATGCTTTTTTCCACCCTTTTTCTGTCAATCCTCTTAGTCAAGTAAAGCCATAAAAACACATACTGTAAGGAGACATCTGGCCCAGAGCCACTTTAAGTGCAGATGGACGTGAGAGCTCTGATTGCAATGGGAGGGAGACTTCTTACAGCTTTGGGTCTTCACTGCTCCAACAACCTTGTGAAAGGACAAAAATATTTTGGGAGTTTTTCAAAAGTGCTTGCAGTCTTATTTAATCAGAAAATTGACTCTACAACTTTTCAATTCTTTGTCAAGACCCCATATGGTGAGAATAAAATCCCAACTGTTAATATAATAAAGCACTCAGCATGCTGTTCTTCAGAGGCTTGAATATTTTCTGGTTGGTCAGCACTACGTCACATCAGCATGCACTCTGTGCAGGTGTCTGGCTGTTTCCAGCCTTTTCACCACACTGGAGAGCGATAGGCTACTTTATTGATTTCAACATTGCTCTGTCAAAATTAATGAAGCAAAATTACGACACTTACTAAGGAAGACACTGTCTTTCCTAGGGACCTATTTTTTGCAGGGCTGGTATTTCTGTGTGGTCACCCTGATCACCTCATTGCCCTCTGTATTGATCCCTGCTGGAAGTGCTCAATAGTTCAATCTATTCTGTTGCTCTTCATCACTTTTCCAATATCTAGCGGCAGGACGGACACATGCAGCGATTCATTCGGGAGGTCAACACCACCAGCCGTTCTTGTGTTCTTTGGGACCTGGAGGAAGAGACAGACTACATCATACAGGTCCAGTCAATTGGTCTTTATGGGGAAAGCCAAGCCAGTAAGAAAGTCCATTTTCGCACGCTTAAGAAGACAGATCGCTTCCCTTCCAACAGCTCCAACCAAGGTAGGCAGTTATTAGAGTTAATGCAAAGTGTTACCAAGCATGCTAAATGATGACTCAACATACCTTCATCAGTAATGTGGTTCCTGGCACTTGTGTTTGCTGATTGATGCGTGTTTGTACAGCAAGCAACTACCATTAGCAGGTTCACACAGTTCTGTACAAATGTGACCAAAACTGAAAACATGATTCAAATTCCAGGCGTTATCATCAGTTCCTCTGGTCATGATCTCAAGATGTGAATTGAGACCAGATTAAATAAATGGAGTCACACATATGCATTATCTTTCATGTGGTGTTTTGGGTCAACGGAACAACAGCCAATATCTATATATAGTATAATACCGTATAGTTATATTTTAGAAAATTACTGGAGTTTGTTTAACATGCCGCAATGCTTCTGAGAGAAAAACCCCTGGATGGAAGTTTCCTCTTTGTTGGATCTGATTTCTCCTCTAACTGGATTATGACCCCACCATCTCAAGGCTACACAAAATAAATGAGGGGTGAAAGGGCTGTGGAAAATATAGTGCAGGATCTTACAGTCTTCAGGGGATTAACAGCATCTGAAAAGCCCCTCTTACACTGTAATATGACATTTTTCAACTGGCCAGCACTAAGTGAAAAACATCATCAGCAGTGTGACAGGAGCTGTATTACAGGAAGAGTAAGGCTTTTTAGGCTTTAGCTTGCTGTTTCAATGTATCAAGTAATTTATATGCACTTTAAAATACTAAGTGACACGCAGGATCATTGCTAGCTTATCAATAACTTACAGATCATGTAAGTAGGCCAGAGATTAGGAGGGGGGTAGACTTGGATCTGCAAAATACAAAGATCAGGGGCATCAAACGACAGATGCAGTTTACCAAAGCGCTTCCACTGTGCAGAGAGCCAACTTGCCTGCATAAAGGAAAGACCCTGTTGTTCCACAGAGCAATATTTATACACATGGGAAAAGAGAATCAGTCATTTGAAGTCATTTGACATATTTTAAGGAGAAAATGTGAGAGCAGCTTTGACAAAGTGACCCTCCACAGTATTTTCATAATGATGCTCTTTAGTGGCAGTTCAAAAACATACTGTATAGTGCAGATTTAAGGACACAGAGAAAATGACACATTCTCTCTCGGCCATTTGTGTGCTTTATGAGAGTCTTTGTAAAGCTGCTATAGTCCACCTACATTGTAATATCACATCTGTGATATTTTTGCAAACGTATGGAAATAATCTAAAGGTTCAATGACCAAGGGTTTATGTTAAATGAGGACAAAATATTTTGGAATATGCCTAATTTCTTAATCAGTTATCAAAGGTAGCTGTAAATAAAGTTGATAATTCCTTGATTTGTGTCTTTCCACTGTGTTTGGATGGGATTAACCAAACCACTGCTATTGTTTGAAATTAATTTTGACCAAGGAAAATATACCCTAAAAGTCAAACTGTTATTTTAGCTGATTTCAGCGGACAAAAAAGCAAGATCACCATTAGAAAATCAATGTTCACTGAAAGATAAGAAAGCAACTTCATCACAAAAAGAGTTTGCTAAAGAAAATAGCAAGATTTGCATCAGCAAATGTTTGGTTAAAAAAAAGACTTTGTAGTAGACGCCTCTACAAAAAGGATAAGAGCTGGATTCCTGTGGAGGGAGAGTGATAAGCCCTCAAAAAGAACATTTTGTGAACGCTACATGTCAATATAAATAAATAAATGAATAAATAAAAAAGACTTAGAAGGAGCAACTGTCCTCTACAAACACCTGATCTCAACCCAAGTAAATTAAACTCTTTATTTTTCTTTGTTCTTCTTACTCAGACTTCCTTCTCCACAAGAGACAGTTATGACCAATAGCCATGACATGTCACCGCAGCAATTTTTTTTAGTTATTTGTACTTATATAAGACATTATTTTCTTAAAGAAAATAAAAAAATTGCCTGAGCTACCACTGTCCTTTTTCCTAAGGCAGGTACAAAAGTAACCCATTACAGGAATGTTCCCTGCTGCATCTAAGTATATTCTCTCTCCCCATTCCTTTGAAAGCACCCTTACATTGAAAATGAAACACGTTAAAAGTAAGTGCTGATAAGTGTAAGCACCAGGAAGCCTCCTCTCACAGACTCATGGGGTCAGGGTGAAAAGAGTTTTCCTCCCAGACACCAATGCATTATTGACAGGCTTTTCAAGCATGGCGAGCACCTTTGAATTTATGCAACTTTATGTCACCCATGGCGACTCTCTGCAGGCTCTAAAACACTTTAAATTCGGTGTATGGACTCAGCTCAGGGACTGATGGAAACATGAAGACTGTGACTGATAGAAAATAGGTTGAGCAGCTCTCAATTTCTTTCATCTCAGATGAGGAGAAAATCATTAGTTTTCCATTATGAGAAGTAAAGAAGAGTCTGCTTTAGAGAGGCAAGTCTTGCACTGATCCCATTTGCATTTTTTCAGCCATAATTATGTGATGAGCCAAATGTATTCCATCTTAAATTAATGGCACGGTATTTGACACCAGTGTAGAGACAGGCCTGACACGTCAAATCCATTTTTTTTCTTTGTGATTTTATAGTCTGTTTGAGGTTGTGAATATTGGAAGTGCTGATGCAAGAGAATCATAAATGTTTTTCTTTAGCTGACTCAGGTAGGATATCATTAGTTAAGCTGGCAAGACTGTCCTAAGTAAGTGAAAGTGCGAATTCTAGCTCAACAAAGAGCCTGCATGCCTATCCATTAAGCTAATACAAGCACTTACAGCATGCTTATATCTGTTGCTTCACAATAAATATCCAGGAAGTCATTTTTGTCACGTATTCTTTTTACGTTAAAAGATATTAACTCTAGAAAGCTAAGTAACCATCAATATATCTCAATAAAGTGCTGTGTATGAAAAGACTAACAGCCAGTGCCGACTCTTGGCAAAATCTACTCTGCAACATTAATCAGGATTTGTTGCCCCCCCACCCCAAGACATCCAACTGGGTCAGAAAAACAGCCCACTCAGTGGATGAGCTTCATTTGTAGGAGTTTGTTTTGGTGGGTTGAAGCAATCAGTGTCAGCTTTCCATAAATCTAATGCCTGCACTGCTGACTCCTCATGCCCCACTTTCAAAATCCAATCACATCAGGTTTCCTCATGTAGCTCTTGTGAATTTTATTACAGCAGCTCTTTTCATGGTGGCATTGTGTGTGGTGCACATGAAACAGTGCACCACACACAATGCATGCATCACCTTTAATTAATACTGCACATAACAGCTGTAACTTCCCTTTGAAAGTTATACAGCTGGACTGGTGTTTTATTTAGTCCCAGTCTCAACCGGACAGCGGCAACATAATGTCCTTGTGGTCAGGGAGGAGATATAGTCGCTGTATTCATGGAGAAAAGGATCTACATGTACAACTGACAAGTGAATTTCTTGCGACTAGTACCACTTAGGACCAGTCCAGTCTCAACAATGGTCACTGTTTAGAATTTATCTGAAGCTCAACCTGCAGTCTGTTTTGTTGTAGTGAAATACATGTTTTACATTTCTAGTTGCCTGTTATCTCTTGCCTGAGATTTTCCATACATTTCTATTGAACTTTATTGAAGATTAATTCAACATGATGGTTTTTGTTGTTGTCTTTTTTGTGGTGTTGTTGCTGTCCTTTCTTCAAGTTTACTTTTCTTTTTGGGGGGGCAGTGGCTCCCTTTTGTTCCCTCAAAAGCTTTTATAATATAATCTTGCTGGCACTGACATCAGTGAGTCATGTCAGAGAAGCCAAATGCTTCCTATGGAAAGTAAATTGATTAGATATTCCCTACAGCTAACACCACAGTACCTGTGCATAGTTTTTTTTTTCTTTTTCAACACAATTCCATGTAATAATGTGATTACATATAGAGCATATGTCCCCTAATACCAGCATCCATCTTTAATACAGCATTTCCTACCTAAATATATGCCGCTCAGATTTACATTTAGATTGTGAATTTTTTGTGTTTTTTGTCCTATCTTTCCAAAATCCTTTTCAACTTAGTTAATTCCGCGAAAGCTTTGATACTTCCTCAATATATCTAAGCTAGTTGCATGTCATGCTGATCTGGTTTATGCAAGTTCCACCTTTTGCCCAACATGCAAAAGTAGAATAAAAGACTAGATAATATCCCATTCCAAGGTTAGACAAACCTACTTATTCAAAATGAATGTGTTTTTGTTCAGAACTACATATAAGATAGTGAAATCATGAATTAAATTTAGGTATTGCTGAATATGAGTCAAATGTCAGTATTCCATTGGCAGAAATACAGTATAATGCATTATACATGTGTATTTATTAGTGTAGCTCAGAATGGGTGAACCAACCAGTGGCTCTGATGCAAGGCCAGACTCACATTTTTCTTGGCAACTAACTGTGTGCTGCATGTGTGAAAAGGCAGGTGAGTTTAGGTAATAAGGCGGTTTATTTGGTAATTCTATAGAAAGTTGTTGCTAAATCCTCCTATATTCCACACGTGTTGCATTGTACATTTGCAAAGTAAGGCACCTTGAAAAACTCAAAGACAATTAGAGATGCTGAGTTCTGTTACTGCTGTGAATTTATGACAAAGACTCAATTCAGCCAATAATCTGATTATATATTATTACACAGTGAATTGTGTGTCACTATTATATCATATTCCACATGATATGAACCACTGGAAACCTGCTAGTGATGGTTACCAGCCAGTTCACACGCTCTGACAAGATTAGTTAGAATAAGCAGTGAATGAAAAAGAGAAAGAAATTGAACACAATCATGTTGTATAAAGTTTATTCCAAATTAAAGAGTTAAAGAATTTTACTTTTTACAGTATTAAGTGCCTCTACGTTGATGCCAATACACTTCACAGCGGAGAGCAAGAGAAATATTTCCAAGCAGTCAACCCGAACAACATATGCTGTCCCCGTAGATGCAATTACTGCATGATACTTCAAAGAGATGCTAAACTTTTTCTACTGAGACAGAAGTTACACCTAAGTTCTCCTGTAATAACAAAGAAAAACTGAGACAAATGTATGCAGTACTCTGTCAATTATATTTAGTTTAATTTTAACTCAGTAAAATTTTACATACATGAACATATCATATAAAAGTATCTTCATAGCTCATTAGTAGCATCTATTGTGCTACTCAGCCTTTTACATTATGAATGGGACAAGTTTTGAAATGTTTCAGGTTGTAATGAAGTAAAACATACACGCACACACACACAAACACAACTACTTTGTCTCCCAGAAAACACAATGAAATAATTAATCAAACGAAGCATTGCTGCAACACCAGTACAGAATCCCTTGTGTGTTGTTACACAGTATCCTGACACAGTTTGCAGCCACAATCAACAACATGGGATTGGGGTTGGGCAGAAGGAAGGTCAAGTAATTATCTCAGCACAAACTCTTTGGTTCACCAAAGGCACAGCAATTCACTTGTTCTGCAGCAAATAATCACACAGCAAATTCCAGAATGATGGGAACATGAAATATGTATTAAACAGCAGTGGGACATGTTATTCAGGTCATCTGGAAATTCAGCTCTGGTACTCTGTGTATGATTCCTGTTGTATCACATATCCAGAAATATGTCCACGGTTTCATGTACACTAATGATCCAAAGCTTTATGATGGCTATGAGGTGAAGTAATGCAGAAATTTGCAGGTATAAAGACCTGAGCAGGTTTGCTTTTAGAGTCATTAAAGCCAGCCCACTGGGACTGGACACATCCAGAAGAGGGAGTTGTGGTGTGCTAATAGTCATTAGTTGTGAGGGCCTACGGCATTTTACTTGACTTAAGTTTTGACAGACAGTTGAATGTTGGTGATTTTCTTTCATTTGAGGTAGTTGAAGTCGCCCTTTACTTTGTGGAAATGGTGTCAAATAGTGAAAAAAAAATTACCATGCATAAATTTTTCCTCAGCTTTTTCTTTGATCTGCTTGGAACATGTCATGGGGTTAAGTAGAGGTGGTTGGAGAAATTCAGAAGAACTCAGATAGGGATGACTGAGCAGCAATGAGAATCTGACCACACTGACAGTGAGATGTGATGCAGGTCTACAGCACTGCAACTAAAACAGTGGATACAGTTCTAATCAGCTTGAAAGTCATGACTTGTTTTGACCACCTTTATTCTTCAGTATAGCCTGAACCGTTCTCTCCCCTCATCACCATTTTTGATGAGGTTTTAGCCAACAGCAAATGGACCAAAACACATTTTCCTTTTTCTGAATAACATCACTTTAATATAATCTTTTCAAGGTCTACTACTTTTCTTATACAGTATCACTTCTTTCCTTTGTCCACCTCTCCTCTTTTTCTCAAACTTTTTAAGGACAGCCAGTGCTAAGATAATATACCACAAGTCTTATATCTTGTGTGCATTATATGTAGACAGAAAACAAACCATCACTTGAGAAGATTACAACAAAGTCTGGATCACTGAGAGTGAACTGAAGAAATGAACGATGGGTCAAGTCTCTCTCCCAGTCTTGTATATTTAGCTTTCAAGGCAGATGAAAACTACTTTGTAGTTTGTTTCCTCCACTTCTACAACAGAAGTGATGAGTGTCAGCTAGCATCATTGTTTTCTTTCCTTCATCTTGTTATAGCCACAACAGTGATGTCGGCTCAGGATATCTGCAGTTTTACAGAATTAAGAGCTACAATATATGAGATTGAAATTGTCTTACTGTCTGTCTTGCTGCTGTTAAAAGTCACATTAGCGTAATGATTGTGCTTTAATAATATAGATGCACTAGATAAACTCTCTTTTTCTCCTCACCTGAGTTCACTGCCTCCACTGCCACCTCTTCACTGCCCTTTTGTGTGTGCCTGTCAGGGAGAAACATTTAGATTTTTCCCTCTTTGTTCGCCTCAGTCAGTGTGAACAAAAGCACTGTAGATGCTGCATTTATGGATGGTTGGAAAAACGTTGAAGTAAAATTTTATTTAGTTTTTAAACAGCCAGGGTATTTAAAAAAAAAAAAAAATTCATATGGTAAATTAAGACCCATCCATAGTAGCGCTTGCCTATCCGTTAAAGTGACAACAGCAGTTCAGACTTGGAAAACATAAATCTTCTGTCTGACCTGTAACAGTAAAATTTATGTCATGCTTGTCATGGAAAAGTGACAAGTGTGTTTACTTGGACATGATGCTGACATGTTCAGCTGCTGTCAGATTTATGACTGAATGTCTGAGAGGGTCTTTATTAATGTATCATAAGAGGCAAAGTCCTCTGTCAAGGCTTCAAGCCCCCTCTTGAAATGAGAAGTTGGCAGTCAGACCTCCACACTATAAATAGACATACAGTATATTGTTTATAACAGAAACCGAAATATCAGGCATGATAAAAGCACTCGTCAGACAGACTGAGCATCATCTTTAGACCAAGATGATTGTTTGTTTTTCTCTGTCACTCTGACCAAATAGAAACAGGGTAGTTCTTTATCAGTGTGTGGCTTCAGCTGCAGTGGGGCCATGTCTGAATTAAAGAAATGACAATGATGTTGAGGTCGAGAGTTCACTGTGTTGGCTCACACTTACACACGTACATTAGTTTGGCTCTGTGACTGTCTCCACTGCTGACTCAGGAAGATCAACTCTGACCCCTGATTCAGCTTCTTCAGCGTAGAGAGCTGTGAAGCGTAACAAAGGTGTAGCATTAATGACTTGGGAGGGACAGTTTAAAAAGGGTTACAATTTTCATTATTTCAGCAACCCCGTAGAGATCAAATGTAACTAAATAACTTGCACATCCTGAAAATAAGATCTTAAGTAGATGCAGGTTTGGTATGCGAGATATAACCACGTTTAGAGAATTTCCAGAAGCAGACGTTTATGTGACTGTGAGACTTGATCACAGGAATCCTACAAAATGTTGCATGTGAAAATAAGACATATGTTTCATAAACATCCATTCCTCTGTACTGCTGGAGCACTTTAGCTTACTATCTGTCTAAGAACTTTAATCAAACAGTTTTGCCAAATCCTGCTGACATACAGAAATAACCTGTATTCCTCTCTAGTTTACTTAAGAAAATTTCACGCAGGTTTCCATGTGCTCGTTTTATGGTGTACCGTGACCCCTCACCTCTCTCCACAGACACAGTGCCACTATTATATCGTATAAGTATTGACCACACTCTATAAACGCTATCATGTGAGAAGAGCTGACAGACTGGCACTCTGAACCAGCTCCTTGACAAGTTGATTGGCTAAAGGAGGCAATTAGGAAGAGTGGTGCTTTGGAAGACTTCCATTCAGGCAAGTTAAGAGATAGTTGGGAGGGTGGAAAACAGACCATAGTCAGTCCACTTATAGGGGGATTAATTTTACAAGACTGATGGGGTAATGCGCTCCACATTTTCTGACTACTAATATCTCTGAGTTATGGAGACAGTATCCACTTTTGCCAATCAATGCAGACGCAATGTGAGTTAAAATGACATTACCAAGAAACTCTGTCAAGTTTCATGGTTCAGCTCAGTGCAAGTTTGCATGAATTGCATTTTAATATGCAATGTATTTCAGACTTTGTCTTTTTCAGATAAATGAAAGTGCAAGGACAAAATATTCTCTACTTTGTATTCAGCGTTAAGTGTTCAGGACTGTTCTGCACTTGCCTGTTTAACTGTGCTGTCTGCCCTTTTTCCTAGATGACCCCACTGTGCAGGGCCTGGATAAGTCTCGGCATCTGCAAACTGGAGAAATGATCATAATTGTGGTGGTCTTGCTCATGTGGGCAGGTAGGTTTGTGAGTTTTCTGTATTTTATTCTGGTTCTGGCTTCTTTTATTGTGTTTGAAAATACTGCATATAGAGGATTTTGGGGAAAAAAAGACTTGCTGTTTGTGTAGAATGTAATGATCAGGCAACCACTGATTAAAAAAAAAAATCAGAAGAGTTATTTTCATTGAGTTGAATAAACTGAGCTTTTTGACAACAAAAACCTGCAAAAATGACTCGATTTTTAATCGATTTTTCCATCCTTTGATTTGAAAGTTGCTTGCACATTCCGCAACTTTCCAGGACAATAAATCAAAGTATTCTCGGGCAATATACTGACCCTGTATTACTCTCAAATGTGTCCCTCATCTGTAAGTCACTTTGGATAAAGGCCTCTTCTAAATGAATGTAAAGTGTTGGACCACTAATCAATAACCTCCTTATCAGCGGAGAACCTTCCATAACAAAGTGGCTAAGGGGATGACTATGGAGTTGAAAGTAGGTGAAAAAGAAAATGACAGCAAAGTTTGAGTTGGAGAACAGATTTGTGAAGATCGGCTCTTTTAGGCTGTTTCATAGCAATGATGTCAAACTAATATCACATTTTTCATCATCTGAGGTCTCCATCCAGCTACAGTTTGAGGTTCTTCTCTTTTGTGGCTGTGTGCTAATTAATGAAGTGTTGAGGCACAATGAGATGTGGCATATCTGACAGGCTGCCAGGAGTGGGGTTTCCCACCCACGAGGGCCAGAGTGAGATGTTAAGTAATACTAATGAGAGACACCACAGTAACATGAGGGCTGTGAAGAGTGGGAGTGAGAGAATAGTCACTCCATGTGGCACACTCGCAATGAATGCCACATTTTCAGATTTATATCACCACTCCATTTGTTTATATAAAATGATAAGAATTATCTGCTTTTTTTATCGCATGTCTGTGTTAATTGCTTCTGGTCTAAAAAAGTTCATTTAGAAAATAACCTCAGTTGGAACTTACTTATACTGTATATTACCCCATCTAATCTGTTTTATGAATAACATGGTAAGTGGCTCTTAGCTGTGACCATGAAGTGTCTAAAAATGCATAAAGTAGCCGCTGTGGAAGGATTCGTGTACTTTAAATGAGCAAAAGAACAATAATAGACTCTGAAAGTCCCCGATTTCAAATAAAAGTGAGATGAAAATGTCACACAAATGAATTTACATGGTTTCAAACTAAATTGAATATATTTTTTATAAATCCCTGTGATAGTTGTAACGTTATACGTATCCTCACTCTGACACTCATGCAGTAAAATACAAGCAAAACTCTGCTGTAATTCAGCCTCACCTCACTATCAAATCTAGGAGGCTCAGTTTATTCAACTCAATGGAAATAACTCTTCTCTCCTGAGTTTGTTTGTCTGTTTGTTTGTTTTTTTATCAATAGCTGCTTGTTTATCAAAATCCTGAACTGTAAAAATGCAGTCATGGCTGCTTTAACTTATCATGAAAAAATAAAAACAATGTAACTATCATTTTAAGTGGTTTTGTTTAAACTGCTAGGTAGCTGAAATAGAATTCAACATATACTTAAGCTATCTTTCATATGTTTTTCGTGTGAACATTTCTCAAGTTAGTAGTTGTAATTGAAGCTGTTTAATTAATGTAGTTAAGTCATTGCATTTGTCATATGAGCAAAGATGAGAAGTGGCATGCAAAGATATGACTCCAATCAAGCAGAAGTACATCATCCTACATGTACTTGAAGGACATACTTAGAGACATCTGCTGGTGAAATTGTAGAATGTAGCTAAATAAATGTCTAAAAGTATTCCCAGTTTGATAGCCAGAAACAATGATTGCCACAAACAGATAATGATAAAAAATAAATCTATGACGACTCTCCTGAAGTGCTCGTTTGCACATGTCCACTTATTAAAGCATAGACAATGAACAATTAACATTGCTCTGCTAATTAAATGACAGCATCATTGGATCTGCATCATTGGAGAACACTTACATTAGGCATGGATAATAAAAAAATGCCAATCAAATGAAAGCTTCTCAGAGCTTTGCAGAGCTCATTACCAGAACTGCGTATCCATTTCTGAATATTTAATGACTGCTCTCTCATAGATATTCCCAGCTTAGCTGATGCCAGGAAGTTAATTGTTAGTTTACAGTATTATACAGACTGAGGGCAGAACTGCATCTGGCAGGTTATAAAATGCGGCAAAGCAAACTCCATCATCTTCCAAGCTCTCAGATGGAGGCACAGACATCACACTCCCTGGGGAGCAAGATTCCATTATCCACATGGCATTTCAATGTGCTCGGTTACAGGAAGTGGTGTCATGTGAGTGACAGCCTCTTCCTCGTGACTGAGCCGCTGTCTGTTGTGTGTGAGAGGGTTTCACATGTAGCCATCTCTCCTCCTTGCAGCTGTTATTGCCCTATTCTGCCGGCAGTATGACATCATAAAGGACAACGACTCCAGCAACAATAAGGAGAAGGTCAAGCCGTCATCAGAGAGGAGCACGCCGGAGCACCACAGCGGAGGACTGCTGAGGAGCAAGGTAAACATCTCAATGGCATAGTCAGTTCAGGAATAATCTAAACAGATTCCCTGTTAAACATATATACCAGTCTCATTCAAGGATCCCTCATACAATACAACACAAATGCTGCATCCAGGCAGCTGCATGCACTCATATTAAAGCCTGTGGAAGTCAAGTCAGCCCTTTTTATATTGGCCTTTAAGATGATGCCTAAATTCACCCTTTACAGATGTGACTCTTGGAAAACTTCTGGCTTATTTGTTACACTTCACTTTCTACATAAACTGTGGTAACTCACTTTTAGTGAAAACCTTCAAGTTTCTGGAGATGACCCCATCTATAAAATCCGCATATGTGCTTCCAAGAGGGTTGCGTAATACCTTTACGCGAAGCCTTTTTCCTTTCAAGCCAGCTGAGATGTGCAGAGACAGACTGTGACCTTTTTTTTCTACAAATACAAAAGCAGAATGTTGAACTCGAGTACTTTAATAACTTATTTAACAACATAAATAAATAAAGCAGTATGCCCTAAAAACTGATATATTTCCATTAAAAATATATTAGGTTATTATTTTAAAATGATTCAGGTATCGTGTTTATTCTAATTTCATGTTCTCCTAATTTTGTTTGCAGGATTTAGGAATATTAGATGAGAGCAGCAGTAGGATATGTAACTGCAACAATGCACCTGTCTGCAATGAAAATGACAACCGTGATTTCTATTTTCCTGTTTGCAGTTCCATCCGTCAGTGCCATCGATCAACATCATTGAAGTTTAAGAAGAAGGAGGTCAAACTGAAAACTATCTTCAACCATTCATGCATTTTTGACTTTCTCACTGATGAGGAGACTGCACAGAAAAAAGCTGTGAAAAAGTCAACTTTCTGTGGGTCATCAGTGCGTATACGTGTCAACACGAGACACACATGCATGCACCAACTATTTGTAGGGAGGAACACCAACCTACAGGTTCACACACAAACTCCATCCAGCAACCTTATAAAGCATCCCACTACTGTACACACTGACACCCCCTGCAGCTGTGTGGGCTGATAGGACAGGAATTAATGTTAACTAATGGTGCAGTCAGCGCCAATGTCTTTGCTGGGTGCTTGGTATATTATTGCAATACAAAACACACAATATCATCTCTGGGAGGCCTGTCTTTGTGACTTTAAACTGTATTTTTGATATTGGCATGTGCAGTTAGATACAACATTCACCTGATTTAGGTAAGTGCAAATAGTGTTAATATACTGCCTGGTCATAACTGTATAATATTGTCTGATTGATGTGAGTAGGTTGTTAATAAGGAGAGAAAGTACAGTATGTGTCCAAAATTCATGCGAAAAAATGAATTGCCCATCTTTTTATGAATATTTTTCTTCTATTGTTCAAACTGAAACACCATTTTCAAGACAACCCTGTTTGATTTCATATATAACAAACATATCTCATTCATTTACTAAATGAGGTTGCATGCAGGGTATTTGCGTGTAGAATAGCATTTGATGTTGATTCTAAGTTCCATCTTAAAAACAGAGAAATAAAGCTAAATTGTAGAATCACATAGCGCCATATATTTTGCTTTTTTATCTGCTTTTAGAGACAGACGCTGGCTTTTATCATCTAATGTGTCTTTATTGTCATTTCCTGATAGCAGATGTATCTCCTTAACAATAAAACAAACCATCTTTTGAATGTCCCATTCCAGAACTGAAGCTAAACTAATAAAGTGTCTCTCACTAAAAGGCATAAACCCTTTAAGTGTTCACAAAATGCACATCCACACATATAATGCTCATCAAATGTCACAAAGATGGATCATGTGTATTAAATGCTGGTGAGGAATTTTACAAGAAAACTGCATTAAATGCGCTAAATGCTCACAAAGCTTAATCGTAACAAGTGCTTAACATAAGTAAAATCTTAAAAGAGCAACAAGTTGATTTATTAATGATGAAGTGATTTGAATTATTATGAGTTCTTCTCTTATATTGTAAGGTTTGAGTTTATGTTATTACAGACTACGTGAGTGTGAAGTCTCAGTTTGTAGCTTCTCTTTTGGTTTTTAATTGCATTCTTGTGTATTTAGGATATTAATCTGCATTTCTGCAGACTGCTGGAGCTACAGTACACATCCCTAGAACTTAAAGCTCTGCCTATTTATGATACAGTATGGAGGTGACCTGTAGAGACAGTAGTGAGGACAAACATGCATAACTCACCTTCTTGGGGTCTATTTCCAGAAAGCAAATGACTATTTTGGAAAACGTTGTCACTCAGTTTTGTCTCTGATACAAGAGGGAGAAAGGCAAGCTAGACAAAAGATCTTGCTCAGGAGCTAACTCTTGTGTCAGCTTGACAGACAACCAAAGCTTTGATGTTCTTTGATGCAACATGGAGAAATCCTAATAGAAACCCCTGAGAACTGCAGTGATAAATTACATCTTGCAGTACATTCCTGCAGTTGGACACAAACAAACATGACACAACTTCATCTTCATTTGCTGCTCTAAACAATAAAGCACAGGAAGTTAGAAATGGTGAATGTGAGCTGAAGAGTTATTTAACTCACCTAACTGACACATTTGTCTTTGATATGCTAGAAGTTATGAGACAAAACTGACCGCTGCAGCTCTTCACAGGACAAATTCAATAAAGCATTTAATCTGGTCTTTAAACTGGAATGTTCCTAATCAAAAAATGTAATTACAGGGACGAATCTAAGAATACAGCTACTCTTAAAATAGAAAGCGATTACTGGGTCCTATAAATTAAAATGTAGTGTCGCTGTTAACTTAGCTTCAGTGCAGCGGCAGACAGATCCTATTAGTTGCTCGGGTGATTTATGAGCCACGTTTGATTGTTGGTGAGATTCAGAGATCTAAGTTTACAGTGTTCCTACAAATAAATCCATTTAACGTTGCAACTACAGGGTTGGCATGAGTGTGCTTTTAGTGTTGTCAAGCTTGCCCTATTTACCCAATATCACCCCATTTTTCTCCTTTGAAAAACGTTGAGACGGAAGACCTAAAAATCCAATTCAGATTGATTCTTTTTAATGAGGCCCTTGTGGTGTTAAGTTTTTCAGACATAAAAGGTTTGTTTAAAGCGGCTGCTACTGTGTCTTCTCAAAGTCTAGTTTCATAAATAAAACCGTTTATTAAGGACCTGCGCTACACTCACCGACATTGCTCAGTGTCAAATCCCTATGCACAAAGGTGAATATGTAAAATGTGTGGAGCAGGTTTTAAAACTGTGCCAACTGTCTTACTTGCAATAACTTCAGTGTGTATGAAAGTCAGCAGCAGTTAGATGTCACTATCATATTCTACTTTCATTGCAGCACATTTAGGTCAGTGTGAGACACATCAGTTGCTAATTAGACATGTCAAAATGTGTTAAATAGCCTATTATGAGTTATATCTACACTAAATTAAATCATGATTCCAAAGTTGGCATTAGTAACTATGAACTTTACATAACACAACTGCATAGGAAAACTGGGGGAAGCATACATTTTCTGCTCTTGTTTCCTTTTGTCTTCATGTCATCTGACCCAAATCTACTGTAGGATTAAGGTGCAAAACATTGCTCAGAAGCCCTTAAAAAATCATTAACATGAAAAAAAAAATCCCTGTTATCCTCACATCCTACAAAGAAAGCTGACAACATGCAGGTTGTCTGTTTGCAGTGACTTCAATCTGTCAAAAATCACCATAGTTAAAGACGAAAGCAGTTATGATCTTGCCACTGACTCTCAAAGCAAAGCCTATGATCAGGAATTGTTGTGGCTGCATAAGATAAAATATGACAGCACAGAGAAGCAGCTTTGAGAATAAGCCCTAACAGTGCTGTAGCTGTTCATGCAGTTCTTTAAATAACACCAAGTAGCTGCTCCAAGTCTCAAGTGAGTTTACTGAGATTATCAAAGTGCCTTTCTTTGAATCTCCATCTGTATGATCCCTTGTTTTTAAGATGCTCTGGGGACTCCAGAGTCTTTGTTCTTCTCCAGTCAAATGGATTTTGATAAAAGACTGCATTATCACAATTACTTTCAACTTACTGTCACACTCCATAATGGCAACCTGTTACATATATCATCAGGTTCTACATGAAAAATGACCTGACTGTGTGCATTCACTTGTGCAGGCTGAGCTTCTGCCCAAAATCTTCTTATGAAGTCAGTGAAACCACAAATGGTCATTTCAAATGCAAGTCACAACTGATTCTCCTGCTTCTGTACAGAATCTGTCAATAAGATTTGGAGGCCTCTTGCCACGATGCCTCTTTGGAAATTAAATATTTGCATATCTATACAGGCAATCATAAGACTAAACACTTGGCTCAGAAAAGCATGTGCAAACAAAGCTGTCTGTGTTTGTTTATAAGAGTAAGCAAAGAAAAAGCAGAAAAAAGTCGTGAATAGAACTAATCAGGATTCCTCTGAACTGTTCCACATGAGTATTTACAAGTCATTAACATACTTTTTTCATAACTGCAGACAGTCCTCCTTTCTTTTTTATTCTAATGTTTGGATTTTGTAAATTTCACATTGGGAGGTTTGCTTGGATCAATGCTTACAAGACAAGACAAAACAAACAAAAAAAAACAATTTGAATTGCTTAGTTTGGTCGCAGTAAACAAGAGCAAAAGCAAATTTATGACATAACATTTTCTCTCACCACCTCAATCCTGAGTGCAATTAAACTTAGTGCAAAGGAGTTTCTTTTTAGCCACATATAATATATTGTATTTTTGTGTGTCAAAAGGCAAAGACTGCATGCAGGAAAAAGGCAAAGGAGAGAGTCTCATGTTTCTGATAAAACCTAAATCAAGGAGGACGAAGGTACAGAACCAATCAGCACAGCACAGTGTAGTAATGAAAGCTGTTCTCACTTCAAGGTAATTATAGAAACACCATGCCCAGATGTGCATTACACAGCATTTCTCAGTTCTGACAGGTGATTACACTCTTGATCTCAGACACTGGCTACATAAGTGATGGGGATGAGTCAGCTTGGCTCCTAACAATGACATATTGTCTAATGAGATATTGTCTAATCCAGCTTGACCTGCAAATTGCTCTTTAATTGAAGACTTTAATTTAGCCCACCAGCAAGATTACAGTGGCCAAAGTAGTTATATTACTTTGTCATGCATATAGATCCTGACATCATGCACATACAAGTCTTTGCATTTTGGGGGGTCTGGCCAGATGCTGTTGCAGGCACCTGCTGTGTCTTATCTAATCCTCTGTGCAGCAGAGGTGCTGTATGAACAGACTTATTGATTTGACTGTCAGTCAGAAAGTCAAACAACAACACGACCTTGCTTTTGATCGACTGCAGTCAGTTGGAAAATATTTCTGAGAAAAACGGTACGGATTGAATCTCATGTTTGAATTGAAATGTTACAGACAGGTGAATGGGAAGAACAAAGGAAGCTCGCATAGCTGCTTGACTTTGGTTTGCTTGTCTGAACCATCAGCTGTAGTGTTCTTAAACTGTTTTTTTGAAGATTTGCTAAAAATTATTACTGTGCTTTAAAGCAATCTTAGTCAGATACTTTTCAACAGTACACACTGCAATTATTCTGTGCCACTGTATTTATGTAATAAAAATGACAAAGGTTTCAACACATATTTGTACAAAGTCCTTTATTATGGATAAATATGTAGTAAAGCCCAACAGTTTCCAAATTCTGTACACATTTTACACAGATTAGGGCAACTTCTTGTGGTTTATACACAAACTGCTATTACAATAATATCACAATATTGTTGGAAATCCACTACTTGCATAGATAGAACAAAAGCACCTTGTTAAAGTAAACTCGCACTGTAAACCTCACTGGATGTTTTGGGTAGAAATACCTCAGCTGGGACTCCTCAGCTTTTTTCCAGTGGAAAATTCCTTTCATTTTTACAACCTATAAATGTCTTCTGGACTCTGAACCTCACAGGCTTATTTGTATTCAGCACTCTCTGGACTCAGTTTGGCATGTTATATACCTCAGATGGCTCATTTCCCCCCATCCCGTGCAGAAAACTTTGAGCTGTGCCAAAAAAACCACGCATCCATTCAAGATTTGCTGGGAGTCTGCCCACATCGATGTGCTGTATAAAGTGCACTGGCTACATGAAGCAAAACTCCTGGGAGCCTGCTGGATTGATCTTTGCCAGTGTAATTTATTTAAGACTTGTTTAATTCTAAATAACAATGCAAAAGGATCCAGGTCTCGACTGCAAAACTGAATTATATTATACTGCTTTTTTTCTTTCAAATTACACTAAAAGGGGACAAAGAATGAATGAAAACAGCATCTAAATGGAATATTCAATGGTGCTACATACGAATGCATGGTTCCTAGCCACATGGTTGATGAAAAAGTAGCTTGTGTTCATATTAACATGCTGGTTTTTAACCAGTTGACAGAAAGTTGTCCCATTTTAACGTTGCTGCTGAATTTCACTCAGTATTGTTCACTGACATGTTGTGAGTTATTTTTAATATCCAAAAATATACAGCCTCCTCAAAGTGGTCAAGCCAGCATTTCAGCCAGTCATGAATGAAACAATGCAATTAAGCTTCATGGCGTAACCTGATAAGCCATCCAATTATTCTGTAGCCGGTGTCATGACAACAACACAGAGCCCCTGCTCCCTCCAGCCTCCCGTCGTCACAATTATTCTTAGCCAGAACGCCATGAATACAGAAAGAAAGACCACTTAAGCCAGACTGGGGCACAATTTAATACCCTCTTGACAATGAACGTTGTCTGTTAGGTGGATAAAAATAAACTGCACAGTCTAAGTCTATAAGATTCAGGGCAAATCATTTCTACTCATAAGAGAGATGCTTCAGAGAGAAATTTCTATTTTGGTACAGCACAAGCTGAAGTGAAAAATATGAGATTTATAGAGTATTTCAATAAATAAAACTGAAAAAACCAAATGTGTTGTGGCCATGTACAGCAATAAGCAATAGTTTTTTTTTTTTTTAAAGGAATAAATAAACAAATAAAGCAACTCCTGGTGTTGTAAAAGACACACCTCAATCTGTATAAAATGCCTAACCTAAGGTTACATAGAAGCATGTACACATTCACCTCAACAAGATTAAGGAATGCTTAAAAAAAAAAAAAAAACGTGTCTGTGAAGCCCTGATTCTACTCATTTACATTGATACAATATTCACATCAATAGTAAATACGTACTGCTTTAACTATGAAAAAATACAGCGTAAGGAAATAGGTATGCTTACTCCAAGAGATTAAATCTGAAAATACAGTTGTCATAATCTAGCATCATTAGTGTTTTTTCACAGTGACACCATCTTTATACTGTATGTACAGAGACAGGATGATGAGAAAGAAAGTCGTTACAAATACACCAATAAAACAGCTGTAAACTGGCTGCCTTCTACCAGAGTTTGCTGCTGTGTTTAACGATGCAAAATCAATGTAGCTTAAAATAAAAAAGAAGATAAATCATTATATTGTTAATTCTGATTACTGATCCATTCACAATGGCGATGATGGTTTCTGAAGCATATAATTAAAGCAAATTTAGGATTTATTTGTCCTAAAGTGCCATTTTTACACATGAAGTCCAGTTTATTTGGGATTAGAGAAACCCTCAGCCTTGGGTTGTTTCAGCTTCAAAGTATAGACTACAAATCCCTGACACAGAGCCTGCACTGCAAACTGGAGGCAGAGAATTATGGAGAAACATCCAGGCTTTTGGAGCTTAACACATTTGGGCCTGTTCATTTTGCTCCTTCAGGGTCTTGTGAGTACAACACTAAATTTCTTGCAGTATTTAAATGTGTGTGCAGTCATAAGAAAAAGAAAATGCACATTCCAATCATTTCCAAGGTTTTATGTATCAGAACATTATAATTATAAATCATATAGTTATTTCTAGAACATCATAAGATGTAATCTAGTTTAGCATTTATCAAACTGGGGGTCCCAAGATAATTTCAGGGGGTCACCAGATCTGTGGAATTATTGCACTGTTTTTTTTTGTTGTTGTTGTTGTTGTTTTAAACATATTAAACAACAAAGATATCATTGTGTCATATCAAAAATCAGAATTTGGCATTATCTTGGGGTAGAATCTGATTTGGGGCATGTAGGTGCTTTGTCACGTTTAACCGAATCCTCCAAGAACCAGTTAATCCTCCTTATTTATAAAGATTATGACAGTTTTCCAGCCTTACATTCAGAGGATGCAGCAGGATGACCCATTTGTTACCTCACACAATTAACCCCTCAGTTACCACATCTGATAGTCTGGTCAGCATTCCTTGCCAGTTGATGGCAGCAGTGTACCAAATCATTGTGTGCCAACCACCAAGAAAACAAGTCAATTCATTTACATAATGGCCGACTGTGACCAGAGTGGGATGGAATAACCCTGGGAGCCTGTCAGCCCTTTCCCTTTAACTAAGGGCCGACATAGACTGCAACAAACCCAAGAGCTACACGTCAGGTTCTACAGGCCCGTTAGCGTGTAAAATTTTCATGACAGTAGAAAAAGACCAAGTAAGCATGAACTGTGTGGAACAGTTGGCAGCACAGCTCAGGGTTGCAAAGATGCATGTGAACAAATCACAAAGACTTCGTGAACATCACTTTGGACAGATGATGAAATAGTGTTGTTTGACCTTATGGGTATGTATGGGTAAAAGTCAAAAACAGCCAATCAGCAAACACACCTCATACCAACTGCCAAGCACAGTGGTGGAGGGCAGTTTGGGCTCGTTCTGAGACTCCAGGATGTGGACACCTTGCAGCTGTTCCTGAACTCCTCTGTGAATCAAATATTTTGGAGTAAGTCAAACTTGTGCCCACAAACCCCAATAATGTGAGAGACTGATGATGTCATACAGGAGACTGTTACTTCCAACAAACACAGCCTAGCATGTTACTGCTTATGAATCATGGGCTGTACTTGGTTTGTAGAGTTTAATATATCATGTGACTTTGCTCATCTGAGGTTGTATTTAACCAATCTCAAAAAACAGGTAAGGAGCACTTTTTTTTTTAATCATACCATGAAACATGAAACTTTCTTATTGACAGAGAGCACATGTTCTTTTTCATTCCTATAATTAAACAGTTCATTGTCCTAATGTTACAGATTGTCCTAATTTTATGCTTCCTTCCTTCATTCCCAGTAATTGCCGTCCTTGTCATGTTTTGATAATCATATAAAAAGATCACACGAGAGTGAGTTTGTCTCTGAGTCTAATTACTCTATTCCACGAGGTTTCATTTATCAAAAGTGTTTGATCAACATGTCAGACTGGATGACATGTAACTTTACAACTCAGTCAGAAAATACACCAGAGCCCGATGACGATTCAAATGCTGGACTTCTTCCACTGCAGCAAAGCAAACAAGATCAGAGAGCTTTCACATTTTCAGAAAGATGTGAGTGCCTCACATCTTTGAACTGTGTTACAAAGTACATTTTTGTGCAATATTTATCATAACTTACAAGTGGAATCCATGTGTGAAAGCACTTCACGAATTGAAATTAAAGGAAAAAGACTCCTTTTAAATTTGGTCTTCATCCTGTGATCCTCTGAGGGAGTTTCATTGTTTAAAGAGGTTTTCTCTTTACTTTCCTTAATGTGCCGCTTTGCACACTACAGTATGTGCACAATATATCATCTGGCAGGTTTAAAAAATCCGAGTATGGCTTGACGATGGCTGTTTACACTAAGTGGAGTGTATGCTGACTGGCAGGCTTTCACAGACAAGCATTTTAATATCAGTGTGTTCATTTTGACTTCTCTGCAGAAGATCAAACACAACCTCCCTGACTGAGTTTGTGCAGGATATGATATTCTGTCAGATCAACTGAAGCTTGTTGTTGTGTCTGTCTCAAGGGCTGGAGCGTGCTTCCTGTCTAATTTCTGTAATGCTGTATGATGGGCAGCTATCACCAGTGTGTGTTATTTAAAGTCATTGTAGCAGATCTGCAACAGATTCTCGCTGGAGACCTCTGGGGGAACTCAGAGCTGCATCATCAGAGATGTGTTCGGAGCGGGACTCGGCCAGTCTGACAGAGGTGGAGAGAGAAAAGAGATGGCAGAACATTGCAAGAGAGGTAAAAAATATTAACTATTCATTCAAAGAAAGGGATCAAAGGATATGCAAAAGGTTAAAAAGAAAACCCTGAAAAACGACTGATAACTTGCAGAAAGTTCACAATGTTTGCTGATTTAAGTGATTCAAATGACAGTGAACAAGCAGGAGGGCAAACATACAGAAAACAGAGAGAGGGGCCATCATTGGCACACTGGTGGAGAATTAAGACCTTTAGAGATCTTTAGTAAAAGTCGTGGAGATAAACATATCCTGAAAATAATCAACATTACTGATTTCACTGTAGTTTTGGTAGTGTCACTCTCAATGATGAAAAGATAATGTTCTTTAAATAAGGATGGAACTGACCTACTTAAGAGTTTTAAAAAATACAAGTCTATAGTTTATTATTAACCCACAGTCGATTTCTTCATTTATGTCCCTGCAAATTAGAAAAGGAGGAGGAAAAAATCACAGGCATTTGAAAATCATGCAAAAATCCTGTGCGTGATGTGAATTGTCAGCTTCTGATGACTTCACCACACATACTGTACACTAAAGCAAGGGTCTACAACCACATGGATGCAAGGAACATGCAGCACTGAGCACAAGTTATATAACAACAGATTCATCATCACTTACCTGCGTCTGCCTCCTCTACTTCCATGTTGCTGCATGCATTCAGAAGTCAGAGAACATCATGAAATAAAAGGTGACTAAAAACTAGAGTGGCGTATAAAAATAAAACAAAAAACAAACAAGCACCTTTTCATAGTTTAACTTACTTACTTAGTTAAAGGATTACTTTCTTTTTTTTTCAACCTGGACCTTATTTCTAGCAGTATATACTACATGCATTTACTCACCGGTAAAGTTTCTGCATCACTTTGAGTCCTTCAGAAGATCTTACGTTGAGTCGCCTCTCGGTGTGCATCCTGTAAAATGGCGGAGACGGGGCAGCCACTATATAAGACATTATTTGCAGCAAAAACATTTCATCAATGCTTCAAGGAAAATGAACGAACAAATTATTGTTTTGTGAGTTCAGAGTTTTACAAACTGTGTTTTTATTATTGTCTGAAGCACGCATCGTGAACGCGCGGCCCCGAAAAGTGTGTAGAACAGCCTGATAACTAACAGAAAGTTAAATCTGAACTCACAGGACATTAGTACTCATTCATTCATTCATTCTTCTTAAAGTTTTGGCAGAAATCAAGGAGTTTTGTTGCAGATAATGTCTTATATAGCGGCTGCCCTGTCTCCACCATTATTCCTGGATGTATGCTGAAGGATGACTAAACATTATATCTTCCAAAGGACTCAAAGTGATGTAGAAACCTTACCCTTGAGTAAATGCATGTATAAAATCCTAGAAGTAAGAACCAGGTGGGAAAAAAAGAAAGTTATCCTTTAACTTACTTTAAATAATAAAATTACTAATAATGATAATAAATACATTATTATTGATAATAATAATTATAACAAGAAAAATAATAATAAGAAGAACTTAGTTGCTCTGGAGACCACTAATTGTTGTTGCCCCAGGAGCTTCCTCTTAAATAACTTAATAGCTTTTTTAAACAGAGGTCTAAATCCTGACTTGTGTGGAAACTCAATTAAAATTATTCTTCTCAAATCAGTCTGAAGTCATCAGCTGCAGCCACAGTTCAAGAGCTACTGTAAAAGCAATACTAACGACCTTACAGGCTGCTAACGCCACGGTCAGAGTTGTTTATTTACACAAATTCTTCACTGAACTCCTGCATAACTTCGCGGGAAACTACAAAGCTCAAAAAGCAACGTGACGGTGTTTTTCTCCTCTGCAGGAGATAAAAGCAAACGAGTCAGTACTAAATCTAAATGAGTTCATTTTATGCTAAAAACTATACATTGCTCTTGAAATTATTTCTGTAAAACACTTTTGTTGCTTTAGGATCTGAACATTTTATGCTACCAACATTTTTTCCAGTGGTGTGTCTTTGGATTGATCCTTTCAAAATCTGCAGAGGGATGAGATGAATCTGCATTATTTTCAGTTGTGTTTACAAAAACGCATGAACCAGAAGGTGTGTGAAAGCCAGCAACCCTGGGTGATTGAACCCCTCCTCAGTCAGTTTGACAGATTTACAGAGTAACATGAAACACTCGACAGATGTGGAAAATGCCTCCTGCTTCCTCTACACAGGGACAACAAATATTTTACATCCTTATGATGCGCTTTGTAATGATCACTTTACCTTTCATTTAGGTTGTTGTGGATCTCTTTATGGCCATTCTTATTCTCCGCTCTTTGTAGAAATGTGTTTTGTGTGTTTTTGTTGTAGTTTGGCCTTATTTCTGTTCACTTTCACATCCCTTTGAAGTCACTCTGTCTCCGTAAGGTCAATTTGCATTAACTTTACTTTCTTTTTGGTTGTTTTGCATCTCTTTAAAGCCTTTAAATATGTTTTAATGTTCAATTATAATCTCAGTACAGTTATTTAGTTCCTCATTTGGTTAACTGTAGTTTTGTGGGGCACTTTGGTAAAATTTGGTACATTACACATAACTTTGCCTCAGGTTTGAATAAATATAAAAGTCATGCATGTGCCTGGAAGCCCACATTAGTAGGCTGTCAATGCATTCTCTGTGGGATCAAGAGTCTTCAGTGTTTCAAGATAAATCTTATCCAACACTGCAGTGCTTGATCCCTGCAGAGGACATTAGCCGTATCACTCCAGGCTGCTTTGGTGCTTCCTGCAGGACCCCACATTTAAATGTCCAGAGTTTCATCTTCCTCATTTTGACATCTGTCTAAACTTAAAGGCCAACACTTCCTCATTCTTGCTGAGAACTGTGTCAGCGATGACCTGCCTTCCTTTCCTGACCTACATCCACATCCAGGCAGCTCCCACACAGAGCAACTCCATATAAATCTCTGCCTTTCATTCTACCCATTCGCTTTACTAACACTTTTCAAGCCCATCACACCAAACTGATCTATTAGCCACAAGCAACAGAGCTTAATGAGTTGCCATCTCTTTAATGTGAGGGGACGCATTCCTCTGTAGCTCTTCTCTCTTTGTGGAAGGCTACTACAGTACAGCACTGCAGGACACACACACACACACACACACACAATAAACAGGTTATATGAGGAGATACAGTAAGAGCAAAGCAGGCATTTTCATGCCCACTGGACTGTTTGGCCTACATTCCAAACAGTTTAGGATTGAGGGCTATTATCTAATGTTTACAGTTTGGTGAAATGTATGCAAAGACTATTTTAGAAGGATATTCATTAACCCAGTTCTGGTTGTGTATTTAATATTTGAATATGAAAGATAATAACGTAAAAAATAAAATCCTGTTTCCACTTCACATGTGTAAACACTGGAGTCCGTATGGGTGTTTGTCCTTGAGTGACTTATTCACACCTGTCATGTTTCATATTCTACCTGAGAGGCCTGAGTTTTAGTGTCTCTGCAGGCATCTCACACCCATGAAATGTCAATTTCACAGACTCTCACAATTTTTCAGAGAATAGAAACTGCTGCATTGTAATCCTAGTTCAGAGATTAAATTGTGGGGCACATTTCCTGGTTGCAGCTGTAGTGCTCCCGACAGCTCTGTTAGGATAGTTGGCTTTCAGGTCAGCAATAAAAGGAGCGACTGTATTTTCTGATGTGTTCAGTAGTAAACTGTAGCAAAGATTTAACTTCTACTTGCTGTCTGAGCTTATAATACCTTTTTCAGATGTTTTGCTTAGCAGAGCATTCTGTATGCAGATGGTCTTCAAGCGAGTTAGAAATAGTTACAAACCTTTAATGGTTAAAAAAATTATCTGCACGTGCTTACTATCCAAGCCCAAAAGCAAAAGTCAAAGTTGTAAGCTGCAGACTACTGATATATTTATTTAAAACAAATTTGATCAATAAAATAACAGAATAGCCTGTTCTGTTTAAGCTCTTCTGTTTAACAGAGTGAAACACTCCATCATAACTGTTGTTTTATACAAGGTATTGCAAAACAACTACTTGAAATGTGAGTTTAATTTTCCTGAAATAAAGTTAAAAACTACTTGACTTTGAAGGGTTATTTGGGTTGAACAGTTATAAGGGCTCTCTGTAGGACTAGGTCCTTTTCCCCCTGGTTGCTCTCGCACTTCAGATGGGAACACAAAAAGGCTGAGAGAAATCCATGTGAAAACCCTTTTCTTTACTGCCACTCTGTTTTATTTAGGTTTTTGTTAGAAGATAGTTAGAGAAGCTACACTTGATTGATCAGCTGGAAGGAAACTGGAAATAAAAACTAGATATTCTCAGGAAAAACAACCCATGATGCTCCTTTGCTCTTTTTTTTCCAAGTAGGGCATTTACATGCTTGTATGATCCATGATCATGCAATCCAAAAATGCACCTCTTTATTTTGCAAATGAAAGACATATTGGTTTATATTTCAAAGCACGTGTCGTGCTCTCTGAGGACTAAGCGCTGGAACAATAGTTATTTCTCCAGCTCTGTACTGACTTGTAACAGAAAACAATCATGATGCTGCAGAAAGTTAAACAGAGCTCATTCCTGAAGGCAGTTGACAAAACCTTTGACCACTTCTAAAAAACAGAAAAACACAGATTGCAATTCTTGTTTAAAAAGACCAAAAACAGAAATCTCTCTCTTGTTTGTACAATGCCATGAGTGACCGAGCCACAGTGCAGCAGAGCCACTGGTTTACTTGAAGCTGGGACAAAAAGAAGAAAGATAGCCCGACACACCAAAGTCAATCATTCAACAATGGTGTGTTTAGAGCATTGTTACGAAGCATCTGATACCTTTGCAGGCCGATACAGGCCAGGTCTGTCACCGCCTATGAGAATCAACAAACTTTCCCTAAAAGGATGACCTACTGCTCTTTTGTTTATCTGTGTGTGAATTTAAAAGATTTTACTTTAAATCACTAAAAGTGTTTCTTTAAAAAACTCTAAAAGATAAGTTACAGCTAACTGATGTGAATGCTTTTAAAAATGTATTTTAACGTCTTCAAAAAGCGAACTATTTATGTTTTGGTGTTTAAAGTAATGTAAAAGAAATACTCTTGTGGATTATAAAAATCCTTTATACAGACCGAAACCCCCTTTTTACAAATTAGATAATATAGTTTATGTTTTCAGAAGACTTGCAGTGATATGTAAAGGTTACCTTGAGAACGGATCATCGAGCCCATCCTCCACATCCTGTTGACACACAACATCGTGCATTAATACACATATAAAGTGGTGCATAGCATAACCCTGCTAAATCACTCAGCCTTGTGTCAAAACTTGGACTTAAATGATAAATCAATCAACCAGCAGGCTAAGTTTTTTTCTACAAAAATCAATAAGAACATTTATGAATGAAAATACAGCAAAAGTACCGGGAAAAAATACAACATTTAACCCTACACACAGTTTACACAAGGAAGGATGATCATACACACAAGTTGAGCAACAACAGAAATCTGATTTCTTCTAATGAGAGGACAATCCTTTCAGGAGAAACGTGCAACATGATCACAGGTCAGTTTGGAGGGTATATTCTAATGAATATGGTGTCACCTAGTGTTGAACATCTGTAAGTGAACTGCAGGATGACTGATGAGTTTGTGCACATGAAATGTGTGCAGCAAAGCAGTTTACATCTTTTGACATTGTACCTAATGTCATAAATCAGTCATCTGTTAACTTACAGTAAATAAAGCACTAAAGAGGTCACTGTTTCCTGGTAAGTGTTGGCAGTTGTTTAACCTCAAAGTGAAAAGCACTTTATTTTCTATTTGCAGGATATCTAAATATAAAGCATGTTATCACTGCTGTCATTTAAATTAATTTACAATGATTGTAATTTTAAATACACATATTTGTTCCATAGAGTGACGTCTGCAGATACGATAAGTTTTTAGCACCATCAGCTCAATGAACAGTTAAAGGTTAAGGAGTGACCTACCCATGAGTCATGTTTGATTGGTCGTCTTCGAGTCGGGTTACTGCGAGGTGACGGTGAGCTGAGTGAGGCAGAGAAAAAGGGCCTCTGGAGCCTGTTCTCCATCCCGCTGGGCTTATGAGATGCTGCATGTGTCGGGGATGACAGGTGGGGATGAGAGGCTGACAGGGAATGAAGTAAAAGAGCAGACAATGACGCAGAGTGGACGGCAGGAGACAGGTGAAAGGAGCAGGAAGAGGATGGAGCATATCCAGATGCAAAACGGAGGAGAGAGGAAGAGAGACTTGTCAGCTTTTTTTGTTGCAATTCTGCCAGTCTGCAGCATAGAGATTCAGACAACTTCATCTGAGACAAGTGGCACTCAAACTTTCAGTCATGTATTCCTCCATTACTTTCATGCATCTCACAGGGACGAGCTGCACAAAGATTTGCATATGATCTCCCCAGGGCCTCTGCCACTGATTGCGAACTGAATCTTCACCATCTTTATTTCCTATTTTCAAAAACTTGGAAAATTGGGGCCTCAACTAACAAGACAATTAAATGATAATTAAGCCTCATTTTGTGGCTTCTGTGGCCTTCTGACAAGCAGAAAACACTTTGACCTATAAATCCTGCACTATGAATGTCACGGTCATTAGAAAATACTTAAACTCTTCTGTTACCCTCAAAGGCTACTGAGTGGTACATAATTAGGCGATTTGTCCTTGGTGTGTGTGAGGTGTGACAGTTAAATCCGAGTGTGACAGGTAGCAGGGTCCGGCTACATGTTCACAAGTCCAATTACAGCAGACACACAAAAATTGGAAAGGTCATTAAAAAAATAATAAAATAGCTGCATGCAGTGATGATGGTGCCAGGCAATTCACCGGGGCACAGTTACCATGGCAACTTGAGGTGACCATGCAAAAAGTGTAGGTGTAAGGAAAAATTTATATTTTTTATATTGTAGTGCCCCCCAGCGGTAAAAATTCTATTTAAAACCTGAGAATGGGGGTTGAGGCCATATGCAGGTTCAGTGTTCAGACATAAGTTTTGGAAATAGTTTTATGATATCTGAGAAAATAAAGAGCAAAACAATCCACACAGCAATTCCTCCAAAACAGCAACTTCCTGAGCAGTATGAAGATAAAATCAGTCTGGAAGAATATGCTTCAGTGAGGATGCACTTATTTTAAATCTGTATCTAATTACTGTCTCAGTTCAATGATACTAAAATATTTTATTTATCATTTGTTCAATAATAACAGACAAGCTTATTACGTTAGTATGGTCAAATTATCTTCCTCTCCATCCTCTCATTCGTCATCATCTGCTATAAATTAAAAAACCTCTGCAGGCCTTACAATTTAAGCTCCTTAATCTTAAAGACTGACTAAATAAAGAAAAATTAAAATAAAAACATTCTGTTTAAACACAAAAACTCTCTTGTCTGAACAGTAAATACTACATGAGGCAAGCTGCTAACTAATTTAGCCTGCTGAATAAATACTGACAATCCGCTACAAAGATGTGCCTGAAATCTGACAGAATGCTAATTCTTTTTTTTCAAAAGATCCTTAACTGACTTATAAACAATTACAGGTCTTGCAGCAGGAACTTGTTCTGCTGTGTTCAGCTCTGTTCAAGGTTGCGCCTTTCACTGATGAAATCATGTCCCTGGTTGTTGCTGTGGAATCCGGTCTGATGTCCGGGGACGCGCTATGGATGAGGACAAAATACAATTATCTTACCTGCTGGAACACACTGTGTCTCTGTCGTCTCCATCTGCCTGTCACTTGCTGCACAGGAACAGCAGGTCCTGGCCTTCTTGCTTTTGTCTGTGAACAAAGGCAACAGTTTCAAAACCCAACCCACAAAAAAAGGAAAATGTACTCATTTTCTCACCATGGGCGTGAAAAAAGCAACAGGAATCCTTGAAAGCTAAGTCAGAAAGGCACTGCTGCTTACATTTATTCTCTTTGTTTGGCAGACCTACCTTCCTGAGCAATCTCCCAAAGATCCAGGGCTATTTTAAAGGCCTGTGCTACGGTTAACGTCACAGCCTGAGCCTGGGTTGGGAGATAGAGAATAAAACAGCTTGAATAATAATCAATATTTCTCCATTCTTTGGTAGAGTATGGTTCATTAAAATTTTTAATAGTATCCTCAAAAGAAAAACTGAGAGATGTTCTTAATGAAACAGCCACAAGATGGAGCCACATACCACCACAAATCAGAGCATCCATGTTTCTAAAGTTTATCAGGCAGGTACATTAAAAAAAAAAAAAAAAAAAAACAGCATGCAATGAGTAGATCTACCAAAATAATGAGATATATACACAGGTGTGGATTTAGATCATGCACACTTACAATTTTCCGTTTTTGGCAGAGAAACGCATGACACTCGAGAGTCTCATTGAACTGACTCTGAGAAACATATGCAAAGACCTTATCCTGAGTTTTATCTGCTGTGCAGTAAGAGATTCTGCAGAGGAGACACAGAAGAATACGAAAGAAAAATAATTTGTTATTCCCCCAACAACAATATCAGGTAACCCAATATACTGTATGTCCACTTATGATGATAAATGATCATCCGCTGCAGAGAGGGACCAGTTCATTGAATTGAATCAAATATTGCGTAAACAGAACAACATTAATGCAACACTAGCTGCTAGCTTACACTGTTAATGAATCCCCATACATCAAGGTAGGCTTCACTGCATACATGTCAAATTAGGTTATACTGTAACTTTACTAATGTGCTAAATCTATTGAATATGCATAAGCACACCAATCACAGCATGAGAGAAGTGGTCATGAATATTATACTGATTAAGCCCCACAGCTGGGAATGGTGGTGCAGGAAACCAGCCAGCAGCAAGGACACCTAGAATACAGTGTTTTAGATTAACCATGGTAGACAAAACACAGATATCATTTCCTACATAGTGACAAGCTTTCCAATTTTGGGTAGGGTTTAAAGCTGAATGAGTTTTAGCATCTTTTAAAACAACTATTATAGATGCAAATGAAACTGTGAGAGCTCTTCAGAAGCAACTTCTGAACACTTGCATAGTATAGTGCATCCTTTTATCAACCATGAAGGAAACCGAAATCCCTCTGTGGAGGTAAATGTGATGGAAATACCTGAATTTTTGCTGTGAGAGGGAAATGAAAGCCTGAGATTCCAAAGTGATCAGCACTGTGACTGTAATGCATTTGAAACCTCATTCCCTGCAGTCACGCCAAATTTCTCCTGGACCTAATTTATGCTTTTCAAGAAATCCAATCGTCCGGAAATCCAGTCACAACTTTCTATTACAGGTTATCAAAAAACGATTGAGGCAAAGTCCACCAGACCGTTTTCCTCGCCCACAGCTTTTATGAGTTTACTGAGACACAAAACCAAGGGATTAATGTCTGTGTGAGGTTTTCACCCCAACCGGTAGTGTGAGTAATGTTTGTTACTTTAAATAGATGTGTAAATGAGCCACACTGAGGAATGCACTTGACCTTTTTCACTAAAAGCCGCAGCTTTTATCGTAAGCAGAACAAGGATGATAGCAAGTTTTTCCTCTCAGTATGGCAGGTGCGTAAGTCAAATGCATGAGCTCAAGTTTTTCTTAAAACAGATTTCATTGATTCTGTAATGGCAATATCATCATCATGATCACTGCTGAAGGATGACACCAGATTAGTGGATTCACTGTATAATCTGCCATCAATACAGTAACTTGTAAGCTGTACTGTAAGCAGATGGGGTTTGTGGACATCTGACACTCATTTGCTGCTCCACATCAAAGGGCAAAGGGAGGGCAGTAAAATGAAGCCATTTATCAGACTAACAAGCATGAAATCACCAGTGCTTACATCCCCTTCTAGGATTGTTTTCTGGCTTGATATACTGATGCATGACCCACATAGCAATGCCCAGGACACCCTGCTCTCCCTGTGCTCGAACTTATATTTGGGCTGTTATTGCATAAAAATGAGCTGAGATGTTTGACCTATTTAAGACTGGAAAACAAGCCAAATGTAAGTTAAGCAACTCCTCAGTATAAACTCAATTATCACATTTTGAGCTTAGATGTCTGACTTCCTATAAAATTTTGTACAGTTTGAAAGTTCATCTTACACTGAAGTTTTAGGGTTTTATGAGTGAGGAAATTCACCTGTAGCATTTTTGGATTACAAAAAAAAAAAAAAAAAAAAAAAAGAAAAACAATAATTTTAAAGGTTTTGTTTAACTGTAAATCTTGTCTGCCCAGTATCAAGATGAGCAGAATGATGGTGTGGCTCATGTTGGGAGAGGAAAGGGGGTGTTGTGTTAAAGTATATTGATATAAAGCTTCCCTTGAGACGTAAGTATCATCAATTATTTCCTTTTATTTTGTTTTTTGCTGAGTTACATATTTATGCTGGACCTGACAAAGGGAAGAAAAGAAGGGGGAGATAGAAGAGAAAGGAAAAGGAGAGAAAGATACAAAAAGATAGGCAACAGCTGAACAAAGAAAATCAAAACAGAAAAACCAAACTAGCTGCTATATCTCCAGCTGACATTTGTTCTCCATTCAGAGTAAACAAGCCTCATTATCTCAGTCTCCATTATCAGAAACGCAGCTTGTAGGACAAAGTCCAACTTCATCTGTTCACATTGTTGTGGTGACATGTCTGTTCATTGAGAGAAAGAGGCAGGGTGAAGGAAAGGGGGGAAGCCAGCAAGCAAACTATGACCTCTTTTAATGCAGTGAAAATGTATCCTGAGATTGTCAACATGAGTATGTGACAATGTTTTGAGAACAAGACAATATGTTGTCTTCCATGGTATTACTGTATGCTGGAGGCAAAAGGAACAAATGGGTCAGTGCACATACAGCGCACATATGAGTACCCCCCAAATTACTGTCTGTGACTCAGAGTAAAATGTGCATAAAATAATTAGATTGAGCAACATTGCATATGGTAACATTTAGCAATGAGCTACTGGAAAAACTGGGTCATTGAATGTATCAAAGTGAAACTGCTAACAAAGACATGTCATTAGAAAGAAAACAACTGAAATATTTTAGCTTCTTACAATTTAAAGATATTTATGTATATCACTCATGAGAAAACAGGAACAATAACAATTTAATAACTGTCACAGATGTGACAACACAGTAGGCCTTACGCACAGTAAAGGCCTTCAGCTTGAAATAAGAACAGAAAAAAAAATTGACAGTATCACGCTGAGCTTGAACAACAGACGCTGAGCTGTCAGTCTGCATCATATCTCCAAAGGGGCTCTCTGGACTGTAAGCCTTTGATCTCCTCGCTGTGTAGAGCACCGGTACTTGTGAGGCAGAGACTGAATATCATTGGAAATATTTAAATATTTACAGAACAAAGCCTCAACAGAATTTCAAACATGAAAGCCTCAAACTTTCAGAATAAATGTAATAAAACAGGTCTGCTGTTTAGCAGGGAAACCAGCCACTTCTGTTCCGCTCTCAGTCTGTACAATAAGTGCTGTTGAAACATTTCGGCTAAATAGAAAATGGAAATGGAAAACAGTCAAAGAAACATCAAATGTCCAAACACTGTCAGAAATGTTCATGATCCAACATCCTCGCTTCAGAGATCCCACAGACACTTCTAACAGCATGTCAGAGTAACGGGCATCATTACCAGGTGGGGTGTCAGACATCATCCCAGCTCTCCGTTTCTGACCCTCATGTTTTGCTGATTGATATGCTGTTTGGTCACTGAGAGATCTTGTGAGAAAATGAATCAGTAACACGAGCCCAGATGGAGACTGAACACCCTCGCAATATTCTTCTCACTGTCTGCATCACCGTCTGAGGACTGTTAGTTTGCAATATGTGGATTAATATTCAGGTTCTACAAAATTGCATCAAGTAATCATATAAGTTGCAGTATTAATCAAGCACAAATGTCTTTATGATCCAGTAACTGAAAATACACAGATTATTCATCCGCTGACTTAAACAAGCAAGTACAACCATGTATATTGTAAAGTTCGGTGCCTTTTTAGCCGAAAACTGAAAAGCAAAAGTGCATAATTGAGATATCAGCACTGCAAACATTAGCTTATGAACATACAGCAGCACAACAAGGCAGACTTGCTCAAAACATCAAACTAATGTCATAGTCTTAAGTGTTTCGTTCCAAATTAGATGCACTGTTAGCATGTGCTGCTATGAACAGACTGTATAAAACATCACTCTTACACTTAAATGTCACATAAAAGAGTTGCTGCTGCACTCTTTATGGTCGAGTGAGTGTGCATGGATGCTCAGGGAGAGTCATGGGTGTGGGGTTCTCATTTTCAATGCAATGCACAATGCCTTGATGTCTGTTTTTCACCCCCCCTGCTAAGCTTCCTCCAAGGATATCAGCCCGGCTCCCAGACAGAGGGAATACACAATTAACTCTACAAACACGTACATTTACATACATGCTAAATGTGTAAGTTGCATTCGCATAGAGCCATCAATGCAATGGCTGCATCTGCAAACACACAAACACAAAGTATTTTCTCCTTTGGTTGTCATGCACAATAAACAGTTCTGATTTGATCCCCTCTCTTATCTCTGCACTCGTCTTCTTTCACCCTCCACTTGCTTTCTTCGCCCACAAATGGATTATGTGCACAAAATAAAATACAAGACAGGCAGTCAGAGGGCGTCAGTGAGGTGGGGGTGGGGGTCCTTCATAAAGAGGATAAATCCATCCTCATTCGACCCGAGCACCGTGTGTGGCCCCTCTCCTGTATCATTACTCTGAAGTGGCAGCAAAGACTGGAAGCGTGAATTTCAAAGTGACCAATTAGTTATTGGTTTCCTATGTTCAGAGCTAAGATGATGGGAGAAGAAAAAAAGGGGAATTTCTTAACAATACAATGAAAGGAGAAAGGAGAAGAAGGGGATACACGCACAGACAGGAAGGAGATCAAGGATGGAGCTGGTACCCCAGGCCCATGGTCTGTTACAGCTGATAAGGTGGATCAGGAGAGGAGGCAGACCTCCACATGGGCACAGTCTCTGTGTCTTTATCTGAGCTGCTTCTCTAATCACCGTCCAGGCGCTGATGTTTACATCATAATAACCATAACTGTACGTGCTGTAGGGTATCATCTAGAAAGTACTGTAGACAATTCACACACACTCCTCACTGGTTTCTCGGGTGGTGCTGGGAAAGGCTGCCGTTCATTGACAAACCCGCCCTTCTGTTAATGGTTTCACAACAAATTAACCAAACACAAGACGTACAGCCCTGAGTTTAAATCTGAGAATGGAGTCCAAAATATGACCCCCCCAAAAAAGAGGAAAATGACCCTGCAAGTTTACTTTTTTTAAAAAAGAATATAAAAATAAAGCTATGTGTTTGGTTTAAATACTCATTTAGTTCATAAAAAATACATGTAAAATATTGCAGCAGCATAGCGACACATTATCCACTTATGAATAGTTTAAGAAAGAGTTGTAGAAATAGAAATAAAATAAAAAGTACAAATTATTGTGACTTAAACCATCGGGTACTCTAAATTAAATAGAATCAACCTAACCAAAAAGAAAAAAAAGACTAATAATTGTGTATAGAAGCCATGCTTAGAACATTCCTCATTGTACTTAATGTTTGTACATGTCAAGGATCAGGATTTCCCCCGTCCCAAACAGGTACAGGTACAGATAGCTGGTACACTTAGTACTTTATGTCAGCATGATTCCTCAAACAATTATAGACTGATTTAGATTACATTTCTTAGGCATGGACTTAAGTAGTAAGCAATAAATAAGTAGTAAGTAATTAGAAGTAAGTAATTACTCTTTCTTGTGGATCTTGAATTTTGCCTTGTTGGCAGACGCAATATTAGATTTCTCTCATTATGTATGATCTTTTCATCATGGAAATCCCATCACTGACTAAATATTTAACAGCACTGTCAAACACAAGTTGTTTCCCTCACATGTAATAAACATTTCTAATAGATTCAGCATTTCATATTTCACTGATTAACCTTACATTATTTGTTGCAGTGTGAGGTTAATTGGAATTGCACATTTAAAAAGAAGTCATTTACAAACATTTGACAGCATGTAGTCATTTAGCAATGTTTATCCATGAATGCTGTGGCTTAATGGAGGACAATGCCAAGTGCCAAACAACCATCTGGGATCATTAGTAATGTTCTTTCTTAAGCACTGAAGCATCCGAGCAGCTCTGTTTGCAGTCACAACAATCATCTGATCTCACGAGGTCAGCCAACTCCGTCGGGATATTCAGATCTGGGATTCTACCTCCAAAGATTGCCATGCAATCTTTTGACCAAGTTACCTAATCCTATCAGCCACCATCTGCACAATAAATCTAGTGATCAAACTAGTTTAAGTAAATCTAACGGAATAATTGAGATTCAGGTTGAGATTCGACCCAAAAGACCAAGATGGAGACATTTGGGTGAGCTGTATCATCCTGCCTTACTTGCTAGCTGAAAGTAATATCAAGAAATAATGATGCTTTTCAGTTATTTTACAGAAATAAATGAAGCACTGTAGCTCAACACCTTGCAGTGTAGCTAACCTTTACCTGTATATGGAGACATTTTCTATGAGGTCTGCAGTCTCTGTGTCTGTGATGATGATGCCTTTGGGTGACACAGTCAACGTTACTTTCCGAAACTTCTTAGAACTGGCTCTGGCCTGTGGATATGGAATATAAAAAGACACATATTAAAATCAGATGGAGAAAATGTTGCCTCAGGTACATGCAGCCTGCCATAAATATAGAATGATCCTACTTGTGATTAATCCTAAAAAACCCTCAACTCTGAGGAAGTGCTAAACCAAGAAGCCTGTTTCGCCCCAGAAAAGTACTGTGGAATTTATAAAAAGAGACAGAATGGGGGGAGGAATGCTGCATTGTGTAGCCCAGAATGAGAGCCTGAGGTCGGGCTGGCAGCCACTGACTCCCCCCGCTGCTTTGGACCATCTGGACTTTAAGCAAATACAGTCATAATGCTGAGCTTGTGGTCTGTGAGAGTGCCTGTTGACAATAACAGTGACCTCTTTACTATGCAAGAAAATCACAAATGAGTGCAGTTTAGAATTACTCAATGAAATAACAGGCTGAAAATCAGACATGTGAATGTGAAAGAATATACTGAAGAAAAAGAAATGAGGAAAACATCTCAGAAATGTCTGTTTGTACAAAATAAAACTGTGTAAGACTTTTTACAATTTTTTCAAGAGGGAATATGAAAGCCAATGATGCAGCATGCAAAAACTAGGACTTCTCAAGGACAAGGATCGGTGTCACAGCTTGCTGAGGGGGATCAAAATTCTCCTGAGATGGTAATAATGTACAGTAGATTCTACCTAAACCTAAATCACCAGCAGTATGGAAAAGATTAACTTCAAAAGAGAAGGGGGAGGTTTTTGGCTCATTCATGCAGAAACAACCACATTTTCAGCTGTAATGTTACAAGTGTCATGCCACCAGGCAAAAACCAATCTGTCAGCTTGAGATATGCCAAGTTCAGCTTTTCTCTGTGTGTTCGGCCCCTCTGTCTTGTCTTATCGCGTCTGACGGAAGCATGTCGCAATTGAAAACTACTCACAAATGTATTCAGTACCTCCCATTCAGGTTGATTGGTTTCCAAGGGAACAGACAGAGACGACCGATTTTCTCTTTTCGTCTCGGTGTAAATCAATTGAATTTTAATCCTGCCATTAGGTTCGGTTCAGGCTCTAATTGAGAAGCAGAGGGTTTATGATTAGCTGTTCTTTGGACCTAATTGTTGTTGGTAGTGTCATGCATATAGGTGTGTGTGTGTGTGTGTGAGAGAGAGAGAGAGACGTAGAGAGAATATGAAAGGAAATGGTATGCAGATATATAAAAAAAATTTAGACAGTAATATGTATAAAACATTTAAATAATTTTGGTAATCTAGATGCCTGAAAAGTGACTTTTTTTTTTTTTTTAGCACTGTAAAGGGATGTACAGTACTGTAGGTGACCAGGCTCAGGAATCTACTCTATAAAGTGTTGTGATGTAATACGATATCCTTCGCAATCGCACATTAGCAATTCACATCTGATTGTTTCTTCTATCATACACCAAAGTTACTTTTCAACCTACCGGCCTCTAATAAAAATGCACCACCTGTGAAACTTGTGGGGAAATAACTAAACTGAATCTACACAATGTCTCTAATTTCATATTATCAATGCAAGATTGACATATTACCGAGTTAAACAAAGCATAAAATTGTTTGAGCCGTTGCAGGAGCAGAAACTTACCGTGGCAACAATTCTGCGAATAGCAGCGGAGGCCATGTCCTCTCCTTTAGGCTGGCCCACCAGAGTCATGCCCAGGTACTTCACATTGAACATCATCCCCTCTAGCAGGGTCTCCTTTGTGTCTGTCCAGTTCTCTGGTAACTCTGGACAAAATGAAAAAAATAAAAATAAAAATAATTAAAATCAACTAAATGTTTTGATATGGCTAAACAAGGACTTACAGTAGAAATGTTCTAATGAACAGTCCAAAAGTTTTAATTTGCATGTACCCAGTTGCAAACTACACACTATAACTACATTACAGTATGTCACAGAAATATTAAATAACTAAATAAATAATCTACAAATTAAATATTAACAGAATTATTGTCAAGAAATACATTTTCACCTCTTTTTTTAAAAAAGAAATCTTATGAGAATATTATAACATTGCAGAAGTAAAATTACAATTTCAAACAAAATCTAAAATGAAACCTTGAACTAGGCATAATATCAAACAGCAATTGTTCTATCACGGCGATAGATGTAGCGTTTTGTGCCTGTAAGGAGTACACAGCGAGGCGGCTGGAGCTCAGGAGGAAGAGGAGTAGCCTGCTGACTGAAGGGTTGATCGGAGAGTGGATCGATTCCTGGCTTCCCCTGACTGGATGGGAAAGCATCCTTTGGCAAATCACTAAACCCAAATGAGCACATATGAATACTTTATGATTGTAAGCAATTAGTATGAAATCCATGAAGGGGCTCTGTGATTGGGTAATGCCATGCAGTATGTAGTATTCAAGTGTTCATTAAAGAAAACTGACCGCAAGTCCAGACTAACCTCGTGTTAGGTTGAGTTCCGAATCGAGGAGTGTTTTTATGCAACATCCCCATTCAGACATCCCTAGTACTCTGAATATATTGAAATGTATTCCTCTGTGATAGAGTCCACATAACTTTGTCATCTTTTCTACATTTGTGAAGGAATATAAACAGATTATTCAGTGCAGCGTAACCTACATAAACGCATCATTCGTGTGCAACCAATCCGATTAACTGTTTTGAAAGAGCACTTACAAGTTTGTATACAGCATCTCCAAAAGATTCATCCCAGTGCTTAAAATGTCCATGTCTGCCAGGCTACATTAGTGTTTAAGTTCTTTTATTGCCTATAAAGCCGACTGTTTAACAAACTTATCACAGACATGAGTCTGCATAGTGAAGCTGACATATACAACCTCCTTTTACAAGTTGTGTGCCATCTGGGTATCCCTGAAGGGTAACTAACATTTGACTGAGATCTATGGTGCAATCTGCCACCGTTAAGCACATAAGAAGAGAGAATTTATACATTATGAATCTCTGTCACTGGGTAGGAAAAAAATGTTGTTTTAAAAAGGGTATGCTGCACTGGCCTGACAAATCCAACAGTGATAGACTACAGATTGTCTGCAGTCTCCTGTGGATGACAAGACTTCCAACAAGCAGTACCAAGCTGTCCCGGAGCTGATTACTGTAGGCAGTGTGAGGTACTGCACTCATCCAGAGAGCTGAAAATATCTCTTAACAAAACCTGGATACTACACAGATGAGCAGAGGGGAAAGGAAAACATAAAGTTGCACAAAAGACCACATAAAGTCATCTTTAATCTGCAGCTTTCCAAAGAATTCTTAGACAAATAACCGTATAACCAACATTCTGTGTTTCCATCTCTTTTCTCCCTCCACACAAACGCACTCCTGCTCACATGACCTCATGAATAACGAGTGAAAGAGAGAATCCGTGACACACAGAATGTCCAACACTTCACAGGCTTATACTGGCTCTAAATTCTTCTCATGGGTTGAGCCATCTGTCACTGGCAGACCCCATGCAGCTGTGAAGGTGGACAGCATCCTCATTACACTGCTTCCAACAACTCTGAATTATTAACTAATCTTCAATTACACTGTGGGGGCCGTTTGAAAACCAGGAAGCACATTTGATGTTATTAAATGTGAATGCTTAGGGTGCATGCTGGACAGCATATGGCAGGATATGCAGTAGGCGGAAGCTGATAAGAAGTCTCTTATTGACTTTTATTGGAAAATTGTACATTCAAATGCGAAACATGCAGAGTCCTGAGTCCATCACTTACACATATTCTCTATTAATACAAACAAGAAGAATATTTCTGATGCTTTTCTCTATCTTTTGGAGGTTAAAGCTGCAGACCAAATATGTTACTGCAGCAACCAGAAAACCAGAAACAACTCATCTAAACAGAACAGCAGAATTAAAATATAAATAACCCCTAAAGAATTTATATCAATAAAAGGTACAGTAATGAAAACTGATTGTTTGCTACATTTTTCTGTGCTCAGGTTTAGCTTCAAGCTACTGTAAAATAAGGATTTTTAAGAGGTTAACTCAAGTGCATTAAAGGAAGGAATGGATTAAACAGTGCATGTCTGCTCTAGGGTAACCTGCAGACACTCAGCAAATACATCACTTTCAGCTTTGACTCCACAGCCAAGTATATTTTTATCTCAGCTTTATATTTTATGGAAAACCTTGCAGGTTAAGCTACTGAATAACATTTCAGACAAAACAGACAAAAAATGCAAAACTTTATTTAGCACATTCCAACAATTCTTACTACAGTATATAGAGGAGCATAAATGTCTTGGATTTAAAAAATATTTTTAATTTCCGTTCAAATACAGGTCAAGAATCCCATTGCCACACATACTGTACTGTACTTGTGACTGCTCATCAAAAATGGGCAGGTATATCTTTTAACCTTTTTCAAATACTTAATGAATAGTCTTTAGCTTTACCGTCTACCCTTATCTGATCTGAATCAATGAATCTAGTTAAAGTTCTCAATGCAGTCTGCTGTATCACTCATTTACTTATTCTTGTAGCTTATAATATCAAGTATTTACATCATATAAAGTAAAAGTTTTTCAAGTATAGCCAACATTTGTTACTCTGTTTTGAGCATCAGTTCATTATAGGATCAGCTTTGAGATGTTCTATATGAGTAAGAAAACAAAAAATGTACAGAATATGTAAAGATAAATTACAATAAAACTGCAAAACAAGTTAAAAAAAAAATCAATTCTACAGAGGCAACCACAAACCCCAATTATCCCTGTTGCATTTTCTTTTTTAAAAAACATTTTCTTCTGTTTGTATTTGGTTCTGTGCGGACGACACAGTTAGTTAATCTTATTCTTTCTCTTCCTTTGAAGTGCAAAGTATTTTAGGAACCAGCTTATGAGCTATCATCAGCTATGGTTCTACTCTCAAAGGACAGATTCATCTTTGGTTTAAGATGGATAAACTAGAGCAGAAAAACTTTAGTCCATTTATTGTACGTAAAAGAAGAAGTTTCTATCCACTTAACTGTAATTTCCCCTTCAGTTATCTTTTTGCTCCTCCACTCTTAACGAGTCTTTCCCACAACTAATAATATCCCTGAATACATGATTAACATTACTTTCTACATCACTAAAATTACAAAGTTTTTTTTTTTTTCATTACAACATTCAATGTGGTAACTTTCTCAGATAAACACAGAACTTAATAGTTGAAGTTAAATTTTCATTTACATCCTTCATTCCCATACGTCCTTGCACAAAAATTAATAATCAACTGCTGTTGAGAATCATCTCATCAAACTACCTAAAAACAATTCTCAATGACAATGGTCAGTTCATAAAAAAAATCAAAGGACTCTTGTTAATTTTTTTTGCATACTTTCTGTTTTAAAGCAAATCAGCAGGAAACAGTTTCTAATTAAATTTAACAGATATTTAATTAGCAAGTTGGCTGCAGCTCATAAAATGGGCTAGTGCTGCAACCGTCATTATTTCAGGCAAAAAGATGACTGTCACTGCAAATTAATGTTTTCCTTTTTTTGCTTCCTTTCGTGTGAAACCTGAGGCATAATGTTAAATGTTCTGTACCGGGCACAAATAGGAGAGCCTGACAAAAGCAGCAGCTGTCAGTGTGGTGGGACGAAGAGATAAGCCAGTCCCAAAAAATTAAACATTCATTTTTTATTCTTAAACTTTCAGTCATTTGGGTCATTTCAAACTGTAAATTTAAGTCTGGTCTGAACATTAACAGCATCATTAGCTCCAGTGAAAATGTCACAGCTCTATAAGCTTAAGTGCTTATAGTCCATGTGGTGTCTTCATCAGGCAACACACATGAATTATTAAACAGCTTTATGTTGATGCTGCGGGGTTTTCAATATATCACCCCCTCCTCAAAGAGGAACGCTTAAATTTTTAATAAATCCTGCATGAGTCGACAGAGGGACTGGGACTGATAAGAATGACGGGAACAAGCGGAGGGTGGCTAATTGGATTGTAGCATGTTGAAGAAGAACCCTAAAGGAAGAACATATTTCTGCTATCTGAACTTTTCTCTGGGACCACAGTGTTTACATGCAACGCGTTCATGATCCAAGTACATTTGCATGAGCGAGATAGTGCTCATCAAGGTGATTTCATTTTTAAAAAAGCACAAAATAAGCTTAGAGAAGAAGCCAGGCTTTAGTCGAGCACTGATGATGTTTCCATGTCTAATAAACTGGTGCCTGGCAACAGTTTAATATCCAGCATGTTGCAGCGAGAGCACTGATTCCATTATGTTTGCACACAAACAGTCCCAGTTGGGGCAAACTATAGAAATCATTGCTTTACAATGAAATCACAGAGGAAGTTGATGATATTTTGCTGCATGGAGACTCAAGTGTATTCACATAAAAGCTATAATACCACTTCCACGAGACATGAGACACTTCAGTAAATGAACGACTGGCAAGTGCAGTTGTTCGCGGTAGCTTGTGCAACTTGGGGATGTGTTCTTATACTATGTGCTCTGCAGGCCTTCAGCTACATGCAGCTGTCTCCTTCAGCTCCACTCTAATTGAATTTCCACAGAGAAGTCAAAATTGTGCCCAAGTGAATTGTTCTCTGGCTGAACACCTACACTGATAGTTAATTAATAACACAAACAGAAGCACACAGGGATAATAGAGTAAGACACGGCACATTTGGGGGGAGTAACAAAATGCAAACATTGTTTGAATAAGTGTGTGCTCCAGGGTCTAAATAACAAAAGCAAAGAAGCAACCCCCCCCATCCCCAAATTCCCTACAGGTCAGTAAATAGAGCATTCAGCTGGAGGTTTTCCATAAAGCCTTGATTTGAGTCTAGTGGAATGAGCACAGCTTCTGTGTTAAAGTAAGAAAACAGTCGGCTTGCTTTTGAGACCCCAGTGACACCCCCATCCTCCTCTTCCTCCTTGATGTAATCTCTCTGTTTTACTCATCAGATGGAACTTTGAATCTAGGACACCACCTTGACAGGGAAAATAGGCCGAACATTCATGGAAGATGGTGGGCTGGGATAGTGTGGGTGTGTGGGAGGGGGGATGAAACTGATTTCCTAATTCTGCCTCGAGGGAAGACCGAGCTAAGTCTTTCCATTCAAGCTCCAGTTCATTTCACTGCTTCCTTAAATCTGTTCCTTAAATCAACTCTCACCTTCTACATATTCACTTCCTCTGGCTCTCACTGCAGAGACTGAATAAAAAAATCCCCTCCTCTCATACGAGTTCTTTAAGACTAATTAGAGGGGCTTGGGGACACACTGGGTGTCTCTCAGCAAGGGTCACAGTAAAAACCAGCTCTCCAATGCTGGCAACATTGAATTTAGTGTTTTTATATAACAATTTATATTTTGAATTTAATTCTTTTCCAGATTTTTATTATCTTGAAGATTATGTTCACACAGAACAAAGTTAAATTGTTTACCTATGAACAATTACTTGAATATTCAGGTTTATGATCATATCTGAAGCTTTGTGTCTAATTTGTGATCTAGGCCACTACAGGCTTTCCCAGAGGAGACTTATTAGAAACATGTTCAAACAGAAAAATGATCAAATTTTCAACCTTTAGCTCTGATCGCCTGACGACATGTCCAGGATATCCACCCCCTCTTGCCCACTAGTAGCTGGGATAAGCTACAGCAGCCATTGATAAATTGATGGATTGATGGATGGATGAATGGATTTTGAACCTTTAATCTGAGCACTATCAAAAATTCATCTATATCCAGGATGGCACTGCACATGTAAACACCGAGAAGTACAAACTGCATAACTGAATCAAACAGCTGATGTTGCCAGGCAACCACTATTGCCTACGACCTGGCAGTAGCAGGAAGGTGGTTCCTGCAAATTGCATTCCCGTACACCTTGGCAGGGCTTCAAAAGGAGCACTCAAACAGCACAAAGCGCTCAGATAGCAGCTGGTTTATTCTACAAGTTCATCTGGAGCAGTACATGACAATCCCAAACACTTAGCAAAATCCTCCTTCATTCTAAATCTCTTTTAAAGCCCTAAAAATGCAGCAAAATTAATTATTCAGTTCACATCAACCTGATATGTTTTAGCATACCAACATGTATTAAGTGTGTGTTACCATCACTGAACTGAGTTTCAGACCCAAACTGATACACCTATTTTTTTTTTGTCAATTTTTTTCCTGTTAATAAATGAATACAGAACATCCAGCTTAAATATGTTCAGCGGTGCAAATGTACAAATAATAGTTATTTTCTTAGATTCATTTCACTTCAAATTCATTTTTGCACCATATGGTATCCTGGATGATTCCAAACAGTGGAAAATGGTCAAATGACAGCAAATATTCCAGTATGGCAACAGAAATGTGTAATTTTCCTCAAAAGGGTTCATTCCTATTCATCATTAGTTGAAAAATGGATAAAAGCAAGGGGTCACAGTAGCATAGAAAATAACAATCAGAACAACAGTAACACAAACTTTAAAAAAAAAAAAAAAAAAAGAATAAACCTTGGTTCAAATTTCCAAATGTGATCAGCTTTCCTTGATTACAGAATTTACAATTTCTCTGAAGCTTTTCTGTTTTCTGTCACAAAACTGTCAAAATAGGGTAGACAGAAGCAAGGCCAATAACTACCCAGCCCAAAAAAATATGGCCACCTGGATTTCACCAAGCAAGTAGGAACAAGCCTTCTATTAGTAGTTGTGGAAAAGAAGTTAGTCTGTTTAAGAAGGGTCAAATCATTGGCAAGCAGTGTGAGATGTAGAAACTACAAAATTGATTAAAGACCTGTCAACTGGAAGGATAGCTGAGAACCATCATCTGCCAGGAAGAAATGATGCTATAAAAAAAAAATCCTGAATGATGGTGATTGGCGATCACTTAAACACTGATAAAATCAAGTCAAAGAAAAACAACAGTAGAACTCCTGGCTATAGTGAAAGTAAGAACATTTGCACATGCATAATGCAAAGGGAACGGAAGGGATTGGGACTGAACAGCTGTTTAGCCATAAGAGAACCTCTAATCAGTGAGACTCAGTGAGATTTACCCTGTTCCTGAGTGATGGGTACAGTGGGGTAAGAAGGGATGTAGATGAAGTGATCCGACTATCATGCCTAGTGCCTTCTGTACAAGCTTGAGGGGGCAATCTCTGATCTGGAGCTGCTGCACTCGGTCAGGTCAATCTTGTGACATTGCAGAAGCTTAACAAAACAACACCACAGCAAATACTGCCATAATCAAAGCTAAAAGTGGTCCAGTGAATTATTAGAGTGTGCCCTTTCCCCTTTGGTGGATACTTCTTTTTTAACCAAGCAATGTAGTAACTACTTTGATTACATTTTATTTCATTTACAGAATATAATAAGCATTTGAAATGCTATAGCTAAATCAAACACTTACCATGAAAGTACTCTGATTCTTTTAGTATTATTTCATTTTCAGCAATCATAAAGATGATGGGAATTGTCTAGGATAAGCATGGTGGAGCAAGTGGAGCTAATGCAAATTAAGTGTTGATAAGGGCACAGTGAAACTAGATGAGATAATGAGAAGTTTCTCAAGTGATTTCTTAAAAAGGCTTAGAACTGTGATCAGATATGATAAATGCGCCTGTCATCCAATTCAAACCTCTGTAAGATATTATATGTAAAAGTCTTGATTTATCCATTCATCGTCTAACCTGGCTCACTCCAATGCAGGTCCGCCCCAGTTAGGGAGGGCACTCTGTGGACGGGTCACCAAGCCATTGCAGGCCTACTTTTTTTTTTAAGCTAATCATGTCATGAATACTAATTGTCTATTTCTGCAGTTACTATGCAAAACAGCCCTCAACTTCCATCATACACTGTCCCCCAAAAGCTCAGTGAATCAGTAATTAGAAAAGATCAAACTGATGTTTTCTGTTAAATGGTCTCATCTTTTCCTATAAGTTGATAGTTTAGTCCTAGTGTCCAGAGTCAAAGGTGGAATTAACACGGAGGTTATTTTGCAGCCATGCGACATTACAGTACATGCTTTAAATTTAAAGTCAGCATAGACTTGTAGAGTTTTGGTCCTGGATGGTTTCCTGCTCTCTATCCATAGCTGCTATTCCGGTATGATAATTGTGTTAATATTTACTCTGCAGACAGCGACAGTTGGTGAGTGGTTGGTATCGTGTTGTACAGGAGGTCTGAGCCAGATAAGCAGACAATGATTTTTATTATACCCATTTTTCTTTCTGAAAATAAGCTACACAGCTTTGTTCCAGAATATCGCTGCTTCTAAGGATTATTACAGTATCACCCATCTCTGCAGTTATCCTCTGTGTTTTAATGTCTTTATGCTAAATGTCAGTTTTAAGAACAGCAGCTTCACCGCTTTCCACCTTTTCTGTCTTTATTTATTTTACTTCATCTTTTTATCTTTTTTTTGGGGGGGGGGGATTCATCATGTAATTTATTTAGGAGGGCACAAATGACCTGCTTGGGTATAAGGACTTCTGTCCTCTGTTAAATGAGGTCTTTATTTAAAAGCTTTGGTAAAACCATTGAATGCTTATGAACCTGGCAAAGCAGAGCAAAGGTTTGTCAAACAGGTTGTTTACAATCTCCTGACCATTATCAAACTTTCAAATCAAATCAAACTTTATTTGTAAAGCGCTTTTCATGCAAAGTGCTTTGCATGACAATAAAAACAAATGCATATTAAGATAAAAACAAGCCAAAAACAAGCTTTTAGTCAGTAATTATAGTTTATTACTGACTAAAAGGCATTCAAAACAGAGGCACTTTGTAGAGTAAATGACCATTAAAAGTGCCTCATATCAATTGTATTTAGTCACAAAGGAAGTAACCACTCTTTGATTCTGCTTTTTAGAGCAATGACTCCATCAAGATTCATGTTAAGTGGAGTACGAGGGTTTATGGGGAGAAGGTTAACACTTCCCAAAAACAAGGCCAAAAATAATACTTGTGCTTAATAATGCAGAGACCTCAGAACTGAGGGAGACCTTTCCTCACAGATATTTATTCATAAAGCAAAATGGCTCAGATCCATGCAGGTTTTGTTTTCATTAGCAATTCAAACGGTGCAATTTTCTCTTTCTGATGCAGACTTTTTCCTGCAGGAGTCTGCCAACTCCCAATTCAACATCCACATTAGCAGTAAAGGGCTCTCTAAAAACTGGTCTCAGTAATCAGGTGATGTTTAAGATTTTGTTTTCAGTCCACGGATAAGGCTGTGACTCACTTTTGGTAGTGCAAGGCCTTGCAAGAGCAATCAGCACCATCCATTCACCATCCATCAGCACGCAGAACAAGTCACCTTCCAGAGCAGCTGATTTAATAGAGAGTATCTCCTTTAATAAATGAGGGTATCCTACAGAGGATCCTCTCTTCATATGTGGCAAAGCACCCCAGACTTTTCCAGTTAAGTGATGGATGCTAGTCTGACAGACACCTCAGTTCTTAGGTGTCATGTCTCTGGAGGATCAAGATAAAGAGATAATCAATGTGAGAGCTTGAGTGATGCATTTGGAAATGAAAGAAAAAATTACCTTTTAAAAATACAAGATATATCAAATTGCCTCAGCATGGCTCCTGAGAAGGCGCACAAGGGTGTTTTTTTGCTCTCAGACTGCATATTCTGTCTTAACTAGCCCATGAGATACAGCTGGGGGTAAAAAGTTTTCTAATCCCTCCTCACTGCTTTGCAGCTTATTGATGTGGAAAAAAAAAAAAGATTCAGATGAGCCTATGGGAACATTTTACCTACTTAGAGACTCTAAAGTAAGATGAGATTTTAGAGGGTACAATGAAAGAAATGCAGGATTTTACAAAGTGATGGTAGTCTCATATATACAGCATATTTCTTATAGATTTTCAACCCTACATACATTGTATTACCTTCAAAGCAAAACAGATGAATAATTCAAGGCAAAAAGTCAAAAATAAACAAATAAAAAAAATCAAGCAGCTTTTAAAAGTTGATAGTCATCAACTTCTTTTGTAATTAAAAATAATCGAAAGAATCAGTGAGGAGCTAATTCACTTATCTCAGTTGGGTTCTGCACCAGTGGCTTGTGTTAATTAATCTGACAAGCACCACAATAGATAACTTCAGCTGGACTTTTCTGTGCTTTACTTCAACACAGCACCGAGGTGCAGAGCTTTCCCAATTTCAGTTTGATGGCTTAAGGTTATCTTTAGGTGTGGGTGTCTCCACTCTGTGCTGGGCTCAGATAGGAGAATGATGTGCCAGAAAAAGCTGAGGGGAGCTGATTTTTTTTTTTTTTTTTTTTTAACAAGTACAGAATGCAGAGGTGGGATTTGTGTCTAGTTCAGCAGCAGATTCAGCTGACATTCATGCACTCCTAAATGTATACATGGCCACACACACAGGAGGCATTTTTAGAATTCAATCTTCTCTCTAGCTGCAGCAGAATAACAATCAAAAGCATGCTCATTAAGACTCTTGAACTAGTGACAGCATATCCCACTTCACAGGAAGCTGCCAGGCATCAAACAGACAGAGCCCTCAAATGTTCAGGCTCCACTGTAGAGAGTAAACACAGGAAGCTAAATGTGTGTGTGTTCATGCAGCTGAGTGAAAAGCACCTCTCCAATGTCAGGATATCTCAGTTTTCTCTCTGTTGCATAATTCACTTCAGGCCAGGAAACCTTGCTGGCGCTAAAAAAAAACCAACAACAAAAAAAGAAACCCCTCGAGAGAGACTGCAGTGAATAATACCCCCATGAACTCTATATAATTCAAACAGTAATGAAACATGGTTTGATTACACTTGTGGAGGGATGACAGACAGAAATTTTAATATAAAGCAAAACCATTTACAGCGCATATATACTGTCTGTAAGTCATGATTAAATGTTATACACTCGCCATATCAGAATTCTCCAGAGCCTCAGTAGGAAAATCAATATGGAATCTGATGTGGAGCAGCCCTTAATAACACAAGCCCCAGCTTGTAAAATCAATTTTTGTGGACTGGAGCAGTGACAAAAATATACCTACTGCTTCAGACACAAGACAACACATAAAATAATCCAAAAATCAACACCATGGAATATCCATTTACAAATCTTGTATATAGGGCATCATTTTCAGCATTAAATACAAGAAATTTAAAAGTGCTATTTAACTTTTCTCTGAAATGAAAAGTCAAGCAGCATCACGACACATTCACCTTGTTAGATGCTGCACACATCCTGTTCTTTAAGCTCTTATCCTGACATAGCAAGATAAAACTCTCACTGTTCAGCTACAATATCCTACCTTATCCTTAAACCACAAAGAGAGTATTAAGGTGAATCTCCTGGGAAACAGTTGGGATTTAAAGGCATCGATTCACAACTTATAGGAGTAGAACATGACAGATGGGACAAAGCTTTGACTAAACACAGGTTTGTAACACACAAAAAACACCAACTGATAAACATGTCTTGAATGACTACTTATGATGAGATCTCAATTATCCACTCTACATCCAAAACAAATTGGCAAGATGTATCAGCAGAGCCAAAAGGCTATTATTATTTAATTAATTATACATTTTGAAATCCAGGATGCAACACTAATAAAAATACTGTGTGCACCCTTCTTTCACGGCAACATGCTTTGCCCTTTGAGTTTAGTTAAGTATGTCAGCTGTTTGTGTGAAGAGAAAACAGGAATAGCACATTTCTGCAAAATGGCAAAGGGAAACTTCCAGCTGATTGGAAATACTTTGGTTTAGGACTTTAAACAAATAACGAGCAAGATACAATAGAAATGACACTACAAATTCACAAGGCAACACAAACAATTCATTCAACCTTCTAAAAAAAAAAATTCACAAATCAAAATAAAAGAAAAAACTCACAGGAAAAAGGTGCTCAGTTCCTGCCACAGCAGCAAAAACATTTACTAAAGTGACACTTTATGATGCAACTGCTTTTCCACCAAATTCTCGGAGACGACCCCCCAGAAGACATATAACACACACTAATACAGTATATAATCATGTTTGATCATTCTGATTTCCAAGTGTAAAGTCAAGCAGGTCAACCCAAGTTTGGAGAATAAAATTCTAAGAATTACTGACTGAAAACAGACCTTTACTTGGATGAGCCTTAGTTACCGAAGTGTAAGTAAATGAATAATAAAATGCTCTGGGAGAACATGCATCTCCCTTATAATACTGTATAAACATGTTTGTACAGTCAAATGACTGTTGTCGGGTGCAGAAAACACAGCAGAGGGCAAGAAATAGTTTCCCAGCATCAGAATGACAATAAATATCCGGGTAAGTAAAGCCAAGTTTATTCTCAGTACATACAGTAGTATTTAATGATACAGAACTGTACCAGATGATAAGTAGACCTAAAATTATTTCTGTTACTATAAAATGTGACAAAGGAAAGTGCGTTTGGGCAGCTAGAACCAGGAAGCTGTGATCATGAACCATACCAATAAAGCTGTAAACAGCAGCACATTTGGCTACAGGTGATCACACCACCTCAATGTCACCATGGCAGCACATTTTATCAGGTAAGCTCTGAGTAATTTTTACATCAGTGCAGCAGTTATACAGCTTTAACATGGCTTTATCTTACCGACTGCTTATGGGGGTAATAATCGTGGCAGTGCCAGGTGTGTTTATATTTCATGAAGAGGATGTAAAATTCATGACACTAGATAATGGCTGTGCCAAGTTAATGGCTTACAGTGTTGAACAAATACTGATAAAACTTTGGATCGGGGCCCATGGTATTTTCTTTTCCTCTGAACAATCAGGAGCCTTTGCAGAGTAATAGATAAAGGTGTGTTATGCACATGATGAGCTCAAGATTAATAATAAAAAAAAAAGTGATTATGATTTTTGCCATTCTTCTGTAGTGCCAAATTTTTTTCACAGACATTTCAATTAGTTCAGCAACAAATGTATGAGAAGTCTTGATTTGTTACTTGGTGTGTCCTTGAGTTTCTTGAAAGGCGCTCTAAATAAAACGTATCATTATTATTAGTATCATTATTATTATCATTATCATTATAAGTCAAAGGAACATAAAATAAAACTGAAGCTTTGAAAGTCTGCATTTTCATTGTGAATCAGACTTCAATAAAACCTGAAAGATGAAGTACACGCACTGAAAGTAGAAAGCAACCCACCACTTGTGCATGACACAAGTGGCTGGGTCTGTTGTTGACCTCATGCCCCCAACCCCTCCCCAATGCAGGCTGCAGCCACTACGTCTGTTTGACATCATTTACCAAGTCAAGAAAATTAAGAGTTCAAAAGATAAGTTTACAATAAAGCTAATAGTAAACTTAATAAACGGATGTAACTAAATCATCTCTATATTATGCTAAGCTATTTCAGCATAAAATCAATAACCAATCAACATTTAGACTTGATCTTTGTTTGTCCCCAAACACTGCCAACATCCACAGCCATCACTATGTGCCCTTAAAGGGACTTGAGGCATGTCCATTTTTTTTAACACTAATGGGTGATGAAGCGCTAAATACCAAAAATAACATTTCTCTCTATTGCCTTAAACAGGCTGTGTGCTGCAAAATGTGCTGCAGAATTTCCTGCGCTGCCCTGCGGACGTGACGTCAAATGACGCTGCATCCGCAGTTTTGATACAGGAAGAAGACGGTTGCGGTAAATTCAAACACTATAGGCGATAGTTATGGATTCTTCTGCCGTCAGCAAACGATCCAGATCAACTGAAAGACACTAAAAAGTGTAACTACGAAGAAAAAGGTTAGTAAACAACATTATAGCTCCAGTTTGTGCACGCTCCCGTGACGGCTTGGCTCGTGGCTGCAGTTACCTGAAGCGCCAGTCGCGGCAGTCGCGAGTTTCGTTTCTTAATCTTGCCTCAAGTCCCTTTTAATTTGACTGTTTTGACGGCTACATTTGACATTTCCCCATTTCCCACCTGTCCACCATGTCTCACAAATTCAGCCTGGCAATGTTTGCTGACAGACAAATAATCAAGCACTTGGTCACAACTCTGCTTCAGGAGAAGATATACACAAATTACATGGCAGGATATATTGACTAAATGATAGAGCAGCAAGTCAACCAAAGACATTATTCCTCAGAGGGACCAAAATTGCATAAAATGTTAAAATGTAACAGTCAACAATATATCTAATAACAGACAAAATATCAACAAACGAAGAAGGAAACATCCAAATCTTTAGGATTCATTGCGATGGAGCCAAGAATTTCATAGTGATGCACGCAGTAGTTGTTGAGTTATTTCAGCCAAAGCAAATATACAGAGCACACTGACAGACACACACTGTCATCCCTGGAGCTTCACTACAAGCATGGCTTAAATGGCATTAGTCACACACAGACAGACTGTTTGGTAATAGAAACTCTGTAAGGCGAAAGGGAGGGGGAGGCTTTTTTAAGTCTGCCCATGAAACCAAGTGGAAGAATAAGTCAAGTAAAAAAGCAGACTCAAATAAAGGCTGCGCAGAGCTGTCAGTAAGGTGGTTGTGCGTTTGACAATAATCCTACTAATCAGAGCGGTGGGGGATTTAGCTCATGGACAGTTTCTCTCCTCTGATGTGGAAAGAGTCAAGAGGTCATGCTCTCACACAGAATCCTGCAGCCTGTTGGAAAATTGTGAATTACGCATATTTCTTGAAAAATATTGTAAAATTTCTGAAAAAAAAAAAAAAATCACAGTTTACTCCACTGCTCCTGATAAGTCCAATAAACAGTCATATTCTAATTGTTTTAGAATAACAGTGAGCTTCCTCAGTCATAACTTTAAAGGTAGAGTCCGGAGTCCCTCCACTTTTCAAGCTGAGCGCCCCTCCCTCTCAGGCTAATGGCTGCCTCCCTCTTCAGCCTGCAGCGTCAATGACTCCTTCAGAGCTCAGAAGCTGGTAAAAGCCAAACCAGCATTAAACCTTGGTTTTCCAACATGCACTATCTAAAGCTCTTCCCTTTTCTTCGGTGCATCTGCTGTTTTTCTTTCTTTTTTTTTTCTTCGAGAGTTCGAGTGACTGGCGTCTGCACCAATCACAAGTTTATTCCCACACAGCGTCATGCCCTTAGCGCTGTCATTGGCTGACGATATAAACAGAAATCTCCACCCGGAAACGTCCAGACCACAACCAAACAAAGCTAAAGAGCGAATTAGAAGTAGCAAAAAATGGAAAATATTTCCATTTATCTGCTCATAGCCAGCAAAACCTTACATCAGCATCCAATATCTTTAAAATAAGAAATCCATTACTCAGGTTCTATCATGAAAGCGTGCAGCATAAAAACTCATTAGCAAAGCTGTATCATCTCATCCATCCTCAGCCTGTCTGGTGAGTTGATGAGTGTGAGGATGAACTGTTCAGGCTTAAAGGGGAAATCTCATGCAAAACTAAATCTATTAAACTTGCATGTATGCTAAGCTGGAAGTGTTCAGTATACTGATGTAACAGGTCTTCATGAGAGTGTCTTAAGTGTGCAAAATGCAATAAATAAAAGGGGTTTTCTTCTTTAATTGGCAGTGTGAATTCTGGATTTAGGAAGCACATTGTACATTATACAGTTGCAGTCAAAATTATTAAACTCCCACTGCAAATAAGGTTTATTGGCAGAATCAACAAATAAGCAACTGTTTGCAACAAACAAATAAAACAATATTTCAAATAGCTCATCCAGTGCCAGAGGAAGCTAAGCAGCCCCACAGTATCACTGAGCCACCACCATGCTTAACCATAGCCAGGGTGTTCTTTTTCACTGCTTCATTCTTCCTCCTCCAGACATACCGCTGATCGATAGGCACAAAAAGTTCAAGGTTTGTTTTATCGCTCCACAGAACAAAATCCCCAAACCTTTTTGGCTTATTTGTACAGTGTTGAGCAAACTGCAGCCTATTTTTCTTGTGCCTTTGGGTCAGTAGTGGTGTCATCTTGGAATGTGGTGCATGGAGCCCTTCAGTGTTTAGTGTGCACTTTACTCTACACACTGAAACCTCAGGGCCTGATGCCACCAAGTCTTGCTGCAGGTCTTTGGTGCAGTCAGTCTAGGTTTTTGGACCACTTGATTGAGACCACACTTGATTTAAAAATATGGACTCTCATGACGAATTCAATTCAAGGGTTGAATAATTTTGGACTGCAGTGGTCATTTCAAGTTATCTTAGTTAACTTAGTTAACTTGCACATTTTGCCAATAAACCTTATTTGCAGTTGGGTTGAACCCCCCACCCCCTCACTAATAAAAATCTTCATTTAAAAACTGCATTTTCTGTTTACTTGTATTATCTTTGACTCACATTAAAATTTGTTAGATGGTCTGAAACATTTAAGTGTGACTAACATGCAAAAACGTAAGAAATTAGGAAGGGGTAAAAACTTTTTCACACAGCTGTATATAAAAGCAAACATGTATTTTGCATACAGTTTGCACCATTTTTGGGGAAAAAAAGATTATGTTGGCTTGGTTGGAAATGTCATTGACTCAGTGGATTACCAGGCTGGCAATTACAGAGAACACACTTTGTTATCTAAAGGAGTTTTCTACACCTGGGCACCAACTGGCTGTCAGACAACTCTGGAAAGTTGATGAACTTTCTTGCATTTTCAGCATGTACACCTCATTGTCATTGACTGTCTACATCTCTTTTTTTGGCCAATGAATCCTGTAGTTTTACAACTACAGTTACACAATCTCTCCTCATTTATAATCCTCATTTCTCAAAAACAACCAACATGTTTCATAATGGTCGTAACAAATCTGGAGACCAACTGATAATCACGAGACCAGCTCTGTCTTACATTACAGAAGAACACACAGCTCTCCCCATCTCTTTGTTTTTTATGTGGTCTTCTGCTTCTCCTGCAAAACCTTTTTTCTGCACTTTCAAGCTGTGTATTCTTGCACAGAGACAAAGTGGACATCCTGCATGACAGCTGGAAGTCCCTTTTATGATTTGTTCAAGTGTTATTTTGTTTGTTTAGACTCTGGCAACCGGAGAGGAAACACCGGGGGGCATCTTGTTGGCATGTTTTCTTCATGATAGTTTGCTGTAGGGACTGTAACTGTGTCTGACTGTTGGAAGACCACTGAATTACATTATTCTAAAGCATTAAAAACAAAATCCAACATCTGTCATCTCTTAATTATCAAGTTGTCATCTTATTTATCACAATCCAAGCAATGGAAATCCGTGTAATTTGCTGCCCACTAATCCCAGTCTTTATCCCTTTCCCAAACATTCAGTCCTCATGGGGGGATGGGGATGTTCCTCCTCCTTACTGGTATCAACCAGACTCAGTGGTTCTTGAGTTTTAACGAGCCATCAAGCGATAATTGCTCCTTGAGGGCAGTGAAGAGTGACACCAGTTCCTCCTGCATGTCAGTTCAGTCATACCCAGTCAGGTTTAATAGAAGAGTCAGACACCGTCAGAGCTCCCAACCAGTGGAAAATAATGACTGGTGGGTCCACTGACTTCAGATCAAACTTTCACCTGAGCTGCAAAGCTCAGCAATAAAAACTACATGTTCAGTCTTTTTGATTTAAAAAAAAGAAATGTGGATGTGTTTGAAGGTTTTCCATTTTTTCTCTCCCCCTGATCGCACAGCCGTGCAGCAGAATCACAACAGGATATGCACACTATGAAACAAGTAACAAAAGAAATACATTGCTAAACCCAGAGGACACAATCCTCCTGAATTAAAGTCAGTCTGGAGTTGGAGAATCATGGATTGATGTTGACTGTACAGCAGGGACATAGAAGCCAAGGGCAAGTATGTCCAATGTCTCAGACTCAGAAAAGGTCTGTCCCGCTCCTGTGTGACGTGATCCAAGGGGAAAGCTTGTACTTCCAAGTGTATGCTGTGTCCTTGTCCAGCCTGACACCAGCTTTTGCTTCAGCAGTAATATTCCTGAAATAAGCACAGATTATAGTAGATGTCCAACATAATCATCAGTTTATATAAAAATGTCATTCTATTTTTTTTTGTTTAACTTGCCACTAATCAATCTGATTGTTAAGAGAAAGCTTTTATGTGAAAGTGGTGTTCGCAGAGGTCAAGAGACAGCTAAATGAATCATGTTAGTGTTTAAGCTTATCAAACGTGACCCCAAAGTCAAAATCTGATTAAATGCCTCCATCTTATTTCTCCTTCACACTCCCTCTTAGATTTTTTATGTGATAACAATGATTTTTATTCTTCCGACAACATCTCTTATTAGTTTTAATAATAAACACCCTGACACAGCAACCTGATACATCAACATTTTGCATGCAACTCCACTTTGCTTGAAATCAGCTGAAGGACAAAAGAGTCATTCACTTTTTACCAAAACTTTGATTCCACCTAATTTCTGTGTCTGTGCCAAGCCGCTCCAGCGTTACCTTATTTACATTCTGACAGCCAGCTTTGACGCATCGCGGCATGCTGGCATACAGACGCCGTCCTCTCAGCAAATTGCCTGCTAAGTAGCTTCAGGACATCAGCAGTCACTCTTCCCATCGGTGACCGCAGCATGCACAATTTTCAGGCTTGAGTCCCTTTGGTGGTTTGCAGACACAAACTGCTTCTGTCATCAGGTGCAGAAATCCAGCTGGCTTCTGCTCTGACATTGTCAATCTGCTTTCCGCTCTCTCTTTGTCTCTGTTTCTAACAACAATAAGAAGAAAGCACAATGCAGATGCTCCTACTAACACTGTGTCACAACGTCTTCCAGGACGACATGTTGTTTGTCAGTTTTTGTCACCCTAAAGTCAGCAAGGTTATTCTGTTTTGCAGCTAGAACCATTTGGGGGATTGTGACACTTCACACTAACATCCCATATTCAAAATGAAAACAAAATATGTCCAAAGCATCCAAAGACACCCCAATAAAACAAATTCATGCTCAATTTCAAATAATTTATGTTGAAAATTCCCTACAGAAACACCAGGAAAATGTTCCTGGCTGTGAAATTAATCAGTTATGTTTGATGGAAGCTGGCACGGGCAGTGGATTTTTCACTAAGCAGGAATTTAGGATGAGGCAAAAGCAGCATGCTAGCATTTACAGGCTTACAGGGAATGTAGCTACAGGGAAGGAGCACTCAAAACAACATTTGACACTTCGGTGAGACAGCAGAACCGCAGGCAGCGAAACGGTCTGCCACTGATGGTGTGACAATTATGCTGCTCTGACCTACCGCTCAGCCCTCACAACCTCTTGTGCTCCACTCTATTTTACAGAAATCTATCAATTTCAATTTTAGACATTTTATGAAAACAAAACAAACAAAAAAAAAAAGAAATTAAGATTAATTGTATTGAAATTTTGGCAAAAATCCTAATATTTTTGCCCCTCTTTTTTCACCATAGGCAATGCAGGTACCAATGAATGCATACATTTCACCTCCAGCTGCAGATAAGGAATCGATTAATCAATATTCTGACTCTTATGGGCAGAACTGCTCACTGGAACGCAGGACTTATTGAACCAACTGCTTCTCCACATTAACAGAAAAAGCTAAAGCCACAACTTGAAGGCAAGAACAAAAGCAGCAACAACAAACACTGACACTTTAACAATTAGGCCACATTCAATGAGCCTTGAAAGTAGGAAGAGTGGAACTCCAGCACGCATCGTTTTCAATCGTGATTCATTTGACACACAAAGAAGGAAAAGTGGGAATAATGTCTGCCTCCAGGTCTGGTTTATTGTGCCTTTTTATGGCAGATGCTTTGAAACAATTACACAGTTGCACAGCTATTTTTTTGTTCACTGTGTAAACTGGGAAATGATGTAAAATATAAAAGTGGATGTTGAGATATTTCATCAGTTAACAACATTCTGATTTCATATTGCATTCTTTGTCATTCAAACTGATCCCAAGCTCTCAGCATTAAAACAATCACACTCAACACATCACATCCTTATGTAAACACTTATTTGAGAAGTTGGAAGTTTTCGAGGTAAAAATATATACTGTACATATATACTTAAGAATAGCATTGAGCAAACTTCAAACTGATGCACTCTGCAATCAAACATGCTGGCACTACACAAAGCATTGAGCTTGCTGAACACTGGCATCAGATCATTTTATTTTCAGTGTGCCGGTTTAATAACTGTGATCATGGCTGTAAAAGTTTTTTGTAAAAACATATCAAAATGTATGAGTATCTTCAAGTAAACACACCAGGTGACTGAGGCTTCTGGTATGTTTTTGCAACCATGTTTCCTATTGTCACCTTTGTGCATTTTGAACAATTCAAGTGTTTTAATCTGCTCTTTGTTTAAGCTGTAAAGCAGGGAGGAGACACGTTCATCCTCGAGGCAAATGTTATTATTACAGTCACTGAATATCACAATTATTTGAGATAATCTTTGATGTTTTGCCCTCCTTTAATGATTAAGGTTATAAGTTGCTGTTGTATTACACCTCACTGGAAAGCCAACAAGGTCTCTACTTCTCTACTTGGTTTTCACTCTTGTTTAGATATTCAAATGCTGCCAGGTGTGTGACAGTCACATGATTAGCACCTGAATGGCACCTTTTTGATAAACAGACAAACAGCATCCCATCTCTCCATAATCTGGGATCTACCTCTGTTCTCCAGGGTGATAACGCGCTCCCCCACAGAGACGATCATAACAGAGAAATTGGGAGTGGAGAGGATGAAATGACCTGCTGTGAGTCCAGACCTCAACCCAACTGAACACTTGTGGGATCAACTTGGGTGTGCTGGTTGAGGAATGGGATACCATCCCATAATAAAATGTGACCAGGCTGGTGACCAACATGAAAAGATGCCAACCTGTTGTAGCTGTGAAAGAATTTTCACATTTTTCTGGGAGCACTAACCGCACGTTTAGCTGTGTTGCTCCTTCCACAGGTGCACGATCCTTACAAGTTATACAGTCGTGCTCAAGATTATTGACATCCTCCAATTAAAGAAAAAAAGAAAAAAAAATAAAGAAAAAAATCAGTTGTCCGTGAGGTAAGTTGAAATTGACAAAAGTAATAATAGATGAAAATTCTATGAAAATCATAAGACTGAATTTGATCTGTGGTTCAACAGAAATATGAAAAATAAACACACAAAAAATAAAACAAGCCAACAAGCACGGAGGGGCTCTGAAGCTAAACTTTTATTTAGCAACATTCTAAGGCAATCAATGCAATCAGGTGTTTTCTGTAATGCTCAAAAAGATTTTTACACCTGTTTTTGGTCCACATTTCACAGGAAAGGTGCTCTAATGTGTCAGGGCCAGTTTTTTATTTGTTTTTTTTATCATTATCATTTACAACCACAATTCAAAAGCAATATTTTACTTCACAAAATTATTAATTTCTATTTTTTTTTATATATTATTAGTTTATATATTATTTAGTTTCTTGTTATTTGAATTATTATTGCGAATTTAGCCTTTTCTTTAATTGGAGGGTGACAATAATCTTGAGCATGACTTTAGCTTGTTATAAAAGTGATAAATCAGGAAAAGCAGGAAGCAGGAAAATGGTCAACCAAACAATTTTCCTCATTTTTTGTGCCTCGTTTATTTGACTTCCTTGTTGTTTTCTAAATAGCACCGTGCTACACTCCTATTGTCAGCCTCACGTCAAATCTGTCATTTCTATTTATTCATTGAGGGCAACCTGGAATGTTAAGTACCTTTGATGTTCCATATTAATTGCAAATAATGTCCATACAGTATGTATTCTTCATGAAGCTTGTGTATTATTTCTATTTTACAGTCTAAGTTAGCGTCATAAATAAACAATCTAATCATTAATTAAAGTTAATTGGCCATATGATATTATGAAAGCCACAAGAATAGCAGGATTTTTTTTTTCCTTCTTTCTTTTTTTTTTTTTTAGATCCTTTAAACTCATGGGGACAGGCTATTCAATATTGAGTCTGAAAAAAATATCCAATAGCTTCAGGCTGACATTAGGGCAAATTTTTACAGCTGCAGAAAAATGATGTTGCAACAGTTGCAGGATTTTATTACCAGTATTAAGACATGAATTTGCAAAGAATTGTTTCTGTGCCAGAACAAATCATAATATAGACGGTAGCTATTGTTAATATATCTCATTACTACCATTACTAAAAGCAAAAGATAATTTGTAAGATTTCAAATCTACATCTGTCTTGATGGTGCTTCAAAAGCTTACTGGAAAAAACATTTTTAACAGGCCAACAGCTGGATTTAATTGTCTCTAATTAAAGTAACAGATCTTGCCATAGTTAATAAGGTAGTTGCTTTTGTAGAGAATACTTGCAGCACTCACTCAGGGTGCAGCTAAAGTACTCAGATTTAACATGATTAAAGCAGCTTGTAATTGCGCAGGTATTTACTAAACTATGCCCAACTCCACTACAGCTGACAACGACATGAAGAGAAGGAAAGAGCCCTCTCTGTTAATGAAACACAACAGTCCATGGTTTTGCAACAACCAAGGGCACAAAACGCCCTCCTCTCCCTATGAGATAGATAACATTTGCAGCACTGGAAAAATTACCAGCCAAACATGTCCAGTTCCACTCACTTTCGTGCTTAGAAGTTCCCCATGTGTGCCGCGGGACGCCGGGGCTCTTTATAATCGCTCTGCCGGCAGATTTCAGAGCATCCATCACGAGGTGTGTCCGCTCTCCGCCAGGTGGATTCCCCTCAGTCTCCGCACCGCAGGGAGGTGAAAACCGCGGGGCTGCTCTCCAGCCGACGACTGGTTCGCCAAAGACAAACGGGCGGAAAGAGAGAAACACACATCCAACTTCCGACCGAGAATCTCCCCGCTTCGTCTCTCTCCGGTGATGTGAGCTGCTGAGGGCAGCACGCGCACCCACTGCACCGTTTCCAAAGTTGAGGGCGTGTCCTTAACCTTCGGGAGCTGAGCGCATCTTCCCTAGTGCTCCAGTAATTTAAAAATAAAAATCAGGCTACTGTATTATTGACGCAATAAACAAACAAACAGTTATTCAGTAATGAATTTATGCTTAATAAGCTTACTGTTACACTTTAATTGTTAATCCCGAGACACAAAAATGTGCCTGTGGTTTAAAAATGTTGAAGTGTTTTATTTAATTACCAAACTGTGGCCGTTCTCATTATCATTAAACATTTTCTGGATAAGTGTACATTTAATACTAAAAACAAAAAAGTCTGAGATTTTATTTAAATATTATGAGTATTCACTGTGCCATTTGGTCAAGTTTTTGTTACTTTGGCGCCCCCTCGTGCCTCTTAGTTGTTACTGTGATATAGAGGAATTACAGAAAAGTTGCAACATTGTGTAAACTGCACATTTTAAATCTGCTTAAACCACGTGTGATTTACCATGGAACAAATACAACAAATCAAATGTTGAAAATGATCAATTTATATAGCATGTTTATAAAAACTCATCTGGAGGGCCAAGTCGTTCAGGAGGAGAAAGGAGCAGAGGTTCACTCCTCTGTAAAACTGAATGGACAAATTGTTCCACATTTCGATATTTATAGTCCATAGATGCATGTGCACACGCATGGGTCTGTGACAAAGTTTTTCATATTTGAAATTCAATACATTTAGTTGCAAATGTATGAATTTGTCTGAGTTTATTACTATTGCAGTGACATGAATTCATAACAAAATGCATTAATTTATGTCATAAATTCTGCATAAATTAAGCACTACTTAGATATGCGTTTTGGGTGGTCTTTTATTCAACAGAAATGTTGCAGAAAATTAATGCTTCCTTTTATGGTATGAACCTCATTTAAGAGTTAAAATCAAAATTTGAAATATGGTGGCAGCACTTTTAACATTAAATATCATAGGACAATCTTACTTACTGTTAGTACAAAATCCAAAAGTCAATTTCTATGATGGTATAGAGGTATTACTGAACATGAGATTCACAGGTCTTGCTTGGTAAAGCAACACAATGCTACACTACATTCTGACACACTCTGTTGTAGTTTTAAACAAGTCTAAGGCTGCCCCACTTTCAAAAGAAAAAGTCAAATACAGCAAATAAAAAGGATTTTTTTCCATTGAGGTTGTGAAACACTGAGCAACTGAAATAATAAATCAAATGTAAATGAGATGTAATACAGCACAGTATGTGTAGCCCTGCCTGTTTGAAAGCATCAAATTCAAAATTAACACGTATTAAATAAAATATGTCTTTGTACCATTTTAGTTAAATATGGGGTTTAAATAATTAGCAAATTACTGCATCTCTCTTTTAAATAATTTAAAAATCTCTTCAGAAAATACTTCAAGGGATTAATAACATGATTATAACTGTTTGACATGCAGTCAGCTCCTTTTTAACTACATAAAGAAACTTTTTAAGTTTAGAAAGTAACAAACAGAACTTAACATGTACAGATATAATCTCATCACGATCACTTTGTTTTTTTTTTTAACTGGGTCCATTACTTTTCTTCCTCTGTTCTTGTCTGTATCTCTGATGCAAAACTAAGTGTCCAATGAGAATAACACTATAAAATAAGACATTTCCCAGATAATAATACATGCATTCTCTGTTTTTCCTTCATGGTGAAATCTTTATTCAGTTTCTCTTCACAACTCAGCAGGTACTCATGTAAAGTCCAAGTTCACCTTACAATTATTTCACACTCAGGAAGCAAAGCAGTGCTTCTGTGGCAGAGTCATATATTTCTCCCAAATCATCTAAAAGGGGTTATTACAGTTTCGCCTGCAGTGACATGCTGCTGTTGTAATTTTGGTGCTCTGTGATTATTTGAGTCTTTTGTTAATATTCTCTCAGCAGCACACACCAACGGCTTTGTGGGCATGTGAGTGCTTATGTATGAAACTGCGCATGTTTCTGCATTATTGTGGATACACATGGAGTTGTAGTCATGCAGCTCTTAAAAGTTAAGACTGTGGTGTTGCTGCCGTTTTCTCCTGCATTAGAGTGAGCATTTTTTTTTAAGACTGAAGTCTTCAGTTTATCCTCTTGAAGGCATAAAGCTGCACTACAATGATGCAAAAATGTCACTGTCCTCCAGTTTCTTCCATGGAAGACTGTGGATATGTGGTCCAGTTATAATTCCTGCTACTTATAAACCATCTATTCAACTCTATCACTGCCACATTGCCACAGAGCGTGTCTGATTCCAAAAAGAAAAGCAGCTCTAGCTGTACTGTAAACAGTTTCAGATTCATTTTCCATTGGACTTTTTTTTTTTTTCACAAAAAGGTTAATCAAAAAACTGCAGCATGCATTATCTGTTTAAAACCACCAGATTCATGTATGAGTATCACATTTTAAAACCTCTGCTAGGAAACAAATCTTCCTGTCTTGCAGCATGGCTTGTGAAATGTTTCATATTAACTCACCAACAAGACAGCTGTTTGATTCTCAGGACCCCCACATAAAACAAATCATGCTTGTGGTGATCTCTTTATTGTAAAGGGTCAGGAGGGAAGGAGGTGGGGTCACTAAAAGAGAACAGCCAGATAAATAGGGGATTAAGAGAAAAGATTTAGAATTAATAAGGGGGAATAAGGTGGTTTCTTCAGAAAGAAAACAGAAAGAAAACAAAACAGTCTGAACTAGCCGGCTATCATGGTCTTCTATCTCCCATTATAGCCCTCCAGTTTGTTTTTAGTTAGAGTCTCGTGCTCATACACTCACTCACACACATTCATCTCTCTCATTTGCTCTCTCTGAACCCGCATCTTCCTTAGGGGGTGGAGCTAGAAGGCATCTGGTGAGAGGGTCCATCTTGGAAGCAGGAGGTCACCTTGGCTAACAGTTCTCAGTTCGGTCCAGTCACGCGTCAGCTCGTGGATTTGTCCCGTTTCCATAAAATTTGGCTAAAACTTTAACCAAGCACAACAGCCGCCGTGGAGGACCTCATACATCAACTGTTTCAAATACTGGAAAAACTTCATCCCCTCCCGGTTTCTCTCTTCCCTCCTGCTCCTCTCCTTCTCCTCCTCCCCTTTCTTGTCTTTCTTCCAGTTCTGAGGCACACGGGTAGTCTTGGGACTGCGAGTGTCCCAGTGACTCCACTGACAAGCTTCGGCTAGACAGGATGCTACTTAGGCTGGACTGGCGGGCACCTCGAGGGTGGGTTTCAATTTCCACACGAACTTCAATATTAGTTCCTTCCCTGTTGGAACAAAAGACAAAAAGAAGAGCAAATTATACAGGGATGTGCTGCAAACTCCTACCATTCAAACAATTAGTCATTAATTTATTGTAAAATGAGTCATGGAGAATGGGACTACAAAGTTAAAGGATGGTATTGTCTGGGATTACATTATGGTGCTTGGAAAAACTGCTCACCTTGATCCCATTTAGGGAATTTAAAGTTATTCTAAGGGCACTGGAGAAAGCATCTTTAAATTGCCCTTGTTTTAGTGAGTGCTTATTTATTTTTTTTGCAACCTGCTGTTTGCCTTTAAATGAACTCTTATTTATATTCTGTATGTAACTTGCCATGCCGTTAAAAGTAAGACTTACTTCAGAAGAAGCGCCTCTGCGTCACCAAGCTTGCTGTCAGGCACAATAACCACCTCGCAGTCAGACTGGCTGTCCTGCTGGGTGTATCCATGGCGTTTTGTGGCTTCATCCAATCCTCCGTATCTATTTGGCTCCGGCGGCGTAGTGCTCGTACTAGGGAGGACGGCCACTTCTTGTACACCGACTCTGACTTCTTCGATACTGGTGTCACTGAGCGTTGGGTTCTTTTGACCCGTCCAATGATCACTGACTACATGAGAGAATAGAAGATCTATAAGAGAAGTTGAAACTTAATCAGATCAAATTGGATTCTGTAGCAACCTTATAGTCATGTAAATATTTGAATTATTTACCTAAAGTACAGGGTGACTGAGTTCTGTACTTACAGCTGGCTAAGTCCTCCAGTTGGATTTTATGTGTTTCAGGGGGCTCACTCTGCGGTCGACACCAGCCGTTCCTACAGAGTGACATAGGAACGACCCCATAGACATAAGTCAGCATTAACGGCACACCCACACCTGAAAGACAAGAAAGAAGCAGTTATAACACACCTCTTTTTTTTTCTGTTAAAATTCCTACTTTCTGTAAAAGTCAGTACTATTCTGAGACTTGGCAGAGCTTGTACAGAAGCCATTACAGAGCTGGCTGCTGTCTTGGAGTGCTTAAATAGCTCACATTAAGTTTATTTTCCAGTCTATTTAGTACATCAGTATTGCATTACATTTTTAATTTAATATAAACCAATTTTTCTTACAATGTACATCATCCAGATTACGAAAGTGTTTCATGGCATTTCAAAGTAGTGTGGTGCATCGTAGAGAATAAATCCTGTTTTGGAGCTTACATGGTTTGGTAGCTATGCCAACATTTTACATAAACCCTGAAGGACAGAGGACCTCCCCTCCACCCACTTAAAACTTCTGAATATTCATCATATGGTAACGCAGTGATGCAAAACAAACACAAGAGGGAGTCATTTCTATTTGTCTGTGCTGGACACAGAATAAGCTTCCCTGGCATCTTCCAATGCTGTTGTATTGTTTTAAGTACACATGGAAAACAATGCACAATCCATATATTGGCAGGATTTAATGACACATTTCTGGCAAAAAATAGCAGACAGTGATGAATTGGATTGTCCAAAAACAACATCTAAATGGATACAGTGGCGCATAACCACAGAGTGAACATCAAATTAGCTTTTTAAAAGTTTGATTTATACGCTGTCTTTCTTAGAACTTGGCAAAATCACTTGCAACAAACCCCCAAACATGAAGATCACCAGCCTCACTATGCTGTGTGATTATGCAACCTCGGACTGTGCTAGGAATTTGGGAACACAAAGCAGAGTGCCTCACAAACAAAGGGACATCATTAACACAGCGAGAACACTGGACCACTATTGACTCAGCAACAGGGTGAAACCAGGGCAAAAGGATGAGCCAGCCAACCAAACAATTCAAACAGAGGGGAGCAAACACGATAGACAGTGTTTATGCGTCTGGGAGTAAAGGAGCAACACAACAAGACGGGGAGATGTGTCTAACATACGAGAGGCAAAACAACAGCTGCTGGGAGTAAAAACACAAAACTGAGGAGAAACAAAAAGAAATACGGAAGAAAGAAATATGAAAATGCTTAAAAATAGGGCTGTATGCAGGTAAATACGTGTATGGTAGGAGGTGATGTAAAATCCACAGCAGCTGAATGTGTTTCAGTGTGTGCTTGTGCAGAGGTTTCATCGGTGTGTGTCGATGATGGTGACGCTGCAGCGCAAAGCTGCAAAGCTTCTAAAGCCTCAAGGATTTTTGGTAGTCTTAATGTTACCTACAGTAAAAAGGGAGGTTTGGGGCCCTGTGTGTACTCAAAACATCAAACAAGGTTTCCACACAGAAATCCGAGAACACTGACATAGGTATATTTAAATGCTTAAAGATCTAAAGATCTTATTCTGGTGCAAACTTTTTGTGAAAGTAGCAACTTTTAAATCAATAGTATGACTTTTTTTCCCTCTTTTCTTTTTGAGAGTTTGCATGAAAAGATCGGTGCTGTTGCTGCCTCCACATTAAATATGAAGCAACAACCAGCAGCCGGTTAACCTAGATTAGAAACATGTTGAAACAGGAGGAAATTGCTAGCTCCTGTCCACAAAATTCACCGAGTTCACTCAATACTGGCATTTTCATATACTTTCCAGATGTCCTCTCATTTATTAACCGTCAATACTGTGGCAAAAAAGGTGTAAACCTCTGTAAAGACACAGAGTTGTCCCCTTGAATCTGCTATTGTACAATCTCAAAATGCATAAAAAGCACTTATTCACTTAAATAAAATTTTGTAAAGTTTGAAAAAAAATTCAGCACACCCCCACAACCATCTATGACTCACAATGCTTTAGTCCATTTCAACCTCAGTCACAGTAATCTAGCTAATTTGCTATGGTTAGCTTAAAGCAAAAAGCTGCATTAGACATGCCCCTCACATTTAACACTCAATAGAATACACTCATTACCTCAAAGTTAATGCAAGGCAGTTAAAATAATCATAACTAATTCAATTTTTCAGGCAGTTAGGCATAGTGCATATGTCTTAAGGTAATTAAGTGACTAAAGCTAATAGCATTAGTTTAAAAACAATGCTAAAGTCTCCACAAACAGTTCCAAAATGTCATAAGTCTTTTTTTTAAAATTGCTTTATTTATGATATCACCTTACTTGTTTGGATAATATGTGGGGCTATTGATAGATTAAGACTGATAAGTTGCTAAATACCACTACAGGTCGGTTACTAAATTGAGTACATTTTTTGTATCAATTTTGCATGAAGCCCAAAAATAGATAGGTTTCATCTAAGTCTTAACAATAAAGCAAATAAACATAACAAAATGTTAAACTATTTGTTCCTATTCAGTCTTCATTTTCTGACAAAAAATTGGCTATTTTTTATTGTTGGATTACAAAGTGTGTTATTATTTTTTTTTCTTTTTCTTTTTTTTTTTTTACTTGTCCTGTCCAGCATCGAAGCAAGCAGAATGGAAATCTGATTGCTTTATTCTGTTGAACAGTTTTGCTTTATCAAGTTATGAACATAAGGCTCCACTTGATATCATGTTTATTCATTTTATTTCTTTAATTAAACATTTGTCTATTACACCATTCCATATCATACTGCTGGGCCTGACAAGGGAGAAATGAAAGTTAACAGAGGTAATGATAGAAAGTGAAACAGAGAGAAAGGAGTAAGGAAGAGGAAGAGAGAGAGGAGAGAAAACATGAATCCACTTACACAGTTCACTGGTACATCTGTACAGCGATCCCTAAACAACCAAGGTCTCTGTTGGAAAACAAAACAAGCAATCCCCTACAGGAGGACCTGCAGGTGGCTTAAATATCCTCAGATCATACAAACACACGCAAAACTACGCAGAGAAGAGGTACAACCTAGTCCTCGCAATGGGAAGCAGTGTCACAGTGTCAACATGCATAATAAAGGGTGCTCCGTGGTGATACAGTCATGCAGATGCAGCCTCGTCTCTGCAAGGAGGAGGAAGCCCGCAAGGCTCACGACCCAGGCCCCCAGCAGCCACCCAGAGGCCCAGATCCCAGCTACCCCCCCCCAAAGAGCGGACATGCATCCCCCGAAGGGCGGCAAAAGGCGGCCCCAGCCGGAGCCCCCCGCAGTCTGGGGGCCCAGGCCCCAGCGGACCAAGACCAGCAGCTGCCGACCCCACCGGGCGCCGGGCGCCCCCCGGAGCAAAGACAGCGCCGGGCCCAGGGCCCAAGCACCCAGGAGCAGCCACCCCCCCCCCCCCCCCCCCCCGACCCGGGCGGCCCAACTGAAACCCAGGAGGACCGGACCCCCCAGACGACACCCCCCCAGGGCAGGCCAGCCCCCACCCCAACGTCCCTGCCCCACACACCTGACACCAGGGCGCCACCACCTCTACCACCCCCTACCCCGCCACAACGCTCACACACACACTCCCCCTCCCAAAGTGTGTTATTATAAAGGTGAAGAATTTTACTCTTGTGTTGAATCTTCATCCGTACTATCATTTAACCCATTTAACCAACCCATTTTACCTTTAATGAGCTCATTCAAGCTCCAGACATGTGATAAAATGCATATCTTATTTGTAATGAAAAACTTGGTGGTAAATTAGCTGTGCCTTTCAGAACACCGAGGACATGTGATCATCATTTACCAAAATGACAGAGTTGATTATTATGTACTACACTAAATCAGCAAAACCTAGGTCACTTTGCCTTTTGGGCACTCTCCCTCTCCTTTTTCCAGGACAGAACATATTACATTCTTGTTTGTTCCTTACCCACAGTGACAGCTGCTATGACCGGCGACACAAACACTGACATCATCACCCCACTTGCCACAGTCAAGTAGTGCTTACTTCCTGAGATATTGTTTTTCTTACAACGGCCATGGACCTGGAAGGCAATAAATAAAACATAAATTACCTCATGGAAATTCAATATGCTCCTTGTTTTCTCCATCTCTGCAACCACTATACACTAATGCACGCACGAGGTAAAGGAGATCGACTGTGAAACCTGTGTGAGCTTTCACAAAAACATACAAAGCTATTCACACCTTTGGTTTTAGTACATGCTGCTTTCAAGAAAATAAAAGCAATGTGAAAATCAGTCTGTTTTTTCAATGCTGTCATGATGACAGCAGACTGCTATCTGGGAGTTACTGGCTGCTCCTGATGTCACTGACCTTGCGACCCATGTAGATTGGTATACCCACAATGATGACTGGGATGGCAATGCCCGCTATAAGGGAGATGACTACAGGTGCTCCAAGCAACATGCCCACCTGCCACAGTACCTTGCGGGTTTGAGACCATGGCTTCTTCCCCCAAAATGTACATCCCGAGGGACTGAAACACACAGCAGACGAAACAGAAAAGATCTGTCAAGATGTTAAACAACGTGTACAGTTCTGGAGACAAATGTTCCTCCATAAAACAAGCTCACACTGACAAACGCTCATCATCATTTGCTGTGATCACAACAACATCATTATCATTTTGTTCATGACCTCCCGAGCAGCGTCAGCTACTGACATGACAGCCTTAGAAAGCAGCCTCATTACCTGAATGAATCAGCTGCATTTATCATTTTGGATGCATTTCATCTTCCTGAATTGCATTTGCAGCAAATACTGTGTGTTTTTTTCTTTGTTTGTTTGTTTTATTTAAAATGTTGCAGAAATAAGTCTGGTAATTTTAATTTTTTCATGGGGATCATAATTTTATGCCGCCCTAAGAGTTTCTAATATCTGGTATCTGCTTTGTGTCATTCCAACTGTCTCATAGAGGAGTATGACTGACTTATGCAGTGTGGCCTTAATGAAGCAACACTTGCTGCAGCTTGTAAGAGCAGGGGGTGACATAATAAAGAGCACAAACAACACCTAAGGGCTACGCTAATTCTCAAAGTATGCAATTATGTTGCAACAGCTAATGTCACTTTGGGACTCTCAATGCCCGCGTGGGTGGGGGGGAGGAGGAGGCGGGTGAGGTATTATGATTTTGCTGTGCTGCTCTGAACTGGCAGATTTGCTGTGTGATGCTTAAAGCTTTGCCCTTCTGCAGAACGTTTGCAGCAATTTGCAGCATGAAAGGCAAACAAGGGTAAGGGAAGAGGAGAAGAAGGGAGGGCATGGGGTGTGTGGTAAGCTAATGTTGCTTGTGCAAAAAGATGAATGAAAATTTAAGCAGCTAACAGCACCTTTGGCAACAAAAGAATACATTTATGTTTATTTCACACAGTTCCCGCAGCATGTAAATATGAAGGCACAGCGTCACATGAAGCTGAGTAACTGAAGGCAAGTCAGCAGTGAGTCCCTCCAAGGACTGGAAAAATCAATGGATGACTCGCTCCAGAAACCAGTGTGACCACTTAAGAGTAATGTATGCTGACTGGTCCATTTTTTAAAACTACATATTGCTTCACAGATGCAATACGGTCACTGTATGAGCCCAAGATTGCACATTGCCGACTGCAACTAATTATTATTGTCATTGCCAGTAAAGGCTTTCTTAATTTTCCTGATTGATCAGTTAGTCCAAATTAATTATCCAGCACCCAGTGCCAAATACACAAACTAAGTCATTCATTTGCTCTGGGGCTGCAACATTTATTTTATGTTGTCACTATTTAGTCCAAATGCCTTACTACCCTAGGCCAACTAATACAAGCATAATGTAACTACAGTAAAATATATGTAAGCAGGAAGTGTTTATACAGTAATGACTAATGTTATTTCTATACTGTAATAAAAAAAAGTCATTGATACTCCGCAACTAATTGGCTTGAAACATATCCATGTGGAAGCTGGTAACAGTTTTTATTTTATTTATGGATGTTTGTTTAAGTGTATAGTATATACAGGGAGAAAGTGGAACAATATGATCGTGGTGCTTAAAAGGGTAATTTTGACCCTTTTATCTTGATATTTTATAATATCTTAAATCTGACCAATAGTCAACAGCCATGATGTCATGGGTTTACAATCAGAAAGAAGTGTGGACAAAAAAAAGAAAAAGACCTCACGTCCTCACAGCTACAGTAAGAAGTTGAAACTACCTGCTGTTCAGCTCCTTGTTTTGCTTGATAAAAAAGCTTAATTTATTAATTGAATGATATTGTGACTTTTTTGTAGTTTGTAAAAGCTTAAGAGAATGCCTGTTGTGGACATCTGGTCGTGTCCGTTGGTGAGACTGGGATCTGGGAGTGAAATGGATACCTGAGGTAGTGCACATCGGTGATCTCCTGCATACACAGCCAGCAGAACTGACAAGCACACACAGTACAGTTCATGCGGTTACAGCTGCCATCGTTGGTCTTCATGATGTAGGCACCACAGCGAGGGCAAGCTTTGATCTCCTCAGCATCTGCCGTAAAATAGTCATGTAGGAGTTAACCATTAATATCAATGAACTTAAATCAATAGTTTGGATACAAACTAAAAATTTGCTGGAAGTATTAACTTTCTGCATTTTACACGGAATATCTAGTAATATATCTTATAAATAAATAAGGTATATATTAAATGTATACCTCATTTTCATTTCAGGTGCTACACTAAGCCAACCTGCTATTACTGTAACTGCAACCTTGTGTTTGACTGACAGATACCTCATAAACATAGCCACACCCTACCACACATCATTCAAATCCAAACATATTGGAGAATGCAACCAAGGGGGTGTCCAGACCTACCTCCTCCAGCTTCTTCATTGAAGACGTACAATGCTGAGGCATCATTCCCGCCTGAGGTGTGGCGGGCTCGCTGACGCCGGGCCTGGTCACACGTCTGGTTAGGATGCCACAACTGCCGACAGTGGTAACAGAACTCTGTGTCGCAACCTTCACGGCCACAGCTCAGCTTTGGACACTCTGCACAGCCATAAGCTATCACTGCATAGCTGAAAAGAGAAAGTCATGGAACATAATGCACTCTTCCCAGACTTGTTGTCTTAACATGTTGATTTCAAGTTCAAAGACTAAGAACAGCTGCAGTTTCATTTAAATGCAATAACAAGAAAATTTGCTCCACAGATGGGAAATTAGCATACATTTTAATCTCTAAGAATGCGTGTGATTAAGGATCAAACACAAGTTTACGTGAGTGATTCAAGAGACAAGAAATACTTAAAAAGCTCCATCTGACTTTTACTGACGTTTCCAAACATTATGAGGTTTTCAGGTTTGACAGAGTTGAATAGCTTGGGACTTACACACACACACACACACAAAGAAATTACACTGATGTAGGTGTTCAACTTTGGTAAATGACTCGAGTCAAGCTTCTACATTTACAAAGAAACAACCAGTAACTGTAATATTTCAATCATATAACATCTATTCCCACTTTGTCATTAGAATGATGTAAAAAGAGCATTTAAAAAAATTGTAGCAGTGTTATAGGCTGCTGCTATACCAAAACCTTTCATAACAGTCTTCAAATTCATACAGAATTGAAGACCCCTTCAGTGGAAAGTAAGTTTTAGTCATATTAATGCATCAACAGAGGATAAACCATGAGTTCATCAGCCAATCAAACATTTCATTACTGCTGTTCAAGGACAATCTCAATCACATTGAGGGTTTCACACAAGTCTATGGAACCAATTTTGTAATTTTGAAAGGTGAGATTTGGTGATCAGGAAGGTTTATCCAACATTATTAACACATAACCATATAATAGACAACATGCTTATGCTTTAACAGACAGTGTTTAAACAGAGTTGAGAAGCTGCACCCAGTTAAGGGAGTTAGAGATAGATGCAGGGTTTAGACATGTAAAAATAGTGTTCCACATATTAACAAGTGTTTGATTTGCATTGAAAAATTTTTTTTGATTTTGTTCACTAAAAAAAGTGTGAAATGGTAAATGGACTGCATTTATATGGTGCCTTATCTTCCACCACTACGGCCAAAAGCAAAGACTTATGAGAATACCAGCAATAGACTAGCTATGACATATGGATGAGGGACTGTGTTGAACACTGATTAAAAGTGAGGAGGCGGAATTGAAAAAGGCTTAACTAAATGCTAACATTTGCATTCTAAATGACAAGAACAGATGGGATTAGGAATGAGTACATCAAACAAATGGCTCAAGATGGACAGTTGAGGGACCAAATGAGAGATGGGAGATTGATTTGATGAGGACATGTGCAGAGGAGAGTAGTCTGTAGGGAAAGTGATGCTGAGGATGGAGTTGTACTGCAAAAGGAAAAGAAAAAAGTAAAAAAAGACAATTCCAGTATGATGAAGTGAAAGATGGCTTGAGATGGTTCGTGTGATACAGTACAGCAAAAAGCAGAGGAGAGAAAAAGGTGGTAGGAGATTCTCAATCGGGAATAGTGGAAAGCAAAGAATAAGGAGCTTTGTGTTAAAAAGCCTGTGTGTAAAAGCAGTTTTTCATTGGCCGCAAAGTGAAAACATGTCCCTGAGTGCAGGATGAGTCATAGTTTATTTATCATATATTACAATCAAACTCTCTAATAAAACAAAAAACACTTAACATCTTTTTATTATTTGTATTGCTTTGCAATACATAAACTTAAAAATTTGATTTCCTGGGACTTTAATACAAAACATTCAGACACTTTTAAGGGAATACTGGTGAGTCTTTGTGGAGAAAATCCTGAATAAATGTGAACAAAAATCAAAACCTACAGGTTGCCTTTAATTCAGTTCAAAATTTCCGAAGAGAGATTCATCTGAAAATGGTTTATTGTGATATTCACTGAAAGATTTATGTCTCAGTTGAAGAATTCCTGAATGATTCTTACTTAAAACCACCCACAGTAGTAGCACATACAGTATGCAGCAAAGCAAGGCAACATGAGCACAAATAGATGCAAGTGTGCGGGGACAAAAACACAATTTTTACCACACTTTCTCAGAGCCAGCATAATCTCCAGCTAAGCCTCTGTCACTAAGACCTACTGGAATGTGTGTTTGTTGGAAACATGGGAATACAAAGACTGTGATAATAACTGTGAATGACCAGTTTATGTAATATATCGACACTTCCAAGGTGCTTCATTTGCGAATTTGTGGTAATTCATAAAAATGCAATGAACCTCCAATTTGAAACAATTCTTTTATATCCTATTACAATATATTACTTTTTTCTATAGAACTAAGATCTCATGTGTCTTTGTATTTAATTCACCACCACATCAGACATATCGGCTTATTGATTTTTGCTCCATTCATTCATCAAGACCCAGCTGTGAGCACTGACAGCTGAAAAGACAGTCTTCCACCGAGCCCTGAACCCTGATGCCTATGTTCCTTTGATCACAAACATCAGCTGTATACATGCACGCACAAGCACACACCCATTAGGATTTCCCATCAACAGTCCTATCTTGTTACCCATCCATGAACATTAAGGTCATGCAGCAATGGATCATTGTCAGTGCATGCTCCTAACAGCTGCAGCAAAGATAAGGGTTAACCCAGAACAGCTTGTATTCTGGTCTACTGGGGCTGCTGTCAATGAAAAACAAAAAAAAACATCTCTGACTCTGCCACGAATGATTTCTCCCTCTATGATTTATGATGATGTCCAAAATCAATGCTGCAATGAAATCATGTTGTAGCAGAGCTTAAAGCATCTTTGTAGCATAATTTAATCCACATTTCAGATGGTTATACAAATGGAGAACACAGTATTACTGATTGTAGAAATACTGCAAAGAAACATTGGTTCCTGACTCCAAGTGCAACATGCTTTTAGTGCTCCTCTATGAGGTTCTGCAGAAAGATTTGCATCATTATAAACTTAGCACAAAAGTAGGGGAATTTGTGTTTGGACAGTTATTTTCCCCATGTAAGAATATCAGTTGGTGTTGATTTATACATTTTATACATCATCTGAAAGCCTGATTAGTCACTTTTACAACAAGATATAACTTGTAAGGATCATGCTTCTGTAAAATCACAGTCACAACTAAACATGTTGGTAGTGCCCCTCAGGAATTAGGTGAATTGGATGATTCCACTGTCTCCCTGCAATAAGGGAAAGCATCAACACTACCCACACCAACTATAACACTACCCACATGTTCAGCTGTTTTACTCATTCAAAAATGCTCAATCCTTACAATTAAAACTCATTAAAAGGGTGACTAATCAGTCATTAGAACAATGTATAATTCAAAACCAAATGAGTCTATAAAAGGTCAAAAAGTCAAAATAATTTACGAAACATAAATTTTTCTTACTTTTTAAGCTGAATTTATTATGTTACAGTTCCAGGTGACTACCCAGTCTGCTGCTGTGTGTAAACTGGTTTCCAGCTTGAGTGTTAGTCCCTGTGTGCCACTGAATGTGTGCAAAAGATAACATCTTCTGCCTCAATTTAACCATTCACTGCAGTACGTTGGATTCACGTTAATGTGTATTTAAATTCGTGGGAAGAAAATGTTTGGGGAAAACATTAAAAATATCATTTAAAAAACTTTTTAAAAATCATCCAAAAGTTTCAGGACCCCCCTAGCAGTTCCATCACAGACCCTTTGGGAGTCATGGACGCCTGTTGTTTTCAACAGGGATCCTTTTCCTGTGAAAAGGATGGCACATAAAATCTTTTTTTAAATGGATCTAGATTTCTAGATTTTAGAAAATAGTTAATTGGTTGTTATAGTGAAAGCGGTAATCGAATGCAAAAATTAAAGGAAAATTTGTGAAAGCAAGGGTAGTCAGATTTTGGGGGTGCCCTGTACTCCCAAGGCCACCCCTCTGTTCCTGCCCTCAAATAAAAACCAGGGTGAAAGCTTTGCAATGATTTCCCTAAAGCTTTTAGTCAGGCTTTCAGGCTGAAAATGAAGATTTACTTTTAAACCAGATGACCATCTAAAGCAAAATGCCAAGAAAGCTTTGAGGAAGTGTTTGAGTGACCCAGGAAATGTGTTAACTTAAACCTGGGAGTTCATCTCTGGAAAAGTTGAGAATAGCTGCCCACTGATACTCCATCAGTGAGCTCTAATGTTCCTGCCTGGAGAATCTGAAAGACTCCCACTGTTCAGATGTGCAGTTGTATGGCTATTTACTTGGAGCCTTCACGCTGTTGTAAGTGCTTTAACAAAGTACAAGGTAAAGGATCTGTACACTCATGTAAATGTGATCATACGATCTTAAAAACATTTACAACACAGCCCAACAATCTCCTTTTTCTTTACTATTGTGGAGCTTTGCATGTTGATTAATGAACAAAGACAAACTTTTTAGATCAATTTTAGGTTTAATCTTCAAACTTACAGCTGGCACTTTATATGGAGGATTGATTACTTTTTCAAAGCCAGTCTGTTGCACAATATATTGATTGCATAAAGCTTTTAACAACATCAAAATTGGTGATGCATGTAACAGTTCAAACTGAGCTTTAAAGGCTGCCAGTTGATCCTTTCAGTGATGAGTCAATCATCCTGACAGTGGAAAAAACACGGCTGTCTTTTGTTTTTGACAACATAAAGCCAGGGGTGGTATGACGGGGCTTTGACAAAGGCTTTTATCAGACTTTGGCAGTGGATTCGATTCTTTTTCTGTTTTATTTTTTCAAGGTAATGACTATGGAGTGAGTCGTTACTGAGTGACTCCAGATGTCAACAGAATACATTACAATCCAGGGAAACCAGTACTATTAATAAAGTAAGAAGGACCTTATACAGAAGTGCAAACAATTAGAAAAAAAAAAAAAAAGGCTAAATTGATTGTTCCTAAATCTAAATGTTGGTAAGTGGCTGTTAAGATTCAGCACTTACCTGCAGTCAGGTGCAGGACACCAGCGCGTGTCTGGATCAGCAGCCAGAAAACGTCTCAGCTGGTACTCCTCAAACCTCTCCAGCAGTGCCTGGTCATCCAGAATGGCACGAACATCCAGAGGCGCCAGTGTCTCAGAGCACTGTGGGCACGCGATGCAGACCCTGCTCTCCGATATCTCAATACGTAGGTACTGACGAAGGCAGTCGGAGCAGGCCCTGTGGGAGCAGGAGGTGAGTCGGGGGAAGTGGCAACGTGGTTGACTGAGCAGGCACAGTGGGCACTCTTCCAGGTGTTCCTCCAACAGCTGCTCCTGGCTGGAGGAGGAGAGGGACAAGACGCCGGTGGAGCCGCTGCCGACCCCCCCCACGCACTCTCCGGTGGCGGCGCCGCTCTCGCCCACATCGGCTGCTGCTGGGGAGCCTCCTCCTTCTCTTCCTTCTGCTCCACAAACTCTTGATTCTCCAGCTTCTTCTGCTGTGATGCTGAGTTCCTGAAATAAAATAGTGAAATGACATCACTGTTTTTCCTGATTCTTAGACGAGCATCAGAAGCTTTGGTCCCACCTGCTCTGGATGCCCACTTGGAGTCAGGGTTATCGCCACCTCGTCTTTGGGCCAGGCTTCCACGGGTCTCTCTGGCCTTGGCTCTGATTTGGGTTTGCGACTGAAGAAGTTTAGGAAGCTCAGGGGCCCCGTCTGCTGCTTGGGCCTCTTCATGGTCTAAGATTGGAGCAGGAGCAGCAGCTGAGGAGGGCAGGCCAACGACCATGAGCAGGATGCAGAAGCTCAAATGTGCGTATATGTATGTTTAACTTGTGTGTGGGTGGGTGAAACACGGAGAGAGCTCTCACGGCTCAGAATCTTGGACGGCTGTTTGGCTGCATGAGGGAGAAAGAGTAGGAGTGATGGAGAGGAAGACGGTGTAGAGAAGGTAATCCCTGCCTGAGGGGAACATTGCTAATTTGGAGCCTGTCCGAGGTCTGATCATGTGGTTTACTTTGTCCCTTTTCAGTCTGTATTCTTCCTCCTCCACTTCCACTGCAGCTCACACGGCGTAATATTAGCCCTTCACTTGTAGGCTGGCCATTTCTTCTGTCAGCAGTGCCTTGCCCTGGAAATAAAAACATATCATGACTCAATCACAGAGCAGGAACAAGAAATTATTGAGTGTGCATCATTTTTGGTGCATTGCTTGATAAATTTCAGCAGAATGGCATTTTTGTAGTTGTAATGATTTCAAGCATATAAACATAAATTTAGAAACCATGTTCTATACATCCTTATAGTGTAATAGAAAAGGTATTTTAGGGTTTTTGGACGCACAATCAGCAATATTAGGAGAGCACAGTTAAACAGGTATGTCATTTTTGCCAAAATATATGCAATTATGCTATTTGGCTAACAATATAATACTGCATACTGTAGATCAGCTATACTGTCAACCTTTATCGTTTACATACAAATACATTTACATTTTTACTTTCTGTTCATTTCTCTTCAACTACATATAAAACCATGGCCCACTTACAACACTATGCAACTGTGGAATTATGTAGAACATGTTCAACCGAATGTGTATAAAAGTTCCAGCCAAACTCTCAGCTCTGCCATAGTATCATTTTAAGTATCTTTTTTTTTTTTTTAAATCTCCTTTTACTGAAACTTCATGTGGCTTGTTAAGACTTCAGTAAAACTACTAAGAGGGCACTTTTAAAAAAGTAGCCTCACGTCCTCAAATGTCTTTAAAAACACAGAAGGCGTTACTTAGAAAAAGAAAGCATGGTATAAGGATTATTTTTTAGCCAATTAAATGTTCTCACTTCACACAGTTTCTTTCACTTAAATTATTCACCAATTTTAACTATTTGTAATCATTTTAGACTTTACTATTATACATTAACACATAACACCTGCAGAAGTAGAATCTCTAAAACTTCTTTTTCCAAAAAGAAAAAAAAAAGAAAGAAATACATCATATATCTAGTTAATGCAGAATGAGCTCTTTAAAACGTTTTCTGTTCAACAGTTACCTTTGTTTGATTTTATCACCAAACTGCAACATGTCAATTCCATGCCAACTGGGTACATAACCAATCTAAGGTTGCTGTTGGAAATAAGTTTTGGCTATAAACAACTGGTGTACATGTCTCTTGCAAATTAAATACTGAAATACTCAAGAAAGAGACATATTCAGACTTTTACAACTTTTTGGTTTATATTCTCATAAATATGAACTTCCCCACCTGTCTGCTAACTAAAAGCCTCATCATACAGAACAGTGGCATTTTCATTTGTTATTGCTTTTTGTCATAGCCAACCAATTAATATATTGCTGCAGCAAAACTAGTCATCATAAATGCAATATGTAAAGCAAAAAAAAAAAAAAAAAGCCCTCAGCCTCTTCAGGGGTCTTATTTGTCCACAGGTTGAGTTCTGACCAGACCTGACACCGAATGACATTTACGTAACACAATGCCAGAACCTCATTTTAAAATCTGACCTTCAGTGATGTCACATAAACGCATCTTTCAAAAACAAGCCATGCCATTTAAATCCAGACTGTTGTTTTAAGAATCGTGTAAATGAAAGAGTTCAAGCTGAAATGCAGGGATGGACTTGAATCTGTGCAGCACGGTGCGCTCATATCGCCTCCGACTGGAACACTAAGGTCACAACCATGAGACACCTAAACCAGATGGATGAGAGAGTTGTGACTGGTTGACAGAAAGAATCAAGTAAGATGGAGGATGATGCAGAGAAGACGTGGTAACAGACGGCACAGAAGACTCATTCTGCCTCCATTAGTCAGTAGCAAGCTTTTATAATCGGGCCCAGAGAGCAAAGAGAGCATGATGTGATTCACAAAACCCCAGACCAATTAAAATAGCTGTCTCCATGGTACCCATGGCAGATCGGACAATAGAATATGGCATGAGATGTGAGATAATTAAAGATTGTCAGCCAATTTCAGGTCTGCAGTGTCATGCTGTGCAATTCTGAATTTACAGAAAAAGTTTAAATCATTGAGTCTTTTAATTATATTAAATTCATCTACTTTCTTTGCGAAGATAAATTCAAGTCAATTGACATGAAGCAAAATAAAAACAACAACACAAAAAATCTGAATTTATTTAACAATCCAACACACTGTAACCTGAAGTCTTGCACAGAGAAGGAGAGTGAGAGTTGTATTTTTACAGCAGTCCTGTGGATTGCTAAAATTTACATGAAGGGCAAGTCCTTCTTGGAGCAGCACATCATTATATATGGTAATTTAAGGGTAAAGTAAAGGCATTCTTGCTCTCTTAAAGTTGGCACCATAAACAGATGGTTAGTGTCGATATTTTAGATGCATGATTTTTTTTTCTCCATTGTAGTGCTGCTGAAAATATTCCATCTCTGTATTTTGCTATGATACAGTTTTACCAAAAAAAACATGCAACAATTCACGTAAGCCGAAGCATATTGTGCACTGGACGCAGCCTGATAATACCTTCAGTTTGCAGACATTAAATTCAGTTTGTGGATAAGACTTTACAAACAATAAATAATTAAATGATAGCTTAAAAAAAAACATGACAAGAGGCTGATCATCAATCAGAATTGATCAAACAAAATGTGCCGATTCCTATAACCAGTTGGATAATCACCTGTCACAATAAAAAACTAATTGGCTACATATATTTGTTGTTGGTGCATCAAAACAGCAAAGGATTTTGCATGCCATGAACATCCTGTATCCACAGTGTGTGCATGCTGGTGCTTTTACAATTTAATGTATCCCACTGGAAAATTTCAATATTCCATTGGGCAATTTCAAAAACATATGTGCATGTATGCATGTGCTCGTAGACTGAAACGTACAGAGGCACACAGAAGCATGCTAAAGTAGCATGAACCCAGAGTTGGGTGTTTTCAAGAGAAAGCCAGCCGCTTCCAGCCAGAGTCTGCCTCTTTGTGCCAAAAGACACTGAGATGATCAAAAAACTGGAAAACAAAATTCATTGCCTAATGACTTTGATAAGTTGTCAACATGAGGGAGGGAAAGAGGATAAAGAGATTAGCAGGCAGTGACTTTGCACACACTGTTCACAAACAATTTAGGCTGGACAGGACATCAACGAGGAATAAAAAAAATGTAAAAAAGTAAAATTGCAATTGGAAATACTCGTTAAAAAAAACAATGAGATATTGTTCTTAGCTGCTGAAATTAAAGTTTGTTACAGAAAAATGGCTGCATGCATTTTACAGTATATGATGCTGATTTTTGCCACAAAAGTGAGTTAGTTGTTACAAGGCTGCTGGATGAGGATTTAAGGGATCCAACAACCTCACCTGAGGGTAACAAGAATATTTTTGGACCAGTTAGGACCCTTAGAGTCACGTCAAATATTCCAGAGAGTCAATTTGAAGCTCCAACGAGTCCTTCAACTGTGTGCACTCGAGCAAGGCCACTGCTGGCTTGAATGCTTCTGGGTACCTGGATGCACTTGCTTTCTCTCTCTCTCTCTCTCTCGCCACGTTCTTTAACTTCAATTCCTGCAGCAGTTCTGCTAACAATCTGTATAGGCCATCCTTAAATTGGTACACATCATTATTCCAATCTTGCACTCGCCATCAAAAGTACAGACAAACACAGAAACTGCATGTGTGCTCATACGTATAGTCTCTGGATGATGATGTATTGCTGAACTGGTAAAAGCACAATAAACGTGACTGTTAGGGTCAGTGAAAACATGAAATCCTAATGATGGGAAGGTTCATTTTAAGTTAAGTTTTTGTAGTTTGTGAATGCATAATGCTTTAAAAGAATATTTGGTGTATGCCCATTGGAAGTGACAGTGATTTTTTGCACATTAGTGCCACTATAGTGAGATTACAGGGATTATAGTCGTTCACACTTTGAACTCCAAAATCAGTTACCCAAAAACACCCAAAAGAAAGCTTAGCTGTGAATAAAATGCACCCTCGTATCTCCTGCATGAAAACATACTTAACAATCATTAAGTAAAGGAAACATGACCTCTCTCCAAGAATACTTAATGAGGCAGTGCAGTGGTAGGGACTGGAGGAGTCCTGCTGTCTTTAATGTCGTCCCTTAGAAAGCTCAGGGGGGCACAGATAACAGCAGGAGGGAAGGACACAGATGCTGCTCAGAGGGAGAGAGCACATCCACTTACTACTTAATGCTCTTCCTTTATCTTGACTGCATATATGTGGTTCAGGGGGTGCTCGTATCTAAATCTGTGTTTTAAGCAGTAACATTTTGTTCCCACAGAACAAGTTCCTGCACTTCATGTGAATCATTTATTTTAAAGTGAAGAAGTCAAGGTGAGGCAAAGATTAGGCTGAGCATGCAGCTGCTTTTGACCAAACTTCACCTTGTTTTATGGGCATACTGTTGCTTTTCTGGCTCAGATTTCACTGCCGGTTTTCTAATCAACATAGCCTTTCATTATTGCTGTTATTAAATGGGCTTACCTTATAATCAATAAAATCCTGTGCACTGCCCATAGACCTGCTTTGGTAATTGTTTAAATGATCTGGATATGTCTGTATTCATCCACTATGAATTTGCTGGTCTCATCTTTGTTTTCTGAATCACAGCCTTGCGCTTGTTTCTTCTAGAGAGTTCTTGGACCATCATTGATGTTTCAAAGCTTTTCTTTGGTTAGATATAACATTATAATACACAAACCTACAAGAATACTGACTGCTGAAATGTGCAGGATTACAGGAAATTAAAGGACCAGTTCCAAATCTTTCAAAGTATTCCACCTCCATCTATGCGATAATCTAACCTAAAAATAGTAAAAGTCATAGCTACAACTTTCTCATCAAAACAATAAATTTTTAAAAGAAAATAATACAGACAGAATGACTAAGGGGCACAGAATAAAATAATAAAAAAAAATGTAATAGCATATAAATAATTGGTTTATCAATTTTGACGGGTCCAAAATTTATAAATATTTACATCTAATTACCATGAAGTGTAAGGATTCTGTTCCATTAGCAAGCTCAGTAGTTGCTAGCTCAATTGCTCTGTGTTGGATCTTCCTTACGCAACTGTACAGTTCTCAAATTCAAGCAGACAAAACACAAAACAGGATGAGGGTGAAGGTGAAGGTAGCAAAGGGGCTAAATGCCCCGTGGAGGTGATTGCTCTCCTCCTGAACACGCAAGTTCAACATTTGCTAATGCTTATTAATGGTTAGCCGGTTATGTAACGTTGAAAAAGCTAATATGGTGAGCAAGTGGTGCGACACCTACTGGCAGGGAGGAATTAAACTTGTAGCTATCACCTTTGAAAGGTGCAGTATGTAAGAATTACTGACATCTAGTAGTAAAGACGGGTATTTGAAAGAAAAGATGTTTTATTTCAAATAACTTCATATTCCAACACTGTTGTGAATGTACGGTGGCCGTCAGTGGCCAAAATTGTCCCAGACAAAGATGTTTTCATGTGGGAGTGGATCAGTGGTCTCAGGTGTAGCTATGACTATACTATGAGGAACTACTTTTAATGTCTTTTAAGCCATTACTGATCCCAAACAGTCTGTAACTGCCATTAATCAAAGATGGTACAGCAGTTTGAAAGTTCAGAGGGTTCTCACTTCACTCACATTGTTTTGTCTATTTAGGGACACCGTAGTAAAAATGATAGAACAAATATGGCAGCCTCGATGTATGTGGACCCACAGCAAGTAGATATAAATGACTCATTCTAAGAAAATAAACATGTAACAGTTATTCTAGTGCAGCGATTACACATCAATAGAAACAGTTTTGAATTATATATCACACTTTTCTGCCATTGACCTTTGACTTTTTGCATACTGTACCTTTAATGTCTAAAAATGTTCTTCTTTTTTTTTTTCTTTTCTTTTTTTTGAAGATGTGGTTTTGTGTGTCCAGATGCGTGATATGGTTATATGTTTATGTAAAACTACCTCCATTTGAAAAGTGAGAAGCCATGCCACTGAAGAGGGAAAAACATCAATCACGTTTAACTAAATTTTGCCAGATAAAATCTGGAGAAATAATTTGAGAAACTAAGTCACTATGATTCTGAAACAGAAATCCTAGATTGAATAACAGTCAGCTGTTTCCAGTTGGGTTAGACTGTATAATGAAGTAATGAGTTATAAAATCGACTTTTTTAGCCCATTTTCTCTTCTTGTTCGCTGAATTATTCATTTATTCCCCATCATAACATATTTCAATCTTTTAAAAATGCAATAAAAGGGACAACAAATTTTGGTTGTCACAAGAGCATGTGGGTGGTTGGGACAGACGGCTCGACACGAGGTGAACATTTGCTGCCAAATCTCATAACCTGCAAAGGCAAACTGCTAATTACCAGAAATATGTGAATTGGCCATTCTTAAATAAGTACCCAAAATAAAAGAAAAGGGAAGAAAGGGAAAAGTCACCCGGTCTAGTCTTAATTCAGAGCTGCAAAGCCTCATTTTTAATTTACTTCCAACAGGCTGAAGAAAACTGATCCCTCTGCAAACAGGGCATCATTACATAATGTGCAAGGACAGAAGCTTGTATTCTTACTGTACTTTCTGACATGATTCAGTGTGCTGATTCACACCAGTATGAGTGATGACCAAAGCAACACACACACACACACACACACAGAGTCAGGCATGTTTTTACTGAAAACATAAAACAGGCATTAAGTCTGTGAGAATTAAAGGAGCATTGATTTTATGCATAATTGTCAGCAGTTTGCCAACTTGTCTCCTGTGGCTTTGGAGAAGCTTTAAGAGAGAAATGTTGAAAATGTCAGCTGTGTTATCCCTCCTAAGCTTTCAGACTCCTGACAGAATTTCTCTGTTGCCAACAGATGCGTGGAGTTCAAAAGGCATTTTCACAGCAGGGGAGGTCAAAGACGCTGACGCTGTCGGTTGGATGGTGGGAAACGTGAGATTCAGTGATTTTAAAGCTTGACCTGTTCTACAGGCCAAAATTTACAGCTTTGGTTTTCACCATAAATCATACAGCGTGTCTCCACTGGACTGCATTTTAAAATAATCAGTTTAGAAAAGGAAGCTACTGTATTTTTCTCCAAAAGGTGTTGTATCATTAATCAGGTTTACCAAAACAAATTCACATTATAGATATGCAATGAATATCAACATAAAGCTCAGACTCGCAATCAGAAGCCTCTTTTTTTACAAGCTGGGATGCACTTGAACAACTGAGCTAAAGATTTAGAGACAATATATTAACAGATATGGGATATTTATCAAAATGGGCATATTATGATAAAGAAAAAAAGACAATGTATTTGGGATAAAACTAAACATTAGATGTACTCTTCTAGATCTAAAAATATCTCATTGAGTGAGCAGGTCAGATTTGCAGCATAATGCAACATTACAGTACAAGATGAAAAAGAGTTGCCCATATAAACAAGAGGTTTTAATTCTAAACTAAAAACCGAAGGCCAAGTCCAAAATTTATAAAGCATGTCTGCATTTTCCAACCTGAACCAGTTAAATCAGTGGTTCCCAAGTCCGGTCCTCGAAAGCTACTATCCTGCAATTTTTAGAACATACCCTCCCTAACACCTAAATCAAATGGCAAATTTCCTCATGCATATCATTCAGCTCTCCAGAGGCCTGGTAACGAGCTATTCATTTGCTTCATGTGTGTTGGTTATAAGGGATGCACCCAAAATGAGCAGGATAGTAGCTCTCGAGGACTGGACTTGGGCACCCCTGAGTTAAATACATGACTCAGTTCTGCTTGTGGCAAAATTGTAGACACTGAAAAAGCAAGAGCTTTACAATAAAAACCAGATTTAACAACTTGTGAGCTCACAGGCTATTCACTGCATGCTGTCACACGGTAACAATGTGCTTAACTACGGGTCTCCCTCTTGGAGATGAATAAAGTATCTATCTATCCATCCAAAAGTGTTCGCTCACCTGCCTTGACTCACATATGAGCTTCAGCGGCATCCCATTCCTAATCCATAGGGTTCAATATAATGTTGGTCCACTCTTTGCAGCCAGAACAGCTTAAACTCTTCTGGGAAGGCAGTCCACAAGGTTTAGGAGTGTGTTTATGGGCATTTTTTTTTACCTTTCTTCCAGTAGTGCATTTGTGAAGTCACACACTGATGCTGGACGAGAAGGCCTGGCTCTCAGTCTCCCCTCTAATTCATTCCAAAGGTGTTCTATCGGGTTGAGGTCAGGACTCTGTGCAGGCCAGTCAAGTTAATCCACACAAGACTCTGCCACCCATGTCTTTATGGACCTGCTTTGTGCACTGGTGCACAGTCATGTTGGAAGAGGAAGGGGCCAGCTCCAAACTGTTCCCGCAAAGTTGGGAGCATGGAATTGTCCAATACTGTATGTCAGGGATCCCCAATTCCGGTCCTCGAGGGCCGGTGTCCTGCAGGTATTATGAGCTGCCCGGCTGCAACACACCTTGTGACATGTGAAGAGCTTGACATCAAGCTCTGCACAAGTTTGCTAATTACCCACTGATTGGAGTCAGGTGTGTTGCAGCAAGGGAGCTCCTAATACCTGCAGGACACCGGCCCTCGAGGACCGGAATTGGGGATCCCTGCTGTATGTCTTGGTATGCTGAAGTATTCAGAGTTCCTTTCACTGGAACTAAGGGGCCAAGCCCAGCTACTGAAAAACAACAACACACCATAATCCCCCTCCACCAAACTTTACACTTGGCACAATGCAGTCAGACAAGTACTGTTGTCCTGCCAGATGGAGAAGCGCAATTTGTCACTCCAGAGAACGCCTCCACTGCTCTAGAGTCCAGTGGCAGCGTGCTTTACACCACTGCATCCCACGGTTTGCATTGCACTTGGTGATGTATGGCTTGGATGCAGCTGCTTGACCATGGACACCCATTCCATGAAGGTCTTTGCGAACTGTTCTGGAGCTGATCTGAAGGCCACATGAAGTTTGTAGGTCTGTAGAGACTAACTCTACAGAAAGTTGGCCACCTCTTTGCACTATGCATTTCAGCATCCACTGACCCCACTCCGTCAGTTTATGCCGTCTACCACTTCATGGTTGAGTTGCTGTCATTCCCAAACACTTCCTTTTTCTTATAATACAGCTGACAGTTGACTGTGGAATATTTAGGAGGGAGGAAATTTCACGATTGGATTTGTTACACAGGTGGCATCTTATCACAGTTCCACGCTGGAATTCACTGAGCTCCTGAGAGCGACCCATTCTTTCACAAATGTTTTTAGCAACAGTCTGCATACCAAGCTGCTTCATTTATACACCTGTGGCCACGGAGGTGATTAGAACACCTGAATCCCATCATTTGGATGGCTGAGCAACTACTTTTGGCAACAAAGCTCTATCTATCTGTGATGCATGACATTATCGGCCCATATTGACTTTAAAACTGAATATCAATATCAACCTGATATCGGACAATTTCTCTTTAAAATTTCATTGGATAGTGACAGAGCATAGGAAAAAAACAAAGAAAAACTTATACGACAGAGTTGGCTAAAACTCTGGCGTCCGTAGCCAGATCTTAAAAGGGTCCCTGAAATAATGAAATAAAGAAATATAAAATTGTAAATAAAACAGTTATCAATATAATTAATGAATATTATAACAGGTGCCGTTTGGCGGCAAACCTACGGAATGCTTGGTTTTTTTTTTTTTTTTTTAAATCCATGGGGCACAGGAACGTAAGGCTGCAACATTATGACGTCTCTGGCAACTATTGGCTCTGCAGCAGACGCAACAGAAGCATTTTTCTAATTTTCACAAGGAATGAATATGACATTTTCAGTTTTAATATCGGTATCAGTATCAGCCATGAGAAGTAGAATATTATTGGTTGAAATTTTTCATATTGTGCATGACCACTATCTGTCTGTCTGTCTATCTAACTAACCATGTGCTTTATAAGTTATCAAGTGTAAATTGTATCCCAGTTTATGTTTACAAGGCTGCACAGCTCTGCTATGAACAGAGTTGTAAAGACAAGGTCGTTTGGTTGTTGTACCAGTGCATATGATAGATATTTGATTAGGCTCTCAGGTAATCCTGTTAACTTGAAAAATAGGGCATAATGTCTCCTTTTTAAATAACCATAATAGGTAAAAGTGCTGGATTGGATTCAGCTGGCATCAATGTAAGTGAAGCAGGCTACTCTTTAAGCTGCAAAACTAATCAAGGCAAAAAAAGAGAAAGAGCAGAAACCTTGCAACTGTTTTGTTCAGTCTGAGAAAAGAATACAAGCGAGCTCTGAAACATTAAAAAAAACCTTGACATCTGCTGGCGTCACAACATCAAGCCATGTTGAAGAACACTCTCCAGGTGGAAGACATATTATTCAAATAAACCGTAAAGAGATAACTTCACCAAAGAAATACAAAGAGCTTACCATAAGGAGCAAACAATGACGGAGGACCCGATTAGATTTTACGAAAAAACATCTTAAAAAGTCAGAAATGTTCTGGAGCAGCAGTCTTTGAACTGATAAAGGTACACCAATCTGGCCTGGAATGACAGGATGGGAAAAAGTGGAGAGGGATTAGGGAGAGTGATCTAAACATCACCAATAAAACATGTGGAGGCAGTGTGATGGGAGTGACAGAGCAGAGGCAGTCCAACAACTCAGATGTGTGGTTTTTATAGTGTAGAAGTGGCATGCTTCTCAGTGGTTCACCTGATATCAACCTCGTCAGAGTCTACAGGCTGAATAATCTGCAAACAATAACAGGTATAGGCTACAGTAGGTCAGAGCAGAGAAAGGCTGGGAAAACTTTAGAAAGGAGGAAACCCTTTGAGTGCTGAAGTCCATGGGTTTTTATCCATGGCATCAGATACTGTAGCTGTCACCTCCAAAGATCTGTGATGTATAATTGAAAATGAATATTTTGGGGGGGATTTGATAGGTATCTGAAGATGAAGTTCTGCACTTGTACCCAAGAACATGACAAGCAGAAAATAAAAATAGCTATAATACAAAACACTTATTTATGCCAGATTTATTTATTTTTTGTATAAAGTGAAAACAATCTCATATTATTCATATTTTCATAGAGAAATTCACTGACATTTTGACCCTAATGTTCTGAAGACATGACACTTTTGTCATGGTTTAAATGCACAGCTTCAAGTGCATCTCCCATTGCAAGAAATTCATTGTTTTAACTTCACAAGAGCCTTGATGAAAGATGAAATAACAATGGCAGATGGGATTATTACACAACCCTGATCTGCCCCGAAGCCATTTCCCCTCCTTTGAAAAGCCAAATAGAAAAGAAACGGGACAAATTTTCTAAATGACAACCTCTGCTTGAACCCCACAATGACAAATTTATCATCTCCACACTTAAGAGGCGTTTTTTCCTCTTTTTTCTTTGCTTATTCACTAATGCTATGACACCTGTTAACAAGCTGTTGCTTTATATTCAGTGGGTCACTTCGCATCTCAAGTTCTACTTCAGTGAAGGAAAACCTGGTGATACACGCGATTATTAAATAATATCCGTCCCCTGGACAGATGCCCACATCAGCAATGCGGGTATCAGAGGCATAAGAGTGACCTCAGCCCACACACACACTCACACATACACACGCAAACAGCGGCATCCCTGACCAAAACACTCGTTTCTGTACCATACTGTTCCAATCTGAGTCTTAGTGACGTCTGAAAGCCTATAGTCTGCTTTACAATAGCCGATTGAATAACCACAATGTAGAGGATTAGATTTAAGAGGACAGCATCTTAAAGAGTTGTAGAATTTCAGAGCAATGCCGTCGCACATTTAACCTCACCGATCAGTTAAAATCCAATAAATATTCTTCAGCTAAATAACTATAAGCCGCAGGCCTATATATTTGGAGTGAAACAGGAAATGAATTGAGTAATGATAGCGGATAATTGAAAATAAGCCATTTTCGTCCTCTACACTTATTTCAAAGTTATTTCCACGTTTTCGTGCATTATACTAATCATTTAAGGTTGGGTTTGTCCAGGACATCAGTGTGCTATTGCAGGGAGTGGCATGTTTAATAAGCTACGTGGTCGCATTCACCTCTGCCTCCTTGTATCCCACATGGACACGAGTTGTTTTTTTTTTTTTTAAGCAATATAACCGTGTGAATCTGCAAGTCAGCGCGGGCATCAGATAAAACAATAATTTCTACTGCGTAAACGTTATCTTACCTCCCTGTGCGGCGTCTCTTTGCAGCGTACAATCGACAACTGGCTCCTCCCCTTGAGGACCAAACAGTAGCACAGAAATCTCTCTTCTCCCTCCTGTCCCCCCTCCTCACCACCTCCTCCTCTTCACTGCCGCACAGAAACACATAGCGGACGGACAAAGCTGCAGAGGGGGGGCGGGAATGATGGTCAGGAGCGACCCGGAGCGAGATGCGCGGTGAGGGAGCCTTCCACCGGATACAGCGGCGGCCGGATGGCTCAGCTGTGCGGCGGCCTGAGGGGAGGCACACTGCAGTGACAGCAACCAATGAAATGACGCAGAATCCCAGGATCCCCTATTCATGAATGCCTAGCGCCATAAAAACACTTAATCTCACGCATTTTCCTTAAAAAGAACAACAAAAACCTTTTGAGTATTGTCCAGACAACGGTACAAACAACACTTTAAAAAATTAAGAAAACAATTCAATTGATAAATCAATATAAATGTAAACATTGATGACAGGTAGGCTAACAAAAGCATGAGATACTGTATGAAAACATACATAAGATGCTCAAAATAGATATCTGAGAAGACTTCCAGTTTCGGCATTGTAGACAGACAGCACAATTAACAGCTTTCTCATCAATCTTGACAGAGTAAACAGACATGTTTAATATATTTTCTTCTTTTACTCGGTGGTCGAAGTCACTACAATCCTCTTTAGGTTAAATAATAAACAGTCTGATGCAGACTACTTCTACTTGGAAATAATTAACTGATTATTACAATTAAAGTGTTTACCTAATGCAAGAGTAAACCAAAATGAGTAAGAAATTATGTCTTTAAACAACAATGGTTTGCTTTGGATGATCTTGCATTAGACTGTTATCAGGGCAACACAAACATTTATACTTCAATGTGTGAGATAACTGAGAGCTTTTTAAGTGACATTTAGAGGGTGGGTTGCCCATGCCTCCAGTTGACCCCTCTGGTCATGTCCTTGCAGAATGCTTCTTTAGGTTACTTCTGAGTTCAACCAGCAACAAACAAAGTCACATTTCATCACACCTCCTGTTGAGCAGCCTACAAGAAATATCTTTCTTGCATATCTAAAACACTGCTCTAATGTCCTTTCTTTGAATTTATTGGCTAAACCTTGTATCCTCTCTCTATTTGTACAATGGTATATAGGCCTAGTGTTTTTCAAAGTTCCAAAGTTAATTTCTAAAATTGAGTGAGCCCCATGTCTTAATGTCAAACTACTGTTTATCTTTACTTACAGTAGCAGGTTGAGCTATTCTTGAAATAATATGAATTGTTGCAGTTATTGAATAGGGTTATTTATGGCAAATCAACACTAACCCAACTAGTGGTCACAAATGCATTAAGTATAGAATCAAACTACCTTTGTTAAGGCACTCCTGTTAATTGAGAAGTTTCCAGACAATCTCTTCATGCAGCTGGATGAGAGATTTTCAAAAGTATGGAAAGATGAAATGAAAAATGACCATAATGAAATATATGTAACATATTTCAATATTTTGGTACTTATGTGTCAGTCTGTGTTGAGAAATGTTGGCAGACTAATCTCAAAATATTCGGACATATTTGGTAAGATATCAATAAAACTGTTGTCATCAGTGGTGTCAGCTATTGTTTAATAGACAGAGGCCTAACGTGTAAATAATGTAGTCGTCTCAGCTGCTATACATTTGAGAACTACAATTACCATAGGTCTGTGAGAAAAAGCAACCGGAAATTATTTTGGGAATCGGAAACAGCCAAGAAAGCTTTTCAAGTGAGTCAAGAGTCAGCTCGCCAGGAACAACTAAACTTCCGGTATGCAAATCTTGCCTTCATAATAAAAGCAGGAGCGAAAAGTACATCTCTCCCTAAGAATTTTTACAGGTTCACTTCAGTTAAATATTTAATATAAATTTTTAATTAAATATACCTCAGTGAAATAATAAAGGTTATCATCCAAAATTGCTTAAATAAAAAGTGACTCATGACATAAAACTCTGAACTGAACCGGTAACAACATTCGCTCTAAAATAGTGGAAAATAGTCCTCCATGTAGATTCACAGATGAAATTACACTACAAGTGAATAAAATTCCGTTTTTGAAAGATGTGTCTGCACTCTTGTTGTAAATTTCAGTTTAAGACCAACAATTTCTTAGATGCCGCTTTTATTTTCAAATACTAAGAGCGGAAATGTTTTTATTGTTGCTACCGCTGGATCATAGGCGAATCAGAAAATCAATTAAGTTATGAAAAATACCATTAATTGCCTTTCTTTGTCACCTCAGCTCATGAAGAAATGGCGGATCTCCAGATGTCGGATGTCTGACGAAAAATATTTTCCACCTAAGGGGGAGTTTAGCGACGATAAAAACCATTTCTGTCGACCAGAATATTTACGTTTTATAGGTAAGTTAGCTTGACGGCTAACCAGCGAAGTTGACATTAGCTACTCGGCTAATTAGCTGTTCGGTGATATGCTCTTCTGCGGGTATTATCCTCTGAAGATGGTTTGCTTCAGTCATTACTTCATGCAGATGAGGATGCAGTTTGATTTCCCTCTGACAGGGTTATGTCCTTGCTGTTTCTTGAATTATTGCTAGCCCTTCCTGGGGGTATTGTGCAGCTGTTTACTACTGTATTTGATGGCTTTATTTGCTAATCGACTTGTTTGATTTGTCCATGTATTGCAAGACAAAAGCTAACATGTTAGCCGTTTTGCTAAAGCAGCTTAATGGCTTTTGTTTACAGTGCAGATAGATGAGATGAAACCACGGATTTAGCCTTCAGTGATATTCCTTTTCCCCTCCACAGTCGGTTCATGCCACATTGTCCAAATAAAATAGCATATTAATAATCATGTTTATGGGTTAAATATATCATGTGATGAAATATTGATTTAGTGAAAGGCTTTAGGTTAATGTCACACAGAAATTTTTAAACAAACTAATTGTTTTACATTTTATCAAAAATGCCTAATTAAGAGTATATTTAGTACATTGTCAACACCAAATGTTCATGGACTCAAATATAACAGAGTATGCAGACATAATCATATATATATATGTGTGTATATATATATATATATATATATATATATATATATATATATATATATATATATATACACACACACACATAATAGTTTTGTTTTGTTGTATTTTTTTTTGTTTGTTTGTTTGTTTTTACCTTGGTTGTCAGTCTGTGGCAATGACAACTATTTCTCATTTGGCTAAATAAAAATTAATCAGGGACCTAAGTTTAAGTTCCTGTTACTTCAGTCCGTAACGGTATTGTAGATTAGGGACGTTATGATTGCTTGATTTGATTGTTAATAACAACATTAAACACCTTTGTTAATTAATCATAAAGATCCTGTCACTTTCAAGAAGTGTGTTACCATAGGTAGGTCAGCACATCCAGCACTCAGAATGCAAACAAAGTTTGAGAATCTGTGTGTTACTGCTTTGTATTATATGCTGTGCAAGATGCGTGAGAGGTGTGCAAGAGTGGAATTTATAGCAGAGGTAGAGTTATTTCCTCCAGACAAACAGATTAAGTCATCCTAATTGGATATTTTTAGTTACAGGAAAAAAACAAAAAACAAAGGATGGCTCACCAGCCTGTAAAGAAGTCCAATAAAATATTGCCGTAAAAGGAGGATATGAGTAGTAAAATCGCACCATGTAAATGCAGCTAATGTTTTACCAACTGGAAGATAACCGTCTGACTTTTAGCAACAGTAAAGGTAAATGCAGAGTAACTGGGTTTAATTCCACTAATGTTATTGTGTCATTAGCCATTTTCTCACTGTGCTTGATTGTGGTGAGTTAGGATGCATTCACTTTATGTCATTTTGTAAAGACGAGAAAAACTGAATATCAGTGGACATTTGAGGCAACTGGACTATCAGTTGACCTAGGACCTTAAATGGTCAATGTCCTTAACACTAGTTGACTGGACTACACCTGCAGAATTGCTGCTGTTTGAAACATAAGTAATGTTATAAAATGAAAAAAGAAAAAAAAGAAAAAAAACATATATCTGGAATTAAATATGGTTTCTTATACAGTACTTTTAACAGTTAACTAGAGTTGGACAACTGAGAGTGAAAAGCTAGCTAGATGTTTCAAATTTCTCTACTTAGATTCAAAAGAAATGTAATGTAGTTCACAGAAAGAACCTTTCCCAGTCCAGTAAGAGGTCCTTTAGTCTTTTCCATCTGTTTTCTCCATAAATACATAGTATTTATTTATCATTACCATAGCAGAGGGAATTTTGTTGGAATGGACTTCTTGATTTCTTTATTTTGTTGCTACTTAATTTTGTTATGTTGGCGTCAAAAGATAAATAAATTAAACTTAAAGACCTTTATAGAGTATTCTTGTGATTTTAAACATTTGTAGTGTGTGTGTGTGTGTATATATATAAATATGTATGTGTGTATATATATATATATATATACAACATATAATAACCACTTTCCATACTTTTCTTACATGCACTTGCAGTCAATTTAGATTATGTAAACTGTCCTCTTCCTCCAGCATTTGACATATTTTTGTAAATTTTACAACATATCTAACAATAATGTATCATCTGCCTTGCATCTAGAGATACTTACTGACAGATTTCTCTCAAACAGATGAGAATGAGCTGATGGTTGTGGAAGTCTGCAACAAGACGCTGGGACAAACGGAGAGGCTGACTGGAAGATGCCAAGAAAAAAACAACAGAATCCACAGCCAGTGAAGTGTACGTATTCTCAGCTTTTTGTATTGTTTAAAAGCTGAGACATGACTCAGCCACTAGCCTGCTTGTTTTGTTTTTCCATATTCAGGTTAAATGACTGCTGGCATTGTTCTGGCTGTTTGCAGCGTGTGTTGTTTTTTTCCTTGCTTATACCTAGACTCCAGACACTGCTATTGAAAAAAAAAAGGCTTTATTCAAATCATACTGACCAGAACTGACCAGAGTAATAATGAAGTTTCTGAAAGTGAAGGTGTAATTTTCTCTCTCTGAAGTAAATTTTAAACGTACAGAGTAAATTGTACAGCTGTAAGGTGAGTATCTGTTGTGAAAACTGAAAATGAACTGTTATTTTTTTTTGGCAAAACATATTTTCAATTTTTTGGGCATTTTTTAAAATGAAGTAATGGATGTGTTATTAGTTTGATGTGTCCTAGAAACTGTACAATGTTGCATACTTGACATTTTTGTAATAGCCACAAGTAGTTTCTGTAATCTTGCAACCTGAAAAAATACATAGTATATAATAGTACTCTCCTGCAGTTCATTTGTTCAGACCAGTAAACCCATTTCTTGTCCCAATATCTTAGTTTTTTTTTTTCTTTAAATTGCGCCTAATTTCCAGCTATTTATTTATCTGATCTATATTACTACTGTGTAAAGGTGAAGCCTCCTACACAGTGTTGCATCAGAAAATAAAATTACCAGTAGATGGTAGTATAAAGCTGATCCTTTAGTAAGTAGCAAAAGAGCTGCTACGTATCATGCCCTTGAATCTGTCTGAAGGTTTCTCTGAAGTGTGACAGCTGTTTGGTGGTTGTTTGGATTCCATCAAGCTTAAGAGACCAAGTTGAAAGCATCATTAGCTGAACCTGCAGTGAAAGCATCCCATCTGTCAGCTGTTAGCAGTTCATTTTTGTTTGGAAAATGAAGTGTCGGAAATTCAAATAGTCTGTTTTGTTTGTGTGTTTTTTTTTTTTTTTAACTCTTGTAGCAACCTCTAAACAAATTTCCAAAAAACAATATCACAACAACTAAATGAAAAGAGTCATGCTTAATGAAAAGCTGCGTACCACCACCTTTGTAATTTAAGGCAGCATCTTCATTAGTGTAAATGTGTCCAATCAATCTTAATCCTTACACCAAGTTCTCTTTAATATGTTTTGACTTGAACATTAAATTTGTTTTTCATTTCTGCTTTATGTGGACTAAATGTGCAACAAAAAGTGCAGTTATGGGGACATTTTCAGTATTTGTATTGGGGGGGGGGGGGGGTGGATACATAAATGGTCATTAAATGTTTGATTGTCTGTTATTGTAGTGGATTCTGAAGATGGTGTAGCCGTTGAAGCTCCTGAAAATCTCCCCTTAGACACCGACTTCCTTCTAGGACACGACCTTGAGTTTGATGATTCTGAGCATGACAAGATTCTAGGCCTGGAAAAGTTCTCAGGTTTGTAATTAAATATTTTTGGTAAATAAATGTCAAAGGTTATGATCCTTAGAATTTCAGCCTTGGATGTTCTAGAGACCCCATTTGCGCCAACAGAAGAAGAAGAGGTGTATCTTTATAAAGTGCAACCACAACCATGCTATAATGAAACAGTGGGTAATGTGTGTACAGTAACAGTCTGATTTCATGCTGCATAATTAGAAGTGTGCAGCTTGTTATTTGTTGCTCTTCTGTGAACAGGCTGCGGCTGCCTCCTTTTGTTCCAGTGATGCATTTTCATTTGACATTATTCACTGCAGCCTGGCAGATACATTGCGATTTTTGTTGTTGCTTTATAAGTGAAAGCCTTGCTGTCTTTAATTTATGGCAGTGGCAGAAAGAACAGCTAATAACATACTGTTCCTGTCTTTGCATTGATTATACTCCTAAAATTGCCCACCTGAGAATCTTTCCTTTGTAAATGGTCTTTTAGTGTCTTGAAATGGCTTTATCTTTTTTTATTGTCAGATCTTGTGGAAATGTGTCCCTCCATCTACCCCTGTACCCTTTGTGGGAATCTGTGTACCCACTCACCTTTGAGCCAATTAAAACGCTGTAGATAAACTCTGCCAAGTAATAAGTGGCCTAAGAGGAATGTAGCATTTTAATTCCTAATTATAATTTAAGGAAAGTAAATCGCAGAAACCTGGCTTAAAGCCAGTGAATTAAAATGTTCTTGTATTATTTGAGGCAGAATGCCCCCTACCAATCAGAGAAAATGATTTAAACCATAGCACTGGTTTACCTGCTGTAATCTGTGGATCCCCTGTGTGCAGGTTTGCAGTTTGAATTTAATTAGCACAACAAAGTTGTTTTTATTCAAATGAACATTGTTTAGCTGTGCCAAATGTTCCTTGATGATGCATGCAGATGTTTTGCTCATCCAGTATGCACATTTTCATCCTTATCGTGAATCCCACTGTTGCAGCTCACTGACTTCCTGCTGTCTCCTTCAGCACATGAAAAGCCTGCTTTTGATTTCCTAAACGATAGAAGCCAAATGGCTCAGACTGAGTCATTTTGTGATGTTTTTTTTCCACCTCAGACATTTTTATGCTCCAGTTTCAAAGTAATTTCTAATTCAGTGATATACATTGGGGTCATGGGGGTGGTCTTTGGGCTGGTGTGCATCACCGGTGTGCATAAGAATAAATAAAGCAGTTTGGGCAGCTTCACCATAACCTCTCCATGTCTTCATGATGTGTTAGCTGGTGTCCTTGATTTAGTAAGAAATTGGGCGACTCGGTCCCTATAATAAAGAGGTTTGAATTGCTATTACAGGTAAAAGATCCCATTATCTTTGACACATGCAGGAACCTAGAAATAGCCGGTGTGCCCTATCATCTGATGTAGCAAGACCAAACCAAGCATCTTCTCAAAAGTGGTGTGCAGAATTTAAAATGAGTTGAGATCAGAACAGCATTCAGGATATGTTGGCAAACACCATCATACTGTATGTGTTCATACCTCTGATGGGGCAGGCGTTAGAGCCAGCTGTAAGGGGGTTTCATTAAGAACTAGCTACGGTCCGATTTGTTTTTCAGCCAGAACGCTGCCATTATGCCACGTTAAATGTCTTTTTTTATTACATGTTTGAAACTCTGAATTTTTGTAGTAAACCACAATACAGAGGGGCTGTTCATCCACACAGATCGCATTGTTTGTCTCATTTTTGTCTGAATCGATACATGAAAACTAAAAACAACAAAAAAAAAAGAGCAGGAAATGAGAGATAAAGTGAGCTAATTTTCTTCCACTGTTTCAAAGCTCAGTTTTTATTCTTTCCCGACTAAAGCAGACTAAACACTACGCTGGCTTTGGGGTGTTTAGACACAATAGTCACAATTTCGTTGATGTGGTTGGTCTCCAAAACCCAATCTTAGCCCTTGATACTGTATAAGCACTTCTGTCTTTGTTTTCACTTGTTACGTGATCACCTCCTAGCTTGTGTCTTCAGAGCTTTTCTGTCGATATATTCCATGAAGTGCACAAAACCTCTTCTAGCTTCTGTAGCTCACTTTTAATGTTCCCTGTAGTTTGAACCATGTTTGTTAGATGATTCGGTCGTATTTTCTGGTTTAGATTTTTACCCGAGGTTTTTCGTTTTTTTTAGGGATGGAGTGTAGTCTTGCAGCAGTCGGTGAAATCGAACAACCAGCTCCTATTTCACAGCTTGGCTCTTTGTCAGATTGAGTGATCTGAAAAATGGAAAAGTAGAAAAAGGAAGCGAGACACTAATATTATATAAGGGTCATAAAAATAGGACCATTACCATCAAGGACACCATTATAAGAAGGCATTTATTCATCATCATCATCATCATCATCATCATCATCATCATCATCATCATCTTCGGCATCTCCTGCCTCTGTTCCCACTACCCTACTGCCATTATCTTTTCCCATCATCATCATCATCATCACTGCCACCATCATCATCTTCTGCCCTCATCATCATTATCATCATCATCAGAAGCAGCAGCCTCACCATTATAGTCATAATCATTATCATTAGGCCCGGTAATCATCCATGAGGGGTTCCATGGGACGGGATAAAAGGGCAGTCTCAGCTCTCGCCTTCATCACACTTTGCGTCAGCATCTGGGAAGGAAGGTGGTCTCCATCTTCCTTCTCCCCTCTCAGAAGCAGCAACCACAGCCGGAGATTCCTGTGCCTCTGTGTGTTGAAGCTTTTCTTTCTACTTTTTGAGAGGAAAACAAAAATCTTTTTAGTCTTCTATATAGTTAAAAATCTGTTTTGTGGCCTGACCAGCAGCGCCGTGAGTAGCAGTTGTTACACTTTATTTGGTTTTCTTTGTGTCATATTTAATGAGAAGAGAGGCTTATTGTCCTGAAGACATTGTGAAATGTTTTAAATGGCTTTCTTTTTTTTTTTATCAGCAGCTGGAAACACTTTTTTTTTCTTTTAATATTTGTCATTGTTGAGTCATTTGGTGAGATTTGCTTTAAGTTGCCATTTGAATTGAGACTGTACTTCCAGATGCCCCTTGTAATCCATGTTTCACAAGTTTATTTATGAAGGGATTACTTAAATCCTTGATCTTTGATATCAGTATTTTAAAGTTATTTTCCAGAACTCAGTTTTATGCCGCTATTTTTCAGACTAACACTTATTTGATCATGTTACGTTCCAAAATTACCTGCCTCTTCCTCGCCAATCCCAATACTGATCCAGTTTATGGTTTATTTAAATTACTGTATTTAGCCGTATAAGTTTTTTTTAATAGTTGCCCGTGAGTTTATTGCATTTGCATTCATTTTTGCTGCACCCTATCAACGCTATGGTAATGCTTCTGTTTGTCTTTCCTGCACAGAAGTAGCAGCTGAAATTGGTTTCTCCGTGTATCCTCTGGCTGATGAGGAGAGCTCTACCTACAGCCAGCTCAGTATGGAAAGCGAAACGGACAACTCGCGTAGTACAACAGACAATGGGAGGGACGATGAGGGCAGAGCAGCCCAGTCCGAGCCCAGTTTTCCTCCTTACCTGTCCTGCAGGGGCTGCGGACAGCTCCGCGATGAACCTCTTGGCCCTGGCATAGACCTGGTTGGTCCGTATTGCCTTAGATGTTGCAAAGCCTCCAGGGAAGCCAAAAGTACAGACTTCTGTTTACCTTTTGGGAGCACGTGTGGGGTTCGTTCAGGTTCGCAGATTTGTGCCGATTCACAAATTGACTGCGAAGGCCTGGGAAACGGGGTGGGTGACAAGACACTGCCATCTGAGGACAAGTCGGCCAAACAACACTCGTGTCACCTGTGCGGCTTCTCCTCCCGTTACGCCAACCACGTGAAGCGTCATATGAAGACACACAATGGGGAGAAGCCCTTTAACTGCCCCTTGTGCACATACGCATCCACCCAGCTGGTGAACCTGCAGAGACACTTGCGCATTCACACAGGGGAAAAACCCTACAAATGTGAAAGCTGCGCATTTGCCTGCAGTTCCCTTGGCAACCTGAAGAGGCATCAACGCATGCATGTACCTTCTGCTGGCATGGGACCTGAGACCCCACCAGGACCAGCCAGTGGCCAAAACAGCCTGAAGAGGCCTGTGAGTGGGCAAAGACCTAACGAGGAAGTGACTGGTGCTTCAGGTGAGGCTACTTAGCATTTCCTGAATTCTTATGTAATTTGTGCCTTTTTAATGGTCTTTATTCACAGTGCTGATATGAGATTGATCATTTTAAGTAATATTTAATATCTCACTTTTATGTTGTTTGAAGTCTCAGAGATTGCAAGGCCGACATCCAACCTCAGCCTGGGAGCCCAGAACAGTGACTACCTATCCGCCTTTGATGGCTTAAAGGGAGCATCGCCGCCACCGCCCATACCAGCCTCAAATCCAGCTCCTGGACACCCTCCTCCACCACTGCTGGAGATGTCAGGCAGCGGTAGCAGCAGGGCCACCAGAGGCGGTGTAGCAGATGGCGCCGCCCTCCCTCCCTCACTTTTTCCTTTTACTTGCCGTCTATGTGGCATTATCCTAGAGGATGAGGACGGTTCCTCCGCCCAGATTTGTGCCAAGTGCACCCTTGAAATGCTGACTAAAGACTCCTCGTCATCTCCCAACAGCCCCGGTGAGCGCAGTGACAAGGTTTACACTTGTGCTGCCTGCCCCTTCCTCACACACTACCCTAACCACCTGGCACGCCACATGAAAACTCACAGCGGCGAGAAACCTTACAAGTGCCCACAGTGCGACTATGCTTCAGCTCACTTCGACAACCTCAAGCGCCACCACAGAGTGCACACAGGAGAGAAACCTTACAAGTGCCATTTGTGTGATTACGCATGCGGGAACTTGGCCAACCTAAAGCGGCATCAGCGGGTGCACTCTGGCGCTAAGCCTTTCCAGTGCGCCGTCTGCAGCTACAGCTGCAACCAGAGCATGAACCTCAAGCGGCACATGCTTCGACACACTGGGGAAAAGCCGTACAAATGCCAGGAGTGTGGCTACACCACCGGACACTGGGACAACTATAAAAGACACCAGAAGAAACACGGCCTGGCCACAGACGGCTGGGTGAAAGTTCCAATGACTGGCAACGATGACGAGGAAGACGTGAGAAAAGGGATGGGAAGTGGCGTTCAGACACACCGAAAAGAAGCAGGAGTAGATATGCAGTATATGCCAAGGGAAGGGGGTCAGGCAATACACTCGTGCTACAAACTTGAGATAGCATGAATTATAACTGAGCAAATCTAAGCTACCAGCAACTTCTTTTTTTTTTTCCACAGAGCCTTTATATAGTTTTAAAGTGTGTTGGTCTTTCAGTGTTATGTCGAGATATCTTCTGAGGCTGCTAATTGTTCATATGTAGGATCTCGCACAAATAAGAAAACCTTGTTCTGAATATTTTGATGCCTTTTAAGGTTCTGTGAGAGGATTTGTCTTTGTTTGTCTTTTACTCCATTTTGTCAGGACAAACAGATTTGACCTGTGAAAATCTTCATTGATTGTGTAAACTGAAATATGCCTGATTAATAACATGTCATTCACACTATGTCAGATTTTTATTGCAGAGGAAGACGCTGCCAAGTAATCCTAATTTCGTGGAACTAATGTATACTTTTGCCTGAACTGCTAAAGCTGCACTGTGTAGATTTTCTACATTTTTAATACAAAAATGAGAAATATTGGAGTTTTTAGTTGTACGAGTCATAGTCAGATGTTTTTATTTTTTAGCAAACTAATTTTTCCTACATCCAACACGTTTACCAATTTACCTGTGGTTTCCTCTAAAGGGTCTTTTTAAATATATATATAAATTTATTTTAATCACCTCTTTTTCTCAACTACACAGTGCAGGCTTAAAAAGTTTAGTCCTTGACAGCGCCATATTGAGCTCTGTCAACTCCAGGATGCAAGCTCTGGTAATGCCTTCCGATTAATGTATGTATACTATAAAAGCGATATTTAATATTACTGGATTTGTTTTAAACTTGATAAAATTATCAGTAAATTTATTAACATTACTTTGTTTCAGAAACCAGCTGTGTTGAAACTATATTGTCGTTTTTGTCAAACTATTCAGAACTCTAAGTTTTGATTTGTAATGGTTAAATGTTGGAAAGGAAATTGTTTGTAGTTATTTTCAACACTTAAATTGCATGAAAAAGCCAGTTGGGCTGTCTGCAGTCTTAAAGGGGTCTTTTGGTGGGAAAAATGAGAAAGCACAGTTATGCACAGCTGTTTGTTGGGAAGTTAAGGTTTGGAGAAGTGAAAAACAGAAAAATGCAGAATTGTTTTTTCTTTCTGGGTGATTCAGGAGTGACTTAATGTCTGTGCTGAAACACCCCCATGTAAACCTGTACTCTCCAAATCAATCATTTTTAAAGTTTTGCATCATAAATACCTTTTTAATCTTTTCCGAAAACCTAAAGGGAGACAGCTGAATCACATTTTATTCTCGTTTACTGTGAAATTGGCCGTTTTTTTTCTAACTTTAAAGGGGAAAAAGTTGACACTATTAGTATGTGTGTAATTGTTGTTTTCTTTTCCAAATATGGTTGTAATACACTGCTAGGATTGCATTTTACTTTCAATGTGTGAAGTGTCATTTAGTTGCCATGGTGAGAAAAATAACTGATGTAAATTGACTCTTTGTGAAAGACTATTATATGCAAGTTAAACTTTTTCCGGGTTGCCAACTTGCTGTCACCATGGAGCATCCATCCCACAGATTGGTACAGCCATCCTGCAAGTTGCCATTTGTGTCTTTATGCAGTTTCTCATAATTGCCTTAAGCGAGGAGGTTGAAATAAACACAGTGAATTGATTTCAATGGATGTAAGAATTCTTAAATTTGTGACATTTCCACATGCAGAATTTCAGTTTTAAGTAAATCAGACCAGCTGAAGCAAAGATAAACGACAATTAAAACTAACTTGAAATATTTTGGTAAAATGTTGGACTATGACTGCCTCGCTGTGCTGACATTGATTGGAAAAGTCTGTCACTTTACAGGCAGGATAATAAAGCACACAGTCTGTCCCAAAATCCCCAATAGATGTTCAGTTGTCTGGAGATCTGATTGAAAGCTGCATTACATAACTAAAAACAGCATAATTTCTCAGACTTAATAGGTGATGGTATATTTTTTAAGTGCCAGAGGTTACTGAATATATTGCAATACAAGCAAGAGTAAAGCTTGATAAATTGGCCACCAGCTTACAGTACTAACTTGGCACAGATATACAAGTAATGTTGAGCATCGTAACAAATACCAGTAGTTGCTGTATATATGTGGAAGGTGGAAAGTGTGACTTTTGTTCCAAAGAAGTCAGCCAATCCTTTATTTTTGGAATTTAGCACCCTGCAAGAACCTTGAAAGTTTCTTAAACCAATATTCCACCATCAAAGCTGTGGTAGTTCTGTGCTGCCTGCACCAATCTTGGCAGTCCATGGAGCACTAATGTACTGCTTGGATGTACAACCAAGCAATGACTGATGTAAACAATTAACTGACAAACCACACAATCATTTTAATGTCAGAGTTTATTTTAGCATCATGACAAACAGAGCAGACGCTGACTTTACCACTAAAATCAAAACGAACATTAGTGGGATGAATCAAGTCAGTACAATCTTGATGAAATGACATTTACTTTGAAAGTGTTGCAAATTGATGATGAAAAACTGCTCTTCAAAAGTGTAATTTGGCACCTACACATTTACAAATATCCCGAACCTGCTGCATCGTGTACTTGGTAACGACAAGAACTAAGAAAACGAAAAATGACTAGTTGTGTCCACATCCACCTTCTTACTGTAAAAGCAAACAAGACAAGTCACAGCAGTGAAAGAACAAGACATTTACATTGGGAACATTTACGTAGCCAATCTAGCTGCTAGTGGGAATAAAGCTGCTGATAGGTTGGCACTGATTTACATTTAGAGGCTTCATGACATGTTAAGAAACAGCTTTATGAAATAAGCTGACAATAAAATGGAATGATGTCTTAAACCAGTCAGATATGTTTATTTTGTTGCCTACGCTCCTTTTATCTTGTTCACTCCAGCAGTTACGATCATATTAGCCACTTTAAAGCACCTTTTATCTAAATCCTCTGAGATGATTGGCACAATATACAAACAAATTACAATGAATGAAGCCCAAAAGAATGCTCCCAACAACATATCACTTGTCCAGAAAAACAAAGAAGAAGAAAATCAGATGCAAAATTTTGTAAACACTTTCCTTTTGAACTAAAAAGTCCCCTAAGCATTATGTAAACATGATAAATGTTGGTCCATTTAAACTTTGTTCCATACAGCTTAGATTATATTTGATCTATTTGATTACAATAAGCTATGATGATAAAGATATTAGTAAATGTTCAGAATGCTTAATTTCATGTACAGAATATAAAAAGTGACATTTTCATAATCTTTATGCTTATTTTGTGCAAAATGCTTTAGTAAACTATAATTTGGCATTAATGAGAAACCTTAAGACTTGTTTAAAAACAAACAAAAAAACAGATGGATTTACAGAGCCCCCTGGAAAAAAAAAAAAAAAAAAAAAGTCTACTCACAAATTTGAAGGTCACGCTTGAGCTTCCACTCAAACATTCATTTCTATCTGTAATACTGTGCAAAATGATGGGTTCAGCAAGTGCAAGCAGCTCAACCAAATCAAACTTCCATCAAGTTCTGCAAGATTCTAGTTAATGCCGGATGATTCAACAGTTTAGTTTCAACCCATGAATGGGACGATAACCCATATGAGGCAAAAGAAAAAGTCAAAGTTAAGGCATCAGACTACTTCTGAAGGCAGTATGAGTGACACCTCCTCTAACCTCGGCTGAAGTAATTTGCTAACTTGGCACACATGTAGCACGATTCACACAGTACCACTGACATTATAAAAAAAAAATGTTTTGGTATTCAGCCAAGCCAAACATCCACACAACTAAGCATTTGTCACGAATTATTTACAGATGTGAAATAAATTTGCTGGAAATCGCTGGATCATTCTGAGCATTTTGCCCAGATCTGTTATTTCATCACTAGTGGCAGGTCTGACTAAACATTTGGCTCTCTGGTTGGAGACGAACATGCAGCCACTCATGGAAGAATCCAGGCTTTCTTCATGTGCTTCAACAAAACGGACAAAGTTTTTACATGGAGATTGTGACTAAAATACAAACTGTAATGAGCCTTCAAAGTCAAAAAGACAAAGAGAGAAGACAAAAAAGGGATGCAGTCAGTCCAAGATTAAATGGGAGCTTAAGGCAGCAATTTGTCCAGGGAGAAGCTACAATCTTGCAGAAGTGGACACCTGTAAGGACCGCTCGACTCAGCTCGGCTCAGCTCAGCTCGTTAACTTAGTCATCTTATTCGTCAACAGTGGAATGAAAATGGGAATAAGGTAATTTGTAGGTTACAGGTCATCATCTCCGATTCCCTCAAAAGCATAGTTGCCGTGGAAATCATTGCCGCTGATGTCATTAGCCGAGTTGGAGGCGCTGATCCCTCTGAGAGACACCGAGTTCAGCTTGGTCTAAATGAAATAATCAATAGTGTAATTAACACTAGACTGACACAGATTCATCAGAAAATGTTCTGAGAATAGACAGTCTCACTCCACTGCTCAGCTCTACATTAAAACAAGAACGACAACGAAAGAAAAAAAAAAAAAAAAAGTACTTACTGAGAGTTTGACGATTTGTTCACGGTTTGGATCAGGAGAGTCCTACAACAACAACAACAAAAAAACAGTGAAAATGACACTGCAGCTGAGATCTGCACCACATCTCCAGTCAGAAACATCTGGCCTGCTATACCACTGCTCACCAGTAGAGGGGGTGATTTCACAGCTTGCTGACTGTCAGCCCGGTGAATGGAACCATTGTGTCGCTTCCTCAGCAACTGAAACAGAGGACAGCAGAACAAGCAAAACAACTAATCTTATTAAGAGGAGAAACTTGTAAATTTGTAGATTGTTTTTGCTTTACATTTAAAGGTTAAATCACTAACATCTTGATAACCATTATAAATTAAATGGGTGTGATAAACATTTAATACAAAAAAATGCTTCCAGTTGCTATAATGTTGCAACAAACTGTCAGATTAAACAAAAGTAAGGATGTTTCCTCCAAAATTAAGGTACGAAATATGAATGATGTGATTATTTTTTCCAACACAAACCTTCTTTATGCTGCCACCTGACTTCTTTACCATCAATTCATCCACCATGGACTGAAGGCAGATGCTCATCATGATGGCCTGAAAGACGAAGAAAGTTTGAGACATCTGACACGTGAATGCTTTTTAGTAGAGCTTTACCTATTGCTGTTCCGATGCATGTAAAAAAATAAGTTACAATGATAAATGCAAATATTTTAACACATTGCTCCACGTAACATGCTCATTGCTGCCATCTTATTTTCAGCTTAGGAGCTAATTATTTATGAGGAAATCCAAAGGGGAAATTGGCTTGTATAGACCACTTTACAAATTTGGGTGCCTTTCTCAACTCACAGAAGGCACATAAATCTTTCAATTCATGTAAAAGCAAACAATTCGATGCTTCACTCAGTGAACACCAATATGTCTACCCTCCCTACTCAACTCGTCAGTGGCCCTTACCTGCTGGCTGGTGATGGTGACCCACTGGAGGCGGTCTTTGCTCATCAGGTACTCAAAGGCAAGCTCTAGCTTGACCTCACACTTGGCCGAGCTGCAGGGATTAGTTGTACCGTTGGATATGGGGACTTGCTGAAGTGTTGGACAGAAAAATAAAAGTGAGCTTGGCAGTCATCAAGGTCACTTTCATCAGCATCTTCAAAACACTGCAACATCCGCTGCAGTAACTGTTAGATTTGAACATGCACTAGAGTTCATGTTCACTCATCATGGACATCAGTCATTGCAATATTGGCCTTTCGAGTTATTACTGTAAAGCAAACATCTCATTTAATGTTGCTATTCTGAACTCCACGCAAAGCTAAAAATGATAGACTAAAAATATACTCAAAATTTTAAAAGAAAGAAAAAAATTTTCATGCTTGTCAAGGTCCCTTTAATTTCTTTGTGCCGACATGCCAATATTTGTAATGACATAAAACAAATGTGTTTGGTGACGCTTGCTTGGGGGGGGTTACTTCCTCTCCATGTATCTGAGCTTGTTTCTTTCTAGGTGTCCAACAGAATGATGCATGGTAATAAGTAAATGAATATTTATCATGGCTATGACTAAGCTTGGTTGTCTGTCTCTTTGTGTACCCCCCACTAAACCCAGAGATTACCAGAGACCACAGGAATCTGGAAAAATTTCCAGCCCTGGGCAGCATGAAGCCGTTAGAAGTTTGCAGCTGGTTTCACATATAAACAAGAAAACAAAGAAGGAACTTTGTGTTGTGGTCACATAAAAAATAAATCAGAGTTTGGTCATAATTCGCCAGTAACCAGAGGCAAATACGAAGTGTAGTGATGATCTGGGGTCATTCTGCTGCTGCTGAAACTGGTAAAAATGGATCATAAATTCTTCAGTTTCAGTCAGCTATTATAGACCAGGACGATTTTCACCCAGAAGGATTCAACCAAATATTAAATGCAGTATAAAAACCATTCTGCAATTAATTTAATCAATTAAAAACTAAACCTCACCAAGATTTTGAACTAGTGCAAAAAGACTAGTTTAAAGAAATAAAAACATTAATATCATCAATAAAAATAACTGAGTGCATGAACACTTCTGAATGGAGCAGTCACACTGTTTATTCTGTTTTGTAAATGGTTTTGCTCCTTCAGCTGTCAAGCTAAATTTGTCTTCTTGTGTGAGCAAACCAAAAATAGAAATTTCCAAATCTTCTGACCAGGATCCAACTTACATTCTTAGGCAGAGGATAAGCTTTCTTTTCTTCTACATGACTGGAGGTCAACATATGCAGCTAAACCACTTTTCCTGTCCTACGTTTCCGCTCTTCACGCTGCAGTTCTTGAGCTGCTGCTTCAAAAATGACAGGCAGCCGAATCTTAAGTCGACACACACTAACAGATTTAAGTGGGTAAAGAAAGAAATACAAAAGTAGAGAATTTCAAATGCTTTCAAAAATGTGTAAAGCTCCGAGACACACTCTGCTCCCTGGAAACGAGCCTTCTTTCCTCCCTTTTGGAGGCTGTGCTCCTCACCAAGACCATTTCCTCTGAGCCGGAAACTAGCTGTACCTCACATGCTAACCACATACAAAGACAACATACTGAAGAAATACACACAAAAACAAAGGTCTGACACACACGCGTATTGTTTATACAAGTTCTTCCGGATGTAATCTGAGATTCAGCTATGAGGGGGTTTTCAGCTCTGAACTAAATGAGTTGCTTTGAATATTTTGTTGGACAGGAAAGGGCTCATTAAAATGACTTTGACCTCTGAGAGTGAGCTAAGGAATTAATCACCCTGCTGGGCAGCGTTGGAGCTCACTCTGTAATCAGACAGGCCAAGACTCATTTTAATTTTATGTGTTGCCATGTGTCCGGATCTCTGTGCAAATTAACTTTTGGATAATTATGAAAGCTTCTGTGATACACACAATTACTGAGCTACTCAGACATTTAAAAAGTAAACAGTTTGACCACCCTCCTTTTAAATAAAATTTTATATTCTCATTTTGACTGTGACCAAATCTTTTGCTTATAATATTTCTAAGAAATTAATGATTAAACAAAATAAATCTTAAATGATGGCTCAGATATAAAAATGGCAAATGAAAAGAGCCACATGTGAGATGCTTTTTTTTTTTTTTTTTTTTTTTTTTTTAATACTGTGTCCAAACTGCAGGGGGTAGAAAGTAATAAGATACTTGGCTTGTTATTGCTTGGTGTGCTGTCATTTCAGTTGCTCAAGAGATTAGAGTAAAAATGCTCAGAGAAATATCAAAGTTAGTTGGTTTTCTAAAATGAACCTGAATAGGAAAAAGAAAATGATCCAATAGACAAGTTATTTGAATGAGTGGAAAATTACTTCCATACCGAGTCAAAAAGAGACTGCACAGAAAGTTAATAATGCTCTCCAGGATGCAGGTGTACATGTTTCTTGTCAACAATCAAGAAAATATTTCATGGCTAGAATCTCAGAGGAATTATTTTAGGATAAGAAACATTGGGCCTCAAATCAAAGAGGCGAGGTTGCAGTTAGCAAAAAACTCATGTCAGGAAACTTTAACTGGGACAAAGATCAATGCAGTAATGAAACGAAAAAAAAAAGATCAAAATAACTGGTTCATGACCCAAAGCACTACCTCAGCATGGTGGTTATTATACTGAAAAATCTGCAACTTCTAATGAAACTGGTTATTTCATAACTGAAGGAAATATGAAGGCAGAGATATACAGACACAATCTGAGTGTTTTGATTCAGCATCAATATCAACCGGACCACATTCCATCTAACAGAACAGTCTAAACTCTAAATAAACATTCTGGGACTGAAAAACGTGCTCATCTGGTCTTACTTCAGTTCCTGCATTCCTCTTGCTGAGGACCAGACTAAAAGCAGAAACCAAAAAGCAAAAGATGACAAAGGCTTCAATAAAAAGTCTACAGACCTCCACCTCGGGCAGATACTGTCAGCAAAGGTTGCTAAATATTGAGGTAATACTGTTTGACATCTTGTGTATCTGAATACTTGATGCCAAACTTTGTGTGCTACATCTCCACAGGATGTAACCTCTGTCAAATTAAGCGGTTTACAGCAGGCACAGAAGCCAGCCCAGGACTGCCCTGGACTATATACAAAAGGTAGTGTAGGAACTTGTTAATGGAAACCAGTGGATTTTCTCTTTGCCAACAGACATCACAAGTTTAAATAAAGAAAGTTGTTTTATGTTTAGTCCATCGATATGGCATTACCCTCCTGTGGGCTGTGTTTGTGTAACTGGATTGCTATAGATAGAGGCTGTAGAGGTCAGTACTTTTGGCAAGAAAGCAAGTACAAAAAAAAAAAAAAAAAGTTTGGCAAAACATGAGACATTGTGTTTGTGTTCCAGTGGTGAGAGGAGGTTGTACACGGGCCATCACTGTAGCTGGCTCAGAATCCCTGGGAACATGATTATTACAGAAATACAAGTTAAATTCGTTCATCCTCATATATGCAGACACACTTCCACTTACAGACGACGTGACCCGCCAGCACCTCATGCGGGTGACCTTGAAGCTTCCCTCCTTCATCTGTTCATTGGGCAGCTTGACATGAAAATTGAGTTCATTGTTGCCGGCGCTGACAATGACTTGGCAGCCCTTCTCAGGGAAGTCAGTGATGCACGGGTCAAACTTGATATATCCATAATATTTGAGGGTCTGACCTAAATGGATGAACTGGTAAAAAGAAATCAAAATGATATTTTTAGATGCATAACTTGGCTAAAAACTCAAAATAAGCTTTAAATCTCTCTTGTGTTGATGTAATTAAAAATACATATCACGGGAAAACTGGGCTACTTGCATAACAGAATGCACCAGAGGCCGTATTCTCTGTAAGCTACAGATTTATCCTTGGACCAAGAAATCCGTGTCACCAGTGGATTCAATTAACACAGTGATGGCAGAATCATGCAAAAGAGATGCCCTTGCTTACTTCTTTCTTGGAGCCTTTCTCTTGCAGTGATTTAAGCTGCCTGTGCTGGTCTTTGTTGACGAGTATCCAGCCTCGCTCAATGTCAGACACTGTCTGGTGAAGCAAAAAGAGGAAGTGAAGTTCATCTTTCTGCACAGATGAACAAAATAAATAAGGCTGTGCCTCCTCTGGTGGAAGAAATCCCCCCATAAGGACTTCAAGTTAACAGTCAAATCAGTTAATCACACAGAAAGATGTGCAAACGCTTGAAAACATTTTGCCACAGAGGCAACACTCAGCAGCTCCAGATTTTAATCAAATTTGCAGCCCCAAAAATGCTTAATACAACATATTATGGATGCTGCAGAAAAAGCAATCTGCTACAAACAGGATCAAAGAGGACAGAGAGGTAAGGGATTCAAGGTGTTGCAAAGTCAAAACAAGCTGATGTGGCTATTGGATACTGGAGAAGAACAGGAACAAAAGCATTACGCAGCCAAATGAAGAATTTGTGATTCAGTGTCCTTTGAGTCTGAGACAATGCAAGTTCACATGAGGGGGAAAAAAATGTGACATGTAATCAAATTTGATCAAGTTTTCTGTTTCAAGAGGAATTTAATTTCAAAGTTATTTTTTGTCTGACTCATGAAATTTCTTACCTGGGCATATAACACATTTAGGCCAACTCTGTTCTCCATCACATCACTGTCATATGCCATGTCCCAGTAGCTAAAGAAAGAAAAATCACAAAACACATTTAGACTTCAACATATATTTGAATTAAAACAACTCGCATCGTTTTATAATGATTACCGTCTCTCATTTATCATTTTTACTTTATAGAGTAATACAATTAGATATGGCTGAGCGAGACTGGGTCATGATATAAAATTTGCAGACTGAACTTTTGCTCCAAGGGCTCGGCATGTAGTCTGGGTTCCATACAATGTCATCACAGAGGTGTGTGCACAGTGGGATGGGGAGGCCGAAAACACTGATTAACCCGTTTTATTTGGCTGAGCCAAGCTCCAAAACATAGAAGACAGTGCCGTCAACTTTACCAATAACCTCAAAAGAACAATGGAAATCATTTAATATTCCAAGAGGATTGCAGTCTTTTGCCAAAGGAAGATGACTGCGGCTCCAAGCTAGACTGAGGTTTCATGAGTCTAAAAGACAGGGAAATCTACAGTGTTCTTACTGCAGTTCACAAGACAAGTCTCTTAAAATGGCAGATTTATACATCAAGGAAAATCTGTGCGCAGACTAAAAACAATTGATGACATTTTCTGCGCCCAAGAAACCCAGACTGTGTTCCTAAAAAGAAATGCATGTGCTCCTCTCTGACCATTCACAGAGAAAATTCCACTCTTGGACCATAAATAAAAATGGCACAAATCTGACTACAAAATAAGAAAGTTAGGAAACAATAGGAAACAAAATCCCTTTGCGTGTGCAATTCAGACATTTCAACTCCAAATGTATGAACTCGCAGCCCTTGGAAGTGAAACATCTTTATGTAACTCACACCACTTTCGAGCAGAGGGCTATACTGCCCAAGTAAACAGAGCAGCCAATATTTTATTCACTTTTGGGATTCAGCAAAATCCTTGTTGCATTCATCTTTTCCAACACTTTTAGTGCAGGCATAAAATTTAACATGATGTGATTAGTGGACGGAGAAGTTGTTCAAATATACGTGAAGCATTCTGGCCACATTGTCATGCAGGACGGGCAACAAGGGCGAAGTGAAAAGACATTGGAAGGGAGAGAAGGAAGAAGGGAGGAACCACATGAGTACAGGAATCTAAAATGCATTTCTGTAAGTGCTCCTATTTTGCCACATTAGACTGAACTCTGAGTTATATAAACTTTGTTATTAATTTGCCAAAACTTAAAGCAAATCTGTGGCATCAACCGTCAGTGCTTTAACTTTTCATATTCCCATAAATGCTTTGAGTACCCAGATAAATTCCTTCCAATTTTAGCATTCACTTCAACCCAACAGAGCTGCTTGATTCATTTTGATCTCATCCTTCCTTGTAATCTCATACACTGGGGGTCTGTTTTTCCTCCTCCTCAACTTGTTAGTTCTACAATCCTTCTTCCCTCGCTCCCCTACACTCCACAGTGAATCTAGGTCAGCAAGACTGAGACTTTCCTTCAGGGAGAAAGAAAGTAAACATCCTGTGTACCTCTAGAGTCAGCGGGAGGCAGGGTGACGAAAGAACAGACACATAAGGAAGTAGGAAAAAATGTTTTGTTGACAAAAGGAGTAGTCAGACTGGGGGCTAAATGGGGAATATTCATCAGTACTGGGGAAATCAGTATCACTTGTGAGACAAAATTTGTTCCCATCCAAGAAAAGTGCTTTGTGTTTTTGTACTTTTGAAACAAACAGAACTTGATGACGTTCAGTTCCAGCCACTGATATGATAAAATATACCACAGCCAGACTGCAACAGCTGAGGAGGCTCTAATTTGTTTAAAATGGAGTGGCAGAGCGATGTGGGGGGTCTGCAATATGTTGCATGTCTGGGCCATTTTATCACTTGAGTTTAAAATGTTTAAATGTTAAATGAGTTTAAATGTGTCATGCCGGCTCGGTTCACATTCTTGTTTGTTTAGATTAATGCCAAATTAAAAGATGTCAGGCTGTCAGACTAAAGGTTGGTCAAGCATCTGGCTGCTGTAGCTCCTGTCAATATTGTTATAGCAATGGTTATCTGAGGAAATTTGGCTCGATAGAGGATTGTTTAAAAAGTAATAATATTTTTTGGTCTAGTCATTGGATAAAGTAATACTAGGGCCATAATATCCATTATCTATAACTTATTACCATCCCAATATATTCTGCTGTATTAAATGCAATGCGATATGATATCCAATGTCTCGTTGCAATTCACAGTAAAAATATTAAACCTTACTCTATGGCCGCTGACATCTTCAGTCCTCCGCACAGCTGCATCCCAAATTACTTTCCTCCTTTTGCTTTAAATTTTGCATCAACAGCAGCCACTGATTCATGACAGACTAACAAATTTCAGATTTGTTGTCAGATCGCTCAGGTCGACAAACCAGTTGCTCCTGACGGTTCCTAGAACCAGACTTAAGGGCAGAGGTGACAGAGCTTTTTCTGTTGCTGCACCAGTTCTTTGGAACAGTCTGCCTTTTAATATTAGAAGTGCCCAGAGTATTGTTCATTTTAAATCCTTACTAAAAGCACATCTATTTTCATTGGCCTTCCCCCCAGCCTGAGCATCTCTTTTTGGCTTTTATGTGTTTTATGTTATTTTATGGTTTATCTTCTTCTGTGGTTTTATGTGTATTCCATTCATGTGCTGTCTTATCTATTCTGTGCTCTTAATTTATTGTTGATTTTGATTTGATCATTTCTATGTTCAGCACTTTGGTCAACTGAGGTTGTTTTTAAATGTGCTTTATAAATAAATTTGACTTGACTTTGACTTGACTTGAAATTTCAGGTTGCAACGTTTGAAACAAATAATGGGTCCATAAACCAAACATAACACATGCAACAGTATATACTTTGTAAGGGTAGTTGCAGTACATACTGAATGAGAAAGCATGCATTTTGTGACACTGGGTTGATTCAGGTCACCATCTAATCTCCAAAGTTTCTGGGAATCCAGCCCAACATACTTACTGCCTGACATTGATAAACAATGTCCTTTGCAAAAACAGGTTCTCTTTACAAACTATCTCCCTCTTCACCACAGATAATGAAACTTAAAAACGGTTTTAACTGAATTAAAGGGGAAAAACAGACATGTCTTATTCTTCTATGGGACTAATAAACAATGTGGTGGAGAGAACTCCAGAAAGAGCATGATTAAACTCAAAGCTATCAAGTCAGCAGGTGGAGGGAGGGTACCTTTTCCGTAAGACTATGTGAAACTCGGAGCTCCGTAAGCTGGTAATGGAAACGTAAGGCAGCTCAAATTCCTGAAGCTTCCGCACAACTGAGAAGGACACAAAGAAAAATGGAAAACGGAGAGTGAGGAACAGGTGCAGCTTAAGTATTAAGGACAAGGATGAAGCAAGGAACAACAAACATTCAGAGATGGGAATGATAGTCTCCAGCAGGGTAAAGTTAAGTATTTGAATATCTAAAAAAAAAAAAAAAAAGAAAAGAAAATGAAATGATAATGTCCTGAGAATGTGTAACTTTAATCTGCAGAGGTTTTATTGCAGTCCTATCCCTAATGAGCAGGAAGCAGATCTGAGGTACATGATCCTGCTACAAATCAGATGACATAACAGTAACTAAAAGTTTAACTTTTAGGTTTCAAAACTGTTACTACAAAAACAAATCCTGGTCACTTTAATGTTTAAAACTGCCAAATCAGCAACTAAAACAAACTGAATTCTTAAGATGTTTTGGATCATTTTCAGTCAAAAAGTAGAAAATAAATGGATCAGCACAACTACTTCTAACCAAGTATCAGCATATATTGATCTGCACACAGACCTTTAGGATTACTGCTGGTTGTCAGAGAGAAACTGAATTTTTCAGCTTCATCAGTTCTGTGTGCTTCCTAGTTTAATCTCATTTAGCTTTTCTTCCCTTCTATACAAATTCAGGTTCCCCACAATTTACTTGGTATCATTTTAAGCTTGGAGTGGATGTAGTTCGCTCGTTACTGGGTATCTGCAATCATATTCATTTCCACAGTCACAAATAAACAAGCACCTTGAGATATGCCCGTCTGTTAATGAGGTGCAATGAGATGCACAGGCTAAAAAGACACCTGTTCACAATAAACTGGTTTACTTCTAGCACACATCTCAGAGCTGGAACAACTTCATTATATGCCAAATCTGGTTGAAGTTACCCCTCATCTGTATATAAGTATATCAATATATGTAGAAAAACCTCACTTAACAATACTGAACTAGGTTATCAAGTTGCAGCCAACACAAATGTCAGGTATCAAAGTTTAAACCACAACCAGCTCAACAGTTAATAAATGATTAATGCATTTTAGCAAGTTACAATTAAACTTGATACAACCCAATGCAGTCACTCATTTTTAAATATTAACACTTCATGGTGAAGAATTCTAATTAGACTATAAAAAGCTTCATTATTCTCTTTTATTTCCATTCTAACAAAGAGAAAGAGAAGTTTTAGTGTTTAGTGTTCAACAATATTTTGTTTAATTTTTTCCTCTTCTTAAAGAAATTTGTCTTTCAAGATTTTTTTTATTCTACATGTATTTTAAACCATAAAAATTGCACAACTATTTTTCCTCCCCATCAACTCGCCAAGCATTCCTCACATTCAAATTTGAAACTTGCTGTTAGACAGTAAAAAAAATAAAAAATAAAAAAAATAAAAAAAAAAAAAAAAGACAGTTAACACCTGAAACTAAAACCATAATGAGAATAATCAGTGGTAATAAATTCAGGATTAAATAGACCTTTCCATAAATAATGCATGAACATTTTCCTGCAAACCAATTCAAACCTTTAGCTACAAGTCTGAACTTTTCACTCAGCTATCTGAATTTACAACTATTTAATTATATATTTAGTTCCAACAGCAATAAACAAAATAAAAAAATTAAAAAAAAAATACTACATGAGTCCAACTAACCTACATTCCCTACAACCCTGTGATGTAGAACTTACATGTTAAACTTCCATCCACTCCTTCACGGACCAAGAAGAGACTAAAATATCCAATGAGATCATCTGGGAGGTCGAGCTTTGTTGCAACAGCCTGCAGAATGATATACAAGTAAGGGTTAATTCTGATTGTTAATTTTTACTAATAAATCCTTCATCTGGGATTTTTCAGTACAGTTTGCTAAATTAAGCTAAAGATATAAAGATGTAATAGCAAAGTAAATGTTGCAGAAGATTTAAAAAATTCAGTGCATGTTACACGGCCATCTGACCAACATTCATGCAAATTCAAAATGATGGAGTATGAAAGGAAGTTTGACATCATTTATATTGAAGCCTTCACGCCTAAAAAGATGAATGTGTTTGATTTTTCTACCCTAGCAACCTTTATGATTAAATATATTAGATGCATTTAGCATAAAAACATTATGAGCACTAAGTCAATTATCCTAGTTAACAAATGACAACATAGCTATAACCAGGGATGCACACATCCAGTCCTCAAGAGCAAGTATCCTTTAACCTTTACAGTATACCTTCTCCAACACACCTGTATCAAATGAATGGCTCGTCACCAGGCCTGTTCAGAGCTGAATGGCATACATGAGATAATTCAGCCATTTGATTCAGGTGTGCTCTAAAAGTTACAGGATAGTAGCTCCTAAAGACTGGATGTGTGCACTGCTGGCTATAACAATATATTGTGTTTCATGACGATGAAGTGTTGCACAGGAAAATAGTCAAATCAGTTTCTGTTATGTCTACACAATTATTTTATCTTTAGTCATCTTTATAATTTATGTAGTTTCACCGCAACAGACCAAAATGCTGCAAACATGTTGAGGCAATGTTATATCACATGAGTGAAAATAATGCAGTAAACACACCAAGAACATTTGCCACAGAGACATAATTCTGTTGTGAGACCTGCTGAAGTCAGCAGAGGTTAACTGTGGTTAAACTTTCATTAAAGCAACCAGGGAGCCAAGTCAACAAGAGAATGTGATTAAACACCAGTTTTCTGCTGTGGTATTATAGGGTGTGTGCTATAAATTATGATCTGATGCCACTTGGCGAAAAGTTAAATATTTGAAAGCTTTTGAAGTACTTTATGTATTTATTGTGTTTATGTCGTGGATGCTTAGGCATTACTTTGGTCTTGTGCTTTGGATTGTTTTCCTTTCATGTCATGTTGTTTTGTCTGTTCATTCTCATTTTGGTTCATAATTTTGGTTCAGATAGATCAAAGTAGCAGAGACTTCACAAAGTCCTATAAGTTTTGATTTGGCTGGAAAGTTTCTAAGTGAGTAAACATGACTTAATCTGATTCAGTGTGTAAAATTTAGAGCTCACAGGAGTCTGCAATACTGTTTGCCTGAGGTAAGTCCTAAGCATCTGTCAGCTCTGTTATGAAGAGCAAAGCTCAGCTTCCTCCCGTTAAACAGTCACAAATACTGCTGAGATTTATAACTACCAGGAAGAAATAAGATCCATCTTTATAATCTTTTTTTGTGTGTGTGTATTTATCCATCAAGATTAAGTAACTTAATTTTCATGTGGAAAAAAAAACAACATTGCTTTTTAATTCTTTCAAGTTCTTAAAATTTGATCACAAATACTTGACAAATATGTGCAACAAAAGATTGAATGAGAACATATTTTCAGTAACAAGAGGACACTCAGGCACTCACGTCAAGAACATCCTCTGTCTGATCTGAGGTCAAAATGTCGACTGTAACCTTCTGACCGTTGGAGAGAGAGATGTCAAGAGCAGCTTCTTCTGTGGGAATTTGTTGGGTCTCCTGTGGGAACAACACAAGAAAGTAAGTTCAAACTCAGCTTCATGGACAAGCCCTGTGTTTCAAACCACCCTGAGTGAGAAAGAACTTAAAAGGGCTGAGGTGGATTTCTAGAGATTTACAAAGAATGCAAAATTTTAAAAAAAGGAAGAAGAAATAAAGGATACAAGCAACCTTCCCACTGATGACACATTTCACAGTGCAGTTTATAATACCATCAGACATAAGCTAATAAAAACATAGTGCTGCACTTTGGTCAGAGGGGACAGTGAAGACTGATTTAAAGCAAAAAGCAAAACAAATTAAAGTGATAAGACAAAAGCTAAAAACAAGCGCATACACACACACACAAAAAACAAACTCCAAACCACAAAACCTGCAGACAGCAATGAGAAAACCAGCAAATATTCACATTTTAAAAGCGGGTTTTACATTTCCTCTGGTCACAAAACCAGATTTTCAACTAACAGCAACCACAAACTCCCCACACCCATTTATTTATCTGCCCTCAGCTTAAAATATAAATAAATTGTTTCCTTCCTTTCTTTCAGACTGATACTTTATTCTTTAACTTAAACAGATACTTGCAAGTAAAAATGAACTTATTCAACAAGACTTGGAGCAGTTAATTCCAAACCTGATCATAAGAGCTAAAAGGTGGATAACTCCTGCTTCTCCTGTCCCCAGGCAGCCTCTCATCACCTCCTCAAAGTCATGTCATCCTCCTTGTTCTCTCAGAGGGTGTTCTCCAAGAACAGCCTCTCCACTGAAAGTGCAGATGAAACGCCTACAGTGGGTGGTAAGTCATCTTCTATTCCACACCTGCGGTCCTCACAGTGTGTTTGGGGATGTGCACAAACACTGACTCTGATGTGCTAATGTGAGAGGAGAGGAGACAGTATGGGTGCAAGGTGGCTGCTGACAGATGAATCTGTCCATGAAGGTGATTTACAGCCCTCCTGGCAAAACAAGCTCCATGCTGAGGGACTGACCAATCAACACTGTAACCCAATAAGTCACTGACACAGCATCCATTTGAGATGAGTTGGTTCTTTCAGCCTCTTCACCCTCAGCTCAGAATATATCTGCATTTTTTTGATGCTGCAGAAAAAGTTTCTTTGGCAGATCCTGTGGGGATGAATCATCAGAAGGCTCACCCTTTCCCTTTTCTATGACATAATGCCTTTGAAGGATCCAGCTCCCACACACAACTCAACATGTTTGCTGACACGTCTGCTTTCCCTTCACTCATATTTGAAGTTATATATTGTTTGTTGCAGCATGAGGGCCAAACTTAATCTAACACATCCAATCGGCAGCTTATGAACTGAGAAAACACACAGAGTGCTGATACAAACTGATGAACAATAAGCTTCCTCACTCCACCTCAGTGCAAAAATAATTACTTGTCAAGCAGGAACAAATGCCTCAGCACTTTTTTTTTTTTAAAGAAGTGATCCACGCCTCCTCACTGGCCTGTTAGTCATGTTGCTGCAACAGAACATAGAGCGCTGAAAAGCAGAAGAAAACCACCACCAACCTGCTGTGCTTTCCTTAAAAAGCTGTTGAACATCTCACTGGTTCCGAGCATGGGATGCTGACGGACTGTAAGAATAATACATGAAAGAACAATGAAAGAAAGCAAATGAGCTGCACTGGATAACTCTAATCAGCTAAGTTTTTCTGAGGATGTTATAGTGCCATAGTTTCTTTAGAAGGAGCAACTTCCCTTTTTTTGTTTTCTATTTTTTAATCATGCAGTTTGATTTAGTGCTTGTGAAATGGGCTCGACCTTTCAGATCTAGTTAAAGTTTAACCAAGTTAAGTTTCAACTACCAGTTTCATCACTATGCTGCTCCCAGGATTAGTAAATAAAAGATGAATATCTCTGTTTTGTTTGTGCTTCTTGTATTCTACTAAAGCAGCCTTAACTCCTAAAGCGATGCATTTAATCATTTATTGATTGAACAACTTTTATGACCACAATAAAACTAAGTGTGTGTACATGTCAGGCTGTACACTGCTGTCCTGTTACAAATGAGTCAGTTTAACAGAACATGAAAGTCCTAAAACCATCTGTAGCAGATCGTGTTTGTGGCAGCTGATTTTCCATAACCATGCATAAAGTCATGATGTAACCAAGTGAACTTGTGGCCAAGAACACCCTGTGTGCGTATGCTCTCAGACTATGAGCAAATACACTCTTGAACAACGCTTCCTTGTTCTGCTATGACTGCCGGTGCTTGAGAGGATTGAAACAACCGCTCTGCTTTCCTGCCAATTCCCCTTCATCTGTGTATGCAGCGAGTTCCCCCTTAACCTGTCTACAGAATTTGGATAATGTGCTTAAAACCACCCAAACTGCAGTACTCTACAGTCACTTCTAATCTTAAAGCAGAGCAAAGCAAACACATGGATAAATTCATGATTAAAAATGAATTATTTTAAAACTTTTGAAAGCCTTGTCAGGTCTAAAATCACAAATCTGGTCCAGCTTTCCCATCAGGTAGCGTATCTATCAAATCAGTGTCCCTGATCATTTTATAAACAGACTATCCCTTTATTCATCCAAAAAAATTGGAATTACAAATTTTAAAATGTCCTGCAATTTTTTTTCCCCTTCCCAACCTCCATGCTTAAGAGGTGAAAAGTAGATTTTACACAATCACATCAACAGCATTTGTAAGGCTGACTAACTCACCAGCCTGCATGTATTTCTCGAGTTGTTCTCGCCTCTGTTCAACCTCAGCAGGGGTCAGTGTGAAGATCTTCTTTGGGGGGAAGGCAGGCACCACGTTGCTGCCATATTCTTTCTTGATCTGTTGGTGCAAACCACATTTTGTGAAGCACAGACAGAGGGACACCCTGAAAACTACCAAAACCTAAACCCCCTCTAAATTTCCGGCTATGAATTCATATCTGTAATTAAGTCTATGCTCCACATGTCTGGAAAAAACTCCCAGAAAGTCTCAGATCAGCTGAAAAAATTAGTTTAATTAAAACCAGGGGGGAGGCCCCCCCTGTTCTCAATTTCATTTAAATAATTTTATTAAAAAAAAAAAATCCCCACGTTTTTTTATTTTCTCTTTTTAATCTTAAATGTTTTTAATTTTTAATAATTCTTTTAATTTTTTTTTTTTTTTTTTTTTCTCTCTCTTTTTTTTAAAATTTTTTATGAAAAGCATTTTAATTTTTATAAAAAATGAAATATACAAAAAAAACCCCCCTAAGTCATAACACACACCTGAATCCACATATGGCTTCACATGACTTCAGAACAGTGTCAGTGTCTTCAATTAAATAGTTATGGATTCATTTTTTTCTAAGAAGTACATTCAGGCTGTTAGAGATGAATCACAGATTTATTTTAAGCCCCGTTTCAACGGCTAGCTGGTGGAGTTTCCGTGCATACCACACACACACACACACACATCTGGAACCCTGAATGTCTAGTCAGTCCAAGTTTACTTTGTCTTCCAGCTTCTTGACTCATTTCTTTCCATTTTCTGTCATCAGAGAACTGTTGCTTTGAACTGTGGAAGTCTTAAACTAAAACCTCACAAATCCAGAATTGCACATAAAATGCGGTTTAATTTTAAGCTCCATGCTGCTTCAGGCAAAAGTACATTGCACTCATCATTAGGATTTCACTGGCACATGTTTTTTCACACTATAAAAACACCTAGATCCTGTACGTATGGCATAATGAAGGTAGACCACAGAGAGTGCTGGGGGAAGAGAGGTAATTTTCACCTCAGTGTACTGCCCTTTGGTATTTTCAGTTTGACAGAGGCAGCACTTGTTACACATATAAATCAGCTCTCATGGTGAGCGCAGGTTACAGAATAAAACTCCCCCAAATCTGACATAAACGTGAGCTCATGCAGCTTCTTTTGCCAGCAGAGCTTGTCCAGTTTTTTTCCCTGCTGGCTTTAAAGCTGCGGCGAGGTTTTGCTGCAAATATTTACTATGAGAGAAAACCAGAGACGCAATTAATATTCAAGTTTTCTCAGCAATAACTCTGCAGTCTGTGCCCCATAACCACTTGAGTGTTTTGGGGTCATGCGTGCATCACAGAAAGCCCTTTGAGGATGATGCTTAAAGATTTGAGTATGTCTCTCCCGCACCCTGTTGCTAGGCAACACCAACTGTCAGACTGGATAACACAGACTTGAAGATAAAGATTGCAAAGTTTAGCCCTTGCCTGCAAATTTCTCAATATGCAAAAATAGGAAGTTTTTGGTGGATATTTAAGGTTGTATGCAAAGTCTTGCATAATAATAAGAGGGGCTCATGGGTAGAGCTTTAACAAACAACCCGATTTCTCTCTTAAAAACAATGCTTTCCTCGACAAAATCTGCTCCCAAAAGAAATAAAAAAAAGAAACATTTAATGTATATAAATTTTCACCTTCAACACTGCAGGAATGCACTAACTGATTACGAACAACTCTTAAAAAAAACAAACAAACAAACAAAAAAAACAAACAGCCCTGGCTCTGTGTAAACCTCCACTAAGGCAGAGAGACCAAAGACTGCTTAGGACCAGGCAATTCAACACTATCCAACAACATTTCTTTTTCAGATTAAGTTCCTTTCCTCAGCAGGTGAAGTGTAACAAAGGCCAAGAACATTCCTTCCATGTCGCCCACCCCCTTCAACCTCCTCTAATTCTGCTATTTTACAGGCAAAACTTCTCTGGGAGGAAAAAGAGCACAAAACTTCAAACCACGAGGGTCCTGATTTAAAATGACAGGACGCTGGTGTATCGACTGTCAAACACAAAGATGCATGAAAGGTCACACTGTGTGGATGCGGTGGCATTTAGAGGACCACACAGTCGCTTTTACTTTGTGCAGAGAGTATATTCTGACTGGTTGAAGCCTTACCTGTTCATGGAGCCCAAGAAGTTGACTGTAGCGCACCCGACAGTGAAGCACCCCATTGACGTGGATGTTGTAGGCCTGCAAGTAAGAGAGGAAACAATTTAATGCAGAGTGAATCAGATATTTTAAGAGGCTTTAACAGTTTAAATAGAAGGTCCTCTAAAGAAAGGCCTTTGTTTTTCCAAATGTAACTCATCTCAGATGTATCACGAACCAAGTTATAACTTCCCTGCAGAACTGAAACAATTGCTGGTAAAAGTTACCACTGCTCCAACACCTCAGTCCCTACCCATCTCATGTTATCTCCCCAATTTGTTTCCTCACTCTGTTTTCACTGGGACGACCAAGTAAGTCAAGCATGAGCTGGATTCAATCACATTCTTCTAGCTTACAAAGGGGGAAAACAAAACCTGCTGCACATTTTTTAACCAAACCAGTTTCTCCTCTCATTAAGCAGACATTAGCAAAAACAGAAAGCAGAACTCCATCTCTCTGAGGCGTGCTTTAAAAGTTGAAGTCGCTGCATTCTCCTCCACAAGCCCACCATTTGGAATTAGCATTAGCAACCCCAAAAATATCTGCCTGTAATTATGCTTCGCGACAATTGCATTTTTGTGTTTTATGCCTCATTGTCTGATCAAAAGTTTAAAAAAAAAAAGCAATGGAAAAATTATTCCCAAAAAGGAGACCTGCTTTAGAAATGAGAACGTATAAGCCAGGAATACCTTTTGTGATTCACATACTTTTAGTTACAAAGAAAAAAATACTTGCTTCTTTATTTACTTAGACAAATACAGGTACTATGCAAAACATTAGAATATTGTGAAAAAGTTCATGTATTTCTATAATTCAACTTTAAAGGTGCCATTTAGATATTGTTTAGACAAATAACATGCGAATCAATATATTTCAAGCTTTTATTTGTTTGGATATTGCTGATTAGGACTTGCATCTTAAGAAATCCTCAAATTCAAAAACTTGAAAAATTTGAATATTGCATAAAATCAATTTAAAAAGGACTTTAAATACAAAAAAGTCAGGATTCCTAAAGTAAAATCCTGCATCTGTACTTAGTACTTGGTTGGGGCCCCTTTTAAATGACTGCCTTAACCCGGCGTGGCATGGATGCAACCAGCTTCTGGCATATCTCAGGTGTTATGGAAGAAAACACATGCTTCAATCACAGCCTTGAGCTCTTCTTTATTGTTTGTTCTCTTCCCGTTCAGCTTTCTCTTAACAATGCTCCACATGTTTTCAATGGGGTTCAGGTCAGGTGAGTTTGCGGGCCAATCAAGCATGGTGATCCCATGGTTGTTGAACCAAGATTTTGTACTTTTGGCAATGTGAGCAGGTGCCAAGTCTTGCTGGAAGATAAGGTCTGCATCCCCATACAGCTGGTCCACTGAAGCAAGCATGAAGTGCTCCAAAATGTCCTGGTAGACGGCTGCGTTTATGCCAGACTTAAAGGTATAGTCCGAAGTTCCCCCCGTGAAAATAAACATTAGACTTGAGCAAGTGAAATCCATCTCAAACCCCGCCTTTGGGCCTCTACTCCCGTGCCGTGGTGCGTTTGAATGCATCTCTCTCTCCCCTGCCTGTAATTCACTCTTTTGTATTGTTTTGGTGTGTTTGGGACGTTTCTGGGTGGAAATTTCTGTTTAAATTGGTAGCCAATGACAGAGCTAAGAGCATGACGCTGTGTGGAAATAAGCTCATGATTGGAGCAGACGCCAGTCACTCGAACCCTCAAAGGAAAAAAAAAAAGAAAGAAAGAAAACAAATGCGGATGCACCGAAGGAAAGCGCTTCAGATAGTGCAATTTGGAAAACCAGGGTTAATATTAGTTTGGCTTGTACCCGCTTCTGAGCTCTGAAGGAGAAGCTTGAAGCTGAATAGGCTTAAGAACGAGGCGGCCATTAGCATGAGAGGGAGGAGTGCTCAGTTTGAATACTGTTGTTTGCAAACAGAAACGCTGGAGGACTTCGGACTCTACCTTTAATGGAGCTCACAGGTCCACTCTTTATAAGTCCTCCACACTTCTGAAAGGCCCTTTCCTGACCATCTTCTCCAGGCTGCTGTCAGCCCTCCAGCTTGTACACAGTTTTCTTCTACACTTCTTCCTCCCACTTAACTGTCCATTAATGTGCTTTGAGAAAGCACTCTGAGAACATCCAGCTTCTTTTTCTATCACTTTTTGTGTCTTTCCCACCTTGTGCAGGGAGTCAATGATGGTTTTCTGCACAACTGTCAGATCAGCAGTCTTCCCCGTGGTTGTGGATTCTTCTAAACCAAGACAGGGACTTGTTTAAAGGCTTGGGGGCACTTATGGAGGTGTTTTGGATTACTTACCTGATTAGAATGTGACACTCTGAGCCTACAATACTGGAGCTTTTCACAGTATTCAAATTTTTTTAGTTTTTGAATTTGAGGTTTTCTAAAGCTGCAAGTCCTAATCAGCAACATCCAAACAAACAGAAGCTTGAAATATATTGATTCACATATTATTTGTCTAAACAATATGCAAATTGCACCTTTTAAGTTGAATTACAGAAATACATGAACTTTTTCAGTCACCAGTCAGTCATTTTCTGTACCGCTTATCCAGTTCAGGGTCGTGGGGGTTGCTGGAGCCTATCCCAGCTATTATCAGGTGAGAGGCGGGGTACACTGTGGACAGGTTGCCAGTCTGTCGCAGGGCCAACACAGAGAGACAGACAACCATGCACACTCACATTCACTTTTTCAGGATATTTTAATTTTTTGGGTAGTACCTGTAAGCTCCTCCCAATAGAGCCAGGAGCTCTAGCTGAGTAAATTTCTCTTATGGATATCAAGGCAATAACTTCTTCCTTCCCTGTGCAGTCTCTATTAACATTTATAGTAAACATGGTGGGTCACCTGTCAAAACAAGAGAAGCTCTAAGGACTTCTGAGCAGCGATGCATGCAGGTTTCCTAGCTTTCCCTAAAACCACTGTCCATCAGTAAAGAGACAGAAACAATACAAACCAAAACTTCTACATGGGAAGTGAAGAGAAGACCAAGCCAAGAGAAGGCCAACAAATGGACTAAAATATGGGCATGCAAGCAGGATCTGAGCAGGAAGGAAGAAGAATGAGTGTGCAGAATGTTTTGGCTCCTCTTGATAACAAAAAAACT